>CM062819.1:1577417479-1578084194 GCA_031772625.1 Pinus tabuliformis | reverse complement strand
CTCTGCTCTCTGCATTTTTGATTACTCCACCTCCTCCGGATCTGCCATGATTACCTTTGCTTGCCCCGTCAAAAAAGAGAGTGTATCTTGCCTTCTTGCTGCAAAACTCAAAAAATTCTACAGCCTCAAGTCGGATATGCCAATTTTTTTGGAGAGGAGGGAGTTTGATAATATCAGTGAAATTGAGATTAAGGTAAGCGCCCCATACAGCTTCTTGGCCACTTAAATCTGCTCTGTCAAGCTGATCACCCAAACAGTCTCTTAGATGGCATTTGATTTTTTCCCATATGATCTTGAGGTCACTTTTTTTGTCTCTGAAAATTCGCTGGTTTCTTACCAGCCATATATGCCAGCAGATGAGTTTAGGGAGGACGAGCCAGGCATCTTTAATGTGGACGTTTTGGGGGGAGCTGCCTGGATACCTTGACTTCCAATTTGCAAACAGGTCTGCACAGCGATTTGGCAATGCAAAGTCGACATTCCATGTTTTTAAGGCCTCGGTCCAAAGATCAGAGGAGAATTTGCAGTGGAGCATAAGGTGGGGGGCATTTTCCTCATCAATCTCACATAACGAGCAGCGGGATGGCCCGCTGTATCCTCTTCTACGCAGCCTGTCGTCTGTCAAAATCTTTTGATGGCATAAGAGCCAACTGAATCCGTCAATTTTTGGAATTGAGGTCTGCGACCATATCCCTTGCCAAGGCTTCGGATCAGGGGGGACGTGAGGTCAAAGGAGAGGAGTTTATAACCTTGCACCACTGTGTAGCGACCAGATGATGGACCCCAACCCCTGATGTCGGGCTTCCTGGAATTTAAAGGCGCTTTGCCTGCTAAGAGGGATCGGAGGGAGACAAGATCTCTAGAGAGGTTATGAGGTACCTCGATATCAATCCAGTTATGCCATTTGCCGTTTTCCCATTGAGAGATATCCCATAACGTTTTAAGGCCCGCTCTGTCCATCCATTCTCTCAACATAAGCAGAGAGCGATCTTCAGAGAGGGGCTCATTGTCCATGATTCGGTCATCCCAAATGTGATGCGCTTACCATTTCCAGGAATCCAGTGCGCATGAAGATTGATCAAGGGGGCCGCCTTGATGCACAATTTATGAACCAACATTCCAATTTTTGGTTTGGGTTTGTCAAGGCAGCGGGTTCTCTGTCCACCGAAATATTTTCTCCACATCGCAACCTGAGCCCAACCCGGCTTTGGAGCTATTATCCTCCATAGAAGCTTTGCGCCCAAGGAAATATTTTGCTTGCTGAAATTCTTGAAATTGAGACTTCCTTCCATTCTGGGCAGGGAGACTGTGTCCCAGTTAATAAGGGGAATTTTTTTCTCATTATCTTTTCCGCCTTTCCAGAAGAAATTCCTGATATAATCCTCCATTTTTCTCGTAATACCTATAGGTGCCATCATGACTGCAGCTTGGTAAGTAGGAAGGCTGTTCAAGACAGCTTTGACCAGCACTGTCTTTCCAGCCAGATTGAGCCAATTGAAGCCCCAGGTGTGAATTTTAAGCTTAAATTTTTCCAATAACGACATCCAATCTTTGCTGAGGGCCCTTTTTTGGAAAACAGGGAGCCCCAAATATTTGAAAGAGGTCCAGGAAGAGGAGGCTGCGAAACCAAAGCAGTTGGAGATAGCTTGGAGGAATCTGGGAGAAGAGTTCCAACAGTAAATGTGACATTTGCCTTTGTTAATTCTGCTTCCTGAGCCTTCACAGTAAGCATCCAGCACTTCTTTGAAATGATTAGCCGTGGACAAGGAGGCAGCACCCAGCAGAAGAGAGTCATCCGCAAATAGGGCATGGTTTATGTTTTTTACACCTCTTGCAATGCTCAGTCCCATTATTTCTTGGTCATTCTGCTTTTTGATTAGAAGGAAACTTAGGACAGAAGCTTGGAGGACAAAGAGCAAGGGGGAAAGGGGGCACCCTTGTCTCAACCCTCTAGTGGCTTTAAAAAAGTCAGTTGCCCTCCCATTTACCAAAGGGGCAATCCAGGGCTCACTGATACAAGCTTTGATTCAATTGATGAATTTGAGTCCAAAGCCAAATTTGTGGAGGACCTCGAACAAGAAACTGTGTCTTACCCTGTCAAAGGCAATTTCAAGGTCTAGTTTAATAACCATTCCTTTCTCTTTCCGATTCAGACTTGAATGAATCGCCTCTTGGACCAGAATAAAATTGTCAACAATCTGCCTTCCCTGGATGAAGCCTCCCTAATTCTCGGGGATGATGTCAGGAAGAATGGTTTTTAATCTGTTTGCAATTACTTTTGTTATCAACTTATAGCCTATATTGCAGAGGGAAATAGGGCGAAATCTGGAGAAGGAGTTGGCACCTTTTTCCTTAGGAATAAGGGCCAGGAAAGCTGAGTTGGTGCTTCCCCCAATTTTCTGACATGCTTGAGATTTCCTCACCATTCTGCATAAGTCTTTTTCCACTATCTGCCAACAGCTCTGCAAGAATCTAGCTGTGAAGCCATCCGGCCCTGGAGCCTTATCTGGCTCCATTGCAAAGAGAGCGATTTTTATTTCATTGCTGGTGACTTTTGCTTCCAAATACTGCTTCTTTCTGGTAGTGATCAGAGAAGGTACCTCATCCACAGAATTTAATGCAAACCCATGGCCCTCTTCTTCATTATACAACGTTTTGAAATGGAGCTATGCAACCTTTTTTATACTTTGCATGTCTTTGTGGCTTATATTCTCTTCCTTGATTTCTGAGATGGAGTTGAAACTTTTTTGGGCTTGGGCTTGCTTGTGGAAGAAGGAGGAGTTTCTGTCTCCAGCCTTGAGCCAAAGCCTACGGGATTTGATCCTCCAGTACTCTTCCTCGGCCAAACTTGCCTTGAGAATTTTTCCTTGTAGCTCGACTTCCTTATCTAGAGTTTCTTTTGTGATTTCTTCATTTTCCGACTTCGTATGGTGAATCTCAAGGCATTCTTGGATCTTTTTCCTTTCCACTGCTGGTTTAGGAAGCGATTTGGCCCAAGATTTCAAAGCAACTTTCACTCTCCTGAGCTTTTACTCCCATACAAAGAAGGCAGAACCGTTGACTGGTTACTTCCAAGTATCTTTTACTAGTTGCACGAAGGTCTGTTCTTTAACCCAGAGGGGACTGAATTTAAATGGAATGGGGCCTTGATTCATGTGTGCCAGTAGATCGAGCTTGATGGGTCTGTGGTCAGATACACTACATGGAAGAATATGCATTCTAGAATCTAATCCAAGGAGAAGAAAAGAACTTTGAACAAAAAAACGATCTAACCTTGCAGCGATGTGCCCCGGACCGAGTCTTTTGTTGGACCAGGTGTATTTGCCCGACGAGGGTTTTATGTCAATCAGGTCCCAGTCCTGAAGCAGATCCTCAACCCATTCTCGCGCCGGATCCCTTACAATGCTTCCTCCACGCTTTTCAGCCAGAGAGAGGGTTAGATTAAGGTCCCCTGCGATGATGACATTCTTTAAATCTTCCGAATCTGCCATATTTCTGATGGAATCCCAACAGCTCTTTTTCTCACCTGCGCTGGTTGGAACATACACATTGAAGAGGAAGAAGGTCTCATTTGAATCCACGTGTTGCAGCTTGGTGAGTAGCCAATGGGTGTTGGCGACATCTTTGATCTTTGAAACTTTATTTGCATTCCAGAGGGTGCCCAGTCCTCCTGACGCACCGCGGGCTGAAACAGCTTGCCCTTCACTTCTTTTCCACAGATTTCTGACTGTATGGAGGAAGGACTTATCCTCCATTTTTGTCTCCTGGATGAGGAGTATATCAAGAGATTCAGTTCTTATCAGGCTTTTGACACTTCTTCTTTTGTTCTGCTCCCCATACCCCTACAGTTCCAGGAGACGATCTTCATCACTTGCTTTTTGAGTGGGGAGCTCCTTTAGAGCTCTGGTACTGGTTTCTAGTCATCTTCGGAGTTTTTGCCAAGAGTTTCTCAAGGGTTGGTTGGCTTCCTTGTAGTTTGTCTTTATAAGTCTCCTGTTCTCTTTTCTCGCGAGCTGATTTGCGGCCTCTCAATGATCTTCTAGCCGAGGTGTGTGAATCCCCTATTTCACCTTCCTCTTCTGAATCCTCCGATCCTTGCTCTTCCTCGGCCTCTTCTGTGGGTATGTCTTTCTGCTTGTCTGAGTTAGGTTCAGCTTGCTTTGATCCCGAGGGGACCTCCTTGTGGGGCGATGCTTCCTTCTGAATCTCTATTTCTTGAGGGTCTTCTGATGCTGAGCTTAACAACGTGAATTTGTTACCTTGATCTTCCATGGGGGAAGCTTGAGTCGCAGGGCCTGGCTGGGGGGCCTTATCGTTTTTATTTCCGGATCTAGGGTTTTTATGAGCGTTTTTGGTCCTTTTGACCTGTGTCCATCCTTCCTCCTTGTTTTTCTCCCCTTCACTATTCTTTGGGCGGCCACGGGCAAAGTGACCATAGACATGGCACTTTCTGCACTTAAACGGAAGCTGCTCGTAATCCAACTTTTGGAGATGCACCCAATTTCCAACCTTTATCTTTATTGCTTCAGGCAAGCCCACCTCAAGATCCACTTCGACGCAGATTCGAGCGCAATCAAATTGATCTTCGCTGTTGGCTCGATCTATAAACTTGCCCAATGTATTCCCAATGTGTTTGAGGGACTCCTAGTTCCAGCAGTGCATTGGCAGGTTGGGCAGTCTAACCCACACTGGGACGGCTGTGGGAACATCGACTGCTGGATCGAAGTCAGGCATCCACTTGTTGAGATACAACCCTTGAGGACCCATGAAATAGGGTCCATTACGGAATATCAGTTCCTTATCCTCCTTTTCAGCGAATTCAAAGAGGAAGAAACCCTTCCCTAGAAAGTATGAAGTGACTCTGTTGTTGATCAGCGGTGCCCAATTCCTTGCTACCCAGCTCTCCGTGGTTTTGGGGGAGGGCCAGAGTCCAGTGAACTGCCCGACCAAAGCTCTCTCTGCCAGTGAGAGGGCAACCTGAATCGGCCCCTCAAGAGGGAGCTCAATCTCAGGAATATCATCTAGACGCTTGACAAACTTCGCGGCTTTAGTTGCTTTCTTCTTTGGGAGAGATTCCACCAGTTTAATGAACGCCTCTGCAGCAGAACGGTGAGGCGATGACGGTTCCATATCACCGCCGGCTTAGCTCGGGCGGGGCGAGCTTGCTCAGGCTTCAGCTCTCATAGTCCTCGGTCCAACCCAGAGAAAGGAGGGACACCGCGCAGGTTGGGGGATAAATTGGGGAGGGATCGTCAGAATGGAACACCGAGTAAGAAGGATCCGCGCAGGGAGCCACTGAGGCGGCCGCAGGGCCGAGGCTGGACTCGAGCGCAGCGGATGCAGAGTAGGTCTCCTCGCGAGCCAAAAACCCCAATCGTGGGATTCTTTCGCGTGAGATGCTATCGACTCTCCAAGAGATATTGACCTCTATGTATGCTTTTGGTTGATGATAATGAGAGGGATTAAACAATTCAATATATTTTATTTTTATTTCTTCCTAGCTCCTTATCCCAAGCATGCTTGTGTAACTTATCTATAACAAAAGCTTTTATTTCTTTGTTGTTTATGGGACACATGTTCAAGCAAATACCCCATTTACTAGACCATTTGTTATTTTGCTGCATCCAAGTCTTTTTACCGTTGCACAATATGTCATTAAAGACAACCTTAGGCCATCTACCCTCTTCCATTTGCTCAATTTTTTAAAAATACCTTATGAATCGCACCATAGAAATTGCTTCAATAGGAGCAATCCTTGTTTCACTTAACAAGACAACATAAGGAATTGCACTTTTAATCCTGAATTTGTTTGTATTCAAACGCTTCTAAATTTTCTCAATTTGTTTCCAGTGCATGTCGGATGTACTTCGGGCCCATAGTTCACAACCATAGAGAATCACTGGCATCAGTAGAAACCCAAAAAGAGTTTGAGTGGTTTTCTAGTCCCATAACTCTGCCTCTCTACACCTATTTTAAAAAGCATAAAATGCTTTCCAAGCCCCCGAAGTTATTTTCTTTCTACAACCATCCCAAATTAGATTTTTGTTGAACTCAATTATGAGGTATTTGTAATCCACAACTTCTTCCAGAATGTTGCCTTCAAAGTAGAACTTATGCTAGTTATGTTTTATTTTTTTAGAGAAAACCACTACTTTTGTTTTTCTGATATTGACTTGCATCCCCACACTTCTACAAAAACGCTTAAGGAATAGTAAGTGCTCTTGCAAACCAAGAGCCGATTTAGCAATCAAAATAAGGTCATCTACATACAAAAGAAGCCTTATAACAAACTTGACCAAATAGATACCATCACCCCTTTGCGAATTTAACCACTCCTCAAGCTTGTCTATATATAAACCAAAAAGGGTGGGAGACAATGGGCAACCTAGCTTGACCCCGATATTGCCTCTAAAACTTTCAGAAATGCTTGCTGAAGTTTTAATTTTGGCTTTCACCTCTTCATACAGCCTATGCACAACTGCTCTCAAATGTTTAGGAACCCTAAGTTTCTCCATTATGTGCCAAAGCTTATCCCTAGGAACCGTGTCAAACGCTTTTTGAAATCAACAAAGCAACAAAAGACTTCTTCCTTTTTCTCCCAAACTTTTTCAATGATGTGCCTTAAAGTCATACAATGATCAACTATGGAATGTTTAGGTCTAAAACCTACTTGCCCTTTAGCACACTTATCTCTTTCTTATGGCCACTTGCTATTTTTTTTTTCTAACATGCTTCCAAATACCTTTGCAAACAAAGGGTTTATCATTATAGTCTTATAATTGGAGGGATTATAGACATCGCTGCTCTTGAAAAGAGGTATTGCCAGACTAGTTGTCCAATCTATGGGGAGCCCCTGTTGTATGATGTTGTTGAAAATTTTTGTAATGTGAGGTGCAAGAATATTTGAACCCCACTTTAGATATTTTGTTTGGAGTTCAGCTAGGTCTTTTGCTTTTCCAACACCCAACTTCTTGATACCCATCTCTACCTCTTGCATCGTGAAGAGTTTAGTATCAGTGTCGACCAAGAGGAAGGGTCAACCTTGAGATCATGCTCATAGAGTTGCCTTGCATAGTGAAACCATTTAGAAGCTGTAATACTATTTCCAGTTAAACCAAACATTAACGAAAAAACAATTTATTTCAGACTTCTTAAAATATATTAAAGCTTTGAAAAGTCAAACACCTTCCCCACACATATATACAAAAATTATACACATGTCAAAATTTGATTTTTTTTTTTTTTTTTTCTTAAAAATATACCATACGAACTACTAAACTATAATATACATTATAAATGTGATTTGATTTATATTTATTTAATAATAAATATTACTTTATTAATAAATAAACTAAAGCTTCAAAAAATTCAACACCTTCCTTTATATACAAAACCCATACACATATCAAAATTTAAACTTAAAGTTTTTTACATACTAATATCATATTTCAATCATGAAACTATTTTAAAATAACAAATATAACTTTATTAATACAAAAATTAATATATATCTATACATTTTGGAATAAAATCTTTCACCTATTCCCATTAACCACATACTTAATTCAACACCTTCCTTTATATACAAAACCCATACACATATCAAAATTTAAACTTAAAGTTTTTTACATACTAATACCATATTTCAATCATGAAACTATTTTAAAATAACAAATATAACTTTATTAATACAAAAATTAATATATATCTATACATTTTGGAATAAAATCTTTCACCTATTCCCATTAACCACATACTTAATCTATTTACTTGCCGTGGGTACTTTGTCTCTTTTAAATTCCAATAATACGATCTACAACTATTTTAGAAAAAAAAAAATCTAATTATTTAGATATAATTAATTATGTAGATTTTTCTTCTTTTAAAATAATACAAGATGAAGAAAAACTATACACAACCCACATTTTTAAATATAAACTTAAATTTCTCGATAAGAAAAACTTTACACAACCCACATATTTAAATATAAACTTAAATTTCTCCATAAAGAGTAGCCCGTCCCTAACCACTAATATATACATTTCAAACACATCTTAACACAAAATTGATTTGTATCTACACACAGTCCATTCTCATTAATCACATACCTAACCTATCTACTTCCCACCTGCCACTTCGTGGCCAGCGGAGGTTTACATTTTATATTTCAAATTTCTATTTCTCGTCATATCTGGTCTTTTTACAGTTCAGAAGGCATAGCAGAGGATCGAGGTATTGCAGTACAAATCTCTAAAGCCAAAATATCAATGGCGACAGCCGCTCCTGCATTGATCAATGGTATGCGAGTTCTTGATAAACATTCATACTCCATTCTTCTCTTTTTTCCAATTTTGTTTTCCTGGATTTACTGGGCACTGCATTGCTGTGTGTCTCAGAGTGAATTCATACAGCTGTTTGTTTTAAATAGATTCAGTGGTGAATCCCCACGTTAAATTAAATTCAACGCCTTATTGTGGCAGCTGGTCTAATGTTCTAAATCTCGTTTTTATTTCCTCAGCTGGTTACCAAACATTGGCATACAAGGTTAATATATTCTCAGCTTTAGGGTTTTATCTCGTCAGCTTTTCCTGTTAAGCACGATATCGGCCCGAAATAAACAAAGTCTTTTTGAATTCGAGTTCATGATTACCAGTCTTTCAAGCCATCACTGCTCTCTTTCTTCGAGGATGTCAGTAATCGAATGACTAAAACCCTCACAATATTCTATCCAATCGCAGATACTCAAATGACTAGACTTGATTTGACAAGGGACATGGAAATAGTTTAATCTGTGCACGCATATATTTATAGGTATCCAGGAAATGATTTGCTATAAATATTTAAGCTGCATCGCTTACTCCAGCCTGTTTGGTTCCGAGGCCTACAGATGCGAGGCGCTTGTCTCCGCTAGGTTTTTGTAATAGCCTGGCAATGCATGTTCTGGTCACATGGAGGAATTTTGAATTTCGTGGGCCATGCCAGTAGTCTCTGCTGCTGCATTGTCCAAAGAGGCAATTCCTTACCGTTTTCATATCAACATATCTTTTACTGCAAGTGCTGTGGACAAGTCATGTAGGTGAATCAGACATAACATGCAAGAAGAACCCAAACTGGAGCTACTAAGTTGTCGTGGATGAGAGATTTTGATTACCGAAGTTTGCTTTGGACTATACAGATTTGGCAATTCAAGTTCTGAAAAATTTGAACCGACAGAATTGAGGTGCATTCTATAGGTTTGTGTGTAACTCTGCGTTGAATCTAGACATTGCATTGGGTGTAGTGAACATGGATGCGAGCTTCTCAATCTCAAGGTGCATAATGTTATACTAGTGTATCCCGGATAGTCTTCTACACGGATGGGCACACGTGTTGCAGATCTACGCACTTTAGTTACAGCAGCATGATACACTCAGCAGATCCGTACAACATTGATTTCTATGTAGCAAGATGATTCGAAGATTAGGGTGCACCACTACTTTTGTAGGATTCCGGCGTTGAGGGTGCATGCATGCACCAGCTATAGACAGGAAGGAAATGATGGTCTGAAGATGAGGGCGCAGCAGTAGAGTAGAGTAGAGGGTGCACCCCTACTTTTGTAGGATTCCACCATTGAGTGCACATGCATGAATGCCTGTACGAGCCATAGATAGGAAGGGATAATGATATCCTCTATGGTTTGCATATGTTGTTTATGAGTAAAAGAGGGTGCCTGTAGTTGTATGTTGTAGCTTCAGTTTTATTAAACAGTTGTCTAATTTTTGCTTATTTAGTAAGGTGCGTGGATGCAGTTGAGGGCGTAGATCTCTAGGAGGATGCATGTTTTCATGCCTCACAGAATCTCCAGTTGAGGTGCTGTTCTACGTGTCCAGATTTATAGTACCTACTCTTGTTCCCAATCTATAAAGGAGAAGGCAGGGCTATAGGTTAATTGATTCAGTTTAGCAGTGAGCAGTAAAGGTTTTGACAGTCCATCTAATGAGTTTTTGTTATATACTGCTGCAATCTGTATAGATTCTAGTGTTTTTAGGAATTGCTTTAGTGCAAAGTTTTTGAAATCTTCCAGATTCTATGTATGGAGAGGCAAGTTGTTTGGAGTATAGAGTTGTAAGAGGGTTTTAGTGGGCAGTCTGTCCAAGTTTAGTGATCAAAGCATAATTGTGCTAGTGATTGACATCTGGACTCGAGAAGGGTTATGGGTTAATGATTATAGACTATAGCTTGTTCGAAGCATTTGTAGCAATGACACCTCCTAGCATGCAAGAGAGTCACTTATTGGAGGGAGCTTCCAACTTTGTGCTATGAAGTGGCGATTGCAGAACCTCCTAGAAATGGTAAACTTACGGTACTTTGTGGAGAAGGGGGTTGCATTGCCTACAAATCCTAAGGATTTGGCAAAACACAATATGAAGGCAATAAATGCAAAGGCTAAAGCGAATATTGGTGGGTTTGGTGAAGGATCGCCTAATCTCCTTATCATCAAGAAAAAGACTTCCTAAGATATATATGATGCCTTGGTAACCTTGTAGTAGATAATATAAGATAATTATATTAATGCTCAACAAATGACCACAAAATTAGGTCAATTGGATTGAAGACTACAACCAATATGAATACAATGTGGGAATGCAAGCACAACTCCTAGAAATGTAAAAAATTCTATAAGAAAGAAACCTACATAAGTATAACATCATACCAAATATATAAAATTGTGACAAAGGTATGGTCATACAGAACACTGAGTGAGTTTGGACAACTCAAGAACTTGTCAATAGAGAGAGAGAGTGAAAGAGAGAGAGCAAGAGAGAGAGAGAGAGAGATCGAACGATGAGGCCGATGATGTTAAGGTCTTCTGAGTTTGATGGCTAAATGTGAAGGACGCAAATAGAACACTGGCTCATTATTTGAGCCCTTTGGAACCATCGAGGACTTTGTCTATATGATCTTGGGGGATGCATGAGCGAGGGATACTTCTAACATTTGAGGTCAAAAGAAAGAAACTTTCAATGGACCTCTATCTGCTCCTCTAGGTTTGGGAAGTAGTTTGATGGGTGAGAAGTACTCTACTTCGAATTTGTTTGTAGCTAATCTCTCCAACACTCTAAGAACGTGTAGCTTGATGTACGAACCGATATTGTCGAGTCAGTCTCGATAATATTGGTTGGCCTCCCAAGGAGGGAGGCTGAGGAGAAACTCAAAGTCTCACCATTTGCCCATTTGGTGCACTTTAGAACTCTACCTTTGTCGTAGAGTGTGAATGTATCCAAGAAGATGCTCTTGAAGAACAAGCTCACCTCTACTTGTATGAGCAAAACGAATACGATAGCATTCTATCTCATTAAGATATCGAAATTGAAAGCTGATATTATTGCAGCGGGGACCCAATCGAGAATGTGCTAGTCTAGAAATCTTTAGAATGTGAGAGATTATATTGTTGCAACGGGGGACTTAGTGGATGAGTTTATTGCTCGGCTTGTCATACCTTCCCATCAACACAATTTTGGGTGTTGGGTTGTATGTTGATAGCTAAGTCACATGGTATCGATTTGGCAATGATTAGGTCCAATTTGAGTTCAAATTTTTTTGAGGTTCGCCATTAGTTTTGCCTATATGCATTTTCTATATATATACATATATTAACTTTAAAATGAAATGGAGCATAAAATAGTAAGAAATCAATATCAATAAACATAAAAAATGCTATCATGGACATGGAATCTGCAAGGATTGATTACAAACTTGAGTTGTGACATGAAGTTATGAGTTTTGAGCTATAGACTTGGTTAACGGCAACGAGGTTCATTGAACCTCAAAGTTTATTTTTAGGTTTGCCAAATTTTGAACATCAAGTTTGAAGTTTGATGAACCTTGTGACCTAGGTTGACAATGGAGCCTTGAGACATGTGATTTCAAACAGATCAAACTTCTTCAAGTGAGAGGAACAAACTATTGGCATGTAGGTGGAGTTTGATGATAGCAAGTACCTAATGACTGAGTTAGGGTCTATCTCATTTCACATGTGAATTGGAGAAGTTATGGATATACACAAAATATTAAATGTTCTTGGTATTACTAAAAATATCCTTTTGGTTTCTTGCCTAGTAGATCTGAAGTGTGGGGTTGAGTTTGATGATCAAGAAGTTATCATTAGAAGTCGACACCTTGATCTTGGTCAAGTTTTGGTTAGAGCTGTTAGGGAGGTGGATTTTAAAGATTGCTAGTAAATCCAGTGAAGTAGAGAGCCTTGTTGACTAGCAACAACAATCTTTGCGAGCTTTGGGACAAAAGATTTGTTCACTTGACTATAGTTCCGTACTTCTTTTGAAGGATATGGCGGTTTGATATTTTGACTTCAAGGTGGAGAAGAAAGGAGTGTGTAAGGGATGTGCACTTGACAAGCATGACAAGGCTACTTTCCCAAGTAGTGAGCATAAAACAAAAAGGACTCTTGATCCATTTAGATGTTTATGGATCCATGTCATTAGCTTCATTGATATATAATATACTGTGTTACTTCCATTGATGATTTAGTAGGGTCCAACACTTTAAAGCTCTTGTTGAGAACTGGGTAGGTTGGACGCTCAATGTATTGAGATCGAACAATGGATGGGAGTATACCTCTAATGATCTTGATTCCTTTCGCAAAAAAGAAGGGATCAATAGGGAGTTCATGTCACCTTTACAACCTATAACAACGTGTGGTTGTTGAGAGAAAGAACATGTGGATAGTAGAGAATGCTAACTCTATGGTTCATATCGTAGATCTATCCTTGTTCCTTTAGGCATAAGCAAGTTGTATTGCAATCTACATATTTAATAGATGTCCTCACAGGATGTTGAAGGACAAGACTCCAATGGAGGCCTTCACGGGGGAGAAACTACATGTTTTTCATTTCAAAGTGTTTATGAATCTAATTTACACTTACGTACGAAAAGAGAAGAGGACAAAGCTTAAGCCCTGTATCTGGAATGGTATTATAGTTGACTACAATGGGTCCTCTATGGCTTACAGGATCTATGTTCCATTTCAGAGAAAGATAACAGTAGGTTGAGATGTCAAGGTTAATGGGATGCATGGTCTTCCAAGTCTTGTTGGGAATGTGTTATATTCTTTGCATGGTTATCTCTACACGTATGTATGCGTCGGGCTACCCCCAATGTTTTGTTTTTTGGTGAGGGGTGGTGTTGCTTTTGGGCTATTTCGATCAATGGTTTTTTGGCCCACTGTAATCTAATCTAGGTTAATGGATTAGGACTGTAGTCTAATTTGGGTTAATGGATTAGGATTTTAGATGTTGCGAAATACCTAAATATTGTATTATGTATAGTAAAGTAAATGCAATGAAGAAGATAGGGGTGCGATTCTAAGGTTCGATGGTTTTTTTGGTTAAGTGTTTCTAGGGTAAATTCTATGTATTGCATGTATATCATTGTTGCTTTGTCTATATTGCTGAAGAATTTGTATGCATTGTCTCACTTTAAAAGTTTAAAACTTGTAAGTCTTAGGGCTCCCAACAGTGATGGAGGAGGAGACAACACTTGCTACTCCAAATGTTGATCCACATATTTCAAGGACTCTTGGTTTAGGTCAAATAGGTTTTGTTATAGGTATAGAGATAACTTTACCACCCATGATAGCTAGGATATTGAGGTGTCTTACATAGGCATTGCAAGAGGTAGAGGAGTAAGTTGTTGCATAATGACTTCTTTTTGGGCAAGCCACCCTCCTAATAAATTTCCAGTTGTGTTGCATAGATGTCTTCCATCATTGATGCAAAGCCTTCTAATTATGAGGAGGAGATAAATGTGCAGGTATGGTGGGATGCCATGGTGGAGCATAACTCCATCATGAAGAATGATGTGTGGCAGATTATGTTGAGACCAGAGGGGAAATTAATGGTTGATTCCATGTGATCATACAAGGTGAAGCATGCAGTTGATGATAACATAGAGAAGTGCAAGGATCAATTTGTAGCTAAAGGATTTTCCTAGAGAGGGGAAGTCCATTATGACGATGCCTTTGCACATTGTGCCGAGTATACTCCTATGAGGACCATTGTGTCTTTAACATCTATTTTTGGTTGTAGCTATATTAGATGGATGTTAAGAGAGCCATTTGGAATGGCTTGATTGAGGGAGAAGTATACATTAATCAACCAAGAGGGTTTGAAGTGCTTGTGCAATTTACTTGTGTGTAGATTGAAGAAAGCCCTTTGTGCGTTGAAGTAGGCACCCTATGCTTGGTACCTAAGGATTGATGTGTATTGAGCTTCAACAAAACAATGACAAATCCTAATTTTTTGCGCCAAGAGGCACTCTCCAGTGCAATATGGTAGCGACGTTGTAATGTAATGTTTAGCATTTTGACTAAGTAAAATTACATAAAAATAAAAATAAAATAAAATAAAATAAAAAGATTAACGTAATGTAGTGTAAACTTTTTAACTTGGTCAAAATAAAACAGAAATAAGTAAAAATAACGAGATAAAAATAACACTTAAAAAATAAAATAAGAATAAAAATAAAAATGGCCCATGGTATCCATGTGGAATGTAGCCTATCTAAATGGAGAAATTAAACTAGCCTAGATCCATATAAACTATGGATCTACCCAGTGCCTAGAGGGATCAAATCTCTTTTCACTTCAGCAAAACAATAATAAATCCTAATTTTTAGTATTTATTTGATGGATTCGGTCAATTTGTTTTGGGCCAATATGTGGATGACTTGATACATGCAAGGAGTTTAAAGAAGCTTATTATAGGGTGCAAGATTGAGTTGGCATAAGAATTTGACATGAAGGACATTGAATCAATGCATTATTTCTTGAGTCCAAAGGTGTGTTAGATATGATAATAAGATAAGATAGTTTTTTATCATCCAACAAATGATCACTAAAGTAGGACAATAAGATTGCTAAATTCAATGATGTCAATACAAAGTGGAGCACAAAGATGACTTCTATAAAAATCAAGTCGGAGAAAGTAACTTTGCTGATTTAAGCTAATGCTTGAAAACCAAACTTTGAAAGTAGAAAGTAAGATCTGGGAGTGGCATGTACAATGGGAATGGATTCAAAATATGGAGTACAAATAATGTAGGTGTATTAGGGTTTGCTAGAGCTAGTTCCCCTAACGTCCACGATCGAGCAGAGAAAACTCAAGATAGAAGAGAGTTTTAGGAGTTAGAAGATGATCTAGACTATAGATTGGATTATTGCATGGAAGGGGTCACTTGCTACTGGGGTTTGGGTGAATGCATCTAATTGTTGATATGGGATTTGGATTGACATTGCCATTGAGGTCTTTGAGAAGGAAGGTTAGTCCCCTAAGTTCACATTGATGTGGAATCAAAAGTAAGGTTGTTATTAGTTTGTCTCTCAGTGCGTGTTGTCGGAAAATCTAGCAAGCCTTGTGATGGCGTTCACAAGGCAAGGGCTAGACCTTGTAGCAACAATCAAGAGATATTGTCACCTCAATAATTCTCCTCCTACTCTTTAGTGGAATTTTACCTTGAGGGAGGCTTCCCCATATTCACCTATAAGGATAATCTATGTGCAAGGCTCAAGCCGTTTTAAATAGGCTAGGTATAGATACCCTATGTTGGACAAGACCTAGTTCTTCTTGATAAGGGAGCAATGTATCATGTACCTAGACAAGATAAAGGCTTCTATAAGTTAGGGCTTCTTGATATGCATTGATAAATAAATTCTTAGACCTATAGAAGTTCAAGAAAGGGTTCACTTGAATATTGGATCAACAAAGCAAAAGAGCAAATCGTAAATAGGCTTCAAGTTGAAGCAACTAGGGTTAGGGTTTCCAAGGCACAAATTCCACTAAGAAGCATGACGTTAACCCTCTTATGAGAAAATTTACCACCATAAAAATTAGATTTCGCCTTAAGAAGGTAGAGGGAGATAAAACTTAGGTCAACATTGTCTAACATGCATCCACAAAGGATTAGAAACAATTCGGCCCTAGGAAAAAGCCCTAGCAGCTTGCCTTAGAAGCCCTAGGAAGTATAAAAGGAAGAAAAAAATTTCATTTTGAAGAATTTTGATCAACAATTTTTTTACTAGTGCTTAGTCTTAAGGCAAATTTTAAAGAAAAAAGGCAATTGATTGTTGTAAGGGGTGAAAAATGTATTTTCGACTTTATAAAACCCTAAGTTCTAACTATCTTTTTCGTGAGGGCAAAAATGAAATAGAAGAGGCATGCTGGGAGTTCTTCTATGGATATCAATGGAGAAAATATTTAACATGCAAAATTCAACCAAGATTTTCTCCAAATAATATGCTTTTAGTTGTGGATCAATAAGAAACCCTAGTATTAATTTATTTACATGCAAAATAATGAAAAACAACACATACAATTTCTTCTAGGAAAATAACTTCTTTCTATCCCAAAAAGGCATCTCTAGTACACCAATCTCCAATCTCCAATAGCAAATGCTCCATAAAAATCACATCTCCACAGTAGCAAAAAAGACTAGGCTAAATAATGCCATAGAAGAGAGGGCCAAAATTTCAAGTGTGATCATGAATGAAAAGAGTGTAGGGATCCTCTATCTCTACGGGGTTTATCCCTTCACTTTACACAATAATATTATCCTACAAACCCCTACACAAGTTTGATATGGAAGAAAAGGGGTTACAAGCCAACCCCATAGCTCCAAACAAGCTCAATAGTATTTTTGTGCGTGAATTCAGATTTGAGTTTTTTGCGAAATTAAAATCTCGGTATAAAATTTATTGGCACATTAAATCATTTGTTGGATTTTGAAAAAGTAACATGGTATCAAGGCCAAGCCTCTGAAAGAAATTCAAGCGTTGCACAAGTTCAAGCTCAAAGGGGTTCGTGGTCTTTAGCAACAACTAATCAAGGCTTTGATTTACCATGGCAACTAGTGTTAGGTACAATGATAGATTAGAAGGAACCTCAAATTATCTCCAGTGGAAAGTTCAAATTACAATTCTCTGGGAGAACAAGTCATGGAGCTTTGTCAGCTCCACAGTGGTTGTGCCTACCTCAGGTTCTATTGCCTTAGACCTCCATGAGGTGAAAAAATCTAGGGCATAGAGGATCATCTTGGATGGGGTAAAAGATCACCTGATTCCCCATTTGTCAGAGAAGACAACAAAGGAGATGTGGGATGCACTCACAAAATTGTACCAGAGTGGTAACTAGAACCAAGAGATGGTTCTAAGGGACAAACTTCACATCACCAAAATGTCCAAGGGAGAAAGTGTGGCTTCTTAACTTATTAGGTTCATGCAGGTACAAGATGAGATGGTAGTCGTAGGGGAGATAGTTCTAAACACTGAATTGGTGCATATAGCCTTGAATGGATTTACGAAACAATGGGATGTGTTTGTTAACTACATCATTGGATGAGAACATCTTCCCACATGAGAAATGTGTTGGGATGATTCATATAGGTAGAGATTCGAGAAGGGTCTCAATGTGGAGACTAAAAGAAGAAAGGTGAGGAGGAATAGACTTCTAGCATCCAAGAGCAAGGGAAAGGCCAAGAAAGGCTCTATTGAAGGAGCTACCTCATAGGGTAAGAAAAAGAAGTTAGACATCAACAAAGTAAAATGTTTTGCTTGCCACCAGCCATGACATTATGCCAGCCTATGCCTTAACAAGAAAAAGAACAAACAAAAGAAGTAGGTCATTGCTATAGCTGAGATGGACGAGTTTGCAATAGATTTGAGGATGGGTTTTCACTTATCCTATGTCTCTCTAGTTCAATGGCCACCAATGTGTGGTACATTAATATTGGTGCTTCATGTCACATGTGTTACATGATCAGAGTGCGAGGCTACTTTACCAGTCTAAAGGAGCACAATTTGGATTTCCACATTGAACTTGGTGACAATGCCAAGTACAAGCTAGTAGGCAATGGAATTGTCAAGTTTCAAAGGGAGTCTGGGAAGCCTTTACTGGTGAAGGATGTGTTGTATGTTCTAGGATTAAAGAAGAATTTGATCTCTGTTTCAGCATTGGAGGACAAGGGTTATGTGGTGACTTTTCGGAAGGGGAAGGTGTATATTTGTCTTGAGGTGTCAAACCTCAACACAACAAAATTGCTTGGAGTAAGAAGGAACACGTTGTACAAACTTCAGTTTAGACAAATCATTGGTGAATAACACCAACAACATATGACTTGGGGGAGTTATGGCATAGGAGGATGACACACTTGCAGCATGGAGCACTCAGAGTGCTTAGGGAGGTTGTAGCAGGTCTTCCAGCTTTCATTACATATTAACATGAGGTGTGCAAAGGGTGTGCCATGGGCAAGTAAACCAAGATCGTGTTTTCTAGAAGTGACAACAGGTCCAAGGGGATCTTGGACTTGATTCGTTCAAATGTATGTGGCTCCATGTCAGTTGTCTTTTGGAGGGTTCAACTACTATGTGACCTTCATAGTTGACCATTCCAGGAAGACGTGGATCTATTTTATGAAGACCAAGGATGAGGCCTTCAACCAATTTCAAGAGTTTAAAGCTCTTGTCGAGAACCAGATGGGGAGAAAGATCAAAGTGCTTAGATATGACAATGGAGACAAGTACAACTCGAATGCATTTAAGGAGTTTTGTTCAGATTCTGGAATTAAGAGGGAGCTGATAGTTCCATATAACCCATAGTAGAATGGAGTATCAGAAAGGAAGAATAAAGCCATTCTTAGGGCAACAAAGCCAATGCTGCATGATCATGATTTGCCTATGTTCTTATAGGTAGTGGTGTGTAACACGACAATTTATTTGCAAAACAGGACTCCACAACTGGTGTTGGGGAAGATGACCAAAGAAGAGGCATAGAGGTTGAAGAAACCAGAGATTGGGCATTTTCGTATCTTCGGATGCTTGTCTTATTGCCACGTTCCTCTAGAGAAGAGGACCAAGCTCAAGTCTATTGTTGAGAAAGGCATTTTTTTTGGGTACAATGAAACCTCAAAGGCTTACAGAGTCTACATTCCTGCACTCAGGAAAACAATGGTGCGAAGGGATGTGAAATTTGAGGAGGACAGGGCTTTCAGAAAGTCTTTTGGATCAATGCTAGTTGAGGTAGAGGATCAGGAGCGAGAAGCACCAAAAGAAGGGAGACAACCATTACAAATTACAGAACCCAAACTATGTTTAGGACAAGTAACATGAGCATGATGAGGAGTAGGATGCTCCATTGATCGAGGCCTGGACTTCTAGGAACAAGAGGTTGAAATGGGCAGAGCGTACCTTGAGGGAAGCTCAAGAGCATGTGTATGCGGCTGTTGCTACAAATTCTAGCAGACGTTGGAGAGAGAAACCCCACAAAGCATAAGCTAGACCAAGAAGCAACAATGGGTAGTGGCCCACTGTCACCGCAACCAAAAACCCCTTATCTTTATGGATTTTCACCGATGGGAGGAGTCTTGGTAGGAGATAGTTTATTTATAATAGATATTCAATGGTTAATGTGTGAAATGACCTCTCTAGGAGCTCTTCAAGAAAGACAACTTATATCCAAGGCTTCACAAGGAAGGAATCCACTTTCTATGATGAGACCTATAAAAGAGGGCACAAGATCTAGGGTTTGATAAATTGTACGAGGAGAAAATGTTTCTTACATTGTATACCAACTATGCTAAGGCTCATGAAACCTTCAAGGAAGCCCTTAAGTTGAAGGAAGAAGAACTATGGTTTCCCTCTTGCACAAACAACTAGGGCTAGGAAATTTATGGATGAAATTGAAGTGGATGTTGACCAAAAGATAGAGTTTGTGGCAAGTACTATCCTCTTGATATTTAGGGTCTCCAACCACCAAAATTCCTCTTGCCTAAGGATTGGTACGAAGCCCTAGTTTCCTAACTTAGCTTTGAAAGGGCCGAATTGATGGAGAGAAAACATGGATAAAATTTGAGAAACTAATCAGACTAGTGCCTTGTCCCTTGGGAATATGGAGTCCGGAAGTGAAGGATTCATAGCAGCACTTACAGGTACATTTGATGATGACAATGCATGGATCATTAATAGTGGAGCTTCAAGACATATGATAGGAGAAATTGGAGAACTACAAACTTTATCAAAAGGATCATCATCTCATTCAGTGGAGCTTGGAGATAACAATAGCTATGTAGTCAAAGGTCTTGGATCTACCTCGCTGAAATTAGAAGATGGTGGAAAGCTTCATCTCAACGACATCCTCTATGTTCCAATTTTGAAAAAAGAATTTACTTTCTATTTCTTGTTTAGAAGATAAATAAGATAGGATCGGGATTCCTAAAGGAAGGTTGTATAAACTTTAATACATTCTCCTCAAGCTCTTGTTCACATTGATATTAGTTGCTCTGAACTTTGGCATAGAAGATATGGGCACCTTCATTACAAAATATTACCCTCTCTAAGTAAAATGGTAAAAGGCATCCCCAACTTAAAGGAGGATCATGAAGGATTATGTAAGGGATGTGCTTTGGGGAAGAATACTAGGAAACCATTTTCAAGTAGTGACTCAAGGTCTAAAGAAATATTAGACCTCATTCATTCCGATGTGTGTGGACCAATGGCAAATAAATCTCTTGGAGGCCATCTATATTATGTGACCTTCATTGATAATCATTCTAGGAAGACTTGGATTTATCTTCTCAAAACTAAGGATGAAGTCTTTGAAAAATTCAATGATTTCAAATAAGAAGTGGAGAACTTGACAAAAAGAAAGATAAAGACTCTTAGATCTGACAATGGTGGTGAATATACATCTAAGGAACTCATAGCCTTTTGCAAGGAAGCAGGTATTAAGAGGGAGCTCATAGTTCCCTATAATCAAAATGGAGTAGCAGAAAGGAAGAATAGGACCATTGAAGAATGCATTAGAACCATGATATTTGATCAATACCTTCCAAAATTCTTATGGGGAGAAGCAACAATGACAACAATATACATACAAAATAGAAGTCCTCATAGAATTCTTGAGAATATGACACCAAAGAAGCATTCTCAGGAAAAGAAGCCATGTGTAGATCATCTTCATATTTTTGGATATCTTGCCTACATTCACATTCCTAAGGATAAAAGAAAGAAGTTGGACTCTACTAGTTTAAAGGGTATCTTTGTTGGATATAGCCTTTCATCAAAGGCTTATAGAATCTACATAAAAGAAGGTCGTAGAATTGAAGTTAACAGAGATGTAATATTTGATGAAAACTTTGCATACAAAAAGTCTAAAGATATTCCCATTGAATTTGATGAAGAAGATATCCCACTCTTTGAAGAAAAAGAGCAACATGACAAAGCACCTTCAAATCAAGAAGAAGGACCAAGTGAACCCATTCAACCTACAATCATTCTCGAAGTAAAGAAGAGGCCAATTGGTTAAAAGCTACACTTGAAAATGCTGAAGGACATGGAGCAACAAAAATACTTTTAGACAAAGCAAGAAGCCAAAAGGGTGCTCCGGATATGCAACTTATATGTCAAACTAATTGAAGTAGAACCAACCACATTTTAACAAGCCACTCATCATGATGAATGGAAGAAAGCCATGCAAGAATAATATCAATCAATCATGAAGAATGGGGTTTGGGAAATTGTTTGTAGACCTAGTGACAAGTCTGTTGTCACCTCTAAATGGATCTACAAAATCAAACATGCAATTGATGGGAGCATAGATAAATACAAAGCAAGATTTGTAGCAAGGAGTTTCTCTCAAAAGGAAGGTGTGGACTATGAAGAAACATTTGCTCCTACAACTAGGTACACTACTATTAGATCCTTGATTTCATTAGCAGCTACTATGGGTTGGAACATCCACCAGATGGATGTCAAAACAACTTTCTTGAATGGAACCATAGATGAGGAAGTGTACATTGAACAACCAAAAGGTTTTGAGATACATAGCTGGGGATCTCATGTTTGCAGTTTGAAGAAAGCTCTATATGGCTTGAAACGAGCACCTAGAGCTTGATATGCTAGAATGGATGCCTATCTTATAAGGATTGGATTTGTCAAAGGCTTTGCATGCCCAAATTTCTACATCAAAGTAGTAAGGAATGAACAAGTCATCATTCTATTATACGTAGATGATTTTCTCATTTTAGGTGTGGAACATAGAATTCAATAATGCAAAAATATGTTGGTAGCAAAAGTTGAAATGAAAGATATAGGACCTATGTAGAAACCTAGAGAAATCTAATATTTGAGCTTGGTAGTTTGGCAGAAACCTAGAGAAATCTATCTTGGTCAAGGAAAGTATATCATCAAGATTCTACAAAAGTTTGGTATGATGGATTCCAAGCCTATGACAACTCCAATGATCACCAATTTAAAGAAATTGAGAAGTTCAGATTCTAGCCTCGTTGATCCTACATGTTATCATTAGTTGGTTGGCTCATTGATGTATTTGGTGAATACTAGACTCGATATATGTTATGCAATGAATGTTCTAAGTCAATTTCAGTTGGAGCCATGTCATGATCATTGGATAACTGCCAAGCATATTTTGAGGTATTTGTGTGGGACTATTCATCATTGTCTAAAGTATGATGGAAAGGAGATCAAATTAACAGGTTTCACCAATTCAGATTGGGGTGGCAGTGAGAAGGATGGAAGAAGCACTATTGGTGGTTGTTTTAGTTTGGGATCCGCTATGATTTCTTGGATGAGTCGTAAACAAGATTCAGTTGCTTTGAGTAGTGTTGAGGTTGAATATGTTGCTGCTTGTGAAGTTGGAAAAGAAGCGATTTGGTTAAGGAAACTTCTATTAGATTTGTTTGGAGGGCCCTTGGATCCCACAGTTATAAATTGTGATAATCAAAGCAACATCAAAATGCCTGAGGACCTGTGTTCCATGCCAAAACTAACAATATTATTAATAAGAATCACTACATTAGAAGTTTGGTTCAAGATGGTGTCGTGAAGCTACAGTACATGCCAACATATGAACAAGTAGCTGACTTGTTGACGAAATCTTTTCCCAACAAGAAGTTAGTTTATTTTAGGAGTATGCTTGGATTAGTGGATATCTCTGATTTGGTTGAGAGGGAGAGATGAAGTACCATCAAATTGCCTGCATGTAGCTACTTGGGAGGACATTGTGGCCTGGTTAATATTGAGATCTCAGTTGATGTCTAGATCCTAGAGGGAGGGTATCATGTGGAGCTCCGGTTTAGTGTTGATACCTGCCACTTGGATACCTGTAAGGTTTGGTGTCAGGATATGGAGGCCTAGATGGTATCTATATCCTGTTGGATGGATGAGTACATCCTTGTACCTATTTGTACTATTATGAATACCTCCCTACTTAAGAGGGAGTGTTGAAAATGTAACTATGGTCGGTCTTCATAATTGCTATTGTACTTTGTCATTATGTATTTATTGTAAAATTGAAAAAGAAGAAAAAGAAAATTATTTTCAAGCATGGGTTTCATGCTCATTTTATTTATTTATTAGGTCAAAGCCTCCATTATAGGCTTTTAGTGTTTCTCTTGCATCTTAAGAGTCTTTGTCACATTTATTAGACCCTTCTTGGGCTTTTGTATCATGTAAAGAAAATTATTTTTGAGTCAAAATAGTCATTTGTCACCTCCTCACCAAGTCGGCCCTGCCTTGAAGAAGTCAGCCTAGATTGGGGCAATTCAACCCTGTGGAAGTAGTATAAATAGAAGAGGAGCTCAACCTATTTGGCATCCATCATCATCAAGTTCGATTTGCAGTCGAAAGAGAAGAAAAAGAGTGTGAAGTCAAGGAGAAGGACAAATCAAAGGAAGAACAAAATTGAAGTTTTTGGGCATCTCTCTCTCACACGTGCGAGTTTTTCTAGGGTTTTTGGGCAAGTTGCAGGGGTTGAAATTTCTGCAGTAATTGTAGGTCCGAAATTTTGAGCTGCAGGGGGTTGAAATTCTAGATTGAAGCAATTTTGAAGGAGTTGACTATTGTTGATTGAAGCAGGATTTGTCTACTTGGAAGGAGGGCTGACTTGGTGATTGGAGGAAGTCTTTGTCTTGGTCAAAAGGTCTTGGATTGTCTCACTTTGACTTGATTCTATTATTGAAGAAGAGTTGACTGGGTTTTCCCCTTGAAGAGGGGTTTTGCGCTGGGTGGATGCGTACATCTTGTGTCTCTTGTTCTTATGACCTTCATGCATTTTTGATTTGTTAATTGTTTGGTGAAAGATAACATAATAAAGAAGTAAAATAAGCCAACACATATCACAAGTAATTATCAAGAAAAGAGGAATCAAGCCCTAATAACTACATGCGTTGATTTCTCAACAGAGTTATGTTTTCGCTGTGAAGAGTTGTTAGAAGCTCAACAATATTTTCTGTGCATGGATTCAATTTTTTTTGTTAAAATCAAAATCTGGTTATAAAAACTTCTTGACAGATTAATCGTTTTGTTGGGTTTTGAAAAACTAACTAATTTCTACCTGAATTTCTATTGTGAACACCTTTTGGAGATCCTGTGGCCATTTTGCATTTAATGGTGTCGATCTAAAGAAATTTTGGGCACATTGTCAAAAAATAATTGCTCCTAAAGCTAACTCCCCGCAAGTATGTGCTAAATAGCCAACTCCTTCCACACATGTCGTCTTTAATGCTAGGTTGTCCCATGAAATGTAACAATGAATGCATAATAGAAGCTCCATGTTAGTATTGTAGGAATCACCCCCTTGCATCTCACCTAGAACAATGCACCTTATGGAACCGTTGTCAATGCAGCCTTGGACCCACACTTCTAAAAAAATGGAGCCACGATTCAACCTCGATTTGTGTCCTTCTTGGAAATTTGGAATTGCCATGTGCCAAACCAAGCTCTCATACACGCTCCCATCACACTTCTTGGATGCTCCCTAGGTGCTTCCTTTACGGTCCCTAATATCCTTTTACTTAAAATTTTAGCATTAACATTAATCGTTTCATGTTGTTTGAGAGTGGTTCCAACCTTATCGGACTTCATATGGAAAAAATGGAATTTCACATCCCATTCAAAATTCAACAGATTTAATAGGTTTTAGGATTTCAAGATCAATGTGTTTGTAGCATTTCTTTGGATTCTATCACGTATGAGGGTGTGGGATTGACATTTAATTAAGAGCACCAAACCCTCTTTATGTACCCCAATGTTGGTGGTGTTGATTGTTGAACTCCTTTGTCATGAAATTTGCAAAAACGTACCATTCACTCAAACCAAAATCATTGATCAATCCTGTTAAACTTTTTCTACCTTATTTTAATGCTTGGATTAGGTAATTTGGTCAAAATTGGGTAGTGTCAACTAATGTCCCTAGAGAATTGAGGTATAGACAAAGGCTAGACAAGAGGAGAAGAGTGAAGGATGGTACTGGTGGATGAGGATCTTGATATAAGGGATGGTGGAGCATTGTTTATCAAGGAGTGGTTGAACATGCATGGCGGTGTTGCTCCACAAATACAACGTTTGGCATCATGGGTGCTTTCACAATTGGTGAATAGATGTTCAAAAACTAGCTCAGTTTATTGTTTTGGACATTTTGGTCTTCATATTTTTGTGTGTAGATGGCCTGTTTTGTAAACACAACTATTAGGTCATGTTATTGTTGATAGTTGCTAGAATACTTATTTCATTCCATAAGTTAATAGTCTACTTTCTATTATATTACATAAAAAATTGCATGTTTGTTTGTAAATGAATGATTAATGGTTAATGCTTGAATGGTTAATCATTAATGTACTATGGATGCCATTTCTATCTTGATTTATGTACAATATTCATATTTTCATATATTCTGCATCGAATTTGGTATTTTGGATTTTTTTTTGAATATAAATGCAATATATATGTGTGTGTGCATGCATGTATTTGTATATGTAAGACACCTTCGGGATGCTTTGCTTCCAAGGATTTTTGGAAAATGATGCTTCCTACACTTTCTCTCAACACTCCCGTTTCGTGCAACATTGCTCCATGTCTCAATGTTTCATCATCTCAAAGTAGAGGCAATGATAGAAGATCAAATGAATTCCCTGCATATGTGGATGCCCTAAACATGATAACATGGAAACATCTGTAGTGTAACGCACTCAAGTGGACCTGCTCCTCCTCAACATGAAAAATCCCTCAAGAGGTGTAATGCTCAAGAGAAATTTCTACAAGTCAGCAAGGCTCAAGCTCCAAGGTGTATTCCATCCAGGAGATGAGCAACAAATCCTCCAAGTGGGATGTATTGTTGCCACCTAATCCTCAGCGGTTGGGTAAACCCGGAATGTGAACAGTCATCAAGAAGATGAACTGATCAGTCAAAAATCATGTATATAAACAATAACTACCTAATGAAATAAATGAATCAGATTTTTGCCTAACCTGGAGTTACTCCTGGTCTGACATGGTATCAGAGCCAGTCCTAAGAATAGTTGTAACTCCTCTCATTGATTCTCTGCGCATGAATACCTGAGCGCTGCCTCTAACCTGCGTCTCATTGATTCTCTGCGCATCGGTTTCGCTGCCTCTCCACCCCTGACAAAGGCTCAGATCCCAGCATCCGTTTTGCTGCCTCTCCACCGCTGCCTCTCATTGATTGTCCTGCGCATCTGCGGGGTAAACGTTTTCAAGCAAGTCTTTCTTGCTGTCCGAAGAAACCCGCTACCAGAAAAAAAAAACCTCTGTCATTTTCCCTGAGGCCGATGCCAGACTGTATTTTCCTCACTGGTCCTTCTCCATGGTCTGACTGCACATATACTTCTGGTATCAGAGTTACGAAGAACCCCTGGTTGAAGAAGTATATGTTCTGGTGAAGGTGCCGGCTCTGCAGCTGGCTCAGGAGCAGGAACCTTGGAAGTCTGTTCCGGGATGCCATTAATAAATATGTTAGCTGTCTCTGGCTGTGGAGGCTCGTCCAAGTACCTGAATACATCGTTTAAAACAAAGTAGCCCTTGTCCTGAGGCGCAAGGAAGAAAGACTGTGTGAAATTCCGTTTTAGACCATCTTTTCCATTCAATACGCCCGTTACTAGTACAAGGACTCCCTGTCTCCATTTGGTTCTGGGCGGCCAAGCTTGCTCGAATCCTGATAAAACCTGAATACCATTTGGGGCGACTGGTGGAGAACATGGTAATATTGATGCACGAAGGCGTTTCCAACCACTGAGGCAGGAGGGACAGCGGCAACTGCTGTAGGGTTCACTTGCTGGGTCGTCATGTTTCTGAACCGATCTGTTGAAGCAACTTTTGGACGCACTTAGTCAATACATTATCTTCAGTTTGGAGATCTTTGAAACCATCTTTTTGCATGCACTCTTGGCGTTGTTGGAGCCGACTTGTCGCGAAGACTTGATACCATCTTTGGAGCTGTATTGAGAGAGCACGTTGGAGCATTTCTTGAATCATTGTTGGAGTATTGAGAGAGCACGTTGAAGCATTTTTCGAATCATTGTTTGGTATTGAGTAGCATTTTTGGCATTGATGAATAGCAGGTGGTGAATGATAGTACAGTTGTAATTTGAAGGCCTATCTGTGTGGATAACTGTCAGTAGTAAGTGTTTTAGTGCCTAATATAACGAATCTATGACCTTTTTTTTTTATAAGCTTTAGTGGTTAGAATTTGAAGGGACTGTGTCCAGAATATGATTCACTTGCCTGATTTGATGCGATCCCCAGCCAGAGTATACTGTCTCTGCGCTTGCAAGAGACTCAATGTGCTGAAACAGTGAAGACTGAGAGTTTAAAACGTGCAGTATCATTCAAAATTTTTATATATTGCGCTGCTTTCAAAATAGTATTGCATTGATATATATTGAAGTGATCCCTTATGCGTTTTTTTGCATGATATATGCGTTTTTTTGCATGATATATTGAAGTGATGCTGATGCTTCTATCAAACGTTAGAGGAAAATAAAGTGCATAAGGCTGTGACATAAGGATTTTTTTTTAGCAGAAGAATTTTTACAGAATGCATTCAATCATCTCTATGGTAGGGATAGTTCTCACTGGCAAGGAGAACTATCCTGAATGGTCCCGGATGATAAAACACACCCTCATCTTCAATGAGTTGTGGAAGGGAGTGTGTGTCGGAGAAGGAGACAATGACCCAGTACAGCCTACATCAGACAAAGAGCTCGTCATTTGGGATAACAAGAACATCAAAGCATATGCATTAATTGCAGCATCTGTAAATGAAGAAGTAAGTCACCATATTTCATCATATTCAACTGCCTTTGAAGCTTTACAAAAGCTCAAAGAACTCGATGACTCACATTCTGCACTTGAAGTTGTTCAGCTCATGATTAAACTCTTCACTCTTGAACTGAAAAATAATGATCCTCTTGCTCTCGCATCTGAAGTTAAATCCATAATGCATGATATAAAATCCACTAAAGTTGAGCTGGATATCCCTCTTATTGCTTTTCTCAAGGCACTCTATCCTACTTACTCCAATTATCTTGAGTCTTTACAAGCAAATGGAAATCTTAAAGATATAACCTTTGACTCTCTTGTGAAAAAGTTTGCTGAAAGAGAGAAAGCCTTCGGAAAGAAGACAGTCCCTGAATCTTCTGAAGAGACTGTTTGCCTTGCTCATAAAGAAAAGCATCCTGCTCAAGATTCTACAAGAGGAAGAGGTGGACGAAGAGGAAGAGGAAGATACTTCAGAGGCAGGGGGGGCAGACATTCTCAAGGAGAAAAAGCAGATCTGCATTGCATTCGCTGCAAACGAAATGGATCACATGATGCCTCTACATGCAAGCTACCATGGGACAAAATTGAGCAGAAAAGAAACCAGCAGAAAGGTAAAACTGATGATACAGACAAAGGTAAAGCACCTGAATCCGCTCACTATATTGAGGCACAATGTAACATTGGAGTAAATGAAGATTTGTTTAATGCTTCACTTGCTTCTTCGAAAAATGATTGGTTGCTTGATTCAGGAGCAACCTGTCATATGACTCATAGGAAAGATTTTTTTGAAGATTTCACTGACAATGTTGATGGAGCAGTATACTTTGCAGATCAGTCAAAAATCAAGCCATCAAGGCTTGGCACAATCAGGCTTAAACTGCCTGGTCTTCCAGACTTTCTTCTGGACCATGTTCTATATCTCCCACAGCTCAAGAGAAACTTGCTGTCCCTGGTCCACATCCGCCAGCAAGGTCACTCCATTCATATGTTTGATGGCAAGCTTGAGGTAAGAAAAACATCTGACCACTCACTTGTCATGAGGGGAATAGAAGAAGAAAGGCTTCTCAAACTGCAAGGAACCTCTGCTCATGCACAACATTTCTCATATATTTCTCATCATGAAGAAGGTACACTTCCATCAAGTTTATTATGGCATGCTAGATTTGGACATTTGAACTATGACAGTCTCCGCTTATTGAAGAAAAATGGTGTTGTTGGTTTGCCTACAATTCCTAGGAAACTTAAGCAATGTGATGCTTGCATTCTAGGAAAGCATAGCAAACAGTCTTTTCATGATTCACATTCAAGAGCACATAGGAAACTTGAACTCATTCATTCAGATTTATGTGGTCCAATGCTTGTTCCTTTTGCAAATGGAAGTAAATATATCATGACATTTATTGATGACTACACCAGAATGTGTTAGGTTTATTTATTGAAGAACAAATTTGATGCTTTTCAAACATTCAAGAATTTTCATAGATGGATTGAAAATGATGCACAATCTCATATTGGGTCTATTCGCACTGATAATGGAAAAGAATACACATCAAATGAATTTGAAAACTATCTTCGCTAACATGGGATCAAACATCAAACAATTGTGCCTTATAATCCCCAACAGAATGGTGTAGCTGAAAGAATGAATAGGACAATCTTAAATATGGTACGATCCATGCTTTTCTTAAAAAATGTAAAGATAATGTTTTGGGCTGATGTTGTTCTATGTGTTGCATATATAAAGAATAGATGTCCATCTAATGCTATAAGAAACAAGACTCCATCTGAAATGTGGTATGGGCATGTTCCTTCAGTAAAGCATCTCAGGGTCTTTGGTTCCACCTGTTATGCTTTGATACCAAAGGTACATAGAAACAAACTTGGTGCTACAAGTCATAAGTGTATCTTCCTGGGATATTCAAACACCTCCAAATCATACCGCCTCTATGATGATGTAAATAAGAAGTTTGTTGTATCTAGAGATGTAATTTTCTTTGAATCATCCAAAACTCACAATGTTGTTGAGCGACAACTTGATCACTTGGATAGATTCGCAAAAACAAAATCATTTCAAGAATTTGATAATCAGATTCCACATCTTGAAGGGGGGATTCCTATACTAGATCAATATGTGGAATCTTCTTCTGAAGAACACTCTCCCCCGCATGAAACTCCAACAACGGATGATGCTTTAAGTGATGTAATTGATAGAATTGGGAGACTCAATCTTGATTCAGTCCCAACTCAATCAACAGAGCAGCCTGGACCACCAAAAAGAAAGGTCCCCCAAAGTGGGTGACAAAGACACTTGAAAGTGTTCATCCTGATGAAGTTGGAAAGATAGGAACTAGAAATTCAAACCGGCAAAATGGAGGTGATGTAAATGACTCTAATTCACCTGTTGATATGGATGTTTCTTATGATTGTGAATTGAACTTGTCTGCAGATTTTGAACCAACTTCCTTCAAAGAAGCTGCTTCTCATGATGAATGGAAAGAAGCAATGCAAAAGGAGTATGATGCCCTCATAAAGAACGACACTTGGAAGCTGGTTGATCCTCCATTAGGAGCCAAACCAATTGGCTGCAAGTGGGTTTACAAGAACAAGTATAAAGCTGATGGCTCACTTGACAAGCACAAAGCTAGGCTTGTGGCAAAAGGTTTTGCACAGAAGGAAAGGGTCGATTATGAGGAGACTTTTGCCCCCATAGCAAAATGGGCTACCATCCAGACACTCTTTGCACTAGCAACTCAGAACGGTTGGAAAGTCCATCAAATGGATGTAAAAACTGCTTTCTTGAATGGAGATCTAAAAGAGAATGTTTTTATGTCCTAGCTTGAAGGATTTGCTGTGAAAGGACATGAACATAAAGTATGCAAACTTGTGAAGTCCTTGTATGGCCTCAAACAAGCACCACGAGCCTGGTATGAAAAACTAACTGAGCATCTTCTGAAACTCAATTTCAAACATTTTGATCTTGATGATGCAACTTTATTTGTCAAGAAAGTTGGCAAAACAGTTGTATATCTTGTGGTATATGTAGATGATCTTTTAATGACAGGGAACAATGAAAGCTACATTGCATCCATAAAGAAGGAATTGGGGAAAAGTTTTGAAATGACTGATTTGGGCTATGTTCATTACTATCTTGGCATTCAAGTAACCCAACATCCAAAGTCCATACTTCTTTCTCAAAAGAAATACATTGGAGATCTGTTGAACAGGTTTGGCATGACAGAGTGCAATTCTCTCACTACTCCAATGGAACAAAACTTAAAGCTCACATCTATTGAAGGAAAAGAATTTGAGGATGCAACAAAGTATAGACAGCTTGTAGGAAGTCTCAACTACCTAACTAAAACCAGACCAGACATTTTGTTTGCTGTTGGAATCCTCTCTAGGTTTATGCAAAAGTCTTGTGAGGGACATTGGTCTGCTGCAAAAAGAGTTCTAAGGTACTTGAAGGGATCTCAAGACTTTGGAATCAAGTATACATAGGTGGACGACTTCAGTTTGATTGGATACTCTGATTCAGACTTCGATGGAGACAAAGAAATTGGGGTATCAACTTCAGGATATGCTATGAGTCTTGGATCAGGCGCTGTCTCCTGGAGATCATGCAAACAATCAGTTCCAGCAGATTCCACAATAGAAGCAGAATACGTGGCAGCAGCTGAAGCAACAAAAGAAATTGTGTGGCTCAGGAAAATTCTTGAAGATTTGCAGGTAAAACAAGTACAATCAACTCCACTCATGATTGACAATACCTTTGCAATAAAGTTGGCCAAGAACCCAAAGTTCCATGATCGAACGAAGCACATTAATAATAAATATCATATGATTCGACATCATGTTGAGGCCAAAACAATCCATCTTCGTCATTGTTCCACAAATGAGCAAATTGCAGACATCTTCACCAAAGCGCTTGGAAGGGAAAAGCTTGAACGATTCAGAATGATGCTTGGACTCACGAACATCCCTTCAGATTAAGGGGGGGAATGTTGACACCTAATCCTTGTGATTGGGTGAATTAATGTAAATTGATAAATAGGAAATATGAACAGTCATCGGGAGACGAACTGAACAGTCTCTCCCTCATGTATATAATGAAGACCTACCTGAAGGAATAAATCAGTCGAATCATTTTTGCCTTATGGAGTTACTGCCTGGCCTGACAATTTCAACGATTAGAAAAATGATGTGCAGAAGTTGCAACATGTCTAAATAAAATTTATGCAGAGGATGATAGCGATGGTGAAGAAATGAAACAAGAGGAAGCAAAAGAAGAAGATTTCGATCAAAATGATGATAATGATGAAGAAATAGAAGATGATGACAAAGAAAAAGAAATTGAAGATAATGACATAGAAAAAGAAATTGAAGATAATGGCGATGATGAAAGTCTTTCCATCATGACAGGAACCTTGGACCGAGTGGATCGAGAGGCCCCTCACTATAAGAATAATGGCTACAACGACTTCAATACATTTTATATGCAGGCAACGTCAAGGATATACGGAGGTACAAGGGGCACACCTGTTATTGATTGTGATGGTCGAGCAGTAGCACTAAATTCCGGCGGCAAAAATGAGAGTTGTACAACATTTTTTCTTCCACTAGACAAAGTGCAAAGAGCGTTGAGAATTATACAAAATTCTAAGGACTGTAGTGCAGTCCATATTCCTCGAGGCACGCTCCAGATGACCCTTGTTCACAAAGGATTTGATGAGGCGCGTCGATTAGGGCTTCAACGTGAGACTGAAGAGTTTGCGAGACAGACCTCTCCTTCCGAGACGAGAATTCTTGTTATAGCTTTGGTGGTTCCTGGAGGTCCTGCTAGTGCTCACAAGACGCCTTTGAAGGCTGGGGATTTACTTGTACGAGTGAATGATGAAATTGTAACACAATTTTTGAAGTTGGAGACAATGCTGGATGATAATGTTGGAAAGACCGTCGATGTAGAGGTTGAGAGGAGTGGTGTTCCTCTAATGGTTAGTTTGGAGGTCCAGGACTTGCACTCAATAACTCATTATTTCTTGGAAGTAAGTGGTGGCGTGATTCATCCTCTATCGTACCAACAGGCCAGGAATTTCCGATTCGAGTGCGGTCTACCATATGTTGCTAAACCAGGGTTTATGTTGTCAAAGGCAGGTGTTCCGCACCATGCCATCATTCTAGGACTCTCAAGACAAAAAATCACAAGTGTTGAAGATTTTATATCGATATTTTCCAAATTATCAAGAGGGGCACGAACTTCGCTAGAATTTATGAATGAACGCGGTGTAACTAGAACTGTTATTATGATTGTTGATACGCATGAGTGGATGACTCGGTTGGTGGTGACGGTCTCATACAGGCCGCCGGAGCTCCTATTCACCGACGACGTCGACAACAATTGTTATTACAGCCCAACCATCAACATATGGTCTCTCGACTGCATTTCCACAGAGCTTCTCGGCCACAACAATGGCGACAACGACCCTCTCTTCGCCAACCTGCGCGACAATATGAACATCATGAAGTGTCTGAGAGAGATCTTCAGCATGATTTCGAAGCCGACCGCTGACGATCCCCTCGACTTCCTGAAAAACGAGGCCATTTGTTGCCACGTTTGGTCTGTGTTGCCCACCATGCCCACGCGTGTCTCTTTGAAAACCGTGGTTCCGCATGCTGAGCCCGAAGCGGTGGATCTGCTGGAGAGAATGCTGGCCTTTGACCCGCGGAAGAGGATCACTGCTGCCGAGGCCCTGGTGCATCCGTACATGGCCAACATCACTGTGGATTTTCTTGCGCAATCGCTCCAGTTGCAACTCGCAGATGCTCGAGATATTGAATAACGGTCGTGCTCCCTTGTTCGGATAGCCGACGAACCATTCACCCATACATTTCGTTTAAACGCTACTTCCATCTCCCATCAAACGTGGTGTCCCCAGGTCGAAAGACATGACGTCAAGTACATGGCTCGATAAATACGTTAATATACATAGTGTTATCTTGGGGTTTGATATTATAACAAGACATTATAATAGGCACCACATAATTTCGTTGCTCAATAAACTATATAATAGTTACAATATAGTAATTAATTATTAAAAAATTATATATTTAAAAAAAACAAAAAAAAACTATATTAAAAAAATATTATTATTAAAATAAAATAAAAAATCTATATATATATATATATATAAATTAGAGTTATAAAAAAAATAGACTTATTTAAAAAGAATAATCCAATGAAATATCGCTAATGAGCTATAAGACGAGAGGATGGCCAGATTATATCGAGACGACACACACTAAGTGAAGAAAATCCACAACATTAAAGCTTTGAGGACAGAGCTATAAGGAAGGGGCTATGTTATGAATATAATTCATAACCAGTAAATAAATAAAATAAATGTAAATATTAAATAATAAAAAATTGATTATGTTAAATAGTCATTAAATTAAGTGAAAAGGCATGTCTAAAAGACATGCCTAATCATGAAAGGTCACTTGGCTGAGGTATAAAAGCAGGGCCTCATTGTAACATTCATAATCACTTATACAATTTTATATATTAATAAATTATTATTAAAATAACTCGCGTGTATTTTTAACATTTAAGCCTACAAGCTATTAGTTTTTATGCTTCAGTCGGCTTAAGAAATCCCTTTATGGTCTCAAGCAAGCCCCTAGGGCTTGGTATGCCAAAATGGATAGCTTTCTTTTAGATACTGGCTTTTCTAGGTGTCATTTTGACAATACTGTCTACACCAAGAAAGTGGGTAAGTCTCTTATCATTCTTGTTCTTTATGTTGATGATCTTATCCTTACTGGTAGTGATCCCAACCTTATAAGCCATGTGAAGTCCAGCCTTAAAAAGCAATTTGAAATGACGGACTTAGGACACCTGAATTATTTTCTTGGTCTTCATGTCTTGCAATCCAAGGAAGGTATTTCCCTTTCCCAGTCCAAGTATGCCTGTGATCTTCTACGCCACTTTCACATGGAAGACTGTAAGCTAGCCCCTTCTCCCTTTCAGTCTGGAGCCAAACTTTTAGTCACTTGTACTTCCCCTGAAGTTGATGCTACCTTATACCGTCAGCTTGTAGGAAAACTTTTATATTTGACCCATACCCGTCCCAACCTTTCCTTTGCTGTTGGCCTTATTGCTCGGTTTATGCAAAACCCACATGAAAGTCATTGGAAAGCAGCTAAAAGAATACTTCGTTATGTTCGAGGTACAATTCAGTTTGGGATTCATTACAGTGCAGAAGTATCTCCTGTATTGGTTGGTTTCACTGATTCTGATTGGGCTGGTGACCCTAATGATCGGAAGTCTACTGCAGGTTATGTTTTCACTCTTGGTTCTGGACCTATTACATGGGCTTGCAAGAAACAAAGTGCCATTTCTCTTTCTTCAGCAGAAGCAGAGTATCGTGGCGCCTAGAAGCTAGTAAGGAAGCCCTATGGCTTTGTCAGATCCTGCCAAAGTTTGGCTTTCAGCAGCAACATCCGACTACACTTTGGTGTGATAATCAAAGTTCCATTCAACTATGCAAAGATCCAATCCAACATTAGCGCATCAAACACGTTGAACTACACATGCACTTCATCAGAAAGCTCATTCATGACCATGTTCTTGAAGTGCAATATTGTTCAATTGATGATAAAGTTGCAAACATTTTTACAAAGGCTCTCACAGAGGCGAAGTTTACTAAACTTCGATTGATGGTTGGAGTTCAGGAAGTCGTCACTAAGGGGGAATAGGTTTTAATGCCTCCTTCCTTCTCCTGTTGTGTTATATTTGTACATCCTTCAATCCCATCCCAAGTTGTTCTTAAGGGGGGATGTTAGGATATTCCGACACATAGGAAATAGTTAAGTATAACTTGGTCTTGTGTAGAGTTAGGTAAAGTGTGTTTCTTTTCTATGTACATTTGTAACTTAAAATCTGACGGTCACACTATGTTCTAGACATGAAGTGATCTGACGGTTCATTCTCTCCTCGGTATTACTGACACTTGATCCATGGCTTAACACCCGATTGGTCCATGATCTCTAGTTAAAGAGCATGGAGGGTCATTTGTAGGGTGACCATTCATGAGAGAAGCTTATGTAAATTTTCATTATTTTATTAATAAATTGTTTGAAGTGGCCGCGTTGGCTCAGGCCGTGGATTGTTTCCCTCTTTGAGGTTTTTAACCACGTCAAGAATACTGGTGTATTGATCTGTGATTTGTTTGTGAGTAGTGTCCTTTGGTGTTCTATCTGAGGAACTTACCCTGTAAATTTCTACATTCTCCAAGTGACCCTCAAGCCTCCTCATATACTTTTCTCGTTGACAATTCAACGACCGAGATTAAGTCCCTAATCAACGGCTAAGATTAGATCTGGCTTGATCCATGACTTTTGGACCATTGTAACTCAGTTTTATATTAATTCACATTAATATTTTATTTTCCCTAAGTTTAGACTTAGGGACTCCATTAAAAATATTAATTATTTTAATATCTCCCAAACTGGTTAGATTCTGCCCAAACCATTCTAGATATTAGAGATCTCATGTGCTTTAACCTCTCCACCAATTTTCATGGCTAGAGCACATCCGATGCTACCCCAAATCAACAGACTCCAAAGTTAAAAAGTAAAAATGAGCAGTGGAAAATGAACCATGAACCATTGTTATCAGAACTAGACCGATGATGGAATTGGTTGACCCCAAAATTGGGAACTAGGAAAAACACTGGACCAAAATATTCGTTGACCCAAAAAAACATAAATATTGAAATTTTGAAAAAAGTACATAAATATTCATGTGCATCCCATGTCAATCCAAACCAGTAAACACAAATATGCAAAGTTTCTCGTTTATATAAAAGGGTGCATATAACCAAAATAGCACTGAGTGCAATCCATATTTGAACCAAAAATACATCAACAAAGAGCCTCTAGATGGTCTCTATAGTCCAAAAGAATTCATGCTACAACAAATAATTACATATCATCAAAATCATTGCGTATATTGGGATCCTCATCATCTATATTACCCTCTAAGCATAGAAATAAGATAGAAAAAGCTTAACATGTCAAGTCAAGATTTTATTTGAGTGATAGGTACAATTTTACTAGTGTCATGACAAAGGAGTTCAATAATCAATGCCACCAACATCAACGTACATAGAGGGGTTGGTGCTCTTGATTTAATGCTAGTTCCATACCCTCATACATGATAGAATCCAATTGAAATGTTGCAATCCCCCAATCCTTGAAATCTTGAAAACCCTTAAGTCTATTGGATTTTGATTGGGATCTAAAATTCTACTCTCCATATGAAATCCAATGAGGTCAGAACCACTTTGAAACGTCTTGAGTCAATTATTAGTAATGTTTAAAATTTACGTAAAAGTGAAAGTAAAAGGATGAAAATGAAAGATAAAGGAGAAAGTCACTTTTATTTTAAAAATTTAACATTACCATTAATTACGTAGCATTAGTAGTACCCTAAGGTTGAATACTAGGCATCCCCACTTATAAATTATTACTTACAAGCAAAATTCAGGAGGAACGCCCAACCCTTTTAGAAGGGTGATGTCCACAAGCAGCTCTTGTACGGAAACATGTCCCCCACATTGGAGAAACGTTTCCCCCTGTGTCTCCTCGAGTTTCCCCAAAAGGGAGATGTGGGGAAACATTTCATCAGGTGTCCCCTCGTCTTGTGTGCATGGGAAACATGGGGTGCACACACCCCACCTTGGGGGATGCACCCCTGTGGAACATTGGCATACTCAATGTTTGTTTCACCACCAAACTTAACCAACTATTCTTTAGAGCTGTTTGTCTTCTCTCTGTTCGTCTTTTCCTTCTCTCTAGCTCCACGCTGTCTTCTATTTTTTTTCTCTTCCATCTCGATCCTTCGTCTGCTCCTTTCTCTTAATTGACGGGTTGGAAGCTAGAAATTTGCAATGGTTCAACGTCCTCATTCATTTCCCAAACCACTTATTATTTCCTCGTATAGATGGTCCACCAATTTTCCACGAAGTCCGTGTAAGACGTGGAATCGCAACAAGGTATTATCCATAATGTTGTAGCAGAGCTGCAACACTATAGTAGCAAAGCAAACTTGCAACACTGTAGCAACAAGGTGAAGTTACAACACTCTTATTTCCTCTTGCAAACTGCTAATTGAAAATTGAAGATGTGGACTACTCTAGGCCAAAGATGCTCTTGCATGACCTAACATAAAATTAATATTAATATTCAATTATATTACTTTGTATCTATAATTTTGATTTATATATGATAAATATATATGTACATCTTGAATGGGCCTAATGGTTAAGAGCATGTGTTTCCTCTGAAGAGGTCACATATTCAAATCCAAAGTGGGGTGGAGTATGTAAGCCTCTGTAGACTTTAACAGTCGAATCACTACGCAGGATGGGTCCCTTGTAACACAAACAAGGGGGTCTAATACACCAATTTGGTGTCTGGCTTGGCTGTGATCTTAAAATTAGGTGATTATTATTATATGTTAATTTATAATTTGATAATAAATTTTAATAAATCTAATGTTTTATTTAACTTAAATTATATATGAGAATGTGAGTTTTTGTAGCATGGGATGTGTTCTAGTCTCAAACTTTGTGGAGGCGAAAACACAGGAGTTCTCCAAAACCCAAAAATAGTTTCTGGAATTCCACATAGAGATAGCTCAATTAAATTAATTGACCATCATTTAAATTTTTCCCAAGTCTAACTTAGGAAAACTTGTTAATTAATAGTAATTAATTGAGAAAGGTGAGAATTCTCTAGAAACTCACACGGATTGACTTGGAGATGATCTCAACCATCAATTAAGTTTTAATCTTGGTCGTTGGAGTCCCAATTGGAGATTATAAGAAGAGGTCGATGGGTAGATGGAGAAACACATAGAAGAGAGCCAACAATGCGAGTTCCTTGGGTAGTTCGAGCTAGCTAGCAACAAAGTTCGAGCCAGAGGGGACGCAGAGCTAGAGAGGGGCAGAGACAGTGATCCAAAGGAAGTTTTCCAGTTCCAGAGAGGAAAAGAGAGAAGGCTGAATTATTTATCTAGGAGGCTGCGCAAGGCTTGCGCAGAACCTCAACGAGTGCATTCGATTTAGCTAGAGCAGTGGCAGTTTTAGGTTCTAGTGGTTGGGAATATTTCCAGAGGGGCAAGTCATACGCTTCCAGACCAACAATAGTCAGTTAGTAGCTGATTCGAGGTAGTTCCAAGCTAGTGAGATTCAAGCCTGCTTAGAGGTGATGCAGGGCCTGCGCAGAGGCAGCGGGAGAGCCAGTTCGAGTGGCTAGTTTTAGTTGAGATTGCTCGTGGAGGAGGGTAAATTTCCCTTAGTAAATTTTGCTAATACTTCTCTTAGATAAAAACCGCTAGTTTGGCATCATTTTATTGTACTTAGAATCTCACTGCATTCACTGCTACATAATAATAAAACCCTTAGTTGCTGCACTGGTCTTCTCACATTCGGTTTTTAAGGGGGCAATTGTCCAAAAATAATTGTGATTTTTTATGTGTGTATGCTAGCATATTTCTCAGTTGACAAATTTTTTTATTTTATTTTATTTTTTTATTTATTGTTTTATCTATTGTTATTTGCAACGTTTATTTTATTTGGTGAAGAAATTGCAGTGTGATTAATTCGATATTAATCAGAAAATTAATAAACTGTTAATCAGTTAGGAGAATTAATTCCAGTTGCTGCATTTCAAGCGAATTTTCACATGGTATCAGAGCATATTTGACAAACATGAGGCTTAAAATCGAAGAAAGGAAAATTTCGTTGTTCAAAGGGAGCAACATGATGAAATTTTCTGGGGCTGTGCATTGCCTAGCCAAGTAGTGCGAATTGTTGGACAAGGTTTTGATTTTCCAGTTTGTAGGGTGGCAAGAAAATTCGATTTGTTCGAGGAAGCAATTCCAACAGGCAGAGGGAGTAGCAACCCAGTATTTTGCAACACAGATTTCTTTTGTGGGCACAGTAGGGTTTTGCAACAGTTTATAGTAGCATAATTAGTGCCGAGTGGAAGAGAAATTGCAGACATAGAGGGAGTTTCTCTCAGAGGGTTTCTAGTTTCAGAAAGTGGTGCGAGTTTGTTGGATTAGCCAATTTGTGTTGCTGAGATTGCAGTTCGAGTGCCAGTCATTGAAGAAAGACTTCCAGGAGGCCGAGAAAGTAGATTCAAATTGCATAACTAGGCAACGGTAATAGTTCTATGCTTTCCAGGAAGGAGTACAAGTAGCAGAGGAGGAGGCCGAGCAGGAAAGGGAGGAGATTTTTCTGTGTATTTTCCCAATTATTTGAGTGTTGCAGATTTTGTAGCTTTTCGGAGATGGCCCTAAGAGATTACAAGAGGAGGCCGTATGAGTTAGCTAAAACGCAGATCAGGACAACAATTCGACTTCTAGTTTCCAAAGATAAGGGCCAGAGGAAGTGCTAGTTGTCTAGTGGAAGTTGCGAAAATGAAGAAAGGTCCTAGCCAGGGACAAGGCTCGAAAGGAGATAGTGGACCACCAAATGTAGGTGGAGGTGGAGCTTGATACTTCAATGTGTCAGAATGGGAAAGGTTCAGTGCAAACACAACAATGAGATCAGTTTGATCAATTCTAATTGTTGCACAAGGACCACCCCTTTGTTACGAGGTCCAACAATACATAGTAGCAGGTTCAGTGTCAGCAGACACAACCAATCATTTGGATAACAACTGTATATCTAGTTGCAGTCAGTACAGGTGAGACAATTGCAGAGCTAGATGCAGTGGCACATGCAATGCCAATTACCTAGTTGTAGGTAGAAGGAGTAGTTCCAGCCAGAAGATTCCCAATGTAGAACTACGTAGTCCAGTTTCTAGTACAGGAGGACAGTGCGAGTTGCCAAGAGGGAGTAGAGAGATTTTCGACAGGGAGATCAAGACTTAGAGGGAGTCTAGCTTCAAAGGGAGCAACCCTATGGAAGCTAGTGCTTCAGGATCTGGGGAGATCAGATTCATTATTGCAGTAGTTGCAACAACAATGCAAAGATAGCAACATAGCTGCAACAACAACAATATGAGTAGATCAGAGTTCAAAGTTGCGCAGAGCTAGGCAGGGTCTATTGAGGTAAGCATCAGATGGTGTTTTCTCATGGATCATTATCCTTGTTACAGGGTCCCACAATATTCAGTGGCAGATGGATCAATGTTAGATGGCGCAGTCAGTTCTTGAGGGACAGTTGCAGACTAGTTGCAGTCAGATGCTGAGAAGCGCAATGCAATGTTGGTAGTAGTGCAGAGGGCACAATGCAGAGTCAACAACGACGTTGATTTCCCAGTGTATAGTGCAAAGGCTAGTAGTAGTCAGAGACTCAAGAGACAATTGTAGCATAGAGACACAATTGATTCAATATTTTGGATGCTTCTTAGTTGTAGTAGTTGCAATAGCAACAACAACAATGAGAGGGAGTGTTAGTTGGGTTGCAGTGCAGATGTAGAGTTGGCAGTAGTACAAGTTGTATAATGCAGTGTCAACAGCGACACAGATGCAGCATGGTTCAGCGACAGTTGATAGCAGATTAATCAGAGTTAGCACAGTGTTGGTTGACAGTGGCAGGCAACTACAGTTGTCAGACATCAACAACGTGGGGAGGATGTTATGGACACAGTTGGAGAACACCTTCCTTGCTAAGAGGGAGTGTTAGTTTTTGTAGCATTGGATGGTGTTCTAGTCTTAAACTTTGTGGAGAGGCTAAAACACATGAGTTCTCCAAAACCCAAAAATCGTTTCTGAAAATTCCACCTAGAGATAGCTCAATTAAATTAATTGACCATTATTTAAATTTTTCCTAAGTTAGACTTAGGAAAACTAGTTAATTAATAGTAATTAATTGAGAAAGGTGAGAATTCTCTAAAAACTCACACGGACCGACTTGGAGATGATCTCAACCATCAATTAAGTTTTAATCTTGGCTGTTGAAGTCCCAACCGGATATTATAAAAGGAGGTCGATGGGTAGATGGAGAAACATACAAAAGAGAGCCAACAATCAAGTTCCTTGGGCAGTTTGAGCTAGCTAGCAGCAGAGTTCGAGTCAGAGAGGGAACATGGAGCTAGAGAGGGGAAAAGACAATGATCTGGAGGAAGTTTTCCAATTCTGGAGAGGCAAAGAGAGAAAGCTGAATTATTTCTACAGGAGGTTGTGCAAGGCCTCAAAGAGGGCATTCGATTTAGCTGGAGCAGTGGCAGTTTCAGGTGCTAGTGGTCGGGAATATTTCCAGAGGGCTAAGTCAGAGGCTTCCCTACCAGCAGTAGTCAATCAGTAGCTAATTCGAGCCAGTTCCAAGTTAGCAAGATTCACGCTTGTGGAGAGGTGACGCAGGGCCTGCGCAGAGGCAACAAGAGAGCCAGTTCGAGTGGCTAGATTGAGTTGAGATTGCTCGTGGAGGAGGGTAAATTTCCCTCAGTAAATTTTGCCAGTATTTCTCTCAAATAGAAAATGCCAGTTTGGCGTCATTTTATTGTACTCATAATTTCACTGCTGCAGAATAATAAAACTCTCAGCTGCTGCACCCGTTTTCCCACATTGGGTTTTTCCGGGACAATTATCCAAAAATAATTGGCATTTTTTATGTGTGTGTTCTAGCATATTTCTTGGTTTCCAGCATTTTTATAAGGTGAGTCATTTGTATGCCAATGCTCCGGTCGTGACTCAAGATAAGAGGATAGTGTCTGTTTTGCCTTAGTTAAGTTCTCTATGTAATTTGTGACCTTGTGTGGTGTTGCGTTTTTTTATGTAAGTCATTGTTTTGCCGGGAACCATATTTTCTGTGAGATTACCAAGGTTTATGTTGTGAATATGGAGACAGTGTGAATAGTATTGCAGGTCCCCTTCAAAGGCAGCTAAATTAAGGTTGGTGATGTGAAGATCTGCTTGATCCTTTTTCATCCGCTCTCTGGACTCTGCAGCATGAAATTTAAGAATGGAATTCCTATTTTCTATGCTGTTCACACTTCGAGCTAGAGATGTCACTGGTTGCTCCTGAGTCATATCTTTAAAAAGCTAGGCTACCTGAGTAGAGATTAGGCTTCAGCCTGGTTATCGGATGAAGTTCCTAGACCTGAGGCAAAGGTTCATTCTCGTTTTCTATCAGGATCATGAATGATCGCCCCCCCAGCCCCCACGCTTATGCCACCCCTAATATAAAGTTAATATTAGTATTCAATTATATTACTTTGTATATATAACTTTGATTTATATATAATGTATTGTTATATGTTAATTTATTATTAGATAATAAATTTTAGTAAATTTAATGTTTCATATAAGTTGTATTAGATACGAGAATACCTTTTATTATTAAATATTAATTGTATAAGAATATAACTTCATGGCTTCGGTTTATCATTTTATATTATATTAATGTTGTTTTTTCATTTTTTAAAAATATTTTTAAATATATATTCTTGCCACACCCTGCTTGGTGCTTCCTGTAAATTTGGGCAGAAGTTTACTTTATTGGATACTCATGTCCTGGTTCTCGATTCTCTTAAGTTCTGGAAACTCAAGCAACATTAATTTAAACTGGAAGATTGTAGCATAGGGCAGTGGGGAGGAATTGGTCTTCCGAAGAACCATTGTGTAAGCTCGGAGGAGCCTTTCTATGTCTGGGGTAATAATCGATAATTAGCTGAATGCCATTGTTACTTGTGTGTTGGGTGTGCCAATATTATGAAGATATATTGGGACTAGTTTCTCTATTTGAAAAGGTGAGTGGCTTGTATGCCAATGCTCCGGAAGTGAGGGAAGAGAAGAGGATAGTGTCTGTTTTGCTTCTCTGTGTAACTTGTGACCTTCTGTAGTGTCATGTTTTTTATATGTAATTCAGTGTTTTGCTGGGAACCATATTTTCTGTGAGATTAGCAGGGTTTATGTTGTATGTAGATGGTGTGAATAGTATTGCAGGTCCCCTTCAAAGTCAGGTAAGTCAAGGATGGTCATGTCAAGGTCAGCATGATAGTTTTGCATCCCCTCTGTGCAGCATGAAATTAAGAATGAAATTCCTATTTTCTATGCTGCTTTCTCTTGGAGCTACTTGCAGATGTCACTTGTTGCTTGTATCTTTAAGAAGCTAGGCTTCCCCCCCCCCCCCCCCCACGAAGATCTATTGTGTGACCACACTATTTGTCTCTCAATGTATCCTGCAGGATTAAATATAGAAGGGATATGGGCATCTTTTTATAAGCTCTAAGGTTGTATTAACTTTTCAATAAAGTGCTGGATCTCTATCAACATCCGTGATTTTATTCTGCCCTAGCTAGGAATACAATGCACTAGAGAAGCCCAACACAAAAACACTGTGCACAGCGGAAAATATAACAACATTGAAATCAACAACAATACACAAGAATATTGAACCAAATCTCGTTTCTCATTAGTCCATCAATAAAAAAAAATATGGCTTTCATACCAGGGATCATGGCCCTTCAGATCTCTGATACAACTAGTATACATAGTATACAATTAGGGCTTGAGATCTATTCCATCATATCTACAATCTGCCCAACAAAATACAGAGACAAGTCTTGACTTACTTGCTGAAGGCAGTCCTTCGTCCTTCATCCTCAGTCCTTTTAGTCCTCTTGTCCACTGCTCTTCTGGCTGTCCTTTGCCTCCAAGATCACACAGAGAACAACTCCTTTTTGTCCTCTGTCTACATGCTGCTACAGACTCTTGATCTGCTAGATCTGCTTCTTCAGATCACAAATCTGACTTTCTTCTTAGCGATCTGACCTTCTGGCACTCAGGTCTCAGTTTTTTCTTGCAGATCTGATATTATAGCACTCAAATCTGACTTTATTTTTGCAGATCTGACCTTCCAGCACTCAGATCTGACTTTCTCCTTGCCGATCTGACCTTCCAGCACTCAGATCTGACTTTCTTCAAGCAGATCTGACTTTCTTCTTGCAGATCTGACCTTTCAGTACTCAGATCTGACTTTCTTCTTGCTACTGCAACTCCTCTAAGGCAGATCTACGACTAGGTCCTTTAGCCTCCCTCTCTCCACAAGTGAAAGTCCTCCACTTGTGTCTAGGCCTCTCCTTTGGCCTCTTATTTATACTTTTGTGTGAGTGATCTTGGGGGTTTTCCTTGTCCATCAAGAAACCCCTATTTTACTAACTAACAAATTGGATTAAAAAATTAATTAACTTGGGTCTCAAGCCCACAACTTTGGGTCAAAACCCCAACCACTTGGGTACTTTTCCCAACCAACTTTTGGTGGGTTTTCACCACTTGGAAATACCTACTGAGCTACCCAATTTCCAACACAAGGTAGAATCTGTTCATTTGAGATCCAAGCAAGCAAAGATAATTTATTTACTAGCTTTGAAAATTGACTCTCTGAGCTAAATATAGTCACAATGTGGCATCATAAGGAATCAGTGCATTTACATATTTATTTATTTTTTTAATAAAAAGTTGCTTATGTATTTATCTATGATGTAGGCTGTCTTGAATGTAGGCCTAAAATATGCACTTTAGTTATTTCGGTTGTTAATAAACTTCTGTTAATGGTTTGTTGCAATTTAGTTTCAGTGTTAAATTTCATATTCTTCATAATAAAAGCTTTAAATGATAAATATCAAATAACAATGTATGAGAAGTAAGTTTTCTTTTTTTGTATTTTGGTATTTTTTGTAAATCTTTTTATGTTGTTTGTACATAATTTTTTCATTGTTACTGAAGACCTCCTTTAAGCAATCTTTTCCTTGTATCTGGCATGCAGGTGCTTCTACTAGTAAATCTTTTGAATATGGTGTGGTAAAACTCACTCCATCAAAATACTCCTCGTCTAACTTTGTGTGGCAGAAAAATGTTAAGCCATATGGACGCATAAGCTGCAAAAGGCACATTCCACGTGCAGAATACAAGTAATGCTCTTTTCTGTCTGTGTATGGATATTGTTTTACAGTTGGGTGTAAATCTTTTGATGCATCGAGTCTGTATACAAAATGGAATTACAAATTGCAATAATGATGGTTCTTGATCATGACAAAACTATATGTTGTGAAGAAGATTATCTTGGTAAATTCTCATAGTTAAATGGATTTGAAGGAAGAAATGAATGAGCAAATTATTTCATGTGTGTTACTTATTTTGGCACACAATAAAATGACTTTTTGATATAAATGTCCGCAGTAGTTGCTCTTGTCGAGTCTTGATAAAATTACCTGTCTCTCTGTCGAAAATCATTGCTAATATCTACCTTTTTCTTTAATAAAAATGATTGAGTTTGATATTATAGTTGTCAACATTGGTTGAATGAATACAATTCCATGTTGATGCTCTCATGGTTGCATTTGCTCGTTTATGGTTTCCTGTATATGCATTCCTTTTCTCCAACATAATCTGCTTTCAACTGAGTGTATACTTCACAGAGGAAGTCCTTCTAACTGATGGTGATTTTTAGAATGTCTGCAATACCTTCCCAACTAGAAAACATACTAATAGATGGACGAATTAACATGTTGTCAAGCATCAGGAAGAAAACAGCCATATTCCCAAGATAATGATATCATCAACTTATACTCTCCAACTGAGTGATAAATATTAAAAACAGCATGCCATGTTTCGAATTTGCTTATGTTCTTGAAGTTCAACAAGGGCTGGTTTGAAATCTGAACGAAAGCTATATTATATAGAAACATACACAACTGAGAACCTAATCCAAGCATGAGAGTTCCTTTGGGGATGTTCCTAGCCATTCCTGGTACATGGTATGTAGGGAATGCTTGCTTGACAAGTTCAAAGTGATAGATTGCAAAATTTTGTCTACACCTTTAGAGAAAGTGTCAAAGTTTTTCTCCAAAATTGACTCCATGGTAGCTAATGAGTCAGTCTACATGTAGCTGGTGGGGAGTTTGATATATGTTACGACCACTCTGCTCGAGTTGAGTTACATTGTGAGATTCTTTTCTAGATCCATGACAGTGTGGAAGGAAGAGCATTGGATTATATCAAAGAGGTTGTGAAGATATATGAAAGGGAAACTCGACTTTGGCATTTTGTATAGTAGAAGCAAAGGCCCTAGGTTGTGTGGGTATGCAGATTGGGTAGGTTGTGTGGATGATAGAATGCCAACTTCTGTATATTTATTTAGCACTGGCACTAGCGTATTCACATGGACCAATGAGAAGCACCATGCAATAACCCTTTTGTTGATAGAAGTAGAATATCGAGTAGTGAGAGGATTGTTTGATGTAGTTTTGGCTTAAGAGGATGCTTCTCGGCATGAAGATGCAATAGATAGATCCAACATCACTACTTTGTGACAATCAACGGGTGGTCAAACTGGCCAAGGATCTATTCTTCCACATTTACTTAGCATGTTGAGATACATTTTCACTTCATAAGACAACATGTAGATAAAATGAGATAAGATAAAAATTTTAATGTCCAACCGAGGACCACAAAGAAGGTTAATGGGATTGTGACAGGTACAATGATCTTGGTACAAAGTGGGAGTGCTAAAGTGGCTCCTATGTAAGAGAAAAATTCAGGAAGTAAAAGAGCATACTAATCTAAAACCCTAGACAGCCAACTCAAAAGAATGAAGAGGCCATCCAGGGGAAGGATATGCAAGATGAGTGGCTGATTGGCCTATAGTACTAGCTATAAGAGGTAGTCCTAGATCACTAGAGTTCTCTCTCTTAACATTTGAGGCTGAATGGAGGAAACTCAACATAGATGTCTGCCTGGAAGAATACCAAGGCGGAGGGCTCAAGCGAATATTGTGCGGCTGTCTGTAAGGACGGGCTTCTTTATGAGGTCTAAAATGTGTCAACATGCGACTGAACTGACTTGTGGAATGAGGTTTGCTCTCGGGTGCCTCTGGGATCTCACTAAGGCAGGGATGGAGCCCCATGTCCTCACTGATTTGGAATCATTTGTCTCCATTTCTCGCTTGGTGCCCTGAATCAAGAGCACCCTAAAAAAGTAGGTAATCTGCCAAATAGAAGCCGATCTCTGAAGTGGATGTGGTTGAAGGACGGAAGCGCGAAAACGAACAACCTCTTGCATATATAAGTCCAGGCATCTACCAAGTGTCTGTATCTTGTGGAAAAGACAATGGAACTGCACTCAAATCTCATAATATGTTGGGCAATGGAAGATGAAGTGCTCCCCAGTGTTTAGTTCTTGTAGATGGCTCAACTTGCATGTCTTGTCTGAGAGGCTAATCTGGTGGTCACTCTCAATCCGTAATCTGTGAGACTCAATTGTAAACTGGCTTAGGGGTACCTGAAGAGCATGCATCCAGTGGCGAGATGTATGAGGAGGTCGAATAATAAGTCCGTCTCTCATAACCGTGAAGTGCTCAACGTAGAAGGCCATGTTTGGGTGTAACCCACTATGGGGGTCGATGTAAGTGAACCTCACAAGTTGCTTGTAGATGTCCACTCCGATGATCATGCTCAACTCTTGTTGTGTAGTTAGAAGGTGACTAGGTGTATCTATGGAATATTTGAAAGGGGGAGGCAATCAATTATAATGCCAATGGATCCTAGAAGATTTGAGACACCAATAAACCAACATCGAGAATGAACCAGAGGACGGATGGATGCAATGGACTCTAATGCGCATTAGGCCAAGTACGGGTACTAGTCCCATCCCTTTGCTGTATTGGAAAAGGTCTGAATCCGTTGCAAGAGAGAGACGAGGCCAAACACTGTCTCGAGCTGAAAGGGATAAATTTTTAACTTTGTAAGAATGATGGGTTGGAAACCAACCTATCCTTTGGATATGAGTTGCATCTTCTCAAGCTCCCTTCAAAACATCATGTGGAGTGTCGTAGCTTAAATTTTAAAGAATCTGTGGGCTACCATGATCATCCTATAGTTTTGGGGTCCATACTAGACCTTGATTTGTGAATCAGGTGGATAATTTGATGTGACTAAGATTGTGGGAAGCTTGCATGGACAACATGACTGAAGAAGTCATCTGGTTGGCTATCCATGGCACATAGACCTTTCTTGAACAAGTTTGCTTGGAATACTTCCTCATCTGTTGCTTTACTTGTCTCATCATCTAAACCAATGTGGAAAAAGTCGAAGTCTGGATTAAATCAGCAAGGGTCCAAAAGTTGAAAAACTCATTAAAGTTGGGAGTTTTATGAAAAAGTCTGCAAAATTAAAAAAACGCAAAAGTATTCATTTATTTTTAACATCTAGAGTATCCACAACATCAAATAAATGAATTTCCACATCAACATGTAAAGAAAGCTAATATATAATATGTAAATGAAGTCTAGTGCTACATCACATATCAAAATAGTGAATCAACTCCTGAATCTTGAGTCTTGTCTGAGTCTCAACTCTCAAGTGTCAAAATATCAAAAAAAAAATATAATAAATATATATCATGAGTCATCTACATGTCATAAAGTAATCAGTCACTGAGATCCTCTTCCCCTTTTACGGGAATAGGGAATGGCTTTGCCTTTTCCTCTAGAGGAAGAAAGCCCAACCCCTGGAAATACAAATGGAGTCAATCATCCTCTAGAAGCCGATAAAAGAGGTGTACTCTGTCCTATGCTGTTGCTGCCCATCCTCGATGGTGTCACCTCCTCCTCATCATCCTCATCTAGCTTTGCCTCCTAAACCTGATGTTGCTCCTCCTCCTCTACCTCTGGCTCTCCCTCCCCTGCAACTGCTACCTCCTCTGGATCCACATCTAACCAATCTGGGATCGAGTCCATGGTCGACTTCTCAGTCTCGACCCTCCATGCAGCAGTGGTATAAATATTGTCCAATGAGATGGCTTCCACATCAGGAGGTTTCTGAAGTTGTCTCACCCACAATCGAAGATTGTAGTGGATGTAGACCATGTCATTTGGGCGTTGGGACTCTAATTTGTATTAGGGTCATAGATTGTAAATTAGTACTTAGAAAATTTTATTTTAATAATCAAATGAATTCAAAAAATTTAATCTGAATTTTTTTTACCTGTTGCGCTTTTTGTTGTGTATTTTGTCAAATACACTCTAGTTGCGCTCACACGCAGAGGAACTGCATGTTTGGTTGGGCTCTCAAACGATAAGCTTTTGGAGATGGGGTACTTTGCCACCATAGCTTGTCCACCTAACATCTACAAGTTAAAAGAAAATGAGAAACATAAAAAAAAAACATTGAAATTCTAAACTTGAAAGTTTGAAACAAACTAAGCTTACTTGGCATTTTGGTTGTCCTATTCTTAATAGCCATGGTAAAACCAAATGTGCCACCCCCCATCCTATATACCTCCATTTCATTAGAAATATCTTCACGTTCTTGCTCAGATGACACCATCCTCTCGACACAAGTGAAGAATCCGTTCATCACCTCGGCATCAAATCTGAAACCGTAGGCGTAAGAAAATGCGCGGTTGAGGTAGATACTTGCAGCATGAATGGGGCGATGGAGGGTATTGTTCCATCGCTCATCAATCACTCTCCACATGACCTGTTGTTTCTCTAACCCCTGGTCTCCCTTATCTTCATAATAAGCACAAATGGCTTCTTTGGCCTTATCCATGGCCTCATACAAGTAGCCCATTGCGGGCTTGTCTCCATCTACTAACTGAAGAACCCTTACCAAAGGTTCTGAAATGGCACACACCTCCTCTACTCTTGCCCAAAAGCTCTGATCATATGAAACTAGTCTGCATATGCCCTCTCCCTCTGCTTTGCGACTAATAGATAAAGCACGCCAATCCGGTGAAAGAAACATGCTCTTCACATCCCACATAGAATTCAACAGAGACTGAAGAGATATGAAAGTATTGGCAAATCGTGTAATGGCAGGACGCACCAACTCTTTGTTTTAGGTGAATTTTCTCATCAAGCTAAGCACAGATGCATGATTATATATAAGTTTTGCTATGCTCCTGGATGATTCAACAATATCCCTCGCAATAGGAATCTTACCTATATCCTCCAACATCAAGTCAATGCAATGAGCAACACAAGGTGTCCAAAACAAGTTAGGATACCTCTCCATAAGCAACTTGCCAACTGCAACATAATTTGCAACGTTGTCCATTATGACTTGGACAACATTGCTTGGGCCTACTTCCTGAATGGAGGGGTCTAACAACTCACATAATAAATGTGCATATTTAATGTGTGCAGAGGCATCAACATATTTCATAAACATTGTCCCCTTGGGACAACTAACCAAGAAGTTAAAAAGGGTCCTACCCTTCTGGTTAGTCCAACCATCTGACATGACTGTGCATCTAGTTTATTCCCATGATGCCCTAAACTCCTCCAATCTAGAAGTGCAATCAGTCTTTTCATCTTGAAGAAGAGGCCATCTCAATTTTGCAAAGGTGGGGGCTTTGTACCCTGGGCAAACGACAACAACAACATCAAATATAGGTTGGTAGAATGGGTTTGTCTTGGCAATGTTGAAAGGAACATCACTCCATAGAAGACACTTACTGACCAACCTGTCAGCTTCTGCCTTTTCCTTTTTTTTTTAAAGTGCTGATTTGGGGCCAGGTTGTGCACTAGGTGTGGTTCTAGGAACAAAAAAGATGAGATAGATGAGGGGTTGGGACATATGGGTGAGGAAGGTGATGTTGAAGAAGCACTGCTACTCTCAATTCCCCCCACTCTTGAGGCGCCTACAAGTTGGATTTTTAGTGCTGCCTTGGTGTCTTCCTCTTTATCCATCAATGATTGAATGGCCCGTCGGATGATTTTTGGAGACGTATTGGGCAAAGGTCAACATTTTGCCCCAAAATTTGCCCCAAATGGGATTTTAATTTGTTGGTACCTCCTAACATATGCTTGCCACACAACTTGCAAGTCAAATATATTCTATTGATCCCCCTAGATTCGGGTATAGTATCAGGTTCACCATATTCCCACATAACGTCCAAAAGCCTTGGCATTTTATTTTAAACTGTGAACTTGAATTTAAACCTAGGCACAAAAAATTGAAACAAGTTAAAAATTTCCCATCACATAAGAAGCAAACTCAAATGCAATTGTTGATTTTAGATTTTAAATGCCTCTTCTCAGTCACTTGAAAACACTCAGTGTTAGTAAACAAGGGTTTGAATTTTTGTCATTTTATTCTTGAAAGTTGAAGCTTTGCTTCAATTTAGATTCTAAACAATGTTTCCCTTTAAAAATTCTAGGCAAAAATAAGATATAAACAAACTAATAGAATTATAGAAAGATTTAAGAAGCCATTTGTGTAAAAAAGACTAAGAGAGAAATTAAAATACATACTTGGTAGCAACAATTCGACACTTTGAATCTCTCACGTTGAGCAATGGACAAATCTCCAAATCCCCACCACAAAACTAGCAAATCTCCTCCTCTAGGGTAATGGCAAACAACTACTCTCTCCACAGGGACGAATGGGAGCAAAAACAACAGAGAAATATGTTTTTTTCGGCCTTTTCGGCCTCTTATCCGCGGCTTGGGAGAGACGACCGACTTTTTCGGTCGACTCCCGATATTAGATCTTAAGCTTTTGTATTCGTATTCAGGAGGCCATTAATGTCATAAATAAGATCACTAATGATGACATTGCTAGATTAGTTGGCCTTTGCCTCACCTCTACATTCTTTAGTTTTCAAGGTGAGTTCTTTGAACAAACCTGTGGGGTAGCAATGGGTTCTCCTCTTTCCCCTTTCGTTGCTAACTTATTCATGGAGGATTTTGAGGCTAAGGCCTTGGCTTAAGCTTCATTTTGCCCTAAGAAATGGAAGAGATTTGTAGATGATACTTGTGTCGTTTGGCCTCACGGCCGCGAGAAATTGGATATGTTTCTTGACCATCTTAATTCTTTGTCAAACTTTATCAAATTCATGATGGAGGTTGAAGTGAATGGGTATCTTCCCTTCTTAGACGTCCTTCTATCCAGGATGAATGATGGTTCTGTCTCTCACCAAGTCTTTCGCAAGAAGACACACACAGAGTAGTATCGTCATTCCAGCTCTCATCATTTTCCTGTTAAAAAACTCGGGGTTCTTAGTACTCTAGCCACCCGTGCTTTAAGAATTTCTGATGAAATGCACCTTGAAGAAGAAAAGTCTCATCTCCTTAAAGTTTTTGAAATGAATGGCTATAGCAGGTCTCAAGGCCTCAAGGCTTTCCGAAGAGCCCGCAAAGAGCCGAGGGTTAAACCTCCTAGTGAAGACCCTATCTCTAAGGTGAAACTCCCGTTTATCCAGGGAACTACAGACAAGATTGCCCATATTCTGAAGAAGAATAATGTCTCCTCTACTTTTAAGCCCCTTAATGCCATTAGGAATTATCTCGGATCAGTTAAGGACCCTATTGACCCCAAAGACATGAAAGGTGTCTACTCGATCCCATGTTCTTGTGGGATTCCCTACATTGGGGAGACCGGCCGCTCTATTAAGCAGAGAATCCAAGAGCATGCTGCAGATATAAGTTACAACCGATCTCGCTCCTTAGCTCCTGCAGAACATGCAGATAAATATAAGCACCATGTGTGAATTGAGGAGGCAAGGGTCATTGCCAGGGTTGATCATTTCCATCATAGGAAACTAATAGAAGCTATTGAGGTTGAGAAACATGCTAAAAATCTCAATAGGGATGATGGGTGGAAATTAAGTAAGAGCTAGATTCCAGCCCTTTTATCGTGATTTATTTATTTATTTTATTACTATTGGTAATTATTTTACTTTTAGATTATTTCTTAGATGTTACTTTTATCTTTATAATTACTGAATGAAGAATAAAGTTAGTCCAAAATATATAGATTCCCCTCAAGTTATTAATAAATAAATAATTTGTACAATAATTTAATATATTCCATTTATTAATTTATATCATTAATAATTATATAATATATACAATAATTTAATAGAGTATTGTTTTGTTAATATGTTTTTACTTGGTCTTTTTATTTATTTATTAACTTCTTAGTGGGTTATTATAATATATTTTCATTATTATTAAATATTTAAATATAATTATCGGTTAATTTTATAATAACTAGTCATTTGAATGGTTTTTAAAGATAAGAAATTATTATTTTTTTTTCCCCGTGGAAAAAGTCCGTAATTTTATTCATATGAAAAAATTACATGTTGTAGATGCTATAAGCATATGGAGATGGCTGTCCATGAAAAGGACAAAAATACAATAAAAAGCAAAATAAATATCAGCAGGCCTATGCTTTTCTGCCCTTTTTCTTCTCCACCCTTCTCCAACCCTCCGATTCGGGAGTGGGTGAAATTATGGCCAGCTGGTTATCCAGTGTGTTCAATGGTAGTTCCTTGTCGGATTCAGATCCTTCCGATCCATGAGTTCTTTTTATTCCACTTACTTCCAGCTGAGGTTCTTGATGCTGTTGTATATTATTTGGCTCCATATGAGCATCAGGGGTAGTTTCATCCTGATTATGTTTCTGTCCCGAGTAAATACCAGTTTCCATTTGGTTCTCTGGAGGTTCTGACTGCAAGTCCTCCTCTTCTTCCATCAGGTCAGTCTGCTGCCATCCTTTGGGCTTTTTTTGTTGTTTCTTTTTTCCTTTGGAGTCCTTTCTGGTCAGCGGGCAATTGTATTGGAGGTGTCCAGTTTGCAGGCAGCTGCGGCATCTGAAAGCAGTATTCTCATAGTCGAGCGGTTGAGTCCTCAATGTATTGTTGTAGTTCAATGTGATGTGATCAGGCAAGCCCTGACTCAGGTCCACTTCTACACATATTCTGGCAAATGTGATGATTCCCTTGCTAACTCTGTCTTCATCAATTTTTAGGAATTTCCCCAGGGAATTCCCAATGGCTGATAAAACTTTGTAATGCCAAAAGTGTAGAGGGAGGTTATGGAGCCTCACCCAAACAGGCATTGTGGAAATTTTCATAGTGTTTGCATCAAATTCATCAAACCAGGGAGTGATGAAGAGGCCAACATTGCCCCAAAACCAAGGCCCCTGATTGATAATATTGTCTCGTTCTTGTTCTGTGCTGAAGCTAACAATGAAAAATCCCTTTGAGCATAAATGTATATCACAGTTTGTTGACCATGTGGAGTAAATCCAATGATGCAGAGCATCGGATTTTGGCCAGAAACCATTAAATCTACAAATGACAACATTTTTGGATAGTTCAATGTGTAGTTCAGTTACCTCTGGTAGATGTACTTGGAGCGTTGGGGATTCCATTTTTTGTTCCACTAAATAGGGACCTGGTAACTCTGGTGCTGGTGCTGATTTATGCTGCATTTTTCCTTTTCCCTTGACTGCGTCTCGAAAAGAGCCTGTGTTTTTTGAGCTGTCTCCATTGCATCCTCCACGCAGTCACAGATTAAGGAAAATGGTTGAATCATTATTGATACCATATTCCTGAAGTGAGAGGAGGTCCTGTAGACTGCGACCAAAGAATATCAGGTTTTGGTATTTGGTGGGAGTCCCAATTTGGTTATGTATTTCCTTCTTTAGCTCCTGTATATTCAGCCCCTTTCTGAGCCTCATACAATGATGGCTGCCCCCTGTCTTTTTGACGAAGATTTTAATCCATTCTTCACCCACGCAGTATGAATCAGTCATTTTGGAGCCACAATCCGTTAATATGGGCGTACTTCCTTCAAACCTCACTGCACCCCAGCTTTTTATATATTTTCCGCTTCCTGCTACTTCCAGATTTGGTTTATTTAGGTCATTTTTTGTGTACTCTGTCACAACGCCAAGATTTATGTGGCCCACTGTAGTTGGCTCCCTTTGCCGTGCACGAGATTTTTCCAGAACAGATTGGAGCCAGGACGCTGTATGACCTTCTTCTCGTATCCATGCTCGCAGCAGCCTGTTGGTGAAAAATCTGTTGACAGGGGTGGCGATTGTAGGACAGGTAGTGGTAAGACGACAACAAATCTCGGCATGCCCGGTGCCCAAGCCACCGTCCAACTGAGCAGTGGCAAGAGAAATCGTGATAGACGCTCAGGCAAAGTAAACAGGAGGACATTGCCCCCGCCGAGAAGTCCGAGTGCATGCAGGTGTGGTTTTGGCCAAAGAAACCCATTTTGTAAATGAATAAAACAAAATGTTACCTCTTCCGGACGTGGTTCTTTTCCTAGGAGAGAGGGAACGCCTACCAACTTGCGACCACCTTCGAGCGATCGATTGTGAGCCTGGGGGAAAGTCCCTGCAAACAGAAAGGGAGCGTTCGCCATTGATGGTTGTAGAGCTCAATTTAAGAATTTTATTATTTAAATAACTAATTTGAATTAAAAAGAATTAATAATAAATAAATAAATAATAATATACTAATTTTATTATTTAGATAACTAAGTTCCTAACGAACTATTTCTAACAACGAATTTTATAACAACTAATTCTGATCACTGATGCATCCTTGCTATTTATTCATTAAGATCATTTGATTTTTTCACCTTTGTCCTGAGGATGAACCTCATTAGCTGGTTCGAAATGTTGACCAAATAATACTGATGTGATTAATCCAGAAGACAAGCTTACTACATTATGGATCACAAAAGCTCAAGATCTAACATTATAGCTCTACACGGAAGGGAAATGGCTGATAAAGCTCGTCAATTTGAACGGGCTAGACTTCAAGTTGCAAAGAAAAAATCTGATCTTACATTTCTTAAACGTTGCAGGGATGCATCAGTGATTCCAGTGTTCACTCGTATTAATCATCAGTTAAATAATTCCAAGAACAGGTATATTTTTCTTAAAACAAGTCTAGCTCTAATTAAGTCTGAAATTTGTAAAATTAGAAGGGTTCTTGATTTCTTGTCTTGCAAGCTTTTTTCTCTTCATTTAGATCTAGCAAATGGCTTGTCTAATTCTCTCTGGAGAGTTGTTGAAGATAGCTCCACTGCTAAAGCTCTTCATTTGGAAGAACTTTCAAAAAAGAAACAAATGACAAAATTTGGCACGCTGCAAGGAGTCCTTTCTTCAGTTGAAGATTGTCAAGCCTTTGCACATCAAGCATTTAGTCGGATAAATAAAGAACAGGTCTTGGCCCTTGGCGCTTGGGTTCAAAACCATGTTTTAGTTTCCTCCCGTAATTCTAATTTAGCGTCTTCTGGTCCTGCTGTTTCCGAATCATATATCATTCTTGATCCGTCGGCCTTAGGCAAGAAACCCCTCTCCAGCCCGGCTATTACTCACTGTAGGTCTCTTCTCCTTGGATCCCCTTCCTCAATCTCGGTAGGAGAGATCGATTTGTCTGTTTTGTCTCTGCACCGGATTTGCAGCAACAAAATCGATGTAAACTCCTCTCCTGCACTGGTTGACTCTCTCGTGAACATTTTCGATTCGCCAGCAGTGGTCAACATCGAATTGACCTCTATAACCCACGAGATCAACAATGATCTGTCTAGTCCCGCGTTTAATAACTATAGTGAGTCATCCTCTCCGTGCATTCAACATCTTCACCCCATCATTTTCCTTCATCCACCTCTGCATCCTCCTCCTAGCATTCTGCGTCGTCTCCCCAGCGTGCTCGTTTATCCTCCTTTGCATCCTCTCCCCAACTTCCTGTAGTTCCTTCAACCCCCTCTTCTTCGATGATTGATAATTGCCTGGTGTCTTCCTCGAGCCTGGCAAATGAGAGCACTCTCCCGTCTTCCCTTTCTTCATCAGCGTCGATCCTGCCGCTCCACCAGCTTCCTGATTCCCCTCTTCATTATTCAACTCCCAATTCTTCGTTGCTCCATCCTTTCTTTCCCCCAAAAAGTCTTCTCCCCTCTGTTCATAAACATTGCTAATAAAAAAGTGTTGAATCATAATAATTTAAGTAATAATGGTTAGAGCAGTAAAAATTCGTTCAATTCTTTTGTTAAGATTAGGGATTTAGACAATTCTAGATTTATTCAAACTAATAATAATAATAATAGTAGAATGAATAATAATAATAATAATGATGCTATTAATAATAATAACAATAAAGTTAATAATAATAATAATAATTATTATTATTATTTCTCTTCTTCCTTTAAAAATGTTATTAATCTCTCGAGTATAAATTTTGATCTTTCTACTTTTAAGCTTCTTAATAAGGGTCTAAATTTTTCCCTTGCCCCCAATAAGATTCCTATTAATGACATTATTTGCAATATTGGATTTGGTATAAAGGACCTTCTTGATAACGTTAAAGAAGTTATAAAGCAAGACTATGTGATCGTTCTTAGGAAGGCTAAACCTCCCAAAAGAAACATTTGCAAAGATGAATTTCTTGCCCTTAAACCTCTAAAGGACAACCTCGCCATTGTCATCCTAAAAACTAATAAGGGCGGAGCAGTTGTCATTCTTGATAAATCTGACTATTCGAATAAAATGTTTGACCATCTCTTTAATAGTGGCAGTTACATGAAGCTTAAAAAGAATTCAATTAAAAAAGTTAACAAAGAAATAATTACCGCCATTAATTCCATTAAGACCCTTAAACCTCTTTGTGAGAAACTTATTGAAAGCAATCCTCTTAGCCCTAGGATTTATGGCCTTCCCAAGATTCATAAGGTTGGGGTCCCCTGGAGACCTATTGTTAACACAATAGGTGGGCCTACTTATCGTCTAGCCAAGTTCTTAGCTCAAAAGCTCAAACCTTTTGTTGGTCGCATCGATTCCTTTATTAAGGACTCTGCTTCCTTTGTTAATGAATTGAGGGATATTACACTCGAACCTAGTGATTTGTTAGTGAGCTTTGATGTTATCTCCCTTTATACCTGTATTCCTATTTAGGAGGCCATTAATGTCATAAATAAGATCACTGATGATGACACTGCTAGATTAGTTGGCCTTTGCCTCACCTCTACATTTGTTAGTTTTCAAAGTGAGTTCTTTGAACAAACCTGTGGGGTAGCAATGGGTTCTCCCCTTTCCCCTTTCGTTGCTAACTTATTCATGGAGGATTTTGAGGCTAAGGCCTTGGCTTCAACTCCATTTCGCCCTAAGAAATGGAAGAGATTTGTAGATGATACTTGTGTCGTTTGGCCTCACGGCCGCGAGAAATTGGATATGTTTCTTGACCATCTTAATTCTTTGTCAGACTTTATCAAATTCACGATGGAGGTTGAAGTGAATGGGTGTCTTCCCTTCTTAGACATCCTTCTATCCAAGATGAATGATGGTTCTGTCTCTCACCAAGTTTTTTGCAAGAAGACGCACACAGAGCAATATCTCCATTCCAACTCTCATCATTTTCTTGCTCAAAAACTCGGGGTTCATAATACTCTAGCCACCTGTGCTTTAAGAATTTATGATGAAATGCATCTTGAAGAAGAAAAGTCTCATCTCCTTAAATTTTTTGAAATGAATGGCTATAGCAGGTCTCAAGGCTTTCCGAAGAGCCCGCAAAGAGCCGACGGTTAAACCTCCTAGTGAAGACCCTATCTCTATGGTGCAACTCTCATTTATCCAGGGGACTACGGACAAGATTGCCCATATTTTGAAGAAGAATAATGTCTCCTCTACTTTCAAGTCCCTTAATACCATTAGGAATTATCTCGGAATAGTTAAGGACCCTATTGACCCCAAAGACATGAAAGCTGTCTACTTGATCCCATGTTCTTGTGGGATTCACTACATTGGGGAGACCAATCGCTCTATTAAGTAGAGAATCCAAGAGCATGATGTAGACACAAGGCACATCTGATCTCGCTCCTTAGCGCTTGCAGAACATGCAGAGAAATATAAGCACCATGTGTGCATTGAGGAGGCAAGGGTCATTGCCAGGGTTGATCATTTCCATCATAGGAAGCTAAGAGAAGCTATTGAGATTGAGAAACATGCTAAAAATCTCAATAGGAATGATGGGTGGAAATTAAGTAAGAGCTAGATTCCAACTCTTTTGTCATGATTTATTTTATATCTTTTTTAATAATATTATTGGTAATTATTTTACTTTTAGATTATTTCTCATTTTTTTTAATTATATAATTATTAAATTAACTATTGGTAATTATTTTACTTTTAGATTATTTCTTAGATATTACTTTTATCTTTATAATTATTGAATGAAGAATAAAGTTAGTCCAAAATATATAGATTCCCCTCAAGATTAGTAATAAATAAATAATATATACAATAATTTAATATATTCCATTTATTAATTTATATAATTAATAATTAAATAATATATACAATAATTTAATAGAGTTTTGTTTTATTAATATGTTTGACTTGGTCTTTCTATTTATTAATTATTAACTTCTTATTGGGTTATTATAATATATTTTCATTATTAATAAATATTTAAATATAATTATTAGTTAATTTTATAATAACTAGTCATTTGAATGGTTTTTAAAAATAAGAATTTTATTATTTAGATAACTAATTTGAATTAAAAAAATAAATAATAATAAATAAATAAATAATAATATACTAATTTTATTATTTAGATAACTAAGTTCCTAATGGCTAATTTGTAACAGCTAATTTTCTAATGGCTAATTCTGATCCTTGATGCATCCTTGCTATTTATTCATTAAGATCCTTTGATTTTTTTCACCTTTGTCTTGAGGATGAACCACATTCGCTGGTTCCAAACGTCGACCAAATAATACTGATGTGATTAATCTGGAAGACAAGCTTACTACGACTCTCAAAGTTTCGATTTAATTGTGATTTTTTTGGGAGGGAAAAGTCTGCAAAAAATCGGCCGATTAAATCGTTTTGCCGAAAAAATCGCGTTTTTGGGATTTAATCTTGATTTTTTGCCGACGTTTTCCACACTGTTCTAAACACTCTCTTGAATATCCCGGTAGGAGAGTAAATGGAAAGAAGGTGGGGTGGGGGGGTGGCGTAACTTGGATGATGGGTTGTCTAGGAATATCATACAAGGAGGAAGTGTGGGTAAACATGGATTGAGGGCCACGAGGGACAGGAGAGTGATGAGGGAAGGTGTTTCTTATGTTGAAGCGAATGACTGTAGGAAGCTTTAGGATGAGGATAGGTTGGGGTGGTATGGGAAAAGGCATGATAGAGTTGGCTGTGGAGGAGTTTGTAGTCATTGCCATACCATTTGTTCATAGGACAAGATCTAGTTTTCAGGGGGGCGCGGTGGGTGTGGTGTGATGTGAATAACACTAGAGAGAAACATCGCAAATGGCAGAAGAAGGACAGGTATACTTGGCATTGATCGATTCGAGGCGTGAGAAAGTGGGTTTGGGTGGGAGCTTTTGCCGAATAAGGGAAATAAAGATGTCAGGATCATCCTTATCAAGGAAAATGGTGGTCTTGGTTGGGCTCGAGTGAAGGTGGGTGAGGTTCTAGGGGGGTTGTCAGCGCGAAGGGAGAAAGATGAAAGATGTAGTTGGCTAGAGCAATGGGGGTCACCAAAGTTTGTGGATAAAGGAGAGGACAAAGTGGTTGGAAAGGACGTAATTGACAACACTCACTCCACCCTGTGGTCGGTAGGCGAGAAACCGAGACTGGGGAAAATAGGGAATGCCGTTAAGGATCAACAACTCAAGAGATCCACTCAACTGTAAAAGGTGCCTTCCATAACCTGTCAAAGGCCTCGATACATCATTTGACGTCCATTGGAATCCTACTGATTTTGGGTCTGTTTTTTATATACAAAACACATCCTCTGAGGTATCATGAAGAGGAATCTAAGATGCATGGGTACATGCTTTAAAGTCACCTAGTAAGATGATGTCTCCCTTAGTGATGTAGTGATTAATGTTGGCATATAGGTTCGTGTAAGGACCTCCATCTGAGTCCTAGGTAGCAAACTAAGAGGACATAGGGGCAAGTAACAAATTGCCATATAAATGTCTATGGGGAGACAAGTAAATCCATGAATTCGAATCCACATTAATTTGGAAAACTCATCTGAATCTACAAAGGAGACCCTATCTCGAAAGGAGTCTCGAACCAAGTAGGCAACTCCTCTTGAACCTCTAACACCACCTGATGACTTGGTCAATTGTAAGTCAAAAAATCAATGGTAGCTGGTACATCTGGGAGTGACTAGATGGGGATGGCGCAGGCTTCAGTGATAAAGAGAAGATCAAATGTACTAACAACATCAAGTAACATGCCCAAAGATGACCAAAAAGTGTCCTTACCATTCCAACAACCCACGAAAATCCCTGAATTTTATTTCCTCCACTTGTGAGATTATCATTTTGAAAGCCTAGGTCGAGAATATCCAAGGGGAGTCTTGAATAATGTCCCTGAGGGTACAAATGACTGCTTGTTTTTATTGCTTATCATGCTGTTGCAATCAATTCTCAGGATTGTTTAAATTCTTCCACTTGGGATCGAGTAAGATCTCGATCTAAGAATATCTTGTTTGGTAGGGAAAATAGTTTACGCTTGGCTCGTAGAGCTTGAAGCTTATCCCTAGCTGACCTTAATTGGATGAACATAGTGGAATCTGTGTCGAACCAAGCCTTCTCAAGGCTAATGCCTGGGAGCCTGAGGTCATCCCTGAGGAACATGTTACTAGCTTGTAGGGCATCCAGAGAAGAAAGGGGGAAGGGAAGGGAAGTCCCTTGGTTTTTAAGTTTAATTCTCTAGCTCTCCTAGTGTGCTCTTCCCTTTGCCTGGCTTGGACCACTTCCTAAATCTCTACAAGAGGGGGTGGGGGGGTAGAGTCTTGTCCTTACCTTTAACCACTTGTGCCAATGTTTTGATATATGCCCTTGTTTCCTAATTCCCCGATTCCACTTGTAAGATCCTAGAGGACATGGATTTCACTTTTTCTCATAATAGCTCAAATAGTGTAACAAATTGGCAAAACCGGGCAACGAGTATGGAAGGATTAGTGGAGGGGATGTTAACCATGGAGGTAGATAATGCAGGATGTATCTTGTCATTGTTTTGTAAGTTATACCCTAGATTGGTATGCATATTACTTCCAGTAGCTTAAGAAGGTGAGTTGGAGGGGAGGGCGAAAGATGAAGTTGGTGGTGTAGAAGGAATGGAAGCACTGGGAGAAGAGGGGGATTTTGAGGGTAGGGGGGTGGGGAAAATTGTGAGTAGAGGGGGGTAGGGGAGGGAGAAGAATAGGAACGAAGGTTCATAATTAAAAAAGAGAAGGAAGGAAGAAAATATCAGTGTCGCTAACGAAAAATTATTGACAAGCAAAAATGGAGCCTAAGTCGATAATGATGAAGGAAGGATGATTTACCTATAATGGTCTTTCAGTTATGGATCACAGATTAATTACATTAAAAGGAAGTATCCAAGGAAAAGAAATTAATATCGCTATCAACACAAGCAACGATAAAAATTACATCAACATTAATTTGGCAAATCAACTATTAATTCTAGAGCCAAGCATTGGTGAAAGGAAAAATATTTTTGGCCAAAAAGAGTATAAAATTAGTGATTTACAAGTGACAATAGATCATTATGAGTATATATCTCAATTTCGTGTTGTAACTATGGATAATAGAAAGATTGACATCATTCTCGGTCAACCTTGGTTTAAGGATTTGGGTACATTCATGTTAAACATAGAGAAACAAGTTTTGATGTTTCCTTATAAGGGGAAGATGGTCACATTTCGAGACATAACAAGCAAATCAAAATCAATAACATCTTCATCAGAAGACTTTAAGGATATTTCAGGATTGATGTTTCAAGATAATAAAAAAATTATATCAAAGAAGCAAAAAGAGTTGGAAGAAGTCATCTGCAGTAAAGACAAAGAAATTTCGCGCCTCAGAGATCACAATGAAAAACTACTCGAACAAGTCAAGAAAGCTAAAGCCACAAAGAAGGAACTCAAGAAGCATTTATTAGAACAAGAAGAAGAAAATTTACGTTTAAAGAGCCTTAACCAGACATTATTAGAACAAATCAAAAGTTTAAAAGATCTTGATCTAAAAATATATTGTTTGGTAGGGAAGATAGTTTACGCTTGGCTCGAGGGGCAGCAGACAAATGATGATCAGACCATAGGGAAGGGACGTGGCTCGAGGGAAGGGACAAAGCTCGAGGGGAGGCCGTATTTGACGTTGATAGTAGACAGGGAAGCATCGAGGGAGCAGGAGTCAATGAAATGGGGCAGTGGGGGCGGATAGAACTTGGCGACAACGACGAAGGTGGAATTTTGTGAGTGGTCAACGTGCTGGATACCCATCCGTAGGCACAAGGAAGCCGACAATGTGGACAGGGTGACTGTGGTGGATGCGGGTGTGGAGGGCCGTTTGACGTGTTCAACGTTCGAACTACGGTGCTGGAAACTGTGGTTGCACCAAGAGGAGAGAGGTGTCGGTCAGGGGTAATCAGTCTCATTCGAAAATTGTTGTAAGAACTCCGATGGCTGCGACGGTCGCTGTTATGTTGGATGGCGACTCTTTTGTGCGTTGGCCAAGTATTTGTTTTTATTTATATATATATATATATATATATATATTTTTTTTTAATAATCGTTTTTTTTATTAATTTTTTTTTTATAGTTTTTGTATTTTTGATATAGTCTTTGTAATGTTTATTTTTATTTTTGGTAATTCAATTTATTTCCAATGGCCAAAGGCTTGAAGACGAATCCGGCAAAATGGAGAACCTCCCACTTTGTACTGAAACACTTGAATTGTGACGACAACAAGGTTGACGAAGTTGATGGCCAAAGGCCGGATGAGACGTGGCTCTGATACCAATGTAACGACCAAAAGTCGTATATGTAGCGGAAATATTTAAAATACTTCAAAGATAAAGATATCCATCGTAGGATAGTAATTGTAAATTGTATATTGCATAAAAGAATTGATATGGGATGAGTACACATGAGAATGAGGGCCTACTTATATATGCTAGGCAGGGGTCCTTCCACGAATGGTCATGTCTCTAAGACATGCCTTTTCATTACTAACTAACTAACCATTAGTTAATTAGTTATTATTTATATTTATATTTATTATTATTTCTATATGAATTATATTCATAACAAAAATCTGCTACTAGGTTTTTATGTAGAGATCTGTTGTCAAGACGACAACTGGGATGGCAGTTGGTCGAGGTTGGGACAATGGCTGAAGAAACGTGGGGTAACAGAGGACGACGACTGGTAATCGTGGGCCGAATGACGTCTGGTCACTCGAAAGTCGAACAACGTCTGGTCACTCACGACCTGAACAATGTCTAGTCACTCACGGGTCGCACAACGACTTTAATCATGGGAAACATGGATCGTAGAGAATTTAAACTTCTCTTTACTCGAAACGATGACCACCCACCTATTGAAGAATCAAGGGCAATTAGGTGTAGTGTGATTCTTCTTGACTTGATAACAATTTGTGGAGTCATTTTACTTTTCTTGTTAGTTTAATCTTCTTCTTCTTATTAATGCATGTGTGTGTACTTCATCAAATTGCTACCAAAAACATAAGAACCAGAACACAAGATGTTGGCTCTTTGCCAGGGTCAAAACCTCTCTCCTCTTGAGAGGAAAACCCTGTAGTAAGTTTCTCTTATTGATCAATGCCAAACCCTAGACCCTTGACTAGAATGTCCTCTAAGGACAAGTCTTGTCCTTCCTCCTTTCTACACTTTGTTCTCGGACACTTCCTTTTACTGACACTTCGTTTTCGACACTTCACCCTCCTTCCAACTGTTGTTCGATCTTGTTTCACTTGCTCTAGAAGAGATACCTTGATGAGACCCTTTCCTTATGATGATCCCTTCCTTCTCTTCACCAACCAATGAACTTGTATGATTGTAATGGGAGGGATGTTATGACAGCAGAGACAACCTCCTTACCTTCACACGCATGACTGTTTTCCTTGTGATGTTGACCTCTTCCTTCTTCGCTTGAGAGAGTTCCTTCTTCGCTTGAGTGAGGGGCCTTATAGGCCTCCTTAGATTGCCTAACCAACGAAGTTATATGACTGCCATCTTACCGCTGATATCAGTGTTGAAAAAATCGCAATATTATCGCGATAGTATTGGAAAATTGCGATTTTTTGAGTTTGGCAATATTATCGCCCGATTTTTACGTTATTTTTTTTTCCCGCAAAAAATCATGAAAAAATCGTGATTTTTTGGGAAAAATCTTGATTATTTTTTTTTCTTTTTTTGCTGATTTTTTGATGAGGAGATGGAGCAACAAGAGGAGAAGGTGACACAACCTACCTAGGCTACCCCTGTCACCAGTAGAGGACGTGGTCTACCTCCTGTAGCTCCTAGTTCTTCAGCTTCTAGAGCACAACAGAGTCCATTGCCAACTCCACCGGCATCTACATCTAGAGGGAAAGCTATATCATTTTCTCGCAAGAAGGGCAAAGGTAACCAATGGTATTAGTTATTTGGTTCATTTCATTGTATATGACATTATGACTCATGATATGAGATACATTATTATATTTTTTGTTGATATTTTGGGGCTAAGTTGGGACTCAGGAGTCAGGACTGACTATTCAGGACATGATTCATTGTTATGTGTGATGTAGCAATGGAAATTATATTACACATCTTATATATTAGTTCTTTTATCATATTTATGTGTCAATGTATTTACTTTATGTTGTAGATGCTTTTGATATTAAAAAAATTGAAATAAAAAGAGTATTTTTGTATTTTACGATTTTTTCCGATTTTTTCATCAAGGTATTTTTTCCGATTTTTTCGTATCATAACGTGTCCTGTTTTGGGGGATCAGCGTGTCCGAATCCGACACCACGAATCTCGAATCCTACGTGTCACGAATTCCTGTGTCAGGTGACTTAGCCGATAACGATTACTGCAACATTCGCTGATATGACCGTAGACTGTCCATATTCTCGCACGTGTGACTGTATTTACCCTAGAAAATAGCCTCCAACCTTCGCTTATACTTTCCCTTACTTCGCTGCACTAGAGGCTTCTCTTCTTCGCTTTCTCTTCACCTTAGATTCGTCTTCCTTGCTCGCTGATTTCAGAGGAATGAGTGCGTTCTATTTAGAGGAGTGGACAACCTCTATATATAGAGGATTGTCCCTCCTTTAGGCCGACTTGAGGCCGACTATAGGACTGCAGGCCGACTTGACATATATATAGCTCGGATTGCTTCTTTGATGGTGTCACATGCTTGGAGGAGACTTGACTTTGCTTGGAGGTGACTTCTTTGACTATAATACATAAGTATACCTATAGTAACATGCCCTTAAGGTCTTCAACATTTTCTTTTGACTATTTGACTCACCTATAGCACTTTAATATGTGCTAGACCTATTTCAATGAGCAAGAAACTCATTGACATATATTATAAAAATAATATTTATTTTCTTGAATAAATACAAATATCAAAAGTACATTTATGAAGATCGAACCTAGTTTTATATTTATATATATATATCTATATGTATAACGAATGAGTGAATTATTACACACAAAAATGAAATATAGACAAAGATTCAAATTTCTTTAGAATTTAGAAACTAAAGAATTTACAATTTTACATGATGATGACACAAATTCAATCATACAACTAGTGCATATAACCAAAATAGCACCAAGTGCAATCCATCTCTAAACCAAAAATACATCAACAAAGAGGCTCTAAATCTCGTTTAGAGTCCAAAAGAAATCATGGTACAACAAATAACTACATGCATCAAAATCTTTGCCTATATTTTGTCCTCATGATCATTGTCACCCTCTAATCATTAAAATTAGATAGAAGAAGCTTAACATGTCAAATTGAGATTTTGTTCGAGTGATGGGCGCACTTTTACCAGGGTCATGACAGAGGATTTCAAGTTTCAATAATCACTGCCACCAACATCAAGGTATATAGAGGGTTAGGTGCTCTTGTTTAAATGCTAGTTCCATACCCTCGTACATGAAGGAATCGAATGGAAACGCTGCAATCCCACAAATCCTGAAATCCTGAAAACTGATAATTCTGCTGAATTTTGAGTGGTATATAAAATTTTAATTCTCCATATGAAATCCAATGAGGTTGGAACCACTCTCAAACATCCTGAAACAATTACTGATAATGCTAGAAATAAAAGTAAAAGGATGAAAATGATTACTTCAAGAATTTTTTAACATTACTAATAATTACATAGCATTATTGGGGGCCAGGGCCAATGAGGTTGGTATGACTTTCAAACATCCTGAAACAATTAATGATAATGCTAGAAATAAAAGTAAAAGGATGAAAATGATTACTTTAAGAATATCTTAACATTAACTATTAATTACATAGCATTATTAGGGCCTTAATAAATCCACTTCCCAGCACTTGGAATCTTTTATAACGCTTGGCAATAAACCTCAGCTACACTCCGAATTGCCTACAGCTCCAACTTGCTGAGTGAAATGACAAAAAAGAAGGCATTATGACCCAAGATCACAATCTTTTTAGTAAACTGCGGGAACAATTGGAAAAAATGCATTTTTTTAGTAAACTGCACGATGTTTATTTAAAGGAAAAAATCGTGGTCTTTTCAGGCTGAAAAATTGTGATTTTTCAGCACATCGCTGAAAAAATCGGCGATGTTATCAACAGTGCTGTCAAGGGTTTCTGACATTTTCAAGAATCAGGTAAAGGGAGAATCTAAGTAGTGAATAACTCAAAAAAGATACAAACTCAATTTAGCAGTAGTTGCTGATTATATACTGCAATATTTGACAGGCACAATTTTGACAGTTAAATTTAATATCACACCTTCTTAATGAAAGAGGATTCTATAATTGACTAAACTGAAGGAAAACAATGGTCATTGTAGCCCTATCCGACTCCTATGTTCATTCTTTGTATATCAAAAACAAAACCTATTCATTTCTTAAGTTTTTCAGTTATTTGGCGATTTACTTCATATGATTAATCTAACGGTTTAAATATGTTATGTGGAATTCAAAGTTGCTGAGATTGTTTTTTAATTCTCTGTTGTTTCTTATTGAGTTGCAATTTTTCATGTCTGATTGGCATGACTGTAACTGTAATAATTTGCTTGTTTTCATATCTATTTATTGATATAGCAGTGGTAAAGGGAGCAGAAGTAATGGAGGCGATTTTCTTGCTGGTTTCCTTTTGGGTGGGGCCATATTTGGAGCTCTTGGCTACGTGTTTGCACCACAGGTAATGAATTTTGTGAAGCTGCTTCTTATGGCAGGTTGGAACTTTTGACCTGTTTGCTGGAATCAGGATGACTAGTGCAGACAGTGAGAAGCTTGTCTGTACTGATCAGCATGAAGTTGCCAGGGAGTTTAGAGTAAATTCAATTTCTGTATTTAACCTCTTCAAGTCTTTCATAACATAGAGATTGAGTGAACCTCCGAGCTGTGCCTTGCAATAGTAATATCTTGCTGGATATGCCTTTCTTCGACCTATCTGTGTTATGTTTCTTATTGTCTATGTTATAATCTACATCATTAGTTATGACCAGTGTTCCACGGGGATGTGTCCCCTAGGGTGGGGTGCATGCACCTCACGCTTCCTATGCACCTGTGATGGGGGGATGTCTGAGGAAACGTTTTTGCATGCCTGCCTTTTTGGGAGATGCAGGGCGAAAAGTTTCTGTAGTCTGGGGGACATGTTTCGCCCAAAGGTGTGCTTTTGGTGTGTCCCCCTCAATTTTGTCTAGTAACCCTTAAAATAAAAAAAATAAAAATTAAAACTAAAAAAAAATACATAACGAATATCAAACCCCTAAACTAATTTGCAATCCCTAACTTACTCATTCTACTTACTAGTGTTACCTCTGCTTGACATACCCCGCGATGCTGTCCGACTTACAAGTTAATTGTTGCCTCTCCTGTACGACACTATTCAACTTACCAGTCCAGTCTTACATCTCCTCGACTTACCCTTTTGCTCTATCTGATTTACCAATCCATGCTGCTATTCAACTTACTAGTTCACGATACTATTCACCTGACTAGTCCATGGCGCTATTCGACTTACAAGTTCGCGGTGCTATCCAAATTACCTCAATCCTACATATATACCTCCACCCTTACCTTGCTATAGTCTTGATTCTTACCTCTCCTCGACCCTTACCCCTTGGCACTATCCGACTTACCATTGACTTGTCTTACCTCTCATCTACCCTTACCATGCGACACTATCTGATTTACGAAGTTACCAGCCTTACTTCTCGTCTATCTCCGCGCTCACTGCTCAACTCTGAGCTGAAAATCGAATTAGTATAGGGAAATAGAGCAAATCACAATGAAGAGTCATGACCAATGTCAACGTTGAAACTCGTCGCTCGACTTTACCAGGTGAATTTCCTCCCAACAAGAGCATGCTTGACATGTTACAACAACTCTTGCATCCACCTCCACAGTCGGTGCACTCGTCATTGGGTACATTGAGTGACTGCAAATGCACAACAAGCTCCACTGGCACCTCCACACTGCACAATCTTGAGTCGGCACGATGTTACATTGAGTAGGCAGTCGCAGCCTCCATTGGCACCTCTACTAGTCCACATTGCACAATTGGCACACTGCATTGGTGAGACTCCATCGTCATCTGACTTGAGCACAATTGGGAGGTAATAATTAGTTTTTAAAATTTTATTGCTTGTTGCTTTCAATTTTTCTCATTTTCAAAATTTCATTGCTAAAACTTAGCATTTTCCATTTGACATGCAGTGAAGCTTAATAAAAAATACTTCCTATAGATCACTAGAAACACTTTTAGAGCTATTGATTGTTCTAGAAAGTTCAAAGATGCAAATTTTCTAATTTGAGCTTCTTCGTGATGCTATAGAAGAGCTTGGGTCTACGAATGTTGCACAAGTTGTGATAGATGTAGCATCAATGTGTAGATCAGTTGGATTAATGATTAGAGTAAATATAGGCATATTTTGGGACCCCTTGTGTGCATGCACTCATCAATGCTCTAGAAGGCATTGGAAAAAATTGAGTGGGTATGTAACTTGGTGACCGCTGCAAGAAATGTGCAAATGTTTATTTACAACCACTACACCTCCTTAGCCATGTACACGTCTCACACGATGAAGGAATTTCTGTAGCCTACAATCACTAGATATGGTAGCCATTTTATTTTATTAGAGAGGATGTTGGAGGTGCAATCGGCATTGCAGGCCATGGTTGTGACTGCAGATTGTAGCAAGTGGGTAGAATCCAAGATAGAGGAGGGGGAGAAAATTAAGGTTTAGAAATTGGATAATGATTGGTGGACAAATTGTGGTATTTTGTGTCATTCTTACGTCCCATGGGTGGGGTCATTCGCTACATTGACACATATTCTCCTAGTCTTGGAAAAATCTATTACTATATTAGACTTTTGATAGTATGTTGGGTCAAATGAAGTTAGCCATTTGTGGGAAGGATCCCTCCTTATAGTTCTATATGATCTAGATTTGACCCATTATTTAGCGCAGGTGGGATGGAATGAATACACATTTGCACATGGTAACATATGCACTCAACCCAAAATGGTATGTGGCAAGGCCTGGTAGAATTCTTTCCATTGAAGTTCCAAAGGTAAAAAAGGGATTTCAAGTTGTCGTTACAAAGATGTAGAGTTTAGAAGAAGGGAGAAAAAGTAGGAGACAGTCGATGCAATTTGCAAGTCTCAATCGTCCCTTAAACAAGCCCGATGCGAGGTAAGGTCACAATGAATTAGGCCAGAATGAGCTTATTGGTTAGTGGAGCATGTATAGGGATGATACTCCAGAGATCCAAGAACTTGCTATTCAGTTATTGTCGCAGATTGCTAGTTCTTTTGCAGCATAGAAGAATTGGTCCACATATAGCTTCATCCATTTTATCGAGAGGAAGAGACTTACCTCTAGGAGAGCAAAGAAGCTAGTCGCATTGCACAGTGTTGAGTATGTTGTCATTGATGTCAAAGTGGGTGCAGGATGTCAAAGTAGGTAGAGGATGTCGTCATTGATGTCCTTGGCATGCTGGCATGTATGGATTAGATGATGCATTGGTGAAACCTTGGACGACGATCATACCCCGCAATTGATGGAAATTTTGAAGAAGCAAGTCAATGAAATCATCTTGGAGAACCTCACCATTGGATTCTATTCGTCATGTCGATTCCGTTGATATGTGGAGCGGCTTCGTGGGTCCTCACGGTTTGAGAGATATGTTCAGTCAAAGATCGTGTACCCAACTAATGGTCCAAAACCCCAAAGGATGATGATGTGGTAGCATATAATTTTTTGGGACTATGGCACAAGTTTAAAAAGTTTTATTCAAGTTTTGTTGAGAAGGTTAAAGTCGATATTAGCACCAAAAGTGGAGGAAATAAATTTGGTCCAAAAAGTAATTAAAAGTTTAAATCTTGCCTGCCACCAAATATTTTTAAGTCAACTTATTCTAATTAGATTTTTGACCAAATTGAAAATTTAAATTTAATTTTTCTGACCAAAACCCTAAATCAACTGACCTCTTTGACGCCTTTCCAAAACTATATAAACACATTATTTCCCTCTCCAAAGTGCAAGCTTGTAGTGCGAAGTTTCTCTGTACCTGCGGCCTTGATGAGTTCTGACGAGGAGACAGTTGGAAGGATTTTCTGGGCTATATTTGTTTTGATAAAGGGATTCATTGGGATATTGTGGTGTATTTGCAAGACTAAATCCACACTGATTCAACATATTGATTTAACATTGATTGAAGTGTGAAAATGATTTGAAATTCCTTGCGGATTGAGAAATTTAAAGACCTAACGAGTCCGATCTGTGTAGCTTATGTAATGAAGCAACTTGTGCTAAGAATCTCACTCCAAACTATAATCTTAAAGTCAAAATCTTCTGCGGCCTCAACATCTATCCTCCGTAACCTTGTTTCTGAGCATATTATGTTCTGCAGCTTGATGATTTGAAGCTTGTTGAAGATCAGGGTTATTTTGAAACTCTAGCACAAGTCCTAAATTCGGTCTATACTCTTGTTGACTGGACGAAGAAGGATTATTTTGATTTTGTTGGTCCTATAGCTTATTCGCAGATCTTGAAGCTAGATCGAAGCTTGGTGTATTCTGTCCACAATAGAAGCTTCTCAATCTAGCATTTTGGTCTTCTTAAAAGACACGTTTGTGGTAGCTCTCCGATCTATTTAAAGGTTGATCATTGTGACTGATGCAGCTCTTTTTGACCAAGATCCTGAGCTCGAACATGTGATCTATGCAGACATTTCAGACCTGAGATATAAAGTAATCAAAGGCATGCCCCTTTTTAATCATGGGCTTTCTACAAGGCAGATCTCTGTAATGCATCAAGTTTGAAAAGAGGCAGCTTTGGTGAATTTGCATTGTATTGAGTTGTTGAAGGGCTAACCACCGAAGTTGATCCAAGGGAATCACTGTGCATTTTCAGTGCACTAATATATCAGTGTTATTACAATCTCTGTTGTACACGGTCATAATGGATTGCAATGTACTGTAGATCACATTCTTGTTCTGTGGTGGATCGTTCTCATATCCTGTGGCTCTCATCAATTTGCAACTGCATTTCTAAGTCTCGCATTGCATCTCTGTATACCCTTGAAGTTTGTGTTGCATCTTTGGGCCTTGTAATATATCTCTGATGATTCTCATTCTAGTTGGTGGCTCGCATCTCTGTAACTCGCACTTGATTTTGTAAGGCTCACATTCCGTGTTGATCGCATCTCTGTAATTCACATTTTATGACTCGCAATTTCAGTGGCTTGCATTAGTGTATCTGTGGCTTCTCTGTAGTTAGTCTTTATCTCTGTGATGTTTAGACAATGACATAATGGAGGAACACTTCTAGTGTTGGATGGGCATGGTCCTAGGCAGGATCATATGCTATGTTGACAATGTTGTATGGTTGTAACTTGTAATCATGACAGTGATGAGGGTCCAGACATAAGGCAGTAATTATCTACGTTTATCTCTGTGACATTCTGGACTAAGAATAATGTATGCTGGAAATGATACTTGTGATGACTGTAACCGTGTATGATAGAGTAACCCTTTGACATGACAATAACCTTGTTCTATGACAGCGATCTTTTATATGGCAGTCAGTTTGCATGACTGTGATTTATATATCTCTGATTTTGATGTAAGAATAGCACAACGGTAACTTGGAGGCTTGACTGGATTCTATACAGAACAATCATTTTTGATATGGCTGTAACTATAATATGGCAATGAACTTGGTATAACAGTGATCCCCGATATGACAAGTAACCTTGATATGGCAGCGACATTGATATGGTAGTATATATATATGACAGAGTCCTTGATTAATGATAATGATAGTGACCAGTGAGACTGCAGTAATATTGTATGACAGACCCTGATGCATGACAATGATGTATTGATATGATTGACAGTGGTATGTGACAGTATGCATGCTTGACTTTGATACATGCCTATTGTGCTACTTGACAGAGGATGATTTGATTACATTAAGGGTTTGAAGTGCAGTTCATTGCTAGGGTTCTTACAATATTGAAGAGGTAACATGTGTGGGTTGAAGAAAAAAAAACTGATAAGATATTATGCTCTGGTGACTGTACTATTTGACCTTTGATATGACAGTAAACTCATGAATAACCTTGATGACAACAGTAACCCTAATGACAATAATGTCGTTGATGATAATGGTAACCCTGAATGACATTCTCTGAATCACAACAATGACCTTGATGACAACAGAATAACCTTGAGTGATTAACAGTGGATGACAGTACAGCAGTGGAAAATACTAGACAACAATGGCAATAGTGCAACAATGGACAACAATAGACAACAATGGCAATAGTGGTAGCAACAGCAACAATAGTGGCAGTGAGAGTGGAGAGCGATAGCAGCAATAATAACAGTTGAAGTTGTAGATTGCAGTTGGGTAATTATCCTTGTTACAGGAACCCAAACTTACCTAGGGAACAATTGCTTCCTTCCAACCTTGCCGGTAAAACCCTTGGGGAGTCTTGTACTTCCTTCTAGTTCAACTGGTAAATATTTATGTAGACCATAGATATCAAAGGTTTTTGAGCAAAATCTTCCATGTACTGATCATTATGTTGTGATCCTGTTTCTTGTTTGTTTTGTTGCTCTGAATGTTTGAAATGATAAACTAACCAAATGTAAAAAATAAGGGAAATACTGATTCACCAGAGTATTGGAGGGGATTTACAACACGATGGGATGTGGATCCCGAGGATGGTGCATAGATAGATGAGGAGGATGGACTGTTGATTTTTTAAGCATCCTCTAAACTAATAATTGCTTTTTATGATTTTTCTTAGGTTAATCTTTTCTTGTATTCATATTCATCATATAGCAATTACACAGAGGATCTCAACAGTAAAACAAAAGGGCAATAGGATCATAAAGAGATAGCCAAACAAGAACACAAACATTTATCCTTGGAAAACCCACATGGGGGAAAAACCCAACAACCTTTTGCTCAGAGAAATTGTCCAGTTCAACAGATACATCTAAATCTTTCTAGCCAGGTACAAGGTCAAACTGATCAACAACATCGCTATGGTCAAACTTAGTCAAACTTCCCTTTATCTCAAGTCAAACTGCTCCACAAGAATTTAGTCAACTCTGAGATATAAAGATGAAATTCGACCTTCTGTTCTGCCTCAAAATTTCGGCCTACTGCCTTCCACAAAGTTTCGGTCCTGCTGCCACTACAAAGGTCCAGTCCTGCTGCCATCATAGAGGTTCGGTCTGCTGCCATTACAGAGGTTCAGTCTACTGCAATTACAGAGGCTCGGTCTTCTGCCATCTCAGTGATTCGACCACCTTGTGACCCAAAAATAATGCTTTGATTCATATTATATTCTGCCTCAGAGGTGATCCTGATTTTTGCCCTGTGTGAGGAGATCAAATGGCCTATATATAGCGATTTCAAGAGCCTGAATGAGCATGTCTCTTCACTAGGGCCAACATCATCTTTTGGAGGGCTGACTTGGCATGTGGAGCCAAAAATTAAATTTTAAAATTTAAAATTCTCTTTTGAAAAGGGCATGAAGAACATGCTTTAAATCCTTTTCTTCTGACACCAGCATGAAGAGCATGCTTTACATTTATTGTTAAGGGCTAAAATATTAATTATGAAGACCGACCATAGCTACAAAATTCAACGCTTCCTCTTAGCTAGGGAGGTATTCATAATGACTACGTAGATGTTCTCATGTTGACAAATTTCTCTAAGAAAATGTTACAACAAATCCAATTATCATAATCTGGTCAACAACTTTGACACATGTTAAACCAACTGTTGAGAAATCTAGGGCATATGCTTTAGGTGATTTCCCTTCTAATGATAACTGCTTGTGAATGCTTTTTTCTTCTTTATATTATGATCTTCTCTTTTGTTAGATTATTATAGTGTTTTTCATCAAACAATTAGCAGTGCATAACTAATGAAGAGACAAGAGACACAGAATATAGGCGATCAGTCAGGGCCAAAACCTCTCCCACTTGAGAGGAAAACCCAAACAAATTCTTTTATGCAAAGGAAAAATCGAACTTGCTATTAAGGCAATAAAAAGTTATATAGTATATGCAGTTAAGCATTGGGAGAACTGTATGTTTATCATCTAAACATAGACTTTGATTTGAGCTGGTAAGCAAAAACATATTACTTTCTCATCTCAATATGCAAATATGGTCGCTGAAACCAGTTCCCGGGCCTCCTCATAGAGGAAAGCAGCTCAAACAGGAATAGGATCAGCAGCCTGCCATTCAAATAAAAAAACCAAAACTGATTTTTCTCTGTTCCATAGCATAATGTATTTCAACATATTAAAAGTCTGAGTGTCCATCATAGAAAAGTATTAAACAAAAAATAAGAGCTGAGCAAGTAAGCTGTTTAAACTTTGGCTCTGTATATGGTCTCAAAAAGGAGGCAGATCCGACACATGGATCTCTTCATCTTCAAATTCTTCTATGCGCCAACAATCCAGATCCTGTTGCACACCTGCTTTAGAAAGTTGGTCTGCTGCATTGTTCTGTTCCCTGTAAATGTGACATATAGTAATTTCATTAAAAAACTGCTTAAGATATTTAGCTTCTTCTAACAAAGGAGATAGAATATAATTCTGACATCTGCTCTCGCCATTTAACCATTTGATAACATTCATTGAATCCCCAAAAATCTGAACCGAAGAAATTCCTAGGTGAGTGAGCCAGCATAGAAGAAGTTTTAAAGTTTGAAGTTCTACATAATTATTAGATCCTTCGCCCAACCCCACCGAGGCTTTTAGGATTCTTTGTGCATTCAGGTGAATCACCATGTGTTAAAATTGGCAACTAGGGCCAAACTCCATGTGGGTCATCTTATTAATGGAAGCTGATATTTTTCTTGGATCCCTCTCATCGAGAGGTGTAGGATTGATCTAAAGATCATCCAATTCCGATAAGTATTCATGGAGATATGAATTTATTTGTGTTATGGACAATTCGTCAAGGTCGGCCAGCAACCAAATAAACCCCATTTGTGCTCAACGTTTTAGTATAAATAGAGGTGGCCTTCAAGTATTTTTAACACACTTGGGATATATTCCTCTCTACTTGTCTTTGAGTTTTAGTAGTAGGAGAGATCCCAAGGGATAACATTGCCCTAATCTAGAGGGCAGAAGCCAAAACTACTGGAAGTGTCGGGAATAGCCAGAATTGCTGGAATCGCCGGAACTGCCGGGAACAGCGGGAATTGCCGGAACTGCCGGGAATAGTCGGAATTGCCGAAATTGCCGAAATTGCTGAGAATTGCTAGAACTGCTGGAACATCCAGAACAGCTAGAATTGCCGGAACTGCTGGGAACAGCCGGAACTACTGGAAACTGTTGGAACTGCCGGGAAAACCCGGAAATGCCAAGAACTGTCGGGAAAAGCCGGAACTGCTGGGAACAACCGGAACTACTGGAAACTGTTGGAACTGCCGGGAAAACCCGGAAATGCCAGGAACTGTCGGGAAAAGCCGGAACTGCTGGGAATAGCCAGAACAACGGGAATTGCTGGGAACAGCGGGAATTGTTGGGAACTGTCGGAACAGGCGGGAAAGCTGACGCAGAGGGCAGAAGCCGGAACTACCGGGAACAACCGAACTGCTGAGAACAACCAAATTCCTGGAACTGTCGTGAATAGACGAAATAGCCAGAACAACCGAACTGCCAGAACTGTTGGGAACAACCAGAACATCCGTAACTGCCGAAACATCCGGAATTGCTGGAATTGCCGGAACTGCCGGGAATAGCTGGAATTGCTGGAACTAACGGAACTGTCGTGAACAACTGAACTGCCAGAATTGCCGGGAACAGCTAGGAATTTGCCGGAACTGTCGGGAATTTGTCGGAACTGCCAAAACTGCTGGGAACTACCAGAACTGTTGGAACAGTCGGAACTTTCGGGAACTGCCGGAACTGCCGAGAACTGTCGGAGCATTTGTCTTCGAAGGAGAGCAGCATGCAAGGGACAACTAACTAACATTGAGACAGTTGTATGGTACTTAGCAGCAAATACACCAAGCATGCAATGTTACAGCTGACATGCAAGGGACAGCTAGCATGCAACAACAAGCATGCTAGGGACAACAAGCAAGCAAGGTGCAGCCAGAGCATAGGTCAGTACGACAAGATGGTGTAGCAATGGCACATAATGCTGTACAGTGATGGGTACAGTCATGATTAATGAAGTGTGATGAGATGCAGCGTAGTGATGATGGGTGCAGCGCGGTGAGGTGCAGCTGTTGGAAATACTGAGAGGGGGGGTGAATCAATATTTCTTTTTCCGACTATAGTTTTACCATTTAAAACATTTATATTCAGAACACAAGATGAACAACAATAATAAATTCTTTTATTAATATAATATTTGTAGTAAAATAGATACAATATATAAGTGGTTGCAATTGGTTGCCAAGCACCAACTTGGACTTTTGTGAGGCTCCAACCTCCAGAGCTCCAACTCTATTTCGCCAAGGCACCAATATTGGACTTAGGAGCACCAACACCCAAGGGCTTCAATCCTTCTTACTTCTGAGGCATCAACCCCAAGGACTCCTATCCTACTTACTTCTGAGGCACCAGCCCCAAGGACTCCAATCCTACTTACTTCTGAGGCATCAGCCCCAAGGGTTCTGACCCAAACTTGTCAAGGCACATTTGACAGTAATGTTCTGCTCTCAGAACTCTTCTCTACTAAGTTCTGTTTGTTTATAGCGTCACTGTAGTCTCCATGCTACAACATCAATGACAACCAATCTTCTTATGAAGAAGTCTTTACAACTCTCCATACTGTCCACACAGAGTCTCCAATAGCCTTTGTGCTCTCTGATAATGTCAATGTTCCACCAAGACTCCGGGACGGGGAGACGCGGGCGCGGGGAGACGCACAAGGGGGCCGTGTGGGAGTACCCTCAAATTTTAGGGAAATTTAGGGGGGACGGGGGGATGTTGAGGTATATAATTTTTTTAATATATATATATTTCAAATTCAAATTCAAATTCAATAATGAAAGCATAAATACAATGATACATACACAATTGAATTAAGTAAGGAAATACATTGATCCATACTCATCATCTTTAGTAATACATACATGATTCATCCATACACCATGTGATTCAATAATGAAACACTTTGATAAATATTCATCATTCTAGAATCTACATTGATTTAAAAATTAAATTCATCATTCATCACTCTAGATTGTAAATTGATTTAAAATTAAAATTGATCATTCATCATTCTAGAATCTAATTAGTACTAAGCAAAATAGACTATAATAGATACTGAAATCTAAAGACTGGAATAGTAAATTGGTATAACTAAACTCAAAAACTGTGGAGTGATGAGTCTAAAAGTCACTCTAAAGTACACAGAGGGCTTGGTGCTCTTGATTAAATACTAATTCCATACCCTTGTACATGATAAAATGCAATGGAAACATTGCAATCCATCGAATCCTGAATCCCTGGAAAATTGTTAAGTCTACTGGATTTTGAGTGAGATCTAAAATTCTACTTTCTCCATATGAAATCCAATGAGGTCGGAACCACTCTCAAACATCCTGAGTCATTTCATGGTAATGTTAAAAATTTAAGTAAAAGGATGAAAATGAAAGATAAAGGAGAATGTCACTTTTACTTTAAGAATTTAACATTACCATGAATTGCATAGCATTAGTAGGCAATATGATCAAATAATAGGTTTCCCCTATCATTAATGATTGTTTACAAGCAAATTTAAGGGGGGACGCCCGGGCGTCCCACTTTTGGGGAGTTGCGTCCCCCACACTGGGGAAACGTTCCCCCTTGCGTCTCCCCACGTCTCCCCAAAAGGGGGACGTGGGGAAACATTTCCCCAGATGTCCCCCCGTCCCGGGTGCGTGGGGTGCGCGCACCCGACCCTGGGGGATGCGTCCCCATGGAACACTGGATAATGTCTTCACACAACTTTAGTCAGTCTACTGTTAGCTGCACTAAGCTTTGTATAAAGAACAACTTCCTGTTCAAGCTTATGTTCTCATTGTCACAATGAATGCTTCAACATGACTGTTTCTTTGCTAGCTGCTTCTCCCCTTCGACTGCCTACTGTCTAGTTGGTCCTTCGTCCCTCTTTCTGTTCTGCTGCACTCTCTTTTTGTTCTGCTGGACCCTCTCACAGCCTCTGTTTCCTCCAACTTATTTCAACAACGTTCAACAACCTTTTTTTTCGCATTTTGTTCTTTGCTTTTATTGTTGTATTCATACTTGATCCTCTGATTATCGGTTTCCTCTTTTTCACTAGCTCTTTGGCTTCCTCCTCGGTCTATGTGGTTTCTTCTGTCTCTTCATGCTCACCAACACTCCTGAGACACGTAAATTCTTAAGAGAGGTCCACAAATGCACAGAGAAATCATGTTTTACATTAAACTGTAACAATGCTCCTTTTTACAATAATTACATGCATACATAGAGATGACATTGTTTAACGGATAGCCACGTCCCAATCGCAATCGCGATCGGCTTGATTCAGCCTTTTGAGCTATCGTTTAAGCCTCCTGAACTATCGGGAGCATTATTGTATTGCATTTCTACCTCCAAACCCGGCGCAGGCCAAATATTCAATTACATAGGATTTATGAGTAAAACAGGCGAAATTGGCTAAAGGGCGGATTTCAAGAAATTTTATACTCGCATCTATACTGTATCGGGTCCGCAGTATAATCGTAATCGACGCTTGTAGTTGGACAACCCTTTGTGTAGCATTGCGATGGGCAGATGCGATACATTATTAACCCATAGCATAATGTTGCGACAGGTCCGCGTGTATATGTATTGCAATTGGGGGTTGCCCTTGGCGGAGGTCCGATGCGACATCGCTAATCGCTATCAGCGATCGCAATGGACCGCTTGACACATTGTAACTCCTGCTCCTGAAGTGCCGATGCGATATAATATTATGTGCCAGACCCGATATGACTCAATGCTCCCGTGCATAAAGTTTCAAGTTCACTTTCCGCCTCTGATTGTGTATTTCCCATGCAGCTAAGTCTTCCGCTGATGGGTAAATACATATATATACAAGTCTTTCTGCCTCTGATAGTGTGAATGCACGTATATATATGTTTTTGCCGCCGATACATGAGTTTGTGGCATATATATGATATGTGCTCCCGATAGTGTATTCCTTTGGCATTGCATGCACCGATAGCTCCCGATAGTTTAATATGCCCTTGTCTGCTCCCGAAAGCTCTGCTTGCTTCCTCCATTTCCGTTATAACTATGTTTTCCGCCTCCCGATAGCTGTTAAATGCATCCATATATATGATATATGCTCCCATAGAGTTATCTGTGGCATATATGGCTCCGATAGCTCCCGATAGCTGTTAAATGCATGCATATATATGTTTGCGCTCCAATGGCTTGTTTGCATCCTCCATGGCTCTGTTTGCTTCCTCCCATGGCTCTGTTTTGCTCTATTTGCTTCGTTTGCTCCTCTTCTTTGGCATATATATATGGCTCCTCTGTAGCTCCAATAACTCTGTTTTGGCATATATATATATATATATATGGTTCCTCCTGTAGCTCCTCTTGCTCCAATGTGGCTCCTCTGGCTTGGCAATGTCTTTCAAAGACCTTCTTGCATATATGAATGCCTCTCTTGCTTTGATATCCTGTAATATGCTTTGATATGCCTCCTTTGGTAACTCTGATTGCTTTTGGCTTGGCTATCCTGATGGCCTTGCTCCTGTCTCTTCATGGATTTGCTCGGCTTCCCCTTGGCTTCATGTCATCCTCTAGTATCTAGAATATTGCCATATTGACATCAATGACAACCTAGGTCAACATTAGCATGATGACGAAATGCAGCACAACGATAGGTGAAGGAGTCACCTTGGAGAATCAGTTGAAGCACCATGTCTTCAACTGATCTCATGTATCATCTTCTTAGAGATGATCTTTGCTCTTATCTAGATAAGTCAAAGTGTCGACTTCTGCTGTAAACGTACTATCTCTCTCTCTCTCTGTTGAACTATTGAAGAAAATATAAGAAGAATTGATCAAGGGTTTCCCCACATTGGGGTTTGTCCCTGCCTAGCGCCACATCTTGTGTCCTCTTGCCTTGGCTTGTCTTCTGCGATTTATGTTTATGTTCTATGTGCAGTTTACTTTAATGCTGATGTGATTGCTAATATGGAAAAGATATTGGGCTAATTGTGAAAATTGAAATAAATTGCTCTAAGCATAGAACATACCTAAAATTAACACCTGCCCCACATTTGTTCCTTTGATCGGATGCCCCATCAAGGTAAGCCCAATGAATGTTTCCCTTTATCTATTCCTCCCTTATCTCCCTATTGGTTGATTCCCGGATTGGTTCAGGGATACTCTCATAAATTGCAGCACATTCGATAGCAATGTGCATTGATGAAGGAGCCTGGTCCTTAAAGATACTTTGGTTTCGGGCTAACCAGATGCCCCATGAAATTATTAACGGTAAGTTACGCAAGTTTCCTTTTGGAGAATCCTTCCACCAATTTTGCCATACCTCTTTTAGGACTTCACCCTCCCATCTCTTACCGTTCTTTAGCAGCCTCCCCGTTTCCAACCACACTGCTCTACTGAAGGGACACTTTAGAAATAGGTGTTGTATTGATTCTTCATCTTTTTTGCACAAGGAACACCAGCCCAGACCCATCTTAGACCTCTTCTGGAGATTGTCCCAAGTAGGGACTTTATTCCGAAGAATACACCAGAAAAACATTCTTGCTTTTGCTGGACATTTAAGCTTCCAGATGTGTTTCACCCACCACTCCAGGATCCCCCATTCCATTTTTGACATAAGAACGCTGTATCCAAATTTTATGGCAATTCCTGTATATTGGGCAACACTTACCTGGGTTCCGAAAGGAATCTTGGAAAGGGTGAGGAGAGTATGCAGCAGATTTTTGTGGGTTGGCTCTAAAGAGGAATCGGTTCTCCCCTGGGTGGCTTGGGATAAGGTGGCTAGGCCTAAGGAGTGGGGCAGGTGGGGTATTAAAGACCTCATAGCGTTTGGACCATCCTTAGCAACAAAGTTGGGATGGAGACTACTAACAAAGGAAAACCTGTGGACAATAGTGGTAAAAAGAAAGTATATTGATCCCACCCCTCTGGATGAATGGATCAGGAAGCCGGATAAGAAAAATGCTCAAGCCTCAATAGTTTGGAAAGCAACTCTGGACTCAATCAAAATTATTGAGCAAGGACTCTCCTGGCAGGTTGGAAATGGAGAACAAGTAAGAATAGGGAAGGATCCATGGGTGGGATGCAACGAAGGCTTCTCACTATCCCCGAGCATCATTAATCAACTTGAAACAAGAGGGATCCATCATTTAAGCTAGATTGAAAAAGTTGGCCATTCCACGATATGGGGCCAAGCATGGTTATCTGGAGAAGACCTTAACCTTGATCAGCAATGGACAGAGGAGTGGCAACAATTTATCAGGGAACTGACAAGATCCAATGTTAGGCTCAGAGACGAACCAGATCGGCTAAGGTGGGCATATGCACCTACAGGATATTACTCCCCAAAATTATAATACAGATTTTATAAGGACTAGTCTACCTGCTCTAGATAACCATTTGAAACTCCAATGATTGATCCTGGTTTCAATTTTAGCCACCAGCCAATACCAATCCTGTTTTCTATATGAGTGAGGCTTTAAATAGAACCCTAGGTATTTGAAGCTGTCAACCATCTTCTTGTCTTCAAATGGCAGATCCTCTGCAATATTTCTGGTTTCCATCCTATTGAAACCTTCCAGAATGATTGATGATTTTTCTTTATTAATGCACATACTCATAGCTTTGAGAAACAGATCTAATATTAGTTTTAAAGCCTTTGTTTCATTCCTGCTACCATTACTGAACAAAAGGATATCATCCACGAACAACAAGTGAGTTATATATAGATTGACTGCCACTTCTACTCCTTGTATGTCTCCTCTTCTCCTCGCTTCCAGTATCATTTGACTAAGGCCTTCTGCTGCTAACAGGAAGAGAAGGGGAGATAGGGGGCATCCTTGTCGCAATCCTCTTTGACTCTGGAAGAAAGGGGTAGCCACCTCGTTGATCAAGATAGAAAAACTAACATTGTTCAAACATCCCATAATCCAATTTATAAATCCAATGTGGAATCCCAAGTGAGTCAACAACATTCGTAAATACAACCAACTGATACGATCATATGCTTTAGATAGGTCAATTTTCACTACAACGCCTTTCCTTTTGCTTTTTTTGATGTTGTGGATGGTTTCCTGAGCCACTCCTATTGCTTCATGTATCTGTCTGCCATCCAGGAACCCAAATTGTTCTTTTGAAATATTCCTTGAAAGGATCGGTTTCAATCTGACAACGATTACTTTGGCAATTATTTTGTAGATGCAGTTACATAATGATATTGGCCTAAAGTCCTCAAAAGATGAAGGGTCCTCCTTTTTTGGGATTAGGGCTATGAATGTGGAGTTGAAAGGTTCATAGATTGCCCCTTTTATCCTGGATTCTTCAACCACCTCAGTCAGTTCATTCCCTATGGTCTCATAAAAGTGTTGAAAGAGCTCCACAGTCCAGCCATCCGGGCCAGGACTCTTATCCTTTTGCATCGACTTTAAGATTCCTTCAACTTCCCCTCTAGTGACTTCCCCCATGAGAGCTTCATTTTCCTCCTCTCCCAGATACCTTGGGAAAAATTGAGCTGTCCTTACCACCTCCGCTATTGACACTTCTGAGGGAGCTTTGAAAAGATTTTTGAAATGGCTCCTCCCCATCAATGACAACTCCTCAAAAGATTTGGCCTGCCTTCCATCCTCCGATTTTAAGGACCAAATAATATTTGAGTTTTTCCTTCCTTTTGCATAATTTTGAAAATATTTTGAGTTTTCATCCCCAGCCCTTAGCCAAATTTCCCTGCTTTTAAGTCGCCACTGTTCTTCTCTTGTTGCTAGAATATTTCTACGCTTCGACTCCAACATTTTGATCCTATCTCTTTTACCTTCTGTTTCATATCCATCTTCTTCTGGACTTTCAAGTTGATCGAGTTCCAATCCTATCTGCTTTAGGTCTTCTTCTTCTTTAACTTTCTTCTCTCTGGCCCATTCAATAGTTGCCTTCTTTAATCATTTCAAGTTTTCCATGAACCAAAAATCTTTTCCTCCTCCCTCGCTTGGGTTCACAGATCTCTAGGTTTTTTTAAACAAAATGTTGTAAGAGTCCTCCATTAGCCAGGATGGATTAAATTTGAATGGAGCAACCAACTTTCTATTTGGCCCTTTCATTTCAAGTAGAACTGGTAAATGATCAGAGTCACCTCCTTCTCCTACCCAGTGTCTAAAGATTGGAATCTTGACAACTACTTCTTCTCTCATCAGATATCGATCCAACCTCTTTGCCATCGTATCTCCCCCTGTTCTCCTCTTCCTCCAGGCAAGTCTTGGTTTCAACAAGTTTATATCCATCAGCTTCCTTTCTCTGATTTTATTGGAAAAGAAATTAGAAAGATGGTCAGCATGAGCTGATGGTCCCCAGGTTTCAGAGATTCTTGTAGAAAAAATTTAAATCCCCCCCTAATCACCAAGTTCGGATTTTCCATAAAGGACTTTGAGAACGGATTATTACAATATGATACCCTATCCTGACAGGGACCATAGATGTTAAGGATAAGAAGATTTGAACACAACTCTAATGAATAGAATACTACTCCTATGGCTCGGTCCAAGCCCCACGAAGTAAGGATCTTTAGCCTTCCCTCCTTCACTCCAGTTGCCAAACCCCAGATCTGCCTTTGGCATCCAATGCCTGGAAATGCCATCCAGGCAATATTTTCAATAGAGCTTTGGTAACCTCTACTCTAGCACCCAGTGTCTCTTGCAGTAGTAGCACATCTGGATTATAATTATTAATCAGCGCCTTCAGGGCCAATTTTTTAGGAGCACTAGCTAAACCTCTACAATTGAAAGACATAATAATCATTGAGAAACCAAGGGGGGGTTCTGCACTGCTCTAAGCACCCCTGAAATGGATAGCTGCTTACCATCCACAATGTCAATCTTGGCTCTCTGTTGGGCCTTGGATAAATTTGATTTCCTCCCTCTAGTTTTACGAGGCCCCTCAGGTATTGTCTGCATACCCAACCCTCCCACAACCTCCCAAGGAGGGGTTTTTCTTATCACGAGATCTAAGATTGTAGTGAGGGTTAACAAAATGGGTTACAACCAAAGCATCAACCTCTTCACACGACCCAGGGCTTCGGTTCAGATGTAGTTCAGGGATTGAGGTGATTATACTATCCAATTGTTCAATAATATAGTTAGCATGAATATTATTCGGATTCATAAACCTAGAGGGACCAGGCTTGGACAATGAATTAAGCAAAGATTGCAAAGGTGAATTGAGAGAGGGGTTAGGTTCTAGAGCCGTACCCTCTGGCTGGAGAGTTGGACCCCTTCCATCTCCTTTTGCTGACACTGGTCTGGTCGGCTCCCGCTACTGCTGTTGTATATGAATGGGATTTTCCTGCTCCTGAACTTCCATTTCCTCCATTGTATCCTCTTGCACCTTATCAACTTCCATCTGATCCTCACCCGAGCCCCGAGTACCCTTATTCCTGTTCCTCTCTTCATTTTGTCCTTTCCCTCCCCCTTCCTTTCATTCCCTTGCCAAATGTCCATATTTATGGCATCGATGACATCGAAAGGGCAGGTGTTCATAGTATAACATCTGAGTATAAGTGAAGTCCTTATATTTCAAATTGATTTCTTCCACCAGCCCTTCTCAAGGGTTTAAACTTACCAGAATTCGAGCCATCCCTTTATCTCTAGTTTGTAAGAAGGACATATCTGCTTCTAGGAACTGACCCGGGTGATTTCTGATTGCCTTGAAAACTAAATCAAACCACAGAAAAGGAGGGAGCCTAGGCATTCGAACCCACACCAAGGATTCATCCACCTTTTCTCTTTGTGCATCGAACATTAGGTTCCATTTTTTGAATAATATCAGGTGTCTCCCAAAACACCAATTCCTTCCCAATACCTATTCCACAATTTCAATCTTATCGAATTTTATCATAAACCATCCCTTTGCAAGAGATGAGACCACAAATGACTTATCTGGCGCCTCCTGCCAATTTTTCACTGTCCATTCTTGAATATAGCTGGCGGTATACTTCGTCCCTTTTGCCCGGTCTACTAGAGTTAATTTTGAGACCTCCATGGCCTCATTAATTTGTACATCCATCCCAAGAACCAGGTTAGCAACTTCCTCAATGTTCTTTATTAGCTTGTGTTTTTTCCGCTTTTCCCTAGCCTTCCTGTTCCTCCCCCCTTTCCCCCTACCTAGAATGGTTTCTTCCGCATTGACTGTCTTCCTGGAGCATTTCAGAACACCCCTCCTTCCTAAAAATTCTAAGATTGTCGAAGTCTCCTCCTTCCTCCTGAACTGTCTCCCTGGTCCCTAGTAATGGCTCCCTTCCTCCTATTACCCCATCCTCCTCCAAGTAACACTCCCTTCCTTCCACAAGTATTAGGTCTTCACCTCCACCTACCTTCCCAAACACTTCCCTTCCTGTTCCTCCTGCCTTCTAGACACCGGTCTGATCCTTCCCCTGACCTAGAAGCTCGGCTATGCTCGCACCTACAAATGGTTCATAAAGAAGGTTTTCTCTTCTACTTACATTAAGAGGGCTTCTGCATGAACGGATACTATCTAGCCGAAGCCCTTTCCCACCCTCTTCTGGCTCCAAATCTTCCACAAGGAAGGATCTCAGGCCTTCTCGACCCTTGTAACCGTAGCTAAAACAATGTCTTCTAACCCGCCATAATAAAACTCTTTAGGCGATCAAGGAACAATGTTACTTACTTGGACAACCACATTTCCCGCTGCACAGTGCCCAGGAAGTAAAGATGTCTTCATCCCTTCCAGCACCTTCCCTTCCTAGTTCTCCAGGTAAGACAGTCCTTGAGATTTACACTGTTTCTGACCCGCACCTGAACCTCATTTTTTCCCTCTTGGCTGTCTAGCTAGACGAATATACCTCTTGATGTTTTGATCCGTGACCTCCAGCCCCCAAACCGACAGAATGTCCTCAGGCTCGGGGTCCAGATCGACGCTTCCCTTTGTTTGACCATCTTCCACTCTACAGTCTGCTGTTTTAAGTTTTCCATAGAAACTGTTTGACTGAGCTTCAACAGTGGGTGTGTGCAGATGGATAGAGACGACACTGCAACGAGAATACAAAATGCGAACAGTTACCTTGTCATCCATCCTTCGGTCTCCCCAAATCCCCGTTTGCATCGCTCTCGAGACATCAACCCCTATGCATCTCTGCCGCCATTTGCCTTCCCTTTCCTGACAGATGCTCCTTGTCGTGCCAGATGTGTGATGGACGTACCCGTCCCTTTTCCTGTCAGTGTGTCGGACCTATGGAGACCCCGGCCATGGGTAGGGTTTCAAGCTCCAAAACCCTCGTATCACCTCAACCTCCAACACCAATCTTTTTTTTCCAATAAGATTAGAGGAGAACCCAAACGAATTCTTCTTCGTATAGAGACTTCAATTGACAAATACCAGGACCAAGACCCTTGAACTATTTGCCTCTCCAAGACGAAGTCATAAAGCTTCCTTAATAAGATCCTTGTTCCTTGAGTCAACGATAGTCAACTCTCTTGCTTCTTCCCCCTTCTTGGCTACCCTTCAAAACTTCGGTCTCTTGAAAAAAATCTGAAACTTTTCAGTCCTAATTGAGAGAGCCCTAGATTAGGTCCTTGAGCAATTTTGTCCTTCAACCTTCTTCGTTGGAGAGAGAGACACACACCTTACTTTAGAGGATATATTAGACTTCCTCCAAGTCCGACTTCTTCATGATTGCTGTAATACTTGAAGTATCTCGACTCTTTCTGCAACAGAGGGTTCTAAAATCTCGCACGTGTGAAGTGTATATTACCCAAAAACAATTGCAAACACTTTTCTTTTCCTTGCCTTCTCTTCGTTGGTTATATGGCTCCCTTTCTAGTGATTTCTGCACTTCTCCTTATTTCAAACCTTGACTGAAATTTTTACTTTTGAAATAAGGCTGAGGTGCCTACTTATAGTGGTTGCCCATGAAAATAAACTGACATGACATTTATGTGAGCCGACATGTCGTTTTGATTTAGATCCTTTATTCCATCTAGAAGTCGACTTGAAGGAGATGCTTTAGGTTGGTCTTGGAGGGCCTTTTTATCCTTTTAATGACTTGTACAAATATGTAACATGCCCAATAAGGGTCCTTCATACATGAAATTGACTCAATTTGACTTTTCTGACTAGATGTCGAAACCTAAAGGTTCACAATGGGAACCTTAATTAAAATAAAATTCCTTGATCATGAAACCCATGATTTAAGTACTACAAAAATAATTTTCTTTTCTTCTTTACATCAATTACATAAAATCACAATTACACGTCATTGAGAACAAACATAGTTACACTTTTCAACACTCCCTCTTAACTAGGGAGGTATTCATAATGGTACTTGGACATTCTCAATCTGATGAATTCTCATAAGAAGAGTCGGATTGGTGAACCATCTGTATAGCGTCATATCAACCAACGTTGTCACATAGCAAGGCCTTGAGTAACAAATCTATCTATCCACAAGATCAACGCACAATGTTGGCAAGACTAATGATGTATAGACACCCCCATCTTTGTCTCTCTCAGAACATACCTGATCCAGATTTAAGCAGGAACGCAACAAATTACAGAGATAACCATATACACAAAGATGCAGCGGAAATAATACTTCATTTCATTAATGGAAAATACTGACATATGCTTACAAACAGAAATGGCAATAAACTAGCTAGGGCGATGGTAGCTCATCTCTGAGAAGAGATGTGATGGCTACATGCCTCTGAACTGTTCTGAACTGTATTACAATGAGGCTCGAAGGCCTATTTATTGTTGAGAAACAATGGAAAACCCTTGACATACCGAAACCTAACCCTAGAAGATGAAACGCCAAATTGTGGGCCCCGTTTGGGTAAATTGGTACATCAATTTCCCGGGGTCGTAACTTTGGCATACGATCTCCGTTTGACGCGTACGATAGCTCGTTAGAAAGATCTATCCGAGTACTACCACTTTGGGAGGCAACATAGGGCTCGGTCGCCCCAGAATTCCAAAAAAACGTCGTTTAGGGCCTCAAAACGGCTCCGGAAGTTCAGGACCCGAAAAACTGCTAAAAATAGTAAACTGTGCTACAATTAAGGAAACTGAAAATGCTGAGAAAGACAATGGTGGGGGTCCAGGTGGACCTGGCAGGTGGCCACCAATATCCACCTGGATCAATACCCCACCCAGGTTCTCAGGGCGTGTTCCACTAGGACTATTCTTATCTTGGATTCCCAGTCTTGAAAGAATATCGATCCTATACGACTACTCTTATCTTGGATGCCCTAACTCATCCTCAAAGAGTATTGGATGCTAGATGTTTACCCAATCCTCTATTCTGTCTTCCCAAATGAAGACGAGAATGATGCGTCTATCTCTCTCATCATGTCCTTCACTAATACTTAGGGCTGTTAGTCCTAGTCTAGTGCATGACACATGAGATAAAGAACCACAATTGTTACTCCCTCTTAACCAAGGATGACCAACCCATTCCATAAAGGAATGTACCCAAGCTCCCTCTTTAATAGGGACCTATAACAACTCCTCTGGTGGAGATGATGGGACAACCATCTGCTTGAAGAACTACTCCTCACGATGTCATGAACTTCTCTTCTTTATTCAGGAGTCTTCATGTTTTGGGACGTCTTTGTAGGGCACAAGCCATCCATCACTTTCATCCATGATTTAGTCATGTCATTATTCCTTTCATCAGAAAGTGATCCATTAGTTCATATCTAGCCTTCCTTCATGCCATGCTGCCTTCTTCATGTCATGTTTCCTTAAGGATCTTTTATCCTACTACATGGACACCATGGGTGGAAGATATCTATAGATCTTCCCTTGGCAACCCTGCACATTACCTTTGTGATGTTCTTTCATCATGACATCTTCTAGTTTGCATTAACATCCTGCATACACATTGACACATCTCCCAAAGATATATATTGTCAAGGGTCTATTTCCTTTTTAGACTTCATCAGAGTCTTCATATCTTTCATGGAGATATCCTAGTCAAATTTCTCAGTCCTCAGATGTTGATTGCTTTTTCCATAGTTGCATCTTTCATGATTTCTTCTTTTCTTTCTTCACACATTTCCTTCTAGGAACTTCCAGTCATAGTTCCTCCAATTTTTCAACCACCTCATATTCCATATGAGGACATATTATGTTGATTTCATCTTGTCAATATGTGACCCATGCCTTCTTGCATCCTTTCAAAGGAGGAGAGCCTTTCTTTTGGTCATGCTCTCGAGATAGAGCATTTATCCATGTGACCTGCAACCATATGACATGACTCTAAAATATTGAATACAAGCATACATACCTCATTTTTCTTCAGGTCATCTTAGACTTCCTTTCAACAGTTTCCTTGATTGAAAGAACTTCAATCCCTTGGTCTGCTTCACCTCTTTTGATATGATACCATCATCCCATGGATTCCACAAGTTGGAATACTTGATGAAACACTTGCTTCCCCTCTAGATCGGTGAACCTTCCGATGAATATTCCATCAGATATTTTTGAGGATCTTGAGTATCCTCATCCAACAGATGTTTCCTTTTGATGTATGATGAGACTTGTCCTGGATGACTTTTTCCCTTTTTCCCATAATGTTTTTAATGAGGTCACCAAGAGCTATATCCTTCCATAGTTGACTGCCATGGACTTCAATTTCAACCATTTTTCATGCTTCTCTATGATGATCTCACGAGCTCTTGATTTCAATGCTTCTATGATGCCATGATGCATCCCATCATTTTTCTTAGTGAATCATGATAGCCATATCTTACAACAAAAGACTTGAGAACAAGAACTTGAAAAGAACTTAGGTGAGGAAGACTATCTTAGTCATAGTAGATATCTCTTACTTCCTCTTTCTTGGATTTCTTCTTTTCAGCTTCCTCCACTTCTTCGATGATATGGGCTTCTTCTCTTCCTCTTTTGATATTGTCCTTCTTGATCTTAGGACAATCTCTCTTGTAATGCCCATATTCTTGACATCCATAGCATTGAATCTTAGCCATGTTTTCTTGAGAACTATGCTTCCCGAACTTCCCTTTCCTTTTAGTAAATGTTTGACCCCTTTCACTTGGTCCTTCATCACTTTTTGCCTTCAACCTGTCTTCTTCTATCTTGCATAGAAACCACAAGTTGTTGAATGGGATAACTTTCTTCTCCTTACAGGCATTTGATACGAGGTTACCTTGTTCATTAGTTAATGCATTTAGAACAATGGAGACCATTTATTTATCAGATATCATCTCTCCTAGATCTTGCAGTTGAGTTCTTATTTGAGATGCTTTTGAGAGACATGTAGATATCCCTTCATCCTTTGATACCTTCAATTTGTATAGATCAAATCTAAGTGATATGATTTTTCTTATCGCACTTTCAGAGAATAGTTCTACTAGCTTATCATATATCTCTTTTGATGTCTCCAGCTCTATTATATAGGGAATGAGGGGATCTTTGATAGACTTCATAAGAATCTCTTGACACCTTAAGTCCCTTTCTACGTATTCTGTAGGGATCTAAATAATTTAATCTGATATTTACACTAAATAGAGTATGAAACTTGCTTTAAAGTTTAAATAGAATTCGTAACATTAGAATTCATTAATTTTCTGTTGAGTACCTACCTATTTTTCTGTGGTTGAAGATGCTACAGAATTGCTCCCGCTCTCGCTTCTGCTACCAAAAGACAAAAACCTCCTTGCCAAACTGGGTACAACCTAGGTACTCAATTACAGAATGCTTCTCAATTGATGCAATCCGGTCTCCTGTGCGCAAAAACCTAAGAACAATAAAGGCTCCTCTCAGTTTGTGGCTTTCTTGGTAATTTTCTCCTCCCTGCACTCTCCCTCCTTCTCCCAAGATTCCCCTCCTTTTATTTCTCTCCCATCGCCTTACTCCCATCTTTGTGTCCTTATTTCTGTTATGTGGAACTTTAGATGAAATCAAATCTCATTTGATTTTCATAGATTTTATTGAGTACGTAGGATTTGGTTTTGTTTAAGATTTATATTATCTTAACAAATTAATTTAATTAAAGAGTTTAGACTTCTGTGATCCATCCTTTGATTGTGAGAATAATTTCGACAAAATCACATAGAGAATCATTTGTCGACGCGTTTTGAACCAACTAGTGTGGTTCATTGTCAGGACAAGTTGAGGAACAAATCTGAGCGATCAGTTAAATAGTGTGCACCGTTGGAGGACCTGCATGCACTATTTAACTGATCGCTCAGTTTTGTTCCTCAACTTGTCCTGACGATGAACCACACTAGTTGGTTCGAAATGCGTCGACAAATGATTCTCTATGTGATTTTGCTGAAATTATTACTGTTGCTCGATCAAATATAGCCGTTGGAGGACCTGCATTTTAACTGATCGCTCAAATTTGTTCCTCAACTTGTCCTGACGATGAACCACACTAGTTGGTTTGAAACGCGTTGACAAATGATTCTCCATGTGATTTTGCCGAAATTATTCTCACAACCAAATTAATTTAATCTATAATTTTAATTAAATTATATTATTATTTTATTAATTTTAATACAAATATAATTTGAAAATTTAAAATTAAGATTTTTTTTTTTAATTAAAGATTTATCTTATATATGTATATACGGTGGTATACGTATCAAATAGCTAATTTAATATACTCATTAGACTTTGGTGAGATAGGGATTTATTTCGATAATCAATTCATTACCTTAATTTAGACATTTCTCTGTATTAACCAGTATATATATAGTGCAATACATGTGGGCCCATGCATATTAGCTATCACATGTCTCGTACGTATGGTAATATTCGTTTTTTGTTTGTAATTGTATGCTAATATCTCTATGATAAAGGAGTGTGCCATCAACTTAATCTTAGATGGTACAAACTCAAAAGCTCGTGGTTTTGAAGAAGCCGAGTTACATTGGAAGAATCTAGGAGGCATGAAGATTCTATGTTCCAGACATCCTGGATATAACTTGTTACTGGTGTTAAAAGCTACACTTGTTACAAGAGCTGCTGAAAGGCGTGTATAACTTATGAGTCATGTCAAGCAGTCTCTTCCAGGACATTTCGATTACATAGCGATGTTTGAAGATAAATATTCAATAACTCCTCCTTTTGTGGATATGTGTAACCATAATCTCCTACCTTATGATCAAATTATATAAGAGACTAAGTTAACTGTGATAAAGGTTTTAAAGAGCTATTGAGCAAGATGAAAAAGGGAGTATGTGTGGTGCACATATCAAAGTCTAATGATGTCATTTGCCCTAGGGTTCGTAAACCCTTTGTAAGTCTTGAAGAGAATGATTAAGAAAGGTTTTTTGTACAAATCCCTAGAGCTAGACCTTAAGTATTGAAGGTGAAAGAAGAAAACCTAGCTCTTGCAAGGAAGAAATGACATCATGCTAATGATGGGGATGAAGTTTCAAGATGGATGCAAGAAGGCTAAGATCAAGAGGGAGCTAACATTTCTGTATAATCCTCAAAAGATATGTATTTTATATTTCTTCCTTGATTATTACTATTGTTGTTTTACTATTAGTCAATCTCTTGCCTTTGAATACTTTGCGTAGTTGTGATGTTCCTCGATTACTACCTAGTGAGGATTGCAGGTACATAGTAAAGGCTACCAAGGCTCTGGCAGTAGATGGAAGTGATCGAAGAACAAAGCAAAGCATGTGACAAGAGGACTTTCCCCGAATCATGATTCAATTGTACTAAATGAAATTCGAGCTAAGAGGGAACAGGCAGATCAACAAGTTTGAAGTATATTTTAATTTTGTCGAAGAGAAGTCAATGGTGAATTTCAAATGCATCTACAAAATCTAGCATGCAACAGTTGGCAGTACAGACAAGTACAAAGCAAGAGTTAAGAATATAAGGTTCTCTCAGAAAGAGGGAGAGGATCATGAGAAGATGTTTGCTCAATGAAATAATTAAAGAGGAAGAAGTGTACATAGAAGGCTTTGAGGTACATGAGAATAAGTCTCATGATTGAAGAAGGCATTGTACGACCACAAGCAGACACGTTGGGCTTGGTATTTTCGGTTTGATGGATCAAGGTTGATCTTGTATGGTTTGTCTCTGACAAAAGAAGAAGGACTCGTGTCAGAGGGAGCAGCTCTGGCAGGAAGTATTGCTTTTGTAAAAGGAGCAGCCAAAGATCCTTGTTTTAGCTTTAAAGGGAGTTGAGCTTTGAGTTCGAGATGATGGATTGTCATTGACACATGTGAGATAGTTGAAATGTTAGATGGTGGCATTGGCAGAGGAAGCAGCCAGGATTGCCACAACAAAAGTTGTCTCAGAATGAGCACCCAGTTAGGGTAACTAGAAAGTAGCCATGATGATGGACCCAATGAAGAAAGTCCATCAGTTTATGTTTAATCCAAGGCATGTGGCTCAAACTGTGTTGAAGTACCAACATGGTAAAGGTTGATCATGATACAGTCAGTTATAGTTTGAGATATGTCTCAAATAGTGAAGTACAGTTGCAGGAATTTACAAGTTCAAATTGGGCAGAGAGTACAAAGACAGAAAGAGTTCATTAGGATATTACGAAACTCTTGAAGTATCATTTCAGAAAGAGCCAAGATGCTTCAGGTATTACAATCATCATGAAGAAGGCAGATTTGGAGTTAGTCTAATAGATCCTCTAAAGGAAGGTCAGTCTCTCTCTCTCCAACGAAGAAGGTTGAAGGACAAAATTGCTCAACGACCGAATCTAGGGCTCTCTCAATTAGGGTTGAAAAGTTTTAGATTTGTTCAAGAGACCAAAGTTCTGAAGGGTAGCCAAGAAGGAGGAAGAAGCAAGAGAGTTGACTATTGTTGACTCAAGGAAGAAGGATCTTATTAAGGAAGCTTTGTGACTTGGTCTTGGAGAGGCAAATAGGTCAAGGGTCTTGGTCTTGGTATTCGTCAATTGAAGTCTCTATAAGAAGAAGAATTCGTTTGGGTTTTCCTCTCAAGTGGGAGAGGTTTTGGCCCTGGTTGATCGCCTATATTTTGTGTCTCTTGTCTCTTTATTGTTTATGCTTTGGTAGTTGTTTGATGAAAAACACTATAATAATCTAACAAAAGAGAAGATCATAATCTAATAAAGTAAAAAGCATTCACAAGCAGTTATCATTAGAAGAGAAATCACCTAAAGCATATGCCCTAGATTTCTCAACATGGTATCAGAGCTAAGGTGACAATCTCCAGGAAGGGCATCTTATCAAGGGACACTCAAGGATCAAATATCGAGAAAAACATCAAAGCAAATTGAAGGATATCAAAGTGAAGTCAAAATCTACGAAGAAGTGTCAAAACCCTAGATCGAAGAAGTAGTCTTGGATCATCATCAAAAGAAGGCCAAGACCCTACAACTACTCAAGTTGAAGAAATCTACAAATCCAAGCAACTTGAAATCTATTCATCCAAGAGAAGCACTTCAAGGACAAAGATCACATTATTATCTTGAAGAAAAACCCTAGTTCAATCAAAGAAGCATTCTTGGGATCCGCACTTAATCTTTGAGTGGAAAGTATCTTAAAAGACTACTCATCCAAAAGAAGCTAGAACAAAAGGCGTTGTCATCATCAAAAAAGCAATCTCCTTTTTTATTGAAGCAAGGACTTCATCTGGAAGAAGATCATCCAAAAAGCATTAAGACATCTTCATCAATCATCATCAACAAAGGGATCAAGTTGGAGATTCTATCTTCACTTGACAAGTACCTTTTCTTCTATAATCTAATCTTGTAAAATGATGTCATTTTTCAAATAGATCTATAAGCTGGTTGGGTCATCGAACTTCCTTGCATGGAAAAGGAGGATAGACATAGTCCTCAAAGAAAATGAAGTTATTGATCATGTCAATGAAAAAGTCTCCAAACCATCCGAAATCCAAGAAAGAGGAAGTAAGAGATCTCTACTATGACTGAGATTGTTTTCCTCACCTAAGCATTCATTTCTTCAGCGAGTAATTTCTACTATGACTGAGATAGCCTTCCTCACCTAAGTATTCATTTTTCAGCCAGTAATTTGGACTATTGTTGTAGAAGGATTGGGTCTCCTTCTTCAGGGCTTCTCTTTCAAACTCGCTCTAAAACCATGTTGATTTTTCTAGCATTCTCTAAACATATAAATGCTTCTTATGATTTTTCTTAGGTTAATCTTTTATTGTATTCATATTCATCATAAACAATTACACAAAGAATCTACAGTGGAACAAAAAACCAGTAGAATCATAAAGAGACAGCAAAACAAGAACACAAACATTTACCCTGGGAATACCCACATGGGGGAAAACCCCAACAACCTTTTGCTTAGAGAAAATTTTCAGTTCAACAGACATACATCTAAATCTTTCTAGCCTAGTACAAGGTCAAACTGACCAACAACATCACTATGATCAAACATAGTCAAACATCCCTTTATGTGAAGTCAAACCGCTGCACAAGAATTTAGTCAACTTTGAGATATAAAGATAAAATTCGGGCTTCTGTCTTGCCTCAAAATTTTGGCCTGCTGATTTCTACGGAGATTCGGTCTTGCTGCCACTACAGAGGTTTAGTCCTGCTACCATCATAGACGTTTGGTTTGGTGCCATTACAGATGTTCGGTCTGCTGCCATCTCAGAGATTCGGCCTTCTTGTGATCCAAAAACAATCCTCAGATTCATCTTATATTCCGCCTGAGATTCATCTTGATCTCTGCCTCAGATAGTCCGAATTTTTCCTCATTGGGGATCCAAATCCTTGCCATGTTTGAGGAGATTGAATGGCCTATATATAGCCATTTCAAGAGCCTGAATGGGTGTGTCTCTTCACTGGGGCCAACTTGACTTTTGGAGCCAAAAATTCAAATTTTAAAAATGTTAATATTTCTGTTTTGAAAAGAGCATGAAGGACATGCTTTAATTTTTTTTCTTTCGACACTAGCATAAAGAGCATCCTTTACATTTGTCATTAAGGGCTAAAATATTAATTATTAAGACAAACCATATTGAAAAAGAAATTAACTTAGACAAATATATAAAGCACACATAAAAATCAGACACAAAATATTGGCGGAAAAGGCTTCAGCCTGATGGCTACCTCATGTATTCTCTCTTTTTCATTAAAATAATTGAATATAGTGTTACAAATAAATAGATGAAAGGGAGTGTTCTCAAGATAGTGCGTGCTATCTTAGACACTTTTGGTTGAGATAATTTCTCACCAGACATACACCAATATAGGAGTTACCTAAACTAACTCCTATCTTAGAGGAACAACACAAGAGTTAGGCACAAATTCCTGACTTGGAATATTTAATTTATTTATTTATTTATTTTTGGATTTATTATTGTTTTATGAGAGAGGCTAACATTCCCCCCTTCAATGATAAGTCCAAAATAAGAACGAGGAACCATCTTCCAAGTTCTCATGTTGATCCTCAAAAATATTCCCTGAAAAAACCGCCAAATCTGGATGCTGAAGAAACTGCAATATGAAGAGACTGAGTCAGCTGCATGACTGATTCATCTCTGAATGACGCTTGACAACTCCATCATGTGCCAAGCCGCAAAAGGATCCAACTGCCCTTTGCTTGAAAACAACATCCAGTGTCCACTGATACAATTTGATGAACGCCCACTGGCGTATTTGTTGATGATGATCGCCCACTGGTTGAAGATGTCGAAAAACAACTCAATGTTGCTTTTGCTATGATGAAAGCTGCTCACTGCTGTTTTTGCTGTCGATCGCCCACTAGCGAATTCGCTAATGGTCACTGCTGATGAAAAATGCCCACTGGCTGCTTTGCTGATGTTGTCGAGACTTTCAGTTTGACAACCACTTGTCAATTTCATTGACATTTCCCCCCTTTGTCAGCTGAAAGGAGAGACAATCTTCTCCAAAATATATCTGAACTCCCCCCCTTTAGGTGTAGGAGAGTTTCACTGTTGCACTCCCTCATTCAACTGCATGAGAGTACCATTATCAGTTCACTACTGGCTGCACTATGTGTGATTGTAATCGGTTGTAGAACTGAGACAATCTTTTGACTTTGGATGAGCATTCCCAAGGATCGATCCATTCATAATGTACCTTCAATCTGGTTGATTTTTGTTGGTTGCGACATTTTTCTGAGGAATGATTGGGCTTGCCACAATGGCGACAGGGATGGAGATCAAAACACTGATCTTCCATATGACCAGTTCTTTGACAATGAGAACATTTTGGTTGGACTTCAACGTTAGGTTGCGTGCAATTCTGTTTGTCTGCAACTTTCTCTGAACTCGCCGAGGTTTGTTGTGCAAGAAATCCTGCACTGACGAACTTAATTGACTTGGAATAATTAGGGATATGTAAGTTGGTGTCATCAGTGACATATCCTAAGCCTCGTCGATTCTTGTTATTTTGAATTTCTTTCCAGGGCTTGATGATGGGTTTGGAAGAAATTTGAATTTGATCATGAACAACTTCGAAACTTGAAGTTGTTTGGATGGGTGATTTGGAATCAACATCTTTATCTTCATCTGTATGATTGGATGACTTGGAAGAAGTACTCTTCTGTTGCAGCTCATCTCTTTGTAGTTGTGACTCTAGTTGAAGAAACTCAATGGTTTCATGTGTTTGTCGTAGATGCCGTGAAAGATCAACAAGAGTTTCTTTGCTGATGTGCACCATGTCTTCATCACTGGAGATGATCAAACTGTGAAGAATGTTTAACAACTGAATATGTTGCACCATTTGAACTTGCTCACTTGAAATCAGGCTCTCTTATCATAGATGTCGTGCTGTGAACTGTTTCACTTGATTTTGTTACTTGCATGACAGGCTCGCTTGCTTTGAATGGCACGCTTGCTTGATTTGTTGCTTATTGCACTTGCTCGGAACACTTGCTAGAGTTGTAGAACTTTCTTGCTTAAACTCTGGAATTCATGCTCGCTTGATGACGATCGTGTTTGCGTGAATGCTCACTTGCCTTACTTGATGACTTTACGCTCACTTGAATGAATAGCCACGCTCGCTTGATGTCGATCTCAACTTGCTGGATTGGTGTTAGAGTTGAACTTGTTTGGTTGCTTTGATGGTTGCTGTAATGAAATTCTGAATACTCACGCTCGCTTGCAGGAAATGTGAACTTGTTGTTTGTTTCATTTAGAGTTAAAATTCGTGCATTCACTTGATTGTGCTTTAAAGGAAGGGTGTCGAACATTGTCGAAAATGCACCCAAAAAAGCTTACAGTGATTTTAATGACTCACTACAATGAATTGAATTTGACTCAATTCAAGACTTGGGTGTCGATTTCAACCGAGAATGCACCCTTACAATTCAATGCAATTGGAATTTGATTTACAAGTTCTTAAATTTGTTTGCAAGAATGTTGATGTAGACTTCGCCTTGAAATGCTTTAACTTGATTAAGTGAATTTGCTTGTTGATGTTGACAATCTATGATTATGAGTTGTAGTCTCACAGATGCAAGTGTTGAGTTTAATTATCCTTCCTTGAAGCTATTTTGTTACAAATGTTGTGCTTTCTTGCATTGAACTTTATGTGTGTTAAATGAGATCATTTATGTGTCAAAAATAGACACAAATAAAAAAGCAACAACATGAAGCATGCATCATCATCAACACACTCTTCGTGTACCTAAGATCCCCTTATTCAATTTCGGGTGGATCTAGGACACAATCACCACAAAAATGATATCTTTATTAAACTTTGGAGTACATAATCACTCAGCTTCACAACATCTTCATGGAATCAGAGTTCTAGAACTTTTGGAAGCAAAATGTCTTCAAAAAACTGACTCAACCTTCTAGAAATAAAATATTCACTTATCTCTCCAAATACAAAATACTTATAACTCCAAAAATTACAAAATATACTTCTTAGCTCTCCATTAAAAAGTTACCAACATTTCTTATCTCTCATCATATTCACCATTAATTCTCTCTTCGTCTCGAATATTATTCTCCACTAACTCTAACACATTAAAGTTCAGGAAACTTTAAGTGTTAAACTTCATTCTCACCCCACTCCATGTGCATGTTGAATGAAAGATACATTTAATACCTTTTATTTACATGAGTCACTCCATTCACATTTCACATATATACAAAGTATGTTATCCCCACATTAAAATTAATGTTGAGACTTCACATGTAGGCATACGTCCACGCATATAACTTGCTCCATAGGTCGAATGGGACTGGGACTCACGTTGTACAACTTCATTCCAATGCAACTCAATGAAGATGGTCCATCACGTGCATATGTGTTTTGTTTTATTAATACACGGCTCATCAATGCAGCTCATGAAGAGAGTATTACACCAGGTATATAGGCAGGCTCTTCACGATTTTAATGATTGCATGCAACTCCTCACACAAGTAAACCGACAAGTCCTCACTAAGGCAGCTCCTCTTCGTAGACAAGCTCTTAGGCACACATACTGATCCTCACAATTTGGTCACAACCCTTTCACTGACTCGGGAAACCTCTGCTTTGTGGTTGACTACACGCCTAAAATCATGTCTCACAGTAGAACTCAATGCCATGATAGCTCAGACCAATAGCATCGTTCTGCTCAGATATTTTGCCATGGCTTTTCTCAGATTTCACGTAGCCAATGTATGAAAATTCACCGATGTTGCCTGAGCACGAAGACCCACCTCATGAAAGAGATTCAAAAATTTACTGAACAGATAGGGCACAACATATCCAACCCTTCATCGTGGTTGTGGTTGTCATACTCCTTCATTGAATTCTCTCATGGTGGACTGCTTGATTAAACTTAATAATGGAAACTCATTAGATGAAGAACAAGGCATTGAATATCAACACTGCTCATAGCACTCACAAGATCAGGGATGACATTGCTATCCAAAACACAGGCGAACTTACATTCCTCATATCAAAGGAAGCACAATTCCAATTGAATACGAGCTCCAATAGCGTTGGGGCAGTCTCGATCCTATCGTCTCTGTAGCAATCGAATACCTCGGGCAGTCCTGTTGAGAAACATCAATCCGACATTGTAAAATGTAATTAACTTGCTCATACGAATCGAGAATCGGCTTCTCCAACAAGCAGAATTTTTGCCATAAATATCAAACTTGGATAAAATAAACCTGGAGGTCTTTTGGCCTTGACCTTGGCACAATATAAATTGAATAAAAATTAATAACCGGGTCGTTTTCGACTGTGCATGGAACTATGCTTCCTTTCACTCCGAGTTCTCAACGCTCCATCCTGAGCTCGAACCCCAGCGACAGGTTTCACACCAATTTGATTTTTTTTTTTTTTTTTTTGTTAATTTCTTTTCCTATTTTTCTATGTGAATGGCCCAACCATTTAATAGCACTACCTTGGCTAGAATTATGATTACAAAGTGGATTGATGAGGAATAAAATGCGGCCCTCCGTCACAGTTTAGAGATACACCTACTCTGTCATTTAATCACATGCACAAAATCGATTCATTCTCTTACACAACAACTGTAACCAATGTCACATGGTTCGAGTTCTAGTTCGGGTTCGACAATGATTAGGTTCAGTTTGAGTTCGAATGTTTTGATGAGGTTCGTCATTAGGTTCGTCTATATATATTAATTTAAAATCTATTATATGATAAAATAGTAAGAAAACAACATCAATAAATATCAAAAATGCTATCACAGACATGGAAACTCCAAGCATAAATTACAAGCTTGAGGAAGTTATGAGTTTTGATCGATGGACTTGGTCAATGGCTATGAGGTTCGATGAGGTTCGCCGAACCTCAATTTTTTTTTAAGGTTCGCCAAAATTCGAACCTCAAGGTTAAAGTTCGACGAACCTTGTGACATAGACTGTAACAAATAAAGGAATAGAACCATAAAAATAGAGACCGAAATTTCAATACTCCAAACCCCGTTGTCTTCCGAGAGCTCCGAAAGCCTCAGCACCACGATGTAGAGCAATAGAGAAAAGCTATGGTCTGGCTCCGGCAAAGTCCACAGTCTGACCTCAAAAAACGATAACGCTACCTCAATTCGCTCAGGTGCACAGGTCCTTTCACACAATTGCAACCCCAAAAATAGATAATGTCCATGCAACTTGCCTGCAAATTTTTCAGTCCTAGCTTTGATACCACATATTGAAAAAGAAATTAACTTAGACAAATATATAAAGCACACATAAAAATCAGACACAAAATATTGGCGGAAAAGGCTTCAGCCTCATGGCTACCTCAGGTATTCTCTCTCCTTTTCATTAAAATAATTCAATATAGTGTTACAAATAAATAGATGAGAGACAATGTTCTCAAGATAGTGCGTGTTATCTTAGACACTTTTGGTTGAGATAATTTCTCACCAGACACACCAATATAGGAGTTACCTAAACTAACTCCTATCTTAGAGGAACAACCCAAGAGTTAGGCACAAATTCCTAACTTGGAATATTTAATTAATTAATTTATTTTTGGATTTATTATTGTTTTATGAGAGAGGCTAACAGACCATAGCTACAAAATTAATATGGACTAGATGAGCCGTAACATGGTTTGGTTGGTGTTCCATTGGTTACTCAAGAGAGTGGCTCTGACTCAGATAGCAATATTTCCATTGATGGTCTTCGTGACTTCATGCAACAGATGGATGTAGAGGATCATTCCATGGGATTGACTCTTAACTCTAGGTATTAATGAACTCAAACTGATTCTTTGGTTCGTCACTGCTCGTCACTGTTTACTATTTTTGGGTTATATCAATTTACTATTCCAGTCTTCAGACTTCAGTATCTACTATAATCTATTTTGCTTACACTAATTAGATTCTAGAATGATGAATGATGAATTTAAATTTTAAATCAATATAGATTCAAGAATGATGAATGATGAGTATGGATTGGTGTATTTCATTATTTAATTCAATCATGTATGGATCAATGTATTTATGATTTCATTATTGAATATGAATTTGAATTTTATATATATATATAATTCAAATTCATATTCAATAATGAAAGCATAAATTCAAATTTCCCTGAAAATTTCAGCGTACTCCCACACGTCGCCCATGTGCGTCTCCACACATCCACGCCCCCCCGAACTGGAATCTTGGTGGAACATTGGTTTTTAATCTTATTTTGTTGAATATATTGCAATTCTTCAGTAGTAGATGGTGGCATATTTCCTTATGGGTTTCCTAGATTGAATATCCTCTATTTTATTTAATAACGGAAATATTGATGAAGGGGAAAATTCCTCAGTTCTCGCGGTCAAATAGGGTGGGAAAGTCTTGTTCATAGAATATGCTATCTTAATGCTTCCGGATATACAAAGTGAGTATGCAGCTGAAAACCTGCGATCCAGATTTACAATAAAATAGGATATAAGAGGGAAACATGGCAATGTATAATTCGTACTTTAAACTTTGGAACAATTGTGAATTACAATAGCATAGTTTTAAATTTTAATATGTTTCGGCATAAACTTGTCACTGAGGCATCCAGTGTGCTTTTGCACAGATCAGCAGAGCATTGTGGACTGGATATGAAGATGGCCTGTGGAAGAAGTTTCCAAAACGCATGGATGATGATGCAAGCATGGAGGTACTTTTTATATTTTCCTGCATGATACTTCAGTTTCCTAAAACCATGTGGCCTTCATTTTGTATACTAATTTTCTTTCGATAGTTTTTACAATGTTGATGATCTTAAGTTATATAATTGTTGTTCATCTGGAATTTAAGTAATAATATCTGCATAGTTGTGAGCACCCTTAGCATAGTGTAAACCATTTGTTTTAATTTTTTGGCTACATCCATTGAGATAAGAGTGTTTGAATGTCTGTTTTCTGTTCCGTTTTGTTAACCTCAGGTATTTATATACATGTTTCACTATACTATGTACTTTGGTCTCTTGTGTTTCTTTCAGTGGTCCATAGTCTCACATTACCATGTCTATTGATCTGATTGTAGTTCAAATTATCATTGTTCACATTTTCTTCCTTCAAAGTGCGGCCATCCTTTTATGTCATAGTCTCTTATATTGTAATTGTGCTTATTGTAAAGCTGTCTTACATAGCAACATCCTAAACGATACCAGTCTTCAATATTGTCAAATTATTCCGCACTTCTGTAATGTCTGACATCTTTGCTTTGTGTTCTTCATTTTGTAGGCATAAACGTTGTGTTATCCCATTGACAAGTTTGTACACTTCTTGATAATCATCATGGGAAATGAATGGCCTTGGAGAGGAAGAAAATTTCTTCCAATAGCTTATAAATGACTTTAAGTAATTCCAGGATCTCAACTAGGATAACTTTGCCTAATGGATATCGCTCATTGCTAGTTAGCGTTTTGGAGCTTTGTGTATAATTTTAACAGCTGGGATATTTTCCACATGAGGAGAAGTGGTAGGTCACAGCTGTGGGCAACTCACTGTATACCTGAATTAGAAGCACAAAAACAAACTGTCATGTTAGCATGTGGGAAAATCCTATCCAAGTAACTAAAGGAATGTGGTTCTTAAGTTATTATTGGTGTGTGGATTGTTATCACATCTTTTGGTTAAGATTTATAGCTGGAGCCTTCCGAAGGTTAGGCCATATTATTGTCACTACTTTAGCAAATAGTTAAGTAGCTCTTACATGTCTCCACCTTATCACCATATGGCTTCATGTGAAAAATGTTGAACCTTAGAAGCCTATTAACATAAAGGTTATACTAAGTAAGTGTGTTCAATGGCATGAACCTTGTACCTAGTTAAATTATCCATTATGCTACATGTGAAATTCAACGTAGTGAACGTGTCATGATATTGTCATAGGAAAATGAGCCTATCTAATCATAGTGGGAAATCATATAGATGTAAGAATGGATACTGTTAGACACCTAGGTAGGTAACCCCTAGGAATTTTTTTTATCCTATTGTTTTAGCTTGTTAGCCAACAACCCTGTTGTGATCCATAGATCGGTAGTCTCAAAGGCATCGGATCCATGCTTTGGTTTGTGCTTAATTTCATCTAGCCTACTCATCAGATGAAGATAGGTTATCAAATATATGGTATATTAACCATTTTTGCACACAAGTGCTTTCGTGTAATGTTTAAGGGCATTCTAATATGGACCACTGGTTAAATTGGATGATAGACCACTTTTGGCTGTATTCTTGTTCCCATGCTTCATCTTGGTGCTTATCACTTAACGTTAGTCCAATGTGACCTTCTTTAAGGATTTTTTTCATTACATTGTTTAGGAGGGGCAGAAATAGGAGGGTTTGATTGATGTTGCATGTCCATGGTGATCCATACTTAACATTTTCCATCTTTTCCTTGTATCCGCATCCCATCTTCAGGTTGATTGCTATCTGTCAGTAATATTGGTTCCCTGTTTTCTTCATCCTTGAGTAGGGGTTGGGAAAATTTTCCCTAGGAGGTTGATGAAGCAGAAAGAGAAGGAAAAGCATGTGCTATAAATTTTAAAATGCAATACAATCATGGGGATACATGAAAATTGTTTGGACAAAAGCCTATCCTGAGGTCTAACCCCATCATTAGTTAGTCCTCAACGTGTTTCTAGCTAATGTATGAGCTATATAAATAAAGGGAATCTGATTATCCCAACGTCAATGATTAATAAAGTGCTTCATCATTAAGGGGTTAATGATGAATCAAATCAATCTTGTAAGCCAAGTTGAAACTGTAAAAGAAAAAGAAAATCAATGAAGAAAACAGCGCACAAGAGGGGTAAAAATAGACCCAAGAAAGGGGTAACTCACGTTCCACGATTGCTCCCTTTTCATATCACAGTGTTCAAGGATGTTAGAATTTCATAACTAGTACAAAGACCATAACATCCTTCATGAAGTAAACTCTTGCCATGTCATTGACCACTTTCTCCCTACTAATTGATGGGTTGGCATAGGAACTGTTCCTACCCTTATCGTTGTAAGCACCTAATATGACCTTGTGATAATTGCCCCGTATCTAAGCATGGTAACTTGTTTACAAATCATAAGCTAGAAGGTCATTTGAACATGATGCTTGTGTGAAGTGCTCTGATGCATTTTAACATTAAATATGGCCCTCTGTGATACTCTTATGGTTCTTGCACCTACGATGTTGTTTTCACTTGTTTTCATGAGTATGTTCTAGATGGCTGCTCCTAGGTACAAGTGCACTCCCATGAGGGATTATATTGTGATTCTCCAACACTCCAGAGAGGATGTACAACCCCACTTGATGACAACATTGGGCACTAGAACCAAAACGTTGACCACTTCTTGATGAGTGTTGACCATGAGATGCATTTAACACTATAAATGACACTCCTCTCTCTCTAGGAAACATTGCACAATTGAGCCAATGCATTACTTAGAGTGCTGATGTACCCCATATATGGCAGGGCGCCCCAATGTTGACATTGCACCTTCTTCATGGACGTTGCCCTGTTTCTGGTATGATTTGATGATGATGATGATGACTTGTCATACCAATGGAGGGGATGGTACACTACTCAACATGATGATGTCACACCATAGCTCCATGACATCCCCTTCATGTATCCATTATTGATGATGTGTACTTAGTTGTTGGTGATGCCTTGTGTAGGGAGCATTTGCTTGTTGATTGGACACCTTTTGATGTGGAGATGTGGATTTGGAGTGAGGAGCACCTTCTTGAGTAATTCATGTAATATTTTGATAAGAGATGCGCCTTGTAGAGGATGGCGTCACCCTCGGAGGTCTTTTTGCTCACACGTGTGGGTTATTAGAGGCTAATTTTAATGTTTATTCATTGATCAATTTGATCCACAAATATTGGAGTAGTGTTGATCCGAGTAACTACATAACTATTATGGTGGGCCACACATTCTCCAAGCCTTATGCCACAATTCTACACCAATGGATTTCTGAGGAATTGGAGAATTGACATCTCGGAGCTAGAGGGCAAGCAGGGTTCGACCTAGACTACTAGACGATAGATCACATGTTCACCCTCAAAGTCTTCATTGAGGAGACTTGTCATCGCTCTTGACGAGTTTATTATTGCTTTGTAGATTTCCGGAAAGCTTTTGACATGGATTCGAGGTAGGCATTATTTCACAGACTTTGTGACATTGGCATATTAGAGACCCTCTTAATTGCTATTATGAGACTCTATAAGTCAGTGCTAGGGTGCCTTAAGATGGCCCATGGTCTTTTAAACTTCATTCGAAGTACCTTTGGGGGTGAAGCAGGGGTGCCCCCTTTCTTTGACTGTCTTTGGGATTTGTATTGATAAGCTTGAGTCTTTCCTCCATGAGCAGATACAGGAGGGTGACAACTGCCCATTGCACTGTGTTTTGATCTCCTTGCTCCTCTTCACTGATGAATTGGTTTTGTTAGCCTCTACTCTTAAGGGATTATAGAGACAAATTGACGTGTTGGCCAGTTTCTGTGACTTTCGACAAATGAAGGTCAACCTGGGTAAAACCAAGGTTCTGATCTTCATTGCCTCGAAGAAATTTATCGCAGACCTACACTTATACAATCGTGGGACAAAGATTGAGATCACCACATCTTACACCTACTTAGGGGTATTGTTCAGAGGGCCCATATTTGGTATGCGATAGGCAATTTTTGGACACCTAATCCTCAATAGGTTAGTGTGGAAGCCAAATGGACAAAAGGAGTCCAAGAGACCTTGGGATGTGAAACCCAACGGTCACAACAATGTACTATAAATGTATATCAGTTGTTAATAGAATTGTGTTGTCATGTTTTATCCTTCATATTGTTCTTGCTGCCCATGTGTGTTTAACATGGTATCAGAGCAGGCGTATTCCTGCCCTGCATAATTAATTTGAGCCATTTGTTTTATGGCCTTTCTGTGCAGTTTATTTCTGCCATATTCCTCTATACAGACCTGCGCCCTGTCTGCCATATTCACTTGAACGATGAAACGTTCCTCTGCCTGACACTGCCAGCGCTGTCCAAGCTATTCCGACATGTCTGTCTGCCATACCGGCGCTCTCTTCTGCGTTACCTGCGACCTCTGTCTTTTACAGTCCTGACCCTTGAAATTAGACCTGCGCTCTCTGTCCATAAGCGTTTCATGGTAATTTTAGTGCTGTCCTGTCTGTCATTTTTTCGCTGGTCTTGTCTGTCATATGCGTTTTATTTCTGAAAACTGGCCTTTATCCCTCATCCCTAAGTCTACAAATTCAAACATTTTCTGTCAGCCCGCAGGTCTTTATTTTGGCATTCATGTACGCTCCTGAGTACTCTTACCATTTTTCCTTTCCAACTCCTGCAGTGAACACACCTGTGCTCTAGCTCCTGTCTGTATGGTGTAGCCTAGATCACGTTCAAAATCTAACGTGCGTGCATGTTCCCTTGCTGCACCACTCTCATGTGATTGCATATTTTTCACTTCGATCCTTTTGAGTAATCGTAAGTGTTTCATTTGCCCCACACTCTGTCTAGTTGCATCGGATTTGCGTTGCTCAGGGAACATTTTGATTTGCAGCGCCAAATTCTATTCTAGCGGTCTCTCTACAATTACGCAAAACACTTGTCGTCTTTGTCGAATATGGTTTCTGGTGCGACTCTGGAAGAATGGATTGTTTCTGAGCGTGCATAGTAATAGTTCTTCAAAAGAAAAGAATAAACGTTGGTACATCGGTTGAAAATGGTTAATATTTGCGTCCAGGTGGTTGTACAGTCCATTATTTTTTCTCCATTTAGCTTGAAGACATTCCATGTTCATTGTGACTGGTAGATGAGAATAAAAATGGCATATCTACACATTGTAAACCCACTCTCTATTTCCTGCAATGTAAGCCGAGTTTGAAGAGATAGACGGGCTGCAAATTAAGCTAAGCAACCAGGTATGGGCCTCTTTGGATTTCCACAACTCTTGTATTTGTGGTAACGGCACTGGGAAATTATGCTTCCTATTTGTCTTCCGTAAAGAATGAAGATAAAATTGACTGGCATTATGACATTAATTATATGAGCTGGGTTGCGTGCTTGATTTATGGATACATTTGTTTGGTACCCCTCGGATTTTATTTCCTCCTCTGTTACTTGGGCATATCAACACCCTTGGTGCAGCTGTGGTGTGTTTATGGATATTCTCTATTTATCTTCATTCCAGCTTCGATTCTGTTAATCTTCCCAACTGAGTTTTTAAGATGGACTGTTATTGCTCTTGCTGGCTTAGCGGCAGCAAGCTTTGTAGCACTGAATATGCGATCTTGCATGAGTGGAAGTGACAAATGGATTACAACATGCATAAGTGCATTTTTAATGCAAATATTCTTGGCCTTTGTAATTAAGCTTTGTTTCTTTGTATGAATGGGAAGGGCGCACTTATATATTTGATATTGGTTCATTTAAAATAATGTTAAAATTAAATGATGGGGCATTGTCTCATTGACTTCTGAGTATATGAAATCAGATACTGAAACCCATATATAAATGATTGTGGAAATGATTCAAGAAGAAGATTTTGGGCTTAAAACCATAATTAAAAGGGCTATGGTATCGAGGTTTGGTTGAGACAAAACTTTGTGCAATTTAATGTGAAATGGAAACCATATGGATAATGGCCCAGAGTGAGTGAATACGAAGCTTTTGATTGAATCCAGCATATGTGAATGTAAATTATGAGAGCATTCGAAGTTGATGGGATTGATAGTTAAAATATGAATGAGGATGAAGGAAACTTCACATACAGTGATTGATTTTTATTGAGTTTTCATGAACCATGAAATATGTGAACAGGTGTTTGATAAGCTTCCGCATGCAAATGATAAAATGTGAATTTGCCAGGAATTGAAAGGTAAGCTTCCACATATTAATTGAGATTGCCAGTGGTAGAAATTTGCCAGACATTGAGATACTGATTGAGCATAGGCCGAGATGCATGTTCATATGCATGTGCTACTATGAAACCCTTGAAATTGCAATGTTGACTTAGTTTATATATCTGCATTGTTCCACATAAGATTATGAGATTATGTACAATTCTTTCTCTGGGAATCTGTAATCCCACAATTGTAGCTGTTCCACATGTTATCATGAATGGTTACAGTCGCTATTGAACTTGACTATTCTTTTCCACTGGCCGAGAAAGTGAAGGAGTATTTGAAGGATTCAAGCAAGTTTGCAGTTGCTGCTGCCCCAGTGTGGCTTTGTATTTAAAATTCATTATAGTGCATTAATTCCTTGCTTCAACTGCTGCATAAAGAGTTTGGTGGGCTGATTGTAATCTTTTATGGAGAAAAGTTTTGTCGGTTGTTTTGTCAGAACATAATGCTGGTCATGAGTAAACTCTTATTTTCATGTAATGGATTGTAATCGGTGCTTGCTGGTTGAACTCTGATCATTTGCTGCACATGTATAAAGGATATTGCTGTGTACTGTGAGTAGGTATTACTTTTTTGCACTGAGTAGTAGTTGTAAGGTGTAAATCTGACATTGAAGAAAAAAAATGGCTAGAATCAGTGAAGTATTAGAGTTCCTCAAAACTCTAATGTCGTCTACTACTCATGATACATTAAAAGTCAGCAAAGTTTCTCTCACAGATATTCAGGTCTGTCTACAAAATGCACAGGAAAAGATTGATTTTTTGCAGCTTGAATCACAGCTACAGCAAGAAGAGCTACATCAAAATAGACATCATTCTGAACCTGTTTTTGTTCAGAACATTGAGACTACAACCCATTAGAAGCAAGTCAATAATATTACAGTTGATTCAGATTTAGTGCCCAATAAAGCAGCAATTGTACATGCAGATGCAGAAACTCAGTCTGCACTTCCCAAGCCCATCATCAGACCTTGGGAACAGCTTGTCCACAACAAGCACAAAATTGGTCTTGGATATGACAAGGACTTGTCCTTTCATATTCCAGACTATGCCAAGCCCATTCAGTTTCAGAGTGCTGGATTCATTCATGACAGTTCACTTGCTCCTCATAACAGTTCAGCTTCTGCTGTTCCAGATCCTGCACGTCTTCCATGACAACAACAACAACAACATATTGTGAAATGCCAACACTGTGATCGAGTTGGCCATTTGAAATATCACTGTTTTGATCTTCATCCATGTAAGCACTGTCATAAAACCAGCCATTCTTCACACAGATGCTTCAGAAACAAACACCCTGCAAGAACAAAGATTCATCTTGGATGGATCGCTTCTTGGCAATGGGCATCAACAACCAAGAAGATATTCCAAACACATGTCAGAACTTGTTCCAGAATATTGAACAATCTTGCAGTTGAGTTTTCTCCATCATCTCACCTTGTATCTGACAGGGGGGGAAATGATGGTCATCTACAAGCTTCAAAGCCACATCAAGCGAGCTTGAGCCACAACCTGCCACACCAGTTTCAGAGTTGTAGCCAGAAACAAAGATGCCCCTGAACATGCCTTCAGTTGGCAATCTGGGACACTTCCTCTAGCAGAAGACTTCAACTTCTTGCCAGTTTTGGAAGAATTCCAGGAACACAATTGAGAACACTTCCTCTAGCAGAAGACACCAGCTTCTTGCCAGATTTGGAAGAGTTCCAGGAATTGCATTAAGCATTCCAGAGTTGTTGGTTATCCTTAAACCATCACAGGTTGAGACTTCCCTTTTCAGGTTGAAGTTCTCCCTTTTATGCGAGGTGAGGCCTCCCTTTCATGGTTGAAGGTTTCCCTCTTTAAAACAATAGGATCACTTCCTCTAGCAGAAAACTTGAGTTTCTTGCCAGTTTTGGAAGAGTTCCGGGAACTGCACTAAGCATTCCAGTGTTGGTGGCCATCCTTAAACCACTGCCCTTTATACCAACATTTCATAGAGCACATTCAGCCTAGTGTTGCCATGCATTTTTTGCACATTTTGTATTACAGATCTCTTCTTCGACTCATACATAACCCTTCGGATTAAGGGGCGGAATGTTGGACACTTAATCCTCAATAAGTTAGTGTGGAAGCCGAATGGACAAAAGGAGTCCAAGAGACCTTGGGATGTGAAACCCAACGGTCACAACAATGTATTGTAAATGTATATCAGTTGTTAATAAAATTGTATTGTCATGTTTTATCCTTCATATTGTTCTTGCCGCCCATGTGTTTAACAACAATCAACTTCAACTCAGTAACGGTTATGGCTCCCTAGTCCTCATCAAGCGACAATGCTTCCATGTATAGTTCCAAGACATCTCATCCAACCTCCACCTCATGGAGGCCATTATCAGACACATGGTTCTCTAGGGCTTCGAGAATTGGGGAACCGGTTTACCACAAGCATATTGGGTCATGATGGAGATAGTCCAAACCTTACTTCTTTGGCATATCATCCACTCTAAATGCATGGTTCTAAAACCCATTATTTAGGCAGAGTTCAGGGTCCACCCATTTCGCCTTGAGGTCCTTTTCCCCATTTTGTTTTTCTTCCACCGTGTTAGGGATTTTGGAGACTCTACTACTGGGACACATATATACCCCTATCTTGCACTTTGTTCTTCAGAGGCCATTGTTTTGGACACCACCTCAGGTCATGCTGGTGGATGGTTCGCAGAGGCATCTCGACTCCTTCAGTCAATGACCATCTCCCCAAAGTGCCTTCCTCCATTTAGTTTCTCCCTTGGCAGAGCAACACATATCTTATCGAATCAACCATTAGAGAAGATATGTATACGTTATACATTTACATCACTTGAACATTCCCCTCGATGAGCCTTGGCTCAAAGATGTCCTTCTACATTAGAGCATTTTTTGGAGCTGCAGGATGGGTCATTGTTTGCCCCCCACCCCCGATGCTTGTAGGCACTGGATGTACTCACTCAGGATATCACTTGTGCAACTTCGAGTTGGGTCCCAACAACTTCGAATGAAGACAGATCACCATATACAACGACTTGATAGGGTGTTACAATTGTGCCACCTATAGGAGCCAGAGTTCGAGACTCACCTCATTTTTCGATGCCCCATATACTATGATACCAAAGGACAATATCATTGCCTATAAAGAGAGTCCGAGGATCCCTCTCTACCTTCTTCTGGAATCCTGACCAAAGATGCCTAGCCCCCTTACAAATCTCAGATCCTACATACCCCGCCTCACTTGGGGACGATTCAAACAATCACATCATACTTTCAAGTCGATCTAGCTGATTGGAGCAATAAGTGACAAGCTGAGTTTTAGGGTATTTCAGATCGTAGAGTAGTGAGACCTCAGGTCTCCCCTTAGCTCCCCCCTGCCCTTGGGAGGCTAATCGGGACCCTCGAGACCATCGTTGAGGTGTCGAGTAACACATCAGTTCACTCACACCCACAACATCAAAGGGTTTAGCATCAGATGGTTACCAAACAGGGGTGCCCAAGACCCGATGAGCTCCTCTCTAGCCCCAACGGAGTAGCCAAAGACTTATCCAAAACTTCTTTCCTTTGGCCTCAGATGTTAGGAGTATCCCTTGCTACTACACCCCCCTAAGATCATGCAACTAGACTCCTCTTTGGATCCAGAGGATTTTGATAGCGAGCCAACACCAATGTTGCCCCCTCGCTGTTGGTTATCGAACTCGGACACTCTTGACATTATCAACCTCCAACCCTGGAATTTTTCATGTAGCCTTCTACATGATCTGTTATATGCATGTTTATGAAGTTTCTATTATTTTATCCTTCTTTACTTCATTTCATCCTAGATTTAGCTTTGGAATTTTCTAAGAGTAGCATCTGCCCTCCCCACATTGTACTTGTACTGTGTTAGGGTCCCACCCTAACCCCCTTATTTATGTAATGGGATCACGTCATAGTCAAGAGTCAATAAAGCCCATATTAATAATTGTAAGTGGTTAATCCACAACTAATGACGGAACCACAGTTAGTTGCAAATGGGCCGTAGTATTAGATAGATGGTATTAATAAAACCCACGGTATTGGTCCGTGGTATTGCATGTATGAGTCATATATAAAGGATGGAGACTCCCTGCGAGGAGCATCGTGTCTTATTTTGTAATCGAGCTCTGCTCTATTGGAGGTTGCCCCCTCGAAGAGGCAAGTGAACATTACTCTCTGAATAATAAAATCATTGCTATTCTGTGTTCTGGGTATCTTTTCTTCGCATATTCTGTATTTGGGTATCATTTTGCAGGTGAAGAACATAACATATTGATTATATGCTTTTGTCCCATTGATCTATTTATGATCCTCCTTTGGACATTAATAAAATTATCTTATGTTATCTTATTGAGTTAGCTATCTTTGGGGATCGACTTGTGACCTACCTAACTTGTAAGAACATTTTATATTACTTTTAGGGCTTTTAATGAATTCTTAGATTGAATTGACTTGGGTTTCCCTTGTATAAGTAGAGAGAAGTTGATGTAGCTTGGAATGGTTGTCACACTCACACTTGAGAGAGTGCACACTAGCTTGTCACTTTTCTCTTGGTCATTATGGAACGTTAAATGAGCAAATTGTATTGGGGAGGACATTGTGATTGGATGAATTCTCTTAGATTATAAATGGTGATTCTGTGGTAGTTTTGTGCAAATTTTCTGTAAGTATACTCTTCCATCTTGTATTTGTGTAGTATTAGGGTTTCATTGAAATTTTTACCAAATGTGTTGAATCATTTATGGATCTAACATTTCCTTTGCAAGATTGTCATCTAGTTTCCATTGAGGAACCTATTTCCTTGCATTTTATCTCCAATTCGATTGAAAATCTTTAGGGTTTGAGTAGAGAAACATCATTGTAGCTTTCTCTCTCTCTCTCTCTCTCTCTCTCTCATAATTGCTCCCGTCGGTCCTCTTCCATAGAAATTGACTTAGATTCCATTAGCTCCCTTGATTTAAAAAGCTACTAGTCCACTGTTGTGTCAATCCTTTAAATAACAAAATTGTCTAAATTCTATTTTGTATGTTTTCTAGGGTAGAATAGGTTTAGGTTATGGAAAAATCTATATTTTACAATCTTATTTACCTTGCACTTTATAGTCCTAGGCTTAGGCTTTGTATGTACTAAATTGGAAAAATATATATATAAATTTTCTTCCATTATTCAACCATGAATTAGTTTTGACATTGAGGGCTTTCTTATTGTTTTATGTAGTTTTACCCAAAGAAAAATTTGTTGTAGTCCATTTCCTATTTTATTCATAAAATAGCCTTTGTTTCTCACTTGTCTATTATCAATTTTAGTCTATTTTGTTATTGTTGTAGTATTTGAATATTGTAATTGTGTTAACTATAAACCCTATTTTATAACAACAATTTGTAATTTAAAGACAACATGTGTTTTGGGAAACTATTTAAGCTTCTCGAGGAATTGTTAAGTCCTTTAGATTTAGCCATAGAGTCCTTTGAACTCATTGTCGTGGAATTACATCTTATCTTACCGGAAAACCTAATTATTGAGCATTTATTGTTGGGTGTAATTTGTGGTAGAACCCTTGAGGGTTATTTTGCTTGGGAGTATTTGGGCTATCTATTCCCTAAGATTTGTTGGGGAAGCCTCTCTAGTGGGGAAAATATATGACCATAAAACAATAGGGAGACAATTGCTAAAGTGACAATGGTAAGTAATCACATTATTGCCCATAATCTATAGTGGTTATTGAGGCTTTACAATAAGGTGCTAAATTTTGCGGTAATAGGTACATAGCAACTTCCACTATCTAGGAGGTCATGTGACCAACAAGATTAGATCATCATCAATCTATGACATCAATGTGTTTCAAACTCAATAAATCACATTTAGGGCATTCACAATTAAAATTAATGTGGATAAAGTACATTTGCAGTAAGGGCTAATGCCAACATGTACAATCATTATACCAAAATAAATGCTCCACATGTACTACCATTGTATTACAACAATATACAAACACATTGAAATCAACCAAAGTGAATCCATATAATTCTGCAATGGATCTTTAGCCAAGACATTCATACCAATTTCATAGCAGGTAAAGTTCTACTAAAATGTTGATGTAGATTCAGTCTTTGAAAATAATTTTGTTCAAATGTTGTTTCAAGGTTTTGCTGTGCGTATAAAGTTTTTAGAGTCTTAAAATTAAGTTTATTGCAAAGCCAAAGTTTATTAAATGATCTTTAATGGTTTCTAAGGCCTTATTAGAAGTTTTATGCTTTGATCATACAATAACAAATTGATAACTAATATTTTTGTGTGTTAATATTAGTTGTCCTATAGGAACTGTAATTAACCAAACAAAGACCCCATGTCCCATGACTTTGGGACATGAGCATAGGATATGGGTCACTAACTGAGACTCCTAGACTCTCGGAAATGTGACATGGGGGGATAGGTGTGTTTGTGTATGTGTGTGTGTTTTATATATAATTGCAGTTATCTCCGAGGATGCATCCCCAATGATGGGGGGCATAATTTTTTGTCTTCCCATGCTTCAAGGGTGTGGGGTGCCTTGGAAAACATTTTTCCACAACCCCTTTTTTGGAAAATGCTACCCCTTATCTTCCCATGCCTTGGGGGTAGGGGCCAATTTGGGAAACATGTTTTCACACTCTCCTCTCTTCCCATACTAGGGGGGCGGGGTCTGCCTTGGGAAACATTTCTACACAACCTCTTCTCTTCCCTTGCTTCGATGGTTAGGCGATAGTTTGAGAAACATTTCTCCATGCCCCCCTTTTTATATGGAAATACATAGGGAAATGTGTCCACAATCTGGTGAGCACTCTGCACTTGTTGAGAGTAGCTCAGGCAGGTAGTTTGACATAAGACTTAGTGTCTAGGTGTGTGGAGGTCGCCTAATTAACCCTTAACTTTAGTAATTACTTTAAATATTAAAGTAATTGATTTTTATAAGTTAAAGTGAGTTAATCTAATGAAATGCAAAGGCCATTTGCATCAATGAATTTGATGAATCTCAATTGTTGATCTCAAGTGTTGTTGGCATGTAATCTTAATTGTCAATCACTTTGGGGATTATGGTTGTGGATTTGATCAATAACTCAAACTTATAAAAGGAAGGCTAGGCGAAGGGAGAGGACACATCTTGAGCGCAAGACACACTTAGATTGAGTTCTCACTGTTTGGGTGGAGAAATACATTTCCATTCATGTGTGCATGGTTTGAGGAAAAGTGCGAGGGGCAACAAGAGAAAGATCCAGATCAGCCAGCAGATCAAAGGATAGATCAAGGGTTTGATCACCTGGATCTAGTTCTAGGTTTATTGTTGTATGTATTTTTCCTTAGTGGGTGATTATCCCAGGAAGGGAGCCCTTGTAAATTTTGACGTTCTTTAAATGAAGAACTTATTTGAAGGGCATAAATCTTTATGTGCATGTGGTTGAGATTGATATTTTATATTTGCTTCTACAATTATAATTTGCTAGGAATCTAATTGCGTCTTTTCTTCAGTAGATCTGTGTAATAATAATTTTAGAACAAGGAATCTGCTGGGTAGTAATTGCCCAGGTTGTTGGGGTTAAAAAGAATTTAACATTTACTGAATAAAATACATTTACTGAAAGCATTTGGATTTCCTTGGGAATGTCCTGAAAGGGGATGCTTGGGTGCCCCTCCTCCCTCGCCCTCCATTCTTTTTGTCAATATAGGCTGAAAAAAAGCAAAAATAAGAAACTTTAAACCTTCAATTTACTATTTCAGGTTTTAGTACCTACTATCTTTCTTAGTATTATTTACATTCTAGAATGATCAATGATGAATAATGAATCTAAATCAATGTATACAATATTTTGTTTATGAGTCAATGTATTTCATTTTATTTCTGAATCTGAAGTTTATAACATTTACAAGTTTGAATTTATCATTTTTACTGTTCACTGTCTAGTATTTTGTGTTTACATTGCAGAATGATGAATTTGCATGCGATGAATTGTTTTTTCTTTTTTGGTGACTAATGGAATTGACAATTGGGAGGGTCTCATACACACGTCACACGGGGTTGATTATGTCCTCTACCACTGTAGCCATTAGGTGCACCACCCTTGACCCTAACATAATTGGGGGGATGGAATTGAGGGCCACATAATATTTTACAGAACACGTTTACATGCTTTGGCAATTGAAATACCCCCCAAGGGCTGCATGGGATGATTTGTTATCATTGGGGCCTTATCATTATTATTTCTATTTGTATAATTTTAGAAAAGAGGACTCCTATGTTATGGAACCAAAGTCCCTCCATCCCCCTATGAATATCCTTACAATTTGGGAGTGGGCCGCATACATCCCTTGTATGTGTTTCCACACACCTACGCTCTTGTCTCTTGGAAAGTAGGTGGAAAATGTTATGTTTTGTTTTTTCAAAAGAAAATGTTGTGGGATTCTCTCTTCTTCCCTGAAATATCGTAACGAAGGACAATGTCAGTAGCTGGTTGGAAACTCGAACAAACTATATTGGATTTAAAACTATGACCTATGTTCTTCCCTTTCGCGACATGTCTAAAATTTTGGATATGATTCAATGGATTGGGCAAATCTTTGGATATATATATATATATATATTGTGGAATCCGCTTCTATATATTCCTTCCAAGGAATATATCGCGGAATCTCATTCTCTTCGTCAAAATATCCTTGCGGAGGGCAACTCATCTGCTAACCACAAAAGCCATTGATAACCCAACAGGATCCAAATCTCATACATATTTGAAGCAAAGACCTCACAGTGAAATTTGCCTTGAAACAATGAATTTGAACTAATTGAGCTAACAAACTTGTCTTATCTATATGATTTAAAAAATGTTAAAATTACATAAATGAAATAACACGTAAAGATGTAATCTTCTTGAACATTTTGAAAATAGAGCTACAATAGTTATAAATGGGGACATGTTTATTTACATATCCAAACACATTTGCATACATTTTTTTTTAAATTTTAGATTTGTTAGTGTCTTGAGTGTTTGACATGTTGGGATTGTTAGTAAAAAATCTAGTAGGCCTTAGAGAGGGAAACCCTATAAGACAAATAGCTAGACAAAGTGCTAGCAATGGGACAATGGCCCACTAAGGTCCCCTGCTGTTTACGGACTTTCATCGATGGGAGGAGTTCCGATATGGTTATGATGACCTATAATAGGTATTCTAGCATTAAAGGTGCAAGGTGATGAAATAGGACCTCTCCAGGATTGCTCAAAGTTATGATAAAGGGATTCAAAAGGCAACTCACTTCCTATAAGAGACCTGAGAAAAGGGGGCACAAGATTTAGGGTTTTGTGATTTTGCGTGGAAGGAGGCACTCTCGAGATCAAGGCAATGAGGAGAAAGGGATGCACATCAAACTTTGAGGTAAAGCAGTCAAGACCCTGGGCTTGATGTGTAGGCTCTTGGACTCCCACAAAACTTCCTCTAATTCATTCGCTCTAAGCCCTAGCCTAGCTATCCTACATCACCAAGTACCAAGCTCATACAACCCTCAAAGAAGTCCCCGAGTTGAGGAAAACTAACTAGGGTTTCCCTCTTAGGGCAACACTTAGGGAAAGAGATTTTATGGAAAAAATCCAAGTGGATGTGCATCAAACTTTGAGGTAAAGTAGTCAAGACCCTAGGCTTGATGTTTAGGCTCTTGGACTCCCACAAAACCTCCTCTAATCTATTCGCTCTAAGCCCTAGCCTAGCTATCCTACCTTAAGAGGACCAAAATTTAGAGAGGAAAAATTATGGACAGAAATTGAATTTGATCACCAAGGACTTGGAGTAGCGCCTTGTCCTTTGGGCATATGGACTCTTAGGTGGCATAAGATGAGCTAATCTGTCTCTAAGGAGGCATATAATTGATGCCCTAACGAGTAATTGGTAGCATTTACCCACTTCAAGAGATAATGGAGTTTTTGGAGAGTTTAAGGATTCCTCCACAAGAAACATTGATTGCATGTTATATAATGAATAACATATGCAATACTCAACTAGAAAGCTCTTTCAAAATTAATTTTCAACAATTAGGGCATAATTTAGCATATTCTAGAAGCAATAATTCCGTACATTAAACAATTTCAAGAGAAAAATTCCATCAACATAAGGCACTTACGAGATAACATGCGATATATCTGTCCATCATCCAAGAAACAACTCTAAAGACAAGATCAAACTAGCTTCCACACTTCAAAATGCATCCAAAAGATCTCCAATAGCCAAAAGAAACAAGTGTGGTTCTTCTCAAGAAGTTCAATTCCAAGCGTGATGATGATGAGATACTCAAATGTGGTCTCTTCTATTTAGACATGCATAATCAAATCTAATTTTAGCCTAGATCCCCTCTTAGTTTTCAAATGATGGGAAAAAATTAAGTGTGGTTACAAGCCAACCACATACTCAATGTGAAATCATAAAAATTAACCCACAAGGGGGTCGAAATGTTGACGTCATAACTGCGTGGGCCTCTTGGAGGCAAGTATTGAGCTCCCTTGGTGCCAAACTGAGTGAAGAGGGCTTCAAAAATATTTTTACATGATTCAAAAGCCCAAGAAGGTTCTCACAAAATGGACAATGACTCTAATGACTCAAGACAATACCTAGAAGTTGTCAATGGGGACTTTGACCTATAACATGACCCAAGCATGAAATCCATGCTTTAATAAGTCATAATAATAATAATTTTTTTTCTGTTTCTTTCTTTTGATAATTCATTTCGTTATGACTCAAATACAATTATGAAGACCGAACCTAGTTACATTCTTCAACACTCCCTCTTAACTAGGGAGGTATTCATATACAAGTACATGGAAGATCTCAAAACACATGAACCATGAAGAGTTTAGGCATTCATGGTGCCACAGACTAGATTTCTTACCAGGGCAATCTATCCAGGTTGGACTAAGATGGACTAAAGCTTTTAGCTTCTATAGATACCATCAGGCTTACTTGCTAACCATCAACCCAGGGAACTAGGTGTGTAATGCAAGGCCAAAGCTCTATGACCAATGCCACCCTCCCTACTTCGGGAACTAGACATCAACACACAAGCCGACTAGATGTCCTCCCAGGCATACACAATGCCTCAATATAACAAATCTTTCTCGATCAAACATATTAGTAACATCAAGCATGCTTGCAAAACTTCGAAAGATTTATCTTAACAATCACAACCCCAATCAGTAACTACCTTTCAAATACATAAGTAAACACAAACCTTCGAGATTTACAGACATCTAGATGCTGCTTCAAAATTTATAACAATAGGACTTACAGGCTTTGCAAACAAATCTTGACAGAAGATTCCTCAATCATATAGCTTCCTTTCCTACTTCACATGTAGCAACATATTTTACAACCAGATCTTGCTTTCCTTCTTTCAGCAACACCTCAATATTCATTTTCCAATTTCTTCTTCAAGGTATCCATCATGACTATAATATCCCCTCCCTTTCAACTTGGGAGATACACTCTTTCCTTTATCTAGGCTCCCTCTTAGCTTAGGGAGATCAACTTATTTTCCATAGCATTGGAGAATCTTTCATGGCTTCAATCTTTCTTATTAAAGTCATCTTAATCATCATCATTCATATAACTTCCTTCATCATGCTTATCAATCAAATCAACTCTACTTACGAATATCTTCAACCTCTTAAAAATTATGTACCTGCACAACTTAAAAAGCAAGTACAACCAAATACATATATAGAAGCATGAATTTTAGAATCATGGAAGCATTAGACTTTATATATCAAATACCTAAACTTAGTTAGGTTCATAATCAACAAGAGACACATACTTTCATATTTCAAGCTCTAGCTTGGGTTTTTTGTCACAAACCCTAGATCACCTCAGTGACTCAATCAAGATATCAGTCTCATTATATCTAGGGTCTCAATATTTCTATCAAAGAGATGACACACTCTTTGCAAACTCTAGAAGCAATTCAAACAAGTATAGTTCTATAATGCATCCAACAACTTTAGAATTCATATGTTAGACTTCTACTAGGATTTAATGCTGACCCCAAGATTTCATCTTTGAGACACTAAGCCTTATATGTCACAAATAAAACCAAGCACAATAGAATCTAAGGGTTCATTGATATGACCAACTTCTACTAGGGTTTGTTGTAAAGTTGTAAACCCTAGATTTTGTCATCCTAGTGGAAACCATATCCTAGAATATCACACTTCTACTAGGGCTTCGCTAAAAACTCTAGAATTTACATACTATGAGCATCAACAATTAGGTTAGCACATATACATATCTAGGATTTCATAATCATGTACAAGCATATCAATATCCTTTAGGTAAGCCCAAGACACAAATATTAATACATTTAAAGTCAAACATATAAGAATCTTGATTAGGCTAGGGTTTTGATCAGATGGAAACATACACCTAGGGCTTCATTCATAGAGCTCACTCTAGATATTATAATGGTTTTGCTCATAAACCTCAAAACCGCAAGATCTAGGAATGCATTACCGTCCAACCCTGAAGGACTAGGGTTTCCATAATAATACTAAAACTCCAAAGATGACAATACCAACAAAACCCCAAACATCAAAAGAATAGTATTTTCTATATTTTATTAGTAGCCCTAAGTAGACTAGGGTTTTCACATTAGCATTGACATACCCTTAGGTTAGGGTTTTACAGAGAACCTTTTAGGGTTCCATAAACATGATGATTTTAATGAGGGTAGATTCAATCTAATGATTAATCAACGAAATTAGAATCTTTAAGATTCAAAGGTCTTAGACATAACACTTTTTAGTAATGTAAAGCATATTTATTAGAATGAATGAATATACCTTTATCACGAAGAGAACAACACTTATGGTCTAAAACATACCTTTGAGTTGTTTAGACAAACCTTATAGGCTATGTTGCATGAAACTTCAAGGAACTCAACATTTCAGGACGTACCCGTACCCGAACCCGAAACACCGAAACTCGGCCGAAACTTGACCGAAACTCGACCATTATCTAATCATCTTTGAGAGTTAATATAGACTTGGTTTTCCTTCTAAATTATCATCTAGGGTCTCTTCTAAATTATCATCTATGGGTCTTATTCCCTTTTTTCTTGCAAGATAATGTGTTATTCACTTCTTTATAAATTTCTTTTTATATATATGAACATATATGGCATTGCAGCCAACGTTTCGGCCGACGTTTCCATTTTTGGGAGGTGACATTTCTAAACGTACCCATTTCGGAAACTTTGAAACGTTTCGGCGTTTCGTGCAACTTAGCTTATAGGTCATCAATTCCAATAGAACTCCAATAGAACTTCTATCATGCTTTGTTTTGTGAGATCTTCTTCACAACTCTTGAGCATATAGGCAAGCTTTTCCCAAACAAGGAAAATATGAAAATAAATGTTATTAGTATTTAGTACAACCTCATTTAGATATAAGAAGGAAACCAAATATAAAGAGGATAGTACAAGGAATAAAATATTTATCTTTGAAAAATGGTGAGGGCTCCCTCTCAATCTAATCTCGAGGGATACCTATTAATTTAACAAAACAATTCAAAAATGTTTTTCCAAAGCATGTTAAACCTATAAGTACCAAAATTCAAAGTACAAAGGAAAACAATTCAAAAACTTGGAGTAGAGGGATATATAAGGGATAGAGTCCTAAGAGTCCTTAGCAAATAAGTCTTTGATTCCAGATTCTTCCATCAGGTTCTTCTTTAGCGGACCTTCATCAACAACATTGCATGTTCCCTTTCTGTCTTCTTATTTCTTGTATTCTCAAGACAATTGCTTCTAGAGTGACCCATCTTGTGACAATTGTAGCATTCAATCTTTGATAAGTCTACCTTCCTTCTAGACCCTTTAGACTTCTTAAAGGTTCCTTTGTTCTTGTAATGAGCGGAATAGGCATTTGAAATTTTCTCCTCTTCATTCTCTTTGTTGCTTACTAATGAAATTATGACTTCTTCTTGACTACATGCATTTCATAATTGTTCGAATGTAGGAGTTTCCTTCTAACTGTTGATACTTGATGAAAAGGCGCTCCAGGATGTTGGCAATCCTAGAAGTGCAGTGATTACAAGCTCTTTTTCAAGTATGATCTCATCTATTGCTTGGAGTTTATCTCTGATTCTAGCTATTCATACAAAGAAGGATGACAGAGTGTGCTCCTTTGTCATCTTCATAGTTCTTAGTTCATTCTCAAGACTTGCAATTTGACCAAGGTTCTTGATTGTGAATGGTTTGGATAAGGCCTCATACATTTCTTGAGCGGAATCTATGTTGGATATATATGGGATGAGATTGTTCTTTATTCCATCCACCATTAGGGTCATGGCCAATATCTTTGTTTCTTTGAACTTTGCCTTTTCTGCATCACTTAATTCATTTGTAGGCTTTTTAACTTTTCCTTTGACTAGATTCAAAACTTTATTCTTCTCGAGAATGAGCTCTATCCTCTTTTTCCGTGCTCTGTAATTGGATGCTCCTTCTAATTTGTAATCTCCCTTCATAGAGTTAGACATTGTTCTTGAAGATGGTAGGTTTGATTTCTTATATGATCCTTTTCCTTGATGACCTTTATTCAAACTTCTTAAAACTCCTTATTCTCCTTTCAATAGATCTTCAGGCTGCCTTTTTCCTTCTTTTTCACCTTAGCTCTGATACCATGTTGTGAAATCAGAAAGGGTAAAAGATTTTCGTTATGTTGATAATTGCTTGTGATATTCTAATGTTCTTGTTAACTTTCTTGTGTTCTTCTTTTATCTTAGTTCATCAAGTAGTTACCAATAACCATAACACGAAGATCAAAGACACTAGATGTAGGCAGATCCAAGACAACTCTTCCTTTTATGGTTTCACGAGATGATCCAAGACTCCTTGAACTAGACACAGACTTCCTCCAATCACCAAGCAAACCCTTCCTCTCTTATGTAGATGATAACCTTCCAACAACAAGTTCAACCTAGTACTTCGATCTTGTAGCAACAAACTTTCCCTAGAACTTCGATCCAACAAAACTTTGACTCAACAACAGAACTTCGGCCTGCAGTGGAATCCAGTATTTCAACCCCAACAATAGCCTAGTAACTTTGTACGTGTGAGAGAGAGATAACCCCAAAACTCGATCTTGTCTTTCCCTGCAATTCTCCTACTCCTTCAACTTCGCACTTTTTTGCTACTCCTTGTGTATCAAACTTGTATGAGTGAATCCTCCAAATGAATCAAACTATCCTTTATTATAGCCTTTTCTGTGGGTCGAATTACCTTGATGTAGGCCGACTTGATCATATGAGGGCTGACTTGGTGTGAAGGTGACAAATGACTTATTTTCCTCAATAATAATTCTTTTTACATGATTCAAAAGACCAAGAAGGGTCTTACAAACTGGACAATGTCTCTAATGACTCAAGACAAAACCTAGAAGTTGTCAATGGGGACTTTGACCTATAACATGATGACCGAAGCATGAAACCCATGTTTTAATAAGTCATAATAATAATGTTAAAAAAATTCTTTTATTTCTTTTGATAAATACATTTCATTATGACTCAAATACAATTTAGAAGAACGAACCTAGTTACATTCTTCAATATCGTCGAGGCTTCCTTGTAGGCTTGGAATATTTAAAGCTGATATGAGGGTGTAACTATTGGTGTATTGTGTTTATGCTTTTGTTGTTCATTTTTAGCTATACATCTGATTGCTGTGTCTTTAGAAATATTTTATTTCTATAATTAGATAAGTTTAGATTTGATTTATTTAATTAAGGGAAACATAGGATAACAATGATTGAGATCCTCAAGGAAGAGGGCAACCATTCAAGAAGGCTAGAAATTCCAGGTATGAATATAACACTGTTGACAATAAGCAGGCTGAATATTATCTACCAGCTGCTCTATCTATCTTCGCTTCTTCGGACTGAATGGGAATTTGGCTTATTGATAGTGGTGCCTCAAGACACTTCACTGGTTACAAAGAAGTACTCCATAATCTGGTAGAGAAAGAAACTAACCTGGAAATTGTCCTTGGAGATGACATGAAATACCTCGTGAAAGGTGTAGGCAATGTTTCTCTCAGATTGAATCAAGGTAATACGATTCACTTACAAGATGTATTATATGTGCCTGATCTAAAAAAGAACCTGGTATCCATCTCGGCAATGGAAGAGAAAGGCTACAAGGTAACCTTTAGCGATGGCAAGGTACGTATATGGAAAAACAATGTTAAAGATGCTTTCACTCTTGGGTTTCGAGTTGATTCTTTATATCAGGTCGGTAGAAGTCCGCTAGGTGTCATGTCTTGTGACACAACTCTTCAGTCCGAACTTTGGCATCGGAGGTTTGCCCACCTTCATTATAAAGCTCTACCCGATGTAAGACAGATGGTAACAGGGATGCCCGAATTCCAAGTAGAGAAAGAAGGTGTATGTCTGGGATGCGCCGAACGAAAGCTCAAAAGGGGACCATTCCCTTCAAGTCAAAGCAAGACCTCTGATATATTACAACTAGTTCACTCAGACATATCTGGTATGATGCTTGTGAACTCCTTGGGAGGAATTCATATTATCTTACTTTTACAGATGACTATTCTCGAAAAAGAAGGATGAAGTGTTCTCTTGGATTCGACACTTCAAAGCCCTGATTGAGAATCAAACCGAAAAGAAGATCAAGATCTTAAGAACTGATAATGGCACTGAATATGAATCTAATGAGTTCCATGATTTTTGTAAAGAGGCTGGCATCAAGAGGGAGACTACTACACCATATACTCCTGAACAGAATGGTGTGGCAGAAAGGAAGAACTGCACGATTATGGAAGCTGTCTGGGCCATGCTACATGATCAAAGACTTCCGAAGTTTCTATGAGATGAAGCTGCAAACACTGCCGTATATGTACAAAATCGATGCCTTCATCAAGCATTGGGTTCCAAGACTCCTGAAGAAAAGTTCACCGGTAAGAAACCTGATGTTTCTCATTTTAGAATTTTTGGAAGCCCTGTATATTTTCATGTGCCGAAAGAGAAAAGAAATAAATTGGGTGCATCTGGAAAGAGGGGAATTTTCATGGGCTATGGTGAAAATAATAAAGGCTATAGAATCTATGTAGCCAGTCAAAGGGAAGTCGTAATTAGTCATGATGTCACCTTTGACGAAGATATGGTTCTCAGCAAGGTGAACAATCTTCCGACTTTGAGGAGCTCTCAAGAAGCCGACACCAAGGAACCGAAAGAAAAGGATGATGAATCAATGCCTGATGTAGAAGAACCCATGGATCCGATTGATCCTCCTCCACATGAGCCTTCCTCTTCTAGGAAGAGGCCTTCATGGCTTAGGGGGCTACTTGATGATGCTAAAGGACATGCTGCACCTCGAGGAACCTTTCGTGAAAGTAAGAAACCTAATAGGTATCAGGGATACCTGACCATCATGAGCACGATCATACAAAATGAGCCTTCATCATTCTCAGATGCCGTCAAGCATAAAATATGGAAGGATGCTATGACCAAAGAATATGAGTCTATCATGAAGAATGATGTCTGGGAAGTAGTTCCCAAACCCCAGGACAAGACAGTTGTTACTTCCAAATGACTTTACAAGATAAAGCATGCAACAGATGGAAGTACGGAAAAGTATAAGGCTCGTTTTGTTGCTCATGGTTTCTCCCAGAAGGAAGGTATAGACTATGATGAGATATTTGCACCTGTTGCCAGATATACAACCATCCGCTCGATCATAGCCCTTGCCGCTTCACAAGGATGGAACCTACATCAGATGGATGTCAAGACCGCGTTCTCGAATGGCTCGATCAAAGAAGAGGTCTACGTGGAGCAACCTGAAGGATTTGAGATTTATGATCGAAAATCTCATGTATGTAGGTTGAAGAAGGCTCTCTATGGGCTGAAGCAAGCACCCCGAGCATGGTATGAAAGGATCGGCAACTACTTGATGAAGCTGGGATTCACTAGGAGTGAAGCCGATCCTAACCTTTACTTTAAGGTTGAAGATGATAAACCTCTCATACTGGTGTTGTATGTGGATGACCTCTTTCTAACAGGTGCAGACCCTCTCATTCTCAAATATAAGAGGGAGTTGGCTTCTAAATTTGAAATGTAGGACCTACCACTGATGCACTATTTCCTACGACTTGAAGTGTGGTAGAAGCTAGGAGAAACTTTCCTATTTCAAGGAAAATATGTGGTGAAGATATTGGAAAGATTCAGTATGGTGGACTGCAAGCCTGTAACTACCCCGATGGAGCTTGACTTCAAGAAGTTAAGTGGTAGTGCTCCTGGACCTGTTTTACAAAATGCTACCGAGTATCAGTGACTCGTCGGAGCATTAATGTTCTTAGTGAACTCCTGTCCAGATATATGCTTCGCAGTCAACACATTGAGTCAACATATGGTTGAACCCCACCACATACATTGGATTGGTGCCAAGAATCTATTGAGATATCTTCGTGGCACTATCACTTATGGGTTAAGATACACTGTCGGAGATGTGAGACTATTTGGATACACAGATGCTGATTGGGTAGGCAATGTGGAGGATCGTAAGAGCACTTCCAGGTATTGCTTCTCCTTGGGATCTACTTCGATATCTTGGATGAGTAGGAAGCAGAAGTCGGTGGCCTTGAGCACCGCCGAAGCAGAGTATATTGCTGCCAGCATGGCCTCCTATGAGGCAGTTTGGTTGTGAAAGCTCTTCAGTGAGATGTTTGGATTTACATTGGATACCATCGTGATCCTTTGTGACAACCAGAGTGGGATTCGTTTGTCAGAGAATCCCGTATTTCATGATCGCTCCAAGCATATCGATATCAGATACCACTATATTCGAGATATGGTGCAGCGGGGAGCTATAAGGCTCCAACATATCGGTACAGATGAACAGGTTGCCAACATTCTGACAAAACCCCTTGGGAAAGTAAAATTTCTGACTTTCCGAGAACAACTTGGAGTTGTTCAAAGACCCTCCGATGAGGGTCATGTATGATGCATTGAGCTCTGGGAGCTCTAGGGGGTGCGAGGTGCTACTTGGAGCAACATATGACCATAGGATGATTCACTATCCCCTGGTGGTATACATGTACACCTCGTGGCGACATTGTAGCAGCATTGATGTGTTCTCCATGGCGATTGTAGCAAGATTGATGTGTTCTCCTGTGAGGCCTGGATTGATGTGTTCTCCATGGCTGCCTAGATTGATGTGTTCTCCATGGTGATTGTAGCAGGATTGATGTGTTCTCCTGTGAGGACAGGATTGATTAGTTCTCCTGTTGAGGCATCTTAGCCATGCAGTCTGGGACTCATGGGAAGTACCTCTCATTTGATCAATGAGCAAGGAAATGAAGTTAGGGACCATAGTAGTACCAATGGACGCATCGTTGTATCTACCGTGCTCCCTACGCTAGGATGACCTCCATTGATCTGGGATCAATGATACTGGTCTGGGACCAGTGGTAGGAGTTGTACCATCCTATGACACTGACTTCGGTCGGTTGAGACTGGTCTGGGACTAGTGGTACATACTTTGAGACTGACTTCGTGTCAGTGCAATACTTGTCTGGGACCAGTGAGAGTGGTACATACTATGACGTTGACTTCGGGTCGGCTGAGATTGGTCTGGGACCAGTGGTACACTCTCTAAGACTGCGATACTGGTCTGGGACCAGTGGTAGGAGTGGTACTTACTATGAATCTGACTTCGGGTCGGTTGAGACTGGTTTGGGACTAGTGGTATGCGCTCTAAGACTGACTTTGAGTCAGTGGAGGAAGATACTGGTCTGGGACTAGTGGAGTTGTACTCACTATGATGCTGACTTCGGGTTGGTTGAGACTGGTCTGGGACCAGTGGTACATACTCTGAGACTGACTTTGAGTCAGTATGATACATCCTCAATCATTTCTTCTTCTTCATAATTCAGACAAAAGCAGAGCAGAACAAAACAATGCAAGAGCAGAGCAGAACAGAGCAGAACAATACAGATCAGTACAGGGCAGAACAAGACAAAGTAGAATAGGCAGAATAGAGCAGAGCAGGGCAAGGGATAGGCTGTACAGAGCAGTGCATTTGATGAATGAATAGTAATGACCGATAGACAGATTGCAGATGAAGTTCTCCCTAGTTGAGAGGGAGTGTTAAAATTGGCAACTAGGGCAAAACTTCATGTGGGTTGTCTTATTCATGGTTGATAATATTTATATTAGATTCCTCTTGTCGAGAGGTGTAGGATTGATATAAAGATCATCCGATTCCGATAAGTATTCATGGAGATATGAATTTTGTTTGATTATGGAATTATTATCAAGCTGACCTACAACTCATATAGGCTCAGAAGCCCAACAGTCGCATCTATTCAAACACCAACATTGTGTATAAATACAGGAGGACTTTTCCTCATTTGGACTCACTTATCTCATCACATCTCTCTCTCTACTGTGCAGAAAAGTGTCTCTCCCTCACACATGTGAAGCCGGAAGCTGCTGAAACAAACACTGCATTTGCAGAAGTAAAGATTGACCCGCGTGGACTAGAAGATCTCCTCATTTGAACTGCACTATAGGTTCATCTGAACCTCCTCTGGAAGCCGCAACTTTTGGTGGTGGAATCAAGCCGATCCGACGGTCGGTTTGTGAGATATCATCTGCCCTAGTTTGATGATGAAGCTGCTAATGTTGATGCTGCTGATCTAGGGTTTGCTATTGCTGATATGAATCATATTTATTGTACTATTTCTCTTTGCTGAATTATTGAAGATAAAAGAAGATTTGATTAAAGGGTTTCCCCACACATTGTGGGGTTTGTCCCTGGCTAGCCTCCACATCTTGTGTCTCTTGTCTTGGCTTGTTTTCTGTCGATCGTTTAATGTTCTATCTGCACGTTACTTTATGTACATGTGATTGCTAATCTGTGGAATATAATAAGGAAAAGAAGTAAACTGTTATAAGCATAGAACATACCATAACTTAACAGTTGTGCATCGACAAACAAATCCGTGACAGTTGCTAGCACTTAAGAAAAATGAAGAGAAGGCCAATTGAATGATCTTGGATGCCTTGAAAGATCACATAATTCCTCACATAACCATGAAAACAATGGCGAAGGAGATGTTTGATTCCCTGGTTAGCCTTTACCTGAGCAAGAACATTATTACGAAGATGATATTGCAGAACAAACTCAGATTTGTAGAGATTATTAGGTTAGACAACATTACTGGTTACCTATTGAAGGGCATGTAGATTAGTGATAAACTTGCAATAGTTGTAGAGAAGGATGCATACATAGTTGGTGAACATGGCACTGAATGGATTCCTAACTTAATTGGAACCATTTTTCAAAGGTATTTGTGCTCAGGAGAACCTTACTAGTTTTGAGGGATTATGTGATTGATGTATCTAGTAGGAAGCTTGAATGGAGTCAAAGGCCAACAAGTAAGGTGGTGACAATAAGTTAGCCTTAATTGGTTAAACCAAGAAGGACAGAGGTAAAGGGCTTAGCAAGGGTAAGGGAAAGAGTGAGGAGTCAATCGGATAGCCAGGGAAGGACTTGTGTAAAATCAAGTGCTTTGTTTGCCATAAATTCGATGATTATGCTTTAGAGTGTTTGGAGAAGAAGGGAATGGGAAGCAACAAATGGAGTAGGTGGGAACTTGTGCAAAAACTTAGATGAGCAAGTTTTCTTCCCAATTGAGAAATTTCAAATATTTCTTAATGGTATGTTGCCTCTCTACCAGTATGGTTTGGAAAAGTGTTTGGTATATGGATAATGGAGAATCTAGGCACATGACATCAGCCTGATAGTTGTTTTTGAGTAAAAAAAAGCATGATTCATGAGTCCCGGTTGAACTTGGTGATGATATGAAGTGCCTAGTGGGAGGAGTTGGTATTGTTACCTTCCGACACAAATTATGTAACTCTTTAGACTTTAATGATGCTTTGTTTGTTCTAGGTCTTAGGAAAAGTTTGCTTTCAATTTCAGTTATGGAAGATAAGGCCTTTGTAGTAGAATAGAGGGAAATACAAGTATTTATTGGACAAAACAATCTAGCCTAGAAGTAATAGAAGTGATTAGGGATAGAGAAGGAAATTTGTACATGTTACATTGTGAAGTCGTTCGATCCCTATTTCAAAACAATATTGTTACCTTTTGGAAAAGGTAAGCTAAGTAGGGTAACTCATGCCTCCACGATTCCTCCCTCCTTATATTCATACACTCAGGCTGTGGATTCCCGATTAGTTGGTCTCCTTGACCATGGAACTTGGCCATGAAGCCTTCTTCTATCCATTTCCATACATATATGCTAACATCTATTGATTGAGGGTTTAACCTTGGAAATGCCACTTCCACTTGAGGGTTGGAAGCACCTAATAGGGTTGACCATTAACCACCTCTATCGAGGTAGGGAACACCTTTACAAGACTTGCTCTAGTTAGATATTGGAAGGTGATCTTTATTTGGAGTATTAATATGCCCTTAACATCCAAGCTTGTTTCACTTAGATGCTCATATAATCTTAGTCTCTAATGGATTGTTGCATTCTTTCGAGTTCATGTTGGTATAGTCAGGTGGTCTACAAATGCCCAGGTCTGGAGGACACCCACTCCATAGGTACCTAGGCCTTTTTATAGAGACAAATGAATTTGTAGATGTAGGGTTGAGAGCATTGGGCCTCATGATGCCTTGAGCAAATGTTACATGTCCTACAACACCCTCAAGACCTATGATGTTGGTCTACTTTGACCCAACTTAGAGGATTCTAGTTGATTTGGATCTCCTTTGTTGCTTTGTGTTCTTTGCTCGGACTGAGCACAATTGAGTATCTCACTCACAAAAAACGTGTAATATTAGTCATGCAAATCTCTTGCTTGCTTGAGATAATCTATCTCAATGTCTCGTGCCCCTGCATGTCTCTATGCTCTCTTGCCAACTACCTTCCACAAGCCTGTAAGGGATCTGAGGCCTACTCGACCTTCTCCTCCACAAGATGCTCTCTTGTTGACCACCTTCCACATGCCATCTCGATTCTGAATGGGTTTGAGGCTTACTCATCCTTCTTCTCGACAAGATGCTCTCTTGTCGATCGCCTTCCCTAGGTCCTCTTGACCCTGAAACGTCTGAGTACTTCTCAACCTTCTTCTCCACAAGATGATCTCTTGCCGAGCACCTTCCAAAGACCCTCTCGGCCCTTAAGGGGTCTAGGGCTTACTCGGTCTTCTCCTCCACAAGATGCTCTCTTGTCGACCACCTTCCCTAGGTCATCTCGCCCCCCAAAGGTTTGAGGCCTACTCGACTTTCTTGTCCGCAAGATGCTTGTTTACCAACCACCTTTTAGAAGCCCTCTGGGCCCCAGAGGGGTCTGAGTTCTACTCAACGATCTCAACAAGATGCTCTCTTTCCAACCATGTTCCACAAGCACTCTCAATTGTCAAGTGGTCTAGGGCCTACTGGGACTTCTCCTCCACACGATGCTCTCTTTCCAACCACAATAGTGAATTACTCACCCTTGTACTTATACTTTTCCGAAGGGTGCAATACCATGGGTCTATAGGTTCAAATTCCCATCACTTAGCCAACTAGATCCACATGTGAGAATACTTCTGATGCTACCCAAAATATCAACACTCCCTCTTAGTGAGGGATGTATTCTCACAACACCATTGGGTAGTGGATTTGCCTTCAAACCTGGAACATATTTCCACCCTTGATTGCTACCACCACTACTCCATATGACACATAAGCAATTCTCATTGTATGACAGGGAGCCTTCTTCGAAGACATCCTGCTCCTAGAAGCCTCCCGCTCCTGAGCATCCTACATGGCCAACTTATACCATGACTTCTTGAACCTGAAGGTTGTCTTCCTCTGAGCTGCTAAGTCCCTTGAAGCTTGTTGACTACCTCTAAAGACTGACTCTGTTCGAATCCAGATTGTCGGCCTTCTCGACCCTTAAGGTATCTTCTTGTTCTTCACTCCAAGTTTCTCACTTGGATCTCCAATGGCTATCTCAACCCTCTGACCATCTCAATACTGCCTTCTTGGCCTCTCTCCTATCAGAGGAACAATTTTGGTCCTTACTTGGCCCCTACTGTTGGAAATAATATTGAGAGTGGGGGTGAATCAGTATTAGCAAGTCAATAATTTTTCATTTCCATAATTAGATTCATATACGCTACTTCAGTTAATGAAACTTGCGTGTATACGCAACTGTGTTTAAGGCAACTAGCATATATCCTGCAGACTTAAGATTTAGTTAATTCTTCATATATTGATCTTTAATCAGTGCATCGGAACCATATAAACAGTAACCAGGTGCAGTAAAAACATAACATACAGTCACACACAAGAACACAAGATATAAGATGGAAACCCAATGTGGGTGAAAACCACTTGTTGCAATCGTCTCTATCTTCTTTTAAATTAGAAACTTCTTTTACAATTTTTGTACTGATGTAGTCTTGTACTAGTACGCAGGCTTCTACCTGCAGAAGGCTACAACCTTCTCTCGTTCTCCAGCTTCTCCTGGAAGGGAGCTACAACCCCCTAGCTCTTGTACTAGCGTATATGTTTACTAGTACATAGGTGTCGGCCTACAGAAGGCTCCAACCTTCTCTTTTCTTCTAGGGACCACATTTCATAAATTTTCAGACTGGATCCATCAATAGCATCATTCAATCATCAAATATATCTGCATCAACCAATCTCCTTTTGCACCAACCAAAATTGAATCAACCAATCACTTTTACAACCCTTCAATAAGATCTTCAGAATGCTGTAACCAGAATACAGTAACCAAAATACAGCAACTAGAATCCAAGCCAGAACCCAGAACATTGCAGCAACAAACATAAGTAGCTAAAATATATTTTGTGATATATACGCTACTTTTCTCGAACCTGCGTGTATACACACTTTTCTTAAGGCGAACCTGCGTACAGATTTGCAAATCAAATTTAAGATGTATACGTTGTTTTGATATGCAGAACCAGCGTGTATACGCACCTTTTCTAAAGTGAACCTGCGTACAGATCTGTAAATGATGATTTAAAGTTTACAACAATTTCAGAGTTTAGTTATACCCAGATCATCATATTTATAGACTACAACATGCACCAATTATATAGATAAATGATCAAAACCACATAAAGATACTTCACTTCAAGCCTTAAGATCTTGACCCAACATTAGATCCTATCCTTCATCAAGCGCTAAGGTTCATCCTCGGTTCAGATCCAGCTATGCACCACAACCCAATAACCTTTATATTATATCTTTCTCTTCATAAGATATTCAATGCTTAAGTGCCTTTGCCTAATGATCTTCTCCTCCTTTTATAGTCTGAGGCTTTGCTCAATACCATGGACCAAAACCACTTAGGACCAATGCCTTGGACCAAATACCTGGGTTCAACACTTCGGACCAGATACGTTGGACCAATACCATGGATCAAAATATCATGGACCAAATACCACAGACCAAGACTAAGTTTTCCAACATGTACGCACCTTTCCTTCCGTGAAAGTGCGTGTACGTTATACGCGTCTTTTGGTCTGCTAACCTGCCTGTACACGCGGCTTGGTCAATAGGGAACCTGCGTATATGTCTCTTTCTTCATTTTGTAAGTCTGAACTGTGATTTGTCATTTGAGTGAGTCGCCATCAAGGACAACACCTGTGTCATAGGCTAAATCAGTGTCATAATGCCAACACCTATAGGTTCATATCTCTTCAAAAGATCTTCATACCTGGATTATAATGTATCTCTCATTATCTTGTGCTGATTTGCTCACAATATCCTAGGACATCTGATGAATTAATCTCCTATCCATTTTTCTCTGTCTACACTCTAGGTTGCAAATGTCCAGAACTCGTGTGAGCGATCTACTCCATGTCTCACAAGGTTTGTTGATCTTCGCCTTCACGACTCATACAAGTAGTCTACCATATTTAGCCAACTCTCTTGGCATGGGTCTTCAAAACACTGTTGCTACCTGCAATAGTTCCTATAGCTCCCTCTCAGAGCTGTTACCTGTGCAAATCTAAGATCCAATTTCCCTTCTCAAAGACCATGCTCTGGTATCATGGTACTAGACTCAGTGCACACACACACACACCAAATCTAGTAACAATCTCAAATTAATTATATCCCAACTAATTAGCTGAAACACATTGATGTGCCTAACTTTTATGCAATGAAAACTTTAAAACTAGCAATTAGTTCCTTCACAAGAACACATTACACACAAGTTCTACCCAATCAACAATTTTTAATTAAATTATTCTTAGAACCTACTTGGGCTCTCTTATTGGGATAATGGTCCGAGAGGAAATTTACATATACAACAATTAACTTGGATCTGATCCAACGGATCAAGCCCTAGAGTAAATTCTAGACGTAGTGTGTTTAAATGTCTAGGTAGATTCTAGACCTGGTGTGTTTAAATGTATGCTGACCGATGTTAGTAGCATCAATGAAAGAGACAATATACTATGTTTCCTTCATTGAGGATTTCTCTTGAAAGACATGGATGTACTTTTTAAATACGAAAGATGAAGTCTTCAATAGGTTTTAGCCTTTAGGAGTTCAAAGATCTTTTGGAGAACTAGATAGGGAAGAAGGTCATGGTTTTGAGTTAAGATAATTGTGGTGAATATACCTCCAACGAGTTCAAGGATTTCTACAAGTAGGTAGTAATCAAGAAGGAGTTGACTGTGGTACAACTGACATCAATATGCAAATGTAGAGTGAAAGAATTAATCCATTAATAGGGTTGTTAAGGCCGTGATTCATGACTAGGAATTGTCGATGTTTCTTTCGACAAGAGCATGCAACACAATTGTCTACATCTAGAACATGCGTCCTTATAGGATCTCGGGGGATGAGACACTAGAAGAGGCATGCACTAGTTTGAATCCATAGGTGGGTCATTTTTGCATCTTTGGCTATCTAGTCCACATTCGTAAACCTATAGAACGAAGGACCAAGTTGGAGTCCTCCAATAGGGAGGGCTTCTTTGTTGGTTATAATGAGACTTTAGAGGGTTAAATGGTTTATATTCTAGAGTAGAGGAAGACAATAGTAAGCGGGGATGTAAAACTTAAGGAAGACATTGCTTTGAGGGAATCACATGAGTCCATTCTAGCGACAGAGGATTGAGAGTAGGAAGCTCCAAAGGTTGAGCGAAGGTCACTAAAGACATTCGCAGGTTCTAGTTTGGGACGTTGACAACCTTCAGCTGAGGAGGAGGAGACATTAGCCCCTTGTAGTTCTGTCATGAGACCTTGGTGTTTCACACAGACATCGAGTGATGCTCACGAGCATGTTGGGGATCCTAGGATCACATTTAGATAGATCATGCCTTGGAAAAAGGCTTCCTACTTCCATGGCATTAATGAGCAACATCATTGATTTTGAGCTATGTTGCCAGGAAACGTGGGTGCGGGGACGGGGTCGGGGACGCGGACAGGGACAGGGACGGCATTTTTGGAAACAGGGTGCGTGGGTTCGTAGGGTAATATAATAATATTAAATTTTAATAATTAAATTTTATAAATTATAAATTATAAATTTATAATTAATAATATATATGAAATTTGAATTTGTATATTTTTTCAACTTTAAATTTTAAACAAGAAAACTTTAATGATAATCATTTAAACATGCATATTATTAATTAATCTTTCATATATATATATATATAATTAATAATATATATGAAATATATTAAAGTTGAAAAAATATAATTAATAATATATATGAAATTTGAATTTCTATATTTTTTCCAAACCCATTTTGATAATGCATAAATGGACCTGCTTACCATTTTCATCTGATGGTACATGCCTTCAGAATAATAGTGAAGATCACCTGGTTTGGATTTATGCCAAACCAAAGCATTCTGCCACAAATTGGAAAGCATCCATGCAACAATTGTGGTCAGCATATCCTACTGCCATTGAGTTCCACAAAACCGCATACCATGCAAGCATCCTATCAAATACAGTTTTGCAGGTCAAACTTGTTCCCTAACTCTATATTGCCATATTAACATTGCAGGCATCATTGTTTGTCTGATCACACTGCTATAATGTCCATCCTTTTCCATGCTTCCAATTTCTCTTCCTATGCTTATCTTTCATTTTATTTTCCAAATCCAACAGAATTTCAGACCTTTCTCAATTGTTATGTTACCTGTTTGACCCTCAAACACAAGTCCCCAGTATTAGCTAGCATAAAAAAAGAGTGAAGATATTAACTATTGTTTTATACAGACAAGCATAACATCTGTTGCTTGATGCAATTAAGTTATTGACTTATTCAATTTAGAGCTGCACCATATTTTCATCCAAAAATGAAACACATAAATCAGTACAAAGTCAATTATACAGCTTGCTGGCAAGCGCCTTTTGTCAAGCCAACATATGGAATAATACATTACAGCTATAAACTATAATTATTGTGTGCATCTCTCTATGTCCATTAATGTCTGTTCTCTCTATGTCCATCAATGTCTGTCTATGTGTATGCGTCAATTTTTGTGCATACATCTACATCTTATATGTATTTATGTGGGATTTGAATTCTGCATCATACATCTACATCATCAACCCTGTCAGTCACTGCAATTCTGCATAGATCTCCTCTGTCTGTGGGTGTGATCTATCTCCTACAACAAATGTATGCACTTTGTTCTTAACCTCAATCCAACTCTATATTATTAATTATATTTTAATATAGTTTTTTATGAAGAACCCAAAGAACCCAAATAACCCAACCCGAAGAACCCGAAGAACCCAAGAACCCAAGCACCCGAAGAACCCAAGAACCCAAGAACCCGTTAAAGGAAAAGAACCCAATTTTTTTTTTGAAGAACCCGGTTCTTCTGGGTTCGTCTGGGAAGAACCCGTACCCGAATCCGGTACTTGGGTGCGGGAACCCGTGACGGGTTCGAGAACCCCACCCCCGGGTGCGGGTACCTGTGCAACACAGATTTTGAGCCTTCCAATTTTCAAGAGGTAGTAGACCAACAAGTATGGTAGGATGCCATGATGGAGGAGTACACTTCCTTTATGAAGAATGATGCGTTGAATATAGTGCCAAGATTAGAGTGACAATAATTGGTAACTTCATTGTGCCTCCACAAAATCAAGCATGTTGCAGATGGGAACATTGAGAAGTGCAAGGTGTTGTTTATGGCGAGAGGACTCCTCCAGAAAGGGAGTGGACTATGAGGAGACATTTGCTCCAGTCGCTAAGTACACTCCCATTCAGGTCAATGATGGGATTGAGGATACATCAAATGAATGTGAAGACAACTTTCCTTAATGAGATCATTGAACAAGAAGTGTACATAGAGCAACTTTTGGGCTTTGAGGTAAGTTGGAAAGAGCCCCATGTTTACGAGCTCTAGAAAGCTTTGTATGGACTCAAGCAAGCACCAAGAGCATGGTATTCCAGGGTCATTGGATATTTGTTAAGGATGGGATTTCCCAAAGTTGAAGTAGATCCTAACTTATATTATATATTTATTGGGATTTATCTGCTTATTTTGGGGCTATATGTATATGACTTGTTTCTTATAGGTGTAGAGAAGCTCATTTTAGGGTGAAAAATAGATATGGCAATTGAGTTTGAGATGAAGGGCATTGATATTATGCATTACTTCTTGGTTTTGGAGGTTTGGCAAAAACCAGGGTAGATATTCCTTGTGCAAGGTAAGTATAAAATTGAGATTCTGAAGAGATTTCAGATGGAGGGCTGTAGACTTATGGCCACTCCCATGATCCCCAATTTGAGGAAAGTGACAACCTCAGATTAAGACGTGGTGGAAATATGTTGTACAAGTAATTGATAGGTTCCTTAATGTATTTGGTTAACACCATCCCATATATATGTTTTGCAGTGATCACATTGAGATAGCTCATGGCAGAGCTAGGGAAGGAGCATTAGGTAGCAACAGAACATGTGCTTATGTATTTGAGGGGCACAATGTGGTATGGTCTGAGATATGTTGGAGATGATGAAGTGAAGTTTTAAGGGTATATAGACATAGATTGGGCAGTCTATGTAATAGATAGGAAGGGCACCTTAGTGTGTTGGTTTAGTTTAGGATCGACAATGAAATCTTGGTTCATCAGGAGGGAGACTTTCGTGGCACTTTTCCCAGAAGGGGTAGAATATATGGCAACTAGTATAACAAGTTGTGAGGCCACTGAAATTTTACAAGTTACTTGTAGGATCATTAGATCAGGTGTTGGATCCCACGATGATCTGTTGTGACAATCGAAGTTGTATCACATTTTTCGAGAATCTAATATTTCATGATTGGTCCAAGCATATAGATATCAAGTATACTTTCATTCGAGATAGGATTTGGAAGGGAGGAGTGAAGCTCTAGTATATTTACATCTATTAACAAGTAGTTGATATTTTGACCAAGCTGTTAATAAAAGGGAAGTTTGAAGCATTCAGAGGCAGACATGGGTTGGTCCACAACTCCATCCTTGCTAAGAGGGAGTGTTGATAAATATAGCTTGTGTAGGAGCTTTTTGTATAGATTAGGTGTGAACGTGCAAGTAGTTGGAGGCAACTTCTATTGACCACTTAGTAAAAGTTGGAAATAATACGTCTTGTAATTTCACTTAAATAAATACAAGTGAAAGTCAAATTTCCTAAATTCTTTTTAACCTTGGAAATCTAAATGGAATATTTTAGAGATTCTAGAGTATTAGTGCGCTAGATTTGTTCTAGTATTAGTCATACATCTCATTGTTGAGATAAGGTGGTTGCTAGGATGAAGGAGATTAATTGCTAATATTTGGGAGATTAGTTGCTAATATTTTGGAAATTAGTGGCTAGGATTGAGGAGATTATCTATCTCTCTCAAATGATAAATTAGACAAGACGAGAAAAGTTGAAACACACCTTTTTGTACACCAAGAAGTCTCAAGAGGTCAAGGGAGATCAATTGAATAGATTTAGAGCATAGGAGAGGAGGCAAGGTCGAGAAGTAGGCCAAAGCAAGCAAATTCTCAGTTGTACAACAAATAGATTAATCTCAGTAAGTGAAAACTTGATTTGTGTATATCGAACAAAAGTTAGTTTGAGTGCTTGTGGAGCTTTCCCAGTAAGCTTGGAATATTTAAATGAAAAGTTGTTTTAAGGTTGTAATTATTGGTGTATTGTGTTTATGCGTCCATTGTTCATTTTTGTTAGATTTTGGGCACAAGACTTAGTGCACACACACGCACACCAGATCTAGTAACAGTCTCAAATTAACTTTTACCCAAGTAATTAACTTAAACACATTAATGTTCCTAAATTTTACGCAATGAATAATTTAAAACTAGCAATTAGATCGTGCATGTGAACATATTACACACAAGTTCTGCCCAACCAATAGTTCTTCATTCAATTATTCGTAGAACCTACTCGGGCTCCCTTACTAGGATAATGGCCCTCGAGGAAATTAGATATATGACAATTACACTAGATTTGATCCAACATTCAAGCCCTAGATACGTCCTCGATCTGGTTGATCTGGATCTCCTTTGCTGCTCCATGCTCTTTCCTCGGGCTCAACACAATCGAGTATCTCACTCGCAACAAACTTGCATTATTGCTTGTGCAAATCTCTTTCTTACTTGAGAGATTCTCTCTCTTAATATCTTATGTGCCTACATGTTGTCGTGCTCTTGCTAACCTCCATAAGCGCTCTCAGCCCAACTCGCCCCCCTTGGCTCCACAAGATACCTCTCTTGCTGTGTTGCCAACCACCTTCCACAAACCCTCTTGGCACTGAAGGGGTTGGAGGCCTACTCGCCCTTCTCCTCACAAGATGGTCTGTTGCAAATCGACTTTTGTTGGCCCTCAATAGTTATGAGGCCTAGTCGACCTTCTCCTCCACATGATTCTCTCTTTCCATCCCCCTTCCACAAGACCTCTCGGCCCTCTACAGGTCCGAGGCCTTCTTGACCTTCCCCTCCACAAGATGCTCTCTTGCCAACGACATTCCGCAGGCCCTCTCGGCCCTCAAGGGATATTATGCCTACTTGGCCTTCTCCTCCACAAGCTGTGCTCTTGCCAACCACACTCCATAGACCCTCTCGACCCTTCATAGGTTTGAGGTCTACCACATGCCCTCTTGGCCTTCCACAGGTTGGAGGCCTACCACAGGCCCTCTTGGCCCTCCACAGATTTGAAGCCCACCACAAACCCTCTTAACCCTCCATAGGTCTAAGGCCTACTCGACCTTCTCCTCCACAAGTTACTCTCTTGCCAACAACATGCCCTCTCGGCTCACGAGACATCTCTCTTGTTCTCTTGCCAACGACATGAATGAATCACTCATGCTGGTACTTATACTTTTCTAAAGGGTGTAATACCTGGTCATCAGAATACCATGGGTCTATACCCTGGGTCAACAAAATACCATGGGTCTATAAGTGCAAAGCCCCATCACTTAGCCAACATGCCCAACATGTGAGAAAACTCCCAATGCTACCCGAAACATCAACAATTTTTAGCTATACTTGTGATTGTTGCATGTTTAGAAATATCTCTTTATGTGACTAAATAAGTTTAGATCTAATTTATTTAATAAAAGAAACATAGGAAAATAGACATCTTGGGCCTCAAAATTTACACTGCGCACATTGGGATTGGGGTGTTCTTTAAGTCTTCTTTAATTTGATAGGAATGATATGCATGGACTAGGGATGATGGCCTAATATGAGGGCGTAGAGCTTAAGCTATCATTGGCTTTTTGAACTTTAGCATTTGGTATTTGCTCTTTTGTTCTTTCTTTCGGTAGCATCAAGTTTTGAGCATTTTCAAGCCCCTTCTACTCATAGGATGATGCAAACAGGGAATTGGTACAAGGAATTAACAACAACCAACCCAAAATTAGGGGAAATGGAAAAGGGATAAGTCGAAAAATGTTCATTATGGAAGGGTATGTACACACTATCTCTGTTAAGGCCTCCTATTCGTGCCCCTCCTGGACAATGAAGGAAAAGCCTTAGGGGATCACATTGAACTAGAAGGAATTAATGACCACCACTGTGAAATAAGTCGACAAGCATAACTTCCAAGCATCATGATCCGTTATTTAACTTCAACATATGATCCTTACTTAAATGCATAAACCATTAATGTAATCACTTTGTATGAGGCAATGACTAGTGTACCTCATGGTTGCTAACCCACCCTGATTGGATGAGTAATGCTAATCAAGTGAATAAGTTGACCATGATGAATGAGAGGCATCTAAGGGGATGGTATCTAAGGAGCATATGAGGTTGTTGGCAAGAAAACTACATCATGGAGAAAGTATTTTCCCCTATGGTTGCCAATGTTCATAGGTGGGTATCCTGTCCCAAACGCGATTCCTAGTTGTGTAGTTCTAAAATTGCAACTTAATGTTGCAGCCTAAGAATTAGGTCCTGCTAATACATTGTTGTGCTAATTTGCTAGCCTAGCCTTCCTCATGGACACAATCCAAATCAATGTGGTATTGTTGGTGTGGATGAACAACTCAACGTATTGTCACATGTTTGTTGCAATAGATAGTCATCTTCTTTTTCTAATCCTCTCTCGATTTTCTATACTTTATTTAACTTAGAGAATCTGAATAAAAGCGGGAAATAAAGCATTTCATATTCCCTTAGTAGATTATATATAGTTCACCCTGCTGTTGTAAACAATTTAAGGTGTTGATAACTTGGTAGTTAATTTATTCTTTCTTATATCAAGCATCATGTCCATATTTCGTTCTATAATTTGATTCGTTCAATGAATGTCTAGATTGATTTTGTTGCCCAAATTATTGTGTCAACATCACTGTTTTACAAGCCGGCCGATTCGAAACCGACTCGGCCGAGTCGAACCGAGTCATTAGCCTGAGGAGTGACCCGGCCACCTAACCGGTCCGGTTGACCGAGTCACACATGACTCGGCCGAGTCATCCAATGACTCGGCCGAGTCATGTGTGACTCGGTCAACCCGGCCGGGTCCGTTATGACTCGGCCGAGTCACACTTGGGACGGCTGGGCAGCGTAAAAAGTTAAAAAAAAATTCGTTTTTTTTGGTAATTTTTCAAATGTTTAATGCAGTTTATGGATTCCAAAGGGTAATAGTAATTTGTTAAATGCTTTTGGGGTCCATTTCCCCCTCCCAAACCCTATTTAAGACACCCAAATGCTCTCATTCACTCACAGCAGTCTTATGCATTTGAGTGAGAGTCTTCTTTGAGAATTAGTGAGCAGTTCTTGAGCTTGTTTTGGAGCAGCAGTGAGGAGTCTTGGAGGAGCATTGTAGCTGGAGTGAGGAGCTTCTTGGGCAGCCATTTGGAGCAGCATTGAGGAGCTGATTCTTGGAGCAAGCTTGAGGAGGCAGTTTGTGCCTGGAGGTATTTTTTTCCACCTCTATAAATCTGTTTTTGCTTAGTAAATTTTAGGTGCATATCAAGAAAGCTTAGAGAGTGTTTTTTGTCAAATAAATGAACATTGAATCAATTTTTTTTATTTTTTTTCATTTTCAGATTGTTTTCCTAGTCAAAAAATGGCACCTAGAGCAAAAGATCCTGCTTGGGCATATGTTGAAATGGTTGATAGTCAGATGCATTGCAAATTTTGCCATAGGAAAATTAAGGAAGGTCCTGGGGGCATTAATAGGCTGAAACAACACTTGGCAGGGATTAGAGGCCAAATTACCCCATGTACCTCATCGGAAATTGGGGAGATTAGAAAGAATTTGTTGGCCAGCTTTGAGAAATTTAAAGAAGATAAGGCTAGGCAAAAAGAGATACAGGCTGAAATTGGGAGGAAGAGGGAGATACAAAAAATGATGGCTACCAACCCCCACTATGATTTTGAGGGTTCCTCCTCTATCCCTCAAACTGAGGCATCCAACCCTTTCCGTTATGTTCCTCCCTCTTTTGGTTCTGTTCAAGATAAGGGAAAGGGTAGAATGAATTTGAAAAAGGGTGATGTGACTATCAAAAGTTATTTCACTCCCTCCTCTCCAGCAGATGCACATGGTCCTGAAGTTAGTAAAGGTCAGTGTTCCACGGGGACGCGTCCCCCAGGGTGGGGTGCACGCACCCCTCGCACCCCACGCACCCGGGACGGGGAGACTCTCGGGGGTGCGTTTCCCCACGTCCCCCTTTTGGGGAGACTCGGGGAGACGCAAGGGGGTGCGTTTCCCCAATGTGGGAGACTCGACTCCCCGAAAGGGGTACTTCTGGGCGTCCCCCCCAAAAATGGGGTTCTTCTGGGCGTCCCCCCCAAAAATGGGGTTCTTCTGGGCGTCCCCCCGAAAATGGGGTTCTTCTGGGCGTCCCCCTTTCATTTTTGTCTAATTACCCTTTATAAACCAAAAATAAAAAATAAAAAAAAATGAAAATTAATTTATTAAAAAACATAAAAAATAAAAATAAACTAAATTAACAATTACAAATAAAAAATTACATGAACAAGAACTCCACTTTTCAAGTTTTCATTCTGCCGCCATTCATTATGCTCTTACCTCAACGCATTTTTTTCTTCCATTTCTTCCATCTGCTCTCACTGCGCCCACGAGAGCTTCAGCGCATCCTCACTCTTCTCCACGCAGCGGCCTGCTGTTAGCACTTAGCAGTCGTTTCCCAACAGGTGTTGGCAAAACAGAATTAGCTAAGGCTCTTGCATCCTATTTATTTAATACTGATGAAGCTCTAGTGAGGATTGACATGAGTGAATACATGGAGAAGCATGCAGTTTCAAGGCTGATTGGAGCACCACCAGGGTATGTGGGTTATGAAGAAGGGGGACAGTTGACTGAGTCTATACGTAGAAGGCCTTATGCAGTTATTCTGTTTGATGAAATTGAGAAGGCACATACAGATGCCTTCAATATTCTACTTCAGATTTTAGATGATGGAAGGGTCACTGATTCTCAGGGTCGAACTGTAAGCTTCACCAACACTGTCATTATTATGACTTCAAACATTGGTTCTCAGTACATTCTAAGTAGGCTTGATGATGAACCTGGCTCAAAAGAAGAATTGTATGAGAGAATGAAGAACAGGGTTATGGAAGTGGCTCAAACGACATTCTGCCCTGAGTTCATGAATCACATTGATGAGTATATTGTTTTCCAACCTCTATACCGTGAACAAATTAAGAGCATTGTAAGATTACAGGTATGTGGTTCATCTATCGTCATTCTTTTAGTGAAAACCAAAGCGAAATAACAGAGGTTGGTCAGATATATTAGAAGTTAATTTGTTTATAACTTTTTGATTTAATCATATAGAAACAACTGTTTGGAATATATGTTAGTTTCAGTTATTATTTTGGTTTTCAATGTATTTATTAGAATGATGTAAATTATAGAATGATGATTGATATGGATCAATGTACATCGCATTTGAATATTTGAATTTCATATTGAATTTTATTATTGAATCTTATGGTATTGAATCTTGATGAATTAGCATTATTGAACAATGAATATGAACATGAAAATTTCAAAATTATATACATATATATAAATTTATAATATATATAATTAAAAATTATATTATATATACCTCGACGTCTCCCCGTCTCCCCTAAATTTCCCTAAAATTTCAGGGTTCTCCCACACGTCCCCTTTGTGCGTCTCCCCGCACCCGCGTCTCCCCGTCCCGGAGACTTGGTGGAACATAGGTAAAGGTCAAATTCAGCCCACTTTAGATGACCATTGGAAGAAAGAATTGAGGGAGACTGCTTGTGACTACATAGCTAGATGGTGGTATGATGCTGATATCCCCTTTAATGTTGCTTGTTCACCATATTATGAGCCTATGTTTGATGCCATACATGCTGCTGGAAAAGGCTTCAAAGGCCCTACTATGCAAGAGCTAAGGGGGTTTCGTTTGCAGAAAGAAATTCAATCCATTAATGAGTATTTGCAAGAGTTCAGGGACTCATGGGCAAGAACAGGGTGTACCATCATGTCAGATGGATGGACTGATCAAAGAAACCGTACCATCATAAACTTTCTTGTCTTCTGCCCACAGGGAACCATGTTTTTAAAATCAGTTGATGCATCTAATGAGGTAAAAGATGGCCACTTGTTGTTTCAGCTATTGGATCAGGTTGTTGAGGAGGTGGGGGTGGCTAATGTTGTTCAAATCATCACAGATAATGCCTCTAACTATGTTCTTGCTGGTAAACTGTTAGAGGAAAAACACAAGACCATCTTTTGGACCCCATGCGCTACACATTGCATAGACCTCATGCTTGAGGATATTGGAAAATTAGATTGGGTCAGAAACACTGTAGATCATGCCAAAAGCATAACAAAATTTATCTACAATCATACACTGGTTTTGAGTCTCATGAGGAAACACACTGGAGGCAAGGATATTATTAGGCCTGCCATCACTAGATTTGCTACACATTTTTTGACATTGCATTCTATGCTTTCCCAACATAGAAACTTGCAAAAGATGTTTTCCAGTGATGAATGGAATCAAAGCAATTGGTCTAACAAACCAGAAGGCAAAGAATTGAAAAGGAAAGTCCATGAAGAAACTTTTTGGAGAAAGGCAGCAGAGATTGTGAAGCTTGCTGAGCCACTAGTTAAGGTGTTGCGGTTGGTGGATGGGGAAAGGTTGGCTATGGGCTTCATTTATGAGGCTATGGATCAAGCAAAGGAGCAAATAAAGACAACATACAAGGATAGAGTGGCAAAGTATGGGCCCATTTGGGCAATCATTGATGAAAGATGGAACAATCAACTCCATCGCCCTATACATGCAGCTGGGTATTTTTTGAACCCACGGTATCATTATAAAGCTAAGGAGTCAGGAGCTTTGCGGGGGGAGGTCAGAAATGGACTGGTTGATTGCATTGAACGCATGATCCCATCAGAGTCTGATCAGCTGGAGATACATCAACAGGTCACATCCTTCAGCAATGCAACAGTTTCCTTTGGGAAGAACCTAGCAAAGATTGCAAGAGAAGCAGATGAGCCAGGTAAACAAAAATTTCAATTTTCAATTTCTTAATGGTTTTACTTTTTTTATTAAAGTTTGTTAAATCATTTATAATTTGAAAGTTAGATATAATTTGTAATTTTGTTGAGCTTCAGCCTTCATCTAACTCATAATTCATTACACTCCTATGTTTTTTGCAGCACAATGGTGGGAGGCCTTTGGTGGCCAGTGCCCTGAATTGCAAAGGTTTGCAATTAGTATTTTGAGTCAAACTTGCAGTGCATTTGGGTGTGAGCGCAATTGGTCTGTCTTTGAGAGGATTCACACAAAGAAGAGAAACCGTTTGGATCAAAAACGGTTGAATGATCTAGTTTTTGTCCAATACAACCTTCGGCTCAGACGAAACCAATTGCTAAACAAAAGACCTGATTCAGATCCCATTGTGTTGGAAGACATTGATCCAACATCAGATTGGGTAGTGGAGAGTCATCCACCAGAGTTTGATCCTGATGAGGATCTTGATGAACTTGAACATGTTGTTCAACTTCAGCCTGTTCAGTTGAATGCAGATCCCAATCCACCAGCCTCAGTCTCACAACCAGCAAGGACTCTAGTTGTAGGTGCTTCCTCTGCTCAGCCACGACAGAAGCGCAGCCGCATATCTACTCTATCTCAGCTTGCATCTGCTGCACAGCCTGCTAGTGGTACTGGTACCACTTCTACAGTTGCAGTTGGAGACGATGATGATGATGAGGAGGAGCCATGGGACCCCTTGTCTGACTCTGATGATGATGATCCAGAGATTGGTCGAGATGATCTTGGCTCCTCTGGCAATAGCTACTAGCCAGTAGTACTAGTATTGCAGTCTGGTCACCATCACAGTTTACTTTTGTTGTAGAGGCCATTTCTAGCCTCCTTGGTTATTTGTATTTTGTTTTGAGTCTTTGATCATGTATGACAGTTGACTATGTATTGCCATTGGGTACCATTTTGATATAGTGGATTGGTTCATGAGCCTACTTTGATCATATGTTGTCTTCCATCTATATTATAATGCTGTGTGTTTGGAAACATGAACGAAAATCTTTAAAATTATGTTTAAAATCTTTAAAATTATGTTTAAAATATTTAAAATTATGTTTTTTAATAAAAAAAAAAAATATTTAATGTATTTTTTACAACGACCGAGTCATTGAAATCGAGCTGGCCGAGTCATTACCGTTTCGGAGTCGGAGTCGGAGTCGATCCTCGGCCGAGTCGGAGTCGGAGTCGGAGTCTTAAAACATTGGTCAACATATGCTTGAGGTATGAATTCATCTTGGTTTGATCCATGTTCCCATGAGTTAGCGACAAAGTATGTTAAGTTTAATTTGCTGCAACTAGTGTTGTGGTTGCACTAATTCCACTAGTTCACTCGCCCTATGGACCTAATTTGTATCCAAATGTCGTTGTGCATGATAATGTTGGAGTTAATTCACAATTAATTGGAAATTCTTGCTATTAGACAAAAACATGAAGAGCTATATGTAGTCACAATGAACATCATGAAGTAGGACATGTCATTCTTATTAGCAATGTCAAGAGTATAAATGGACAAAAAATTGATATTGCTCAGTTACAATAGATTTTGAGAATCTTCGTGTCAACATTGTAGATTGGCATTCTTCGTGGACACCTTGCAAGTAATTCAAAACTGAGGTTGAGTGGTAGATGGGAAAGGTTGCACTTGAATTTGGGTTTCTCTTTGAAAGTAGAAATCGAGGTTCAAATTTTTCCCTATAACACTGAGATGGACAATCTATATAACTTAATGTTAAAATTGGCAACTAGGGCCAAATTCCACTTTGGTTTGCTCCTTTGAGGAAGATTATTGTGGCATTGAATTCATCTTTTCGAGAGGTCCAAAATCGACCTTAAGATCACCAAATTTGGATAAGGAAAAATATTTATTTACTTAAAAGAAATTCTACAAGTTATGACCTTATTAAGGCGGGAAAAATGAAAATTTGAAATTCAAATTTGCCTCCAAAATGTTAAGGTCGGCTTCACCTCCATAAGGACAAATTGTTATATATATAGGTGTCCTCCATTCTCATTAGACACATCAACTTGCCCAAAACATGTGTCTGAGGCAACTGAGGTCTTGAAGGAGGTTGAAGGACTGTTTAGTTGTGGGTTCTCTTCTGTCACAGGGTCGAGAGTCTCATGAGAGGCAACCGCAACACAGGGAGGACATGAGCATGATAGCGAAGGAGTATTTAAGGTCTGTTTATGGGTTTTGGTTGGTCCAATATTCAGCAAAGGCAAGCTGAGGCCTAGCCGGTCAGATTGGAGATCTATTGGAGTAATATTCTTCCTTTTTGATAAACCGCAAGTATTGAGGAAAATGCAGATGCACTACAAGTCTATTTTGGGACGTCAGTTCTATCTTTCATAAACATCAAGCTAGAGGCAGTGAGGGTTGGAAACATGGAGAATGAGGCTAGCCGCTGTATTGTTGAAGGAAATTGAATGAACAGAAGTGAGCTATAATCGAGCCCTAACCAGGTTCCAGATCTGCCTCCATCGCATCATCACATTAACCAGGTTTGTCTACCAAGTATAGAACTGTTTTGGGCCACTCTATCCAGCTAGAATTGAGATCCTTTTGAAGACGTCCTTGCAGCTGCTTTGTCTTCTGTTGATCTCTGATTAAGGCAAGATTTGACTGCTAAGGTAGAATGGAAGATTTGTGTGGGCTGCTTCTTGGTCATTAATTGTACTTTCTCTGCTGAACATTTGAAGATAATAATAAGAAGATTTGATCAAGGGTTTTCCCCATCTTGGGGTTTTTCCCCTGCTTGAGCCAATCTCGATGTTCTCTTGTCTTGGCTTGTCTTTTGCATATGTTATTTATGTTCTTTCTTCAATTACTGAGATAATAGTTTATGTGAAATGGAATTAATCTTGGGATCTTATGAATTATTGAAGTAATTGTCCTATGCAAAGAACATCTTAACCAAAATTTAACATGGTATCGGAGCTAGGAGGAGTCAAGCCCAAGCAAGAGTTAGTTTGATAAGTCATACAATTTCGGATGACAGAATCCCCGAAGCTCGTATGGTACTATTCTGAGGCAATGCGTTTAGGAAGTTTGATTGGCTCTCAGCTTTAATCGGCTCTGTCTCATGCAGACTACTCTGGTTTTGATAGACAGCAAGCAAGACACTTGATCTTAAGTTTTCTTGCAAGATACTCTTGGTGAAAAGGATGCCTCAAGTTTAAAAGAAAATATTGACCCCTTGTATACAATCTTGTTCGAGGAGAAGGAGATGGAACGTATGTGCCAACCACACAAGATGGGGTTAAACACTTAGATGATAACGAGAGTCCTGAAATCTCCAAAGCTCGTAGGAATCACCTAAAATGGAAAATGCATCTGCTTCTGAAGATTCCCCTAGCAGTGACAGTTTTACGTAGGATGGAAATGTTACAGATCTCGCTCTATGGCATCTTCGCTCGATTAACACAGAGTCTATGATTGCATGACAGTAACTCAGGATCTTCTTTTCGATGGCTCTTTCACATTATATGATCTCTCTGATAAAGGTATTCTCTCTCGCATGTTTGAAGCACTACAACTCGCATATGACTTGCACTCTCGCTACAGGGCTCACACTCTCGCTTCAGGTTTCTTGCATTATGATTTCGCTCTTAGGCACCACTATAATTGTATACTTGAATATGAATGCTATGGCATACGATCTCGCTCTGTATAGCCTCAGTGTAATGGTTGCAATATCATATGTTTCATTGTAATGGCATATGGTTTCGACCTCTGTGATCTCGCATTTTCTCACTTGATCAGGGTCTTGATTATGATCTCGCATATATCGAATATGGCATCATCCACTCATGATATCTCTGCGTTATGTACAACATGCTCTGAGAATGGTATCTCTACTCCTCAACGTCATGCCATCCTCACTACAAGACTATGTATCTCTGCAATACATATATGATGGTCTCGTAATATAACATTGTTTTGAAATATTATAGCATTCAAATCTCTCAAGGTATGATCTGCAGCAACCTATGGTATGAAATTCGATTGCCGGTTCCTTTTGTCAAATCTGGATACCTTTTGAAGGCTCGTATTAAAGAATCACAGTTATTTAGATCTGTTCTTTGGAGTATCTCTGTCTCCTTGGTTATATGACAGATTGTGTCATCACTTGGGTCTATTCTGGCTCACACAGTTAACAGTGTCCTCCTCACTCTTAGTATTGATGGACTTCGAAACTTTCATATCCAATACAATGTGGCCGACTTAAAGAGGAGAACTTGTGTTTGTCCTTGTAGGGCTTCTTGGCAATTCGATAGACTGACATATGTTTGTAATATGCCCACGAAGGGTTCTTCATACATGACATCAACCCTTTTTGACTTTAATGACAAATCCTAAAGGTTCTCAATGGGAGTCATCTAAAAATAATTTTTCTTGCTCATGAAACCCTTGAAGCAAGCATTACAATAATAATTTTATTTTTCTTCTTTTCATCATTTACAAAAATCACAATTACATGTCATTATGAAGACCGAATCTAGTTACACTTTTCAATAAGAAGAAGCACTTGAAACTGGCTTGCCCTTCAATCTTGGAACAATATCCATTGCATCATACTCCACAATTGATTTCTTCCATGCCTCTTGGTTTCTTGCCTCTTCAATGACACTACTCATCAATGCCATGTAGTTCAAAAACTTCTTCAAAAGTATGCTTTCCCTAAATGTGCTCTTGGGAGCATCCACATGCTCCCTAATATCCCTCAATGTTTGCACAAACCACCTGGGTCTCCTGAATGAACTAAATGGAGCTAATGAATCCTCCCCACTTGAAGGTTGACTCCCTGAACTAGAAGTCTCTACATGTTGCTCTCCCTTTGGAGTCCCCTATTTCTTGTCATATAGCATTCCTGGTGGTGACCCATGAGACTTCCTAGATGCCAAGTTCTCCTCGAATTTAACATCTCTATTCACAATTGTCTTCCTTTGCATTGACATGAAGATTCTCTAAGATTTTGAGGTCTCACTATACCCAACAAATATGCCCTTCTATTTTGAAGGCTCTGGCTTCATCCTCTTCTCCGCAGGAACAAGGATCTTTAAGTATGCTATATTTGGCCTCACCCTAATGAATGTGTTAAGTTTAGGTATGTTCTATGCTTAGAGCAATTCATTTCAATTTTCACAGTTAGCTCAATATCATTTCCAGATTAGCAATCACATCAGCGTTAAAGTAAATTGTAGATAGAACATAAACATAAATCGCCGAAGACAAGCCAAGACAAGAGGACACAAGATGTGGTGCTAGCCAGAGACAAACCCCAATGTGGGGATTCTGGGGAAACCCTTGATCAATTCTTCTTATATTTCTTCAATAGTTCAGCAGAGAGAGAGAGAGAGAGATAGTACATTTACAACATAAGACAACACTTTGACTTGACAAGATAAGAACATAGATCTTCTCTAAGAAGATGTCTCGCGAGGTAACTTATATGGACTCATGTGATTCCATCACCCTATCATAGTGCTGCACCATCATACCATGTCCATCATCACAGAGCTGCACCATGCTACATCACTGCTGAGCTGTACCTCATCATGCTGTACCCATCTTGCTTCTCTTCATCATCATGCTGCACACATCATGCTGCTGCACCGTATCATCATGCTGCACCTCCTTGTGCTGCATCTCCAAACTGTACCTTACTGTGCCCATCATGCTGCATCCCCTTCTGCTGAATCTTGATACACTTATGCTACACCTTGATTACACTGCACCTTGATAGACCATGCTGCACCTTGATACACTTGTGCTGCACACCTTGATACACTTGTGCTGCGTACCCTGATACACATATGCTGCACCATAACTTCTGTCATGCTGCCATACTATCTTAGTCATGCTGCCACATAGCCTTAGCAACTGCCACACAGTCTTAGTAGTTAGATAGACTATGATCGCACAGCCCTAGGAAACACACAATGCTGATTTGTGTGTTATAGGAGCTAGGTATGTGTAGCAATTCCTTTATCTAGACTGCTGATAAGAACCTTTTGTGACAGCACATAGGATCTCCTCATTTGAAGGGACCTCTCTCTTTAATTTGACTGGTCTTTAGGACAGCGGACAAGATGTGCACCTAAAACACAACAATGTCTCTTTCTTACAGCAAATAGGAGGTGTAGAAGGCTGTGTTTGCTGTTGTTCCTTACTGTGATTGGTTAGGGCACCCATGTGCTACAACAACCCTTAAACAGTCACCTAAAACATCCCTCAAAAACTGCGGCCTTGTCAAGGGAGGGTCTCCTCCATTTGTGTCACTGTTCTGGGTACTTTTTAGCCCAAGAAACCTCCACGCTATCCTTATTTTAGTTAGGCAAGGTCTGCAGCCTACCACAGGGATTGCTGTCACCTATTAGCCAACCAAACAGTGTCACCCTTACCTTAAAGCTGACCACAAATAGTCTGCAATTCTCCTTACCTAACTCGGCCTCTTTGTAGCATGGAACAACCCTCCACGCAGTCACCAAGAGGTTCTAACAACCCTAAACCACCCACACTGTCCCTACCTTCTTTGCTAGTTAGGGCAGCGAGTTTGCTACCACTTTTCCAGCGTCTAAGGGCTGTCTCAATCAGTGTCTGGATTAGGGCATCTAGGGTATGATAAGGCTGCGTTTAGGGTCAGCTGTTAGGCCTCCTTCACCGTGCTCGATCTCCGTTTGAACTGTGGCCAAACCTTCACAAGACCTGTGGCTAGGGCATCCTTCTTTTACAATGAATAGAGTCTCCTTCTAGACCTGCGTTTGGGGCTTCCTCCTCTTAGACTTCTCTTCCGCTAAAACCCAAAACAAGTGGAGAGAAATCAAGAGTGAAGTGTGTGTACAAATGACAATCAAGTCACCTCTTTTTATACTAAAACGTTGAGCACATGTGGGGTTTATTTGGTTGCTGGCTGACGTTGACGAATTGTCTTATAACAAAAATAAATTCATAAGTCCATGAGTACTTATCGGGATCGGATGATCTTTAGATCAATCCTACACCTCTCGATGAGAGGGATCCAAGAAAAATATCAGCTACCATAAATAAGATGACCCACACGGAGTTTGGCCTTAGTTGCCAGTTTTAACACTCCCTCTCAACCTAAGTCACCTGACACGGGGATTCGGGATTCGTAGGATACGGGGATTCGAGTGTCGGATTCGGACACGTTGACCCCCCAGACAAGACACGTAGGATTCGTTATATATATATATATATATATATATATATATATATATATATATATATTAAAAATTAGATATTTCTTACACAAATTCTAATTAATGATACAAATTCATTGATTTCAAAAAGATCTTCATCTTTAACATGCATAGTACATACAAAATTCAAATACATGTCAGTGGTCACTTAAATCACGATTCATAAATGAAAGACAACTTACAACTACAAGATAGTAAGATAAAGACACTGACAGCTGTAGTTTTCTCATTAAGTCATCAAATCAAAATGTGTTACATAGGTAGTGCTGGTGCAATGCCAATGGCAAATAGAAATAGAAAATATAAAACAACTACACGTATACAAGTCTCAAGGCAATAGGTAGCCCATGTCTCATGAGTCATCAATCCTCATAGTCATCATCAAAATCAGCATCAATGTCCTCATAGTCATCATCAAAATCAGCATCAATGTCCTCATCATCATGGTCACCACTGCGCTCCTCTACATCCTCCTCCTCCCCTATATCCATAGTCGCCTTTGCATCTGCTGGCGTGGAGGATGACCCCTCTAAAATATTATCGTCATCAAATCTAACAGGTTCTAGCACTGGATCATTGGTAAAAAACATAAGGAACAACGCCCTTTTAATGTGTGCGGGTTTCAAATTAGGGGATTCGAATCCCAGAATCGGGACACGTTGTGTCCTAACGGGATTCGTACGAATCCCGTTAGGACACAATGTGTCCCCTTTTGGGATTCAAATCCCCAGCGAATCGTGTCCGATTCCCAAGATTCAGACACATGGCCCCTTTATAACGAATCTGGTTACTTAGCTCTTATGACAATTGTGTCTCTCATGTTGATTTTGCAATTGTCTCTTTGCCTTGGGCTACACTTTGTGTTCTTTTCAGTATGTGTGGTTGTCTTCATCTGCAAGGTTCAACTTGTTCTCTGCTCCTGAGTCCTATTTTGGTTGTTTCCTTGCTTGCGTCAGTTGGCCATGGTTGGGGTCCACCTTTTTATTTTATTTGTTTATTTAACTTTTATCTCAACCATGCACTAGTACCACTTTTCTGTTGCTACACCTTTAAGTCGTGCACTTGGCTCGTGGTGGCTCTAACGATTCACGTATGGTTGTTGTACGACTACCTCTTTCCCTTTTCTTATGTCTCCCGACTTCGTACAATCATACATTTTGTGTGTGTGTGACTAGTTTTTCTGTGCGTTTTGATCACATACCCCCTGCAACTCCTGTATGGTGGTTTCTTGTGTGCATTTCCTAGAAACTAGCCCTCTTCAGAAATGAAGCTCTAATACCATGTTAGTTTCCTAACCCCAACGAATTGGCTAATAATTTCCTAGCAGATTGTTACACAAATCTATTGAATAAAAAACACAACAAAAGTTTTAACATATAAAAGTAAATAACAATGGAAGCAAATTAAAACACCAATCTCGAACACATACACACATATTTTCTGCCCTTCAAAATCCGTTGTTTCATTAATAATAATAATAATATTAATAATAATCTACAACATTCAATGCTTCCTTCCTAAGATAATGACCCTTCAAGGAAAAACACAAATACGATAACAAACCTGAAAATGATCTAGCTGACCAAACCCTTGATCTGTCCTTTGATCTGCTTGATGATTTGGATCCTTCCCTTGCTGCCCCTTGCACTCTTCCTTGAACTCTGCACACTTGTATGAAAGTCCTTGTTCACCCAATGGCTAAGATCTCACTATCTCATTGTGTTTTGTGCTAAATACATGTCTTCTCCTTAAACCTGACCTTCTTTTTATAGGTTTTAGTTATTGATCGAATCCACAACCCTCAACTCCAAAGTAATTGACAATTGAGATTAGATCTCAACATCACTTGAGATCAATGGTTGAGATTCATCCAATTTACTAATGCAAATAACCTTTGCATTTCATTAGATTAACTCACTTTATCTTATAAAAGACCATTACTTCAATTATTAAAGTAATTGCTAAGTTTAAGGGTCAATTAGGCAACTTACGGATGTCTAGACACTTGGACCTTGGCAGAAGTACTTGTCTGAGCTACAAACATCAACATAGAGATGGAAAAATATAGTTCTACATTACCAAGAATAGAGCAACCAAATAAGTAACCTTGAAACTTTATCATGTCTGACTGAAAGGAAGACCATCCCAAGATGACAAGTGATACACCTTATACACCCACTGATGGGTTGGTAATTGTTTCCTTCTTTGTTGTTGTTTTAATGTTTATGTTATTCATATCTCATTGCACAATTTTGTTCAATAAGTTGGTTTAAATAGTGTCAACGAAGTATAAAGCATATATAAGTTATATAAAAAATTAGTTAATTAGTAGTTATTAGGCAAAGGTCACCCAAGGCAGTATAAAGCCAGGGGCCTCCCACAAATTGTAATCATCTTCTATATGTTTAATAATAATAAAATATGAATTTGTTGAATAGATAAGTTTATTTGTGCCATCTAGTATCAGAGTGGTTCGCTCCTAGGATGCTGTTGTTGTTGGGCCATCGGTTACCATTGTTGCACTTGTTTGTCATTGCTCCACAGTGAACACACAACCGCCCATGCCTGCGTTCTACTCCGCCGTCTCACTGTGTCACTGCCGCCAATTCTTCCGCACGTCATAAATCGCCACCGCACCCTGACAAATTGTCGCCCCCCGCTCACCATCCTGTCCCTGTCCGCCCATTGCTCCGTTCATCACTTCCCGACATTCCTCACACCGCACCGCATTCCGTTGTGCCCACGTCATTTTCCTGTGCACCCTCGCTGACGTCTTCTCCACCCAATCTGCCGCTCTGTCCGCCTGTTTTATTTTATTCACCTGATCCGTCGTTCATTGTCCTCGACAGTCGCGTCCCATTCTCCCGACCTTCAAACTTGTTCAAACACATTCCGTTAGCTATTTAATTTGCATATAGTTTATATATGAATATATAGTTATATAGTTCTAAAAAAAACTTTTATGTTATAAAATAATTTCAATATATAATAAAATTAATTAATAAATTTAATTTAATTATATATATATATATATATATATATATATATATATATATATTAGTTCAAATTAAGGAAGAAAGTTTAAACTGGCGGACAAATATACACCCCCACAAACCCATTCAATGTCGTCGATGACAATGACCGATTTCAACAAAAAATTGATTGATCTTGAGAATAGGATTACTAGCCATTCCGATGATTTTAACCAAAAATTAGTCGATCTTAAGAGTAAGGTTACCGAACATTCCGACGATATCAAGAAGCTTCAAGATACGACAAATCGGATACAAAGACAACTCAAGCAGAACCATACCTAAGCCAAAATGAATCAAAATCAGAGAATGACAATACTAACCGCTATTTGTGATAGGATGAAGATTACACCCGAACAAATATTCTAGGATGATGGAGGTAATCAACAACACAATTCATCAGATTCAACAAATTCAACAGATTCTCATGAAAAAACCGAGTCTCCAAAAAAATCATCCACACACCATCAAGAAAATAGTAACGCGAATTTTCAAAATAAGCAACTCTGGAATTCATTCACCAATCAATACCCTCTTTTCATTCCACAGTTAGCGACATATCAACGAAGAGAAAAAACTTAGTTGCCCAAGTTTGACGGTAACAAAAAATGTAGCGTTGCGTGGCTCAATAAAGAAAAAGAATATTCCGAGATTTATGATATTGACAACGATGATGAAAAGATTAGGCACACTTCCATGAAAATGGAAGGCGAAGCATATAATTGGTATATGTGGTAGAAGAAAACGACGTTCGTTATCAGTTGGAGAAAATTTAAGGATGCGTTCTTTAAAAGGTTCCAAGGTGTCAAGGAAGAAGAGTTCTTTTCAACACTCATCAGATTGTGACAAAAAGGAGATGTGGATGAATACACTCGAGAATGGGAGACCTTAGCAACACGAGTACCTGGGTTATCAAAATCTCGTCTAATTCAATCATACATCTCTGGACTTAAAACCCATCTACGAGTAGAACTTGAGCTTCATGACATTACGTCGATAGAAGTAGCAAGACAAAAAGCAAAAGCTGCTGAAAAGAAATTTGAAAAGATACTGTGGTCAAAACTGGAAAAAGTATATTCGAGACGAAGAATTCCCCAGTTTGCGAATACGGATAATACAAAATATGTTCCACCACATCTTCGTGAAGGAGAAAAATCTAACGTGGAAATGCAAAGGATGAAAAAGGGCAAGTGCAAACGCTGTGGCGAAAAGTGGGACCCTAAACATAGGTGTGCTAAAGGGAAAGAGACAAAGAACCTATATAACTGTGAAGCAACTAATGATTCAATCAGTGATGAATCAGCCATAGAAGGAATAGAAGATGCCCCAGAATTCTCTCCAGAACTAGATGACGAAAGAATTCCACAAGTGTCATTATCAGCTATGACAGGTATATCATAACCCTAGACTTTAAAATTAAAAGGACATATCAAGAAGAACAACATAATGGTGCTCATCGACACTGGTAGCACCCACAATTTTTTAGACTCAACCATGGCAAAGAGACTCAACATTTTCATATTTCCCATGCCCAACATGAAGGTGAGGGTAGCCGGTAGTAAGAAGATTGAAAAGGTAGGGAAATGCCATAAGGTCAAATTGCAGATTCAAGACTTCAATTTAGAATCTCCATCCTACATTGTAAGATTAGAAGGAGTAGATGTGGTCTTAGGTATCCAATGGCTACAAACCCTAGGCACTTACTCTGCCAACCATCAAAAGCAGTTTATAAGCTTTAAATGGGAAGGGCAGAGGTACAAGTTATATGGATTCCAAGCACCAGAAAATCAAATCGTGTCATCATCCCAAATGATGAAAATGATTCGAAAAGGAGTACCAACTTATGTAGTACAATGTCACCAATTATAAATGTTATCTGCAAAAGTGATCAACGAAGGGTCACCAGAAGTACAAGAGCTAATTCAAAAGCATGAAAAAGTATTCCAAGACCTGCCCATGAAAATGCCACCTAACAGGGAAATCGAGAATACAATAGCAGTCAAAGCAGGATCAGACCTCGTCAACGTCAAACTGTATTGATATCTGCATCACCAAAAGACTGAAATTAAGAGATTAATCCGAGACCTTTTGAAATGTTGAATCATCTAAAAAAGTAAGAGTCTGTATGCTACTCTAGTTGTATTGGTAAGGAAGAAGGATGGATCGTTCAGGCTATGCATTGATTATAGAAGATTAAACTGTAGAAATTTCTAAGTCTGACACGTTAGAAACCCCTACTGCATTATCTGGTTTATTTTCTCCCACTTGTTCATTTCATTAACAAGTTATTTATAAATATAAATACCGAAAATAAACACAAATGCAAGCTTAACACATATACAGATCAACAACTGAAATAACTGAGACAAACACACAAGGGACACCGTTATTTTTGGACAATTGTCCTCGGAAAAGCCAATGTGGGAAAACTGGTGCAACAGATATGAGGGTTTTATTATTATGTAGTTTTTGAATACATCTAGGGTGCCAGAAATGGCTCACCCAACAGAGAATGCCCTCGACAGTAGTACCTCTCCTTGGAGACAGATATTCCAGCTGATCAATCACCGGATGAACGATCCCACAACAACAATGGCAACTCCTTAGCTGGATAGCGAAAGCTGCTCCAAGCTTCTCTACTGCTCTATGTCACTTTGCAGGGATTGCGTCACCCTTCCCTACTCACTAGCACTCAGTTTGCCCCACGAAAATCTCTCGGTGCTGCCTCTTGGCCCTGTGTCAGCTCTACTAGCCTATGCGTAGCTATTGAAGCCTCTGTGTCAGCCCCTTGGCTCTCTGCATCAGCCCTCAGACCCTCTGCATTACCCACGCTGGCCTCTTCAGCCTCTGCGTAGCTCCCAACTTCCTCTGCATCAACCTTTCCAGGTTTTGCGCTTTCTCTTTGGCACTATCTCTGCCTCTTTGCTATGTATTCTTGGCCTCGTGCCGAACTGCCCCTTGCTGCAACAGATCCCTGGTTCGATTTTCTTAGCAAACCCCGGTCTAGAAAATTGAATTGACTGATCAATATGGTGTATCTCCAACTGACCCTCAAGCCTCCTCTTATACTTTTCCTATTGAGTTTTCAACAACCGAGATTAAGTCCCTAATCAATAGCTAAGATTAGATTTGGCTTGATCAATGTCATTTAGAACTTTCTCACCCAGTTTTATATTAATACTGATTAATATATTGATTTTCCTAAGTTTAGACTTAGGAACCCCATTAAAAATATTAATTATTTTAATATCTCTCCAACTGGGTAGAACTTCCCCAAACCATTTCTGGGTTTTGGAAATCTTATGTGCCTTAGCCTCTCCACCAATTTTCATGGCTAGAGCACATCCGATGCTACCACAAATCAACATAAACAAAATAACGATAAAAAACAAATTCCCAATTCCCTTTATCGATGAAATGTTGGATGAACTATATGGCGCAAAATACTTCTCAAAATTGGACTTAAGGTCAGGCTATTACCAAATCAGAATTAGGTTGGAAGACATACCAAAAACTGCATTCGAAACACACGAAGGTCACTACGAATTTAAAGTAATGCCCTTTGGGTTAACCAATGCACCAACAACATTCCAAGCCACTGTGAACGAGTTATTCAGGCCATATCTTAGGAAGTTTGTATTAATATTCTTTGATGATATTTTAATTTACAGTAAAACTTGGAAGGAGCACCTACAATATCTGGGTAAAGTTCTTACACTATTGGAAGAGCATCAGTTCTACGCCAAGAAATCCAAATGCACCTTTGGGAAGGAAGATGTAGAATATCTCGGACAGATAATATCCCATGAAGGAGTAAAAGTGGACCCTAATAAAATCAAGGCTATAAAGGAATGGACCAAACCTGTTACTATATCCAAGCTAAGAGGGTTCTTAGGATTGATTGGATATTACTGAAGATTTATTAAAAACTATGCACATATAACTGCACCTGTAACAAACCTTTTAAAGAAGAATTCATTTTAGTGGAATGAGGAAGCATGAAGGTGTTTTGAAGAATTGAAGGAAGTTATGTCTAACTTCCCAGTATTGGCAACTCCAGATTTCTCTAAACCATTTATCATTAAGTGTGATGCTTCTAGGTTCGGTATATGTGCAGTGTTAATGCAAGAGGGGCATCTAATAGCTTTTGAAAGCAGGAAGCTCAATAAACAAGAACGTCTTAAATCCACATACAACAAGGAAATGCTCACTATTATGCATACACTGGCCAAGTGGAGACAATATCTTTTTGGAAGTAAGTTCTCCATTCGAACAGACCATAACAGTCTCCAACACCTCCTCCAACAAAAAACACTTTTCGAAGAACAACAAAAATGGATTGAAAAAATTGTTGCCTTTGACATGGAGATATTACATAAAAAGGGAAAAGACATTGTAGTAGCAGATGCCCTGTCAAGGAAGGACGAAGAACCAACATTAATTGCAATCTTGGTTGTTGTTCTTGAATGGCTTAATGAGATTCAAAGTGAGTATGCCAAGGATCCGGAAATAACTGCGATAATCAATAACCTTCCAGACAACTCAAAATTTGAATTGAAAATGATATTCTATGGTACAAAGGAAGAGTCTATCTGAATTCAAACTCCAAGTTTAAATCCAAGAAACTCAAGGAGTCACATGATTCACTATCAGTCGGACATGTAGGATTCTTTAAAACTTACTACAATGCACGTCAATCATTCTTTTGGAAGGGGATGAGTCATGATATTTAGAAATATGTAGCAGAATGTGACAAATGTCAAAGAAATAAAAGTGAAAATATTATGACACCTAGATTACTTCACCCCTTAAACATTTTGAATAAAAAATGGGAAGAAATATCAATGGAATTTATTGAGGGATTACTTGTATTTGAGGGCAAGGATAAGATTTTCGTAGTAGTCGACAGACTCACCAAATATGCTCACTTTATTGTGCGAGATATTTTGCAAAAATATTTATAAATTACACGGTTTTCCAAAAGTCATTGTGAGTGATAGAGATGCCAAATTTAAGGGTAATTTCTGGAAGGAATTGTTCAACCATATAGAAAACTACCTAAATATGAGTTCCGCTTACCACCCTCAAACAGATGGACAAACGAAGGTTGTCAATAAATGTTTGGAGGCCTACGTACGTTGTTATGCTACAAAAAAAAAAAAAGTGGGTTCAGTGGTTGCATCTCGCTGAATGGTGGTATAATTCAACTTACCATACGTCAGCAAAAATGACTCCATTCCAAGATTTGTATGGGTACGAACCTTCGAAATGGAAGGATCTAGCTACTGTCTAGACAAATCTACCAGCTGTTAAAAACCAACTAGAAGAAACCCAAAAAATCGCCCAAACCCTAAAAGAAAATTTAAATAATGCAAAAAACAGTATGAAGCAACAAGCTGACCGAAACAGAACCAAGAGAGAATTTGAAGTTGGAGAATACGTATCTGTCAAGCTCCAGCCATACAAACAGTTGTTCTTGAAACAAAAAGGAAAAAATAAATTAGCACCAAAGTTCTATGGACCATACCAGATCAACAAAAAGATCAGCCAAGTTGTATATAGTCTAAGCCTTCCAGATAAAAGTTGTGTTCACAATGGCTTCCATGTATCTTGCCTTAAAAGGGCACTGGGTGACCATCAATCAACACAAACAATGCTTCCATCCTTAGATGATGAAGGAAGGGTCATTTTAGAACCAAAAGGTATCATATCCACCAGGGAAAAGAAGCTTCGATCTCATGTAATCAAGGAATACTTGATCAAGTGGAAGGACTTACTAGAAGAAGAAGCTTCTTGGGAGACTGAAGCATTTCGTCAACAACATCCATCGTTACGTATGCTTTGAGGACAAAGCATTTTTTTGGGAGGATGGCAATGTTATATAAACAATTAGTTAATTAGTAGTTATTAGGCAAAATTCACCAAGAGGCACCCAAGGCAGTATAAAGCCAAGGGCCTCCCACAAATTGTAATCATCTTCTATCTGTTTAATAATAATAAAATATGGATTTGCTGAATAGCTGAGTTTATTTGTGCCATAAGCAGATGAGATGTTGATTGGAGAAGAATAAGGAAATCATTGAAAAAGATCAAGGAGACTTTTATCCAGGGAAATTAGGTAAATGCTGCACTATTGACTTTGGTCATGCAGTGAACCTTGCTCATTTGATAGAGCTTGTAATGGTATTGAATGACAAAAGTCAATGAAGCAAGAAATGAAGACAAAAATAGAAACTGGGCTTTGAGTTTGAGTAAAAATGCAGTTGGTTGTAAATTGGTATATAGACACTGGAAGTCTGATTGTCCACTGGATAAACTGGTGGTTAAAGGCTTATGCGTAGGGTGAGGGCATACACTTTGAAGCAAAATTACCATACCATATTTGGGGAAGAAAATACTAAGAGTTGACTCGGGTTTGGGAAAGACTTGTCAATTGTCTCAGAAAGAAACATAAAGTAATTAAAAAAGGATACCCTGCATCAATTTAATAGTTAAGACTGACCATATGATGCAGACATTCAGTAGTGATATGTTTCAATGTAAATAGATGATGTGATATACTACAAAAGGCAATCGTTCTGGATGGTTGACAGTTCTGTTAATTGTCTGCTATGTAATCAGGTCAGTAAAACAAAAAAAATGGGTGCTTTTTTCCATCATTTGTAGGCAAATGAATGAATTTTTGATTCACACGTCACATGCCGAGTCGATATGACTCTTATTGTACTTTCTTTTCTTTGTCATGCTTGCCAACTAAACTTGCGAGAATGACTATGGCTGAGCCTGACCCAGAAGAGGTGACTCAATTTAGTTTTGTGACAGAGCAAAGTCAGATGTGAGAGTTGATTTGGACTGTCTCGCTATTCTATGAATTAACAGGTACCAAGGGCATATGTATGCCTAGATAAATAACGTCTGCAGCAAGCTAGGTATCACAAGAATTTTATCTTATGCTAACTTTCATGTGAAGCATCTAGAAAGGACATTGGAATAGCTGTCATATATGTTGATAATTTTATCATGGTTGGAAGTAATGAACATATGATAGAAGCACTCAAGGAAGACCTTCAAAGCATTCTTGAGGTCACGTCCTTGGGCATCCTCTACTGTTTTGGATAGAAATTTGACAAAAGGAAAATCATATCTTCATGTCGCAAACTAGGTATGCACGTACACCCCAAGGAAACTTATAAAGATTGTATATCAGTGACTACAACTAAGGAGATTGCTTCGAAGTTGTATTTGCCTGAAGATTTAGAGTCTGTTGATGGAAACATTCTACATGCAGTTTGTGGGAAGTTTGTTTAATCTAACCACACTTAGACATGATATAATTTTATGATAAAGGCACCAATTCCAAATTTATGAATTCTAAAGGTTCTCATCAGAGAGTAGTTAAGGAGTTATTTATCTGTCAGATGTATGGATATCCCTTTGGTTATAGTGTGGTGTATTCGTGCACTGGGTTTATACACTAAAAACATATTGTTGTTGGATGGAGGGTATGTAACCAAATAAAAGGTTGTTATCTGCTCTCCAATGCCTCCCCACTGCCACACCCCCCCCAGAAAGAAAAAAAACTGTACAATGAAAAGGACATTCATACATATGACAGACAAATGGCTTTCCCCTAACCATAAAGAGCTATGGTTGTGGTGCAACTTCTAAATACTCAACCCAAAGCTACTTTTAAAAATGACTTTCATTTTTAAAATATTCATCTTTGAAAATGTGCCACATTTAAATTGATCAGCTCAACGAGTTCCTGAATTGCAAGTTCTTAACTGCGAAAGCTTTGGACACATGAATCAATTATTTTTTACTAATCTATTATATTGTTTTTCAAAATTCTGTGTTTTATTAGAACTGGTATCTTTACTTATCCTATATTGTTCACTTCTTATTTAAACTCTCTGACACCACAACTGATATAACGATGCTTATGATTAAATATGAGCCATGCACGATTTTTTGTGTCTTCTATGTTCTCACCCTAAGTTGCATGGTACGGGGAAATAGAAACATGTATCTGAAATGGGAATGTGCTGGAAATGTGACCTCCCAAAAAATCAGGAAATGGGGAAATGTGATATGTATATACACACTGAATGGTGCCTGAAACACATTTTAGGAGAGGCGAAATGTGTTTCACCCCTCCTTAAATGTGTATCAGGCACGTTTCAGCATCTCCATACCAAAACATGCCTGGTATGGGCTGGGTGGGGTGTGTTCATTTCCTGCAATGCAGTTCTCACCGTGTCATTTTGATCTAGCATGTATATCTGCCATTTCTACCATATTTTATTCAATTATGACTGTTTGGAGCATTGAATCTACTCTACTTTTACATGTTTACATGTCTTCTATGTTCTCACCCTAAGTTGCATGGTACGGGGAAACATAAACATGTATCTGAAATGGGAATGTGACCCCCAAAAAGATCAGCAAACAGGGAAACGTGATATGTATATACACACTGTATGGTGCCTGAAACACATTTCAGGAGAGGTGAAATGTGTTTCACCCCTCCTGAAATGTGTATCAGGCATGTTTCGGCATCTCCATACCGAAACATGCCTGGTATGGGCTGGGTGGGGGGTGTGCATTTCCTGTAATGCATTTCTCACCTTTTCATTTTGAACTAGCATGTATAGTTGCCATTTCTACCACATCTTCTTTATTTATGACTGTTTGGAGCACTCTCCCTTTACATGTTCCATGGTATGAATTGCCAACTTTTTCTGAATCCTTGGAATATATTTACTTTTATTATAGGTTCCAGTGTCAGGGAACGTATGAGAGAAGATCTCTAAATGCACTTTCTCTGGTTTGTATAAATTCTGTAACGAGTTTCTCCTCTGTGTACATGTATGCATCATTCTCATGCATGGCTCTGTATTATTTTGTAGAAATGCTGACCTGGCATTCTTTTAATTCTATATGCAGAGCGACTTTTGTTTCTAATATGCATTTGTTTTATAAGTTAGTGTTTTTGTTTCAGTCTGACATTGTTTGCATGATGTAAGTTGTATTTACATGTTGATGTGTATGTCAAAGAGCAGAGGACCAGGAAGACGTTGAATGAAAAAATAGCTCAACTAAATGCTGCAATTGATGAGGTTTCTTCCCAACTGAGAGCAGAGGATGATACCAATGAACCAGCAGTCACTGCTTCTGAAGGAGAACCTGCTACATAAATACCATTCTAGATTATGACTGGCTGGGAGATTGTGTAATGTTAAACTATGGTCCAGTCATGCAGACCAGAGGACTCCTAAATTGGGAACATTTTATGTCATTGGCGTTAGTGAGACTTTTCTGTGTTTCTTGATGTGTATGGCAAGTTTGAACTATGCAAATGTTTGTTGCTTCATCTTGCAACGAGCCATTTTCCATCACAGGCTTAAGTAAACCTATTTGTGAGAGGAACATTGCACTTTGTTTGCATTATTAAATGGTAAATGGGAATAAATATTTTTAGTCGATAAATTCACATGTAAAATGATTGCAAGGGAGACACATTTGGTTACTTTAGTCCACCGAAACTTTTCCCATGGGTTCAAGGTAGACACATTTTTATTTTTTTTATTTTTTTTTGTAGGTGATTGAAACTAAAAGATATACTGTGAAGCATTTTTCCCCTTTCAAAAATGTGTGATTAGTGACGAGATTATTCATACCAAATTATTGGCCAAGATCACTTAGTATTTTCTATCACTGTACCTTGTCACAGTTTTATATCCTATGCCATTGGCGTTAGTGAGCCTTTTGTGTGTTTCTTGATGTGTATGGCAAGTTTGAACTATGCAAATGTTTGTTGCTTCATCTTGCAACGAGCCATTTTCCATCAAAGGCTTAAGTAAACCTATTTGTGAGAGGAACATTGCATTTTGTTTGCATTATTAAATAATAAATGGGAATAAATATTTTTATTCGAGAAATTCACATTTAAAATGATTGCAAGGATGACACACATTTTGTTACTGTAGTCAACTGAAACTTTTCACATGGTTTCAAGGTAGACACATTTTTTTTTTTTCTTTGATTGTAGTTGATTGAAACTAAAAGGTATATTTTGACGCATTTCCCCCTTTTAAAAATGTTTGATTATTGAGGAGATTTCCATACCAAATTATTAGCCAAGATCACTTAGTGTTTTGTATCACCATACCTTTATCACAGTTTATACGTATGTTCTGATGTTATAGTTATGCAGGTTTCTTTCTTTATATTATTTTCAGGATTTCTAGGAGTTGCGCTTGCACTCCCACATTGTATTCATACAGGTTGTACTCTTCAGTCTCTTTGACCTATTTCTGTGGTCATTCGTTAGACATTAATATAACTATTTTATCTTATCTTATTCCTGGCATGTGGAGTCGTTATTTTCAGGTAAAGATGTTACTATAGACTGGTGTAAATTATAATGATCTGGGGTGCTCAGTTTAGTCTGTTGTATATCAGTTTGTGTTAAAGTCCCTATCTGGAGTAAAATAAAATCTATACTTTTTGCATCTTAATGATACATAATTATAAAGTCCAGCATATCAAATAAGGTTGATACCAAGTATGCAATTTTTTCTCTTCAGGCATTAGTTCTTCGTTTCTGTCTGAAAACATGCAAGAACATTTGAGATCACATATCTGTTTACCTCAAATTCACATTGATTCTTTGGAAACCAATATAAGCAGGGTGAACTTAGTTTATAATTTATTGAGCCTGTTGAAAAATGGTCAGAGTTATTTTTGCACTTGCTGTCATTTAGTCTTCAAGAATCCGTGGAAAAAGCTTTTAGAATGGCACTGGATTTTCAACTCTTGAAGTGATTATGGAAGCAGTTATTTTCAACCTCAATCTAATTTGTTGAGCCTGTTGAAAAATGGTCAGAGTTATTTTTGCACTTGCTATCATTAGTCTTCAAGAATCCGTGGAAAAAGCTTTTAGAATGGCACTGGATTTTCAACTCTTGACGTGATTATGGAAGCAGTTATTTTCAATCTCAATGCTGCTATAGGACTCTCTTTGCCTAATGATATTTGGTTTCCAAAGATACGAGTGATGAGAAATATCACATGATTGAATGTGTTTGTCAATTACGAAAACAATCAGGAAACTGTTGTAGAATGTAACTAGTGATGGTCTTCATAATTGTATTTGTCATCATGTAAAAATAAATTTATTGTAAAAGAAAATTATTTTGTAGCATGGGTTTCATGCTCTTTTATTTATTTTGTAGGTCATAGCCTCCATTGAAGCCTTCTAAGTTTCGTCATGAGCCATAAGAGTCATTGTCACATTTATTAGACCCTTCTTGGGCTTTTGTATAATGTAAAGAAATTTATTTGAGTCAATTTGTCACCTCCTCACCAAGTCGGCCCTATTCTGATGAAGTTGACCTAGATTAGGGCTAATTCAACCCAACAGAAGCAGTATAAATAGAAGTAGAACTCGACTTATTTCCCATCATCTCATTTACAAGTTCGATTTGCAATTTGAGGACAAGGAAAGGAGAGTGAAGTCAAGGAGAAGGAGGATTGAAGTTGACAAAGACCAAATTGAAGTTCTTAGGCATCTCTCTCTCACGTGTGAATTGTCTAGGGTTTCTGGCCAAGTTGTAGGGGCCGAAATGTCTCAAGCAGCTGTAGGTCCAGGTTTCTAAAGCTGGGGGGCTGAAATTCTAGATTGAAGCTGCATTTGAGAAATTGACACATGGAGACTTTGGCAAAGTACATCTACTTGAAGGAAGTGCTGACTTTGTGGTTGGAGGAGGTATTTGTCTAGGTCAAGAGGGTCTTGGATTATCTCATTTAATTCTACTATTTGAAGAGTTTCACTGGGTTTTCCTCTAGATAGGGACTTTGCGGTGGTTGAGTGCATATATCGTGTTCCTTGTTGTGATCTTCATACATTTTGATTTGGTAATTGCTTGATGAAAGATAAAATAATTAAGTAAAAGAAGTCAACACACATCACAAGTAATTATCAAGAAAAGAGGAATCAAACCTTAATATATGTTGAAATAGGTAACTAGGTTCGGTCTTCATAAGATATGAAATGTACTATTGATTCTTATGTATTATAAAATGAAAGAAAATTATTATTGTTGTTTTTGTAGGATGGGTTTCATGCTCAAGGTCATTTTCTTTGAAGGCCAAGCACCCATTGAGTGCTTCTAGGGCTTGTCCTAGGGTTAAGAAGTTGATAGTCATTGTCATATGAAGAAGACCCCATTGAGCACATTGTAACATGTAAAAAAATTATTTTCGTATTTGAAAGTGTGAAAATACCCTCCAAGTGCAAGACGATCTGGTAGCTGTGAAGTCGGTGTAATACCCTCCTCCCACATTTACCCAAGCTAACTGGTCCACTGGGGTAAACATGTGATGAAGAGTTACTATGATATGATTCAACTCCCCAAGTACAATTAAGGAAGTGGAATTGACAAACCAAAACCAAACTGACCTTCCTTAAGAGCTATAGAACATTTTGCAGCAAACCAACCCTTGAGAGAACTTGATTCTTGACTGTACTTGACCCCTAGTCGCTCCCATGACAAGGCCTCCATGCGATTGAGACCCTCCAGTTGCTCCCACAAAAAGGCTTCCATGCCATCGTGGCCTTTTCCAGGCAGTTCTGTGCCAACGACCCCAAATTCTGATCCACTTTTTTTAGGGCATGGACTCAGGCCTCTGCTCAGAACTTGATGAAACTTCCAGAAATGATAAATAACATTGAGACAAGGCTACTAATACAAAAACTTGACAAAGCCTAGCCATGACAGACATTCTGTCAAATACATCATGAACATGTAATCTACAGGTCATATGAACACATCTGAACATACTTATTTGAGATTCGTCAAGAAGATCTGATGCCCTCTCACCATAACTACATTATCATCTATTAGGTCATGCATTCATTAAGATTTCATTTACGAAGCAAAACAAAATGAGAGCCATAGCTCAAGTCTCTCATAAACCATGCTTATAACCAACATATAACCACCAAAATAACAATGATAAAACAACCATTATAATCACACAATAACAAACACATTTACATAGTACACAAGAGGAAGGAGATCTTATTAACATATGCAAAATGCAATCAGGGCAGGGACTTCCATGTACCACTCGACCATAGATTGAGCTAAACCAAATCTTGCTTTCAACCAATCACCCACGTGTTGTATTCCAAGCATGAATGTGAGACTTACTACAAAACATTCAGGGCTTCCTCAGGATTTACCGCAATCCACCAAGGGATTCCTAGGCCCAAGCTTTCATCTATACCACCAGGCTTTACCACAATCTTGCCAAGGGATTCCTAGTTCCAAACAAGAAACATACACTACTAGGCTTTACCACAATCCCACCACATACCGGTCCAGGGATCATTAGGCCTATACAAGCATGGATGCCTTCGTATCTCTCCCAATCATAGGGAATTTGTCCTCTCCACCCTCTAGGCTTTACCATATATCCCGTGATTCATCGGTTGAGGATTCTTAGGCCCAACGAGGGCATACACAATCAAGCTTTGCCGCAATCCCACCTTCACTGGCCTAGGGATTCCTAGGCCTGGTGTTTCTTCATGAGACCAACACACTCAATTTCGAAACCTTCCGACAATCCAACTCAATCAAGTAAGAGAAACCCCATCACGTCATGGCTATCTGGAAATGGAAAGGCAAGACTGACAACCACTGTCACACCTGACAAAACGCATGCCAATGACAAGAAGAGAACAAAAAACACAAATGCATGTACCATGCATGCCAAAACTAGCAAGGAAATCATAGATGCAACTCGATACCTATATGTAATCTCACTGTAGCCACTCGATCCAACTCTTCCTTTCTTGATCTTTGCTTCCCTTTGCTTTCTTATATTTCCTTTGCCTTCATTCCTCTAATGCTAGAGTGTTCTAAGAATATTCCAAGTGTGCAAGAGTATGAAAGAGTAGAGAGAATAGAGAGGGAGCTCCAAAACTGAATTGACAAAATGTTGTGAACTAATCTTTAGAAGCCTTTTTATTAATGAGGCTTCTATTTTCTTCAATTTTCATTATTTTTCTTTCATTTTCATCCTCACATGCAACCTGTGACTTTTCACCGCCTTTTTCTCTCAATTTCTATTTTCATAAATAAAATGCCAAATAATACCTCTTTTTCTTTTCAATGCCTTTGTCGTTGCATTTGCCAATTTCCCCTTAGGCATATTAAACCAAATGAACAACCACACTAGATGTTTTGCCCAACATTCAATTTGAAATACGTGTTCCATGATCTTGGTTTTATTTTGCCTTCATTAATTTTATTACATGGATTTTTAACCCAGGGTGGTTAGAAACCCCTCCCCCTTAGGGGAACACCTTCTTCGGTGTTCAATGGCACCTACAACCAACAAGTCCGTTGAAAAACAAAACATGCTACCCATGGAGCTTTATAACTTAGCTTGATGCAATGTTTACAATGAACAATCTGTTGTAAAGCATAACCAACACGATAAACATTGTTATGCAGAATCTACGACTGCAAACATAAGTATCTTCCCTAGGATTGGTGGTCTGACATAAAACAACAGAGAGACAAAGGGACTAATGTTTTCCTTGAAGTAAATAGATAACAAGATGAAACCTACTTGGACTCTGTCATATGCTTCACTCTTTCATTGGCTTAAATGCTCCAATCCTAGTTCTGATCGCTATTATTAGACCCTGCACAGTTAGATAACACAAGTCAACGATCCATGAAATCTGTGTAGCATCATCTAATTACTTTATTCAATATCAACATGATATTGAAATATATGAAACCATAACGTCATATATAAGAAAACAAAGAACTCTTTGCATTAATAGAAAGGGAGCAAATTATAACCAAAAATAGGTGTTGATCTTATAAAAGAGCTCTTCCAAGTTGACTTGTCCTTTCATTGTCACAAAGTGCACCTTTAATTACCCTAATGCATGGAAATATATCTCTCACAACAACAACATAAGCGTAGAATCACTCTCGAAAAGCCAACATTGACTCAAAAGCAAAAATGGAGGCTTTGAAATGATATGATAAACCAAAAGACAAACACATTTCCCAACCCAGCAACTACGAAGATGAAGTGGAAGAGTGTCATGTTCAAGAGCGACTCACTGCCATTAACAAATGGAGTACATTTTTTTCCAATTTCCTCAACCATACTAGTTAGTACCACTTTATTTTTTAACAAGCTTGAGGAGGATAACATATGTTTGATTTGTAAGTTCATCCTTCAGATGAATCCCTCTGAGAATATTTAATGAACCGAGAGAGAGTGGTTCGATCCCATCATGAACGTCGAGTCCATCGCTGCTTGATGTTTTAATGAGTCCAACGAAGGTATAACTCAACATCTTTTTCATATTTAGAGTTTGAAAAAGAAGCGGAAAAGAAAACTCTAGATGTTCATTTTCGTAGATAGTCCCTTAGGTTTGAAAAGACAGAAAATAATACCCAAGAGAACCTCTTAGCCATGTTCGACTAAGGTATTCCTTTTTCGTAGTTAGTCTATCTCAGTTTGGAAAATGGTTAAACTTATATTGAGTAGACACCTTTTCATTTACTTTAACGAGTTCTAAAAGATAAGTGCTCGAGAATCATTTCATACTTTGGGAGTCTAAAAAGAGGTGAAAGAGAACTTCGGGCAATGCCTTTTTCATATGTTTACGACGCTCAAAAAAGTGATAAAATTTTGCTCCTTGGTCAAAATAATCTATTCAAAACATGACAAAATTTGTTCTAACAGTTGTCGACCTACTCAAAACAAGACAACAAAGATTAAAAATACTTGTTTCATGGTACACATGGCTTGTAACTACGCCAAAACATTAAATGCGAATAAAATAATGGAAGAAACAACCATAAATATCCAAAATGACTATTCATTTTACCCTTTCACATTTACCTTCAACATTGAGAGTTCTAAGTAGTTTTTTCTCTCAATCTTCTGCTACTGATTGTTTTTGATCCGGTGGATCGTTTGAAGTGCCGTCACTTCCAGTTAGGAGCTAAAACCTTTCTCTTTCAATTCGTGGTCTCATTTTATGATTTCATGCAAGTTAGACATTTTTGAGGGCCATGGGGTTCAAAAAAATCGCCTTAGGACCAATGGAGGCCTAGGTAGTTGAAAAGTGCGTTGCATCTAAGTGAGGGTTCACTGTAGGGAGGGATGCAACACACTGTCTCTCCTCTTGGGGGTGCGTTGGGTGTAAATCCCAAATATGTTTGCCAATTTCCCTTCAAAATTTTTGAGTTTTGTTGCATGGAAAAAATCCTAATGAGTCTCCTTTTGATGTTTCAGGTCTTCATTAGCATAAAATCAATTTTATCTAGAGAGAAAGAGAACATGAAGAACAAGATTTAAATGCAACTAATGATCTTGCTACCATCCAGGCACTAAAAGACTGTGGATTGTTGAAATTCTTCTGGCTTCCTGGTGTGAGGCAATAGATGGAACTACTGGCATATCTTGTTCATGCATGGAATGTGTAAGCATAAAAATTCATATTTGGGGAACATCTATTCAAGATTACAGTAGAGGACATATATTTTTTGACTAGTTTATCCATGAGAGGTGCCCCATCTCTCTCCTAGGTGGGAGAAGGGGTGGAGAAACAGTGAAAGATTATATCACTACTCACTGCAGAACTCGATCCAAGCCAACTAGAAACGAAAAGATCAACATAAAAGATTAACCCATCTTCCCTTAAGAACTATCTTGTTCATCATTGCTAGATTGACGGGTAACTCAACACTTCATGTAGCTAATAGATCACACATGTAGTACGATGTGGAGTGTTTGGAGCCAACAATCTTCAACTGGAGTGAGGGAGTATTGGTCAATATGAAAGAACAATTGTCTAAATCAAGAGAGGGAATGTTGAAAAACTTTGGATACAGTTCCATCTTGGTCTCTTTTTCCCTAGAACGGATTCCATTACTACGACCTCAACAGATTACACTCGAACCCATAATTCGAGGGTACGACATATGTGGAGGTGGATAGATCATATGTCCCGACATGCAAGTCCGTCAGTGATCATTGTCTCACCAACCTTCTTTGGATGGCTACATAGATAGTTCATTATTGTCAATGATTATCTGTACATAGGGATGGATTTCCGCGACGATTGATCCGAATTGGATCCTTAAACACTCTCTAAAGTTTTCCTGAACTCCGTAAAATTCATGCTAAAGTTTCAAAGTCTTATAAATGTTGAGATTCTTAGAAATAACCTCTACATAGTGGCAATTTGTGATCAGCACGGAGCAACGAGGACCCTCGGTCAAAGCGCGCAGACGTTGGCCCATGGTGAATGCGCGCTAGCACAAACTAACGAAACGGGAGGCCAAATCAGAAAACTGGCGAAATGGGAGGCTAATCACATATCGCCGGGAAAACCCCTCGAAGAAGGAAAATCCCCTAAGCGCTCGAACTTGAAAAGCATAAAACCGTATGGAAATCGCCGATTTCGTCAGAAACAGGTCCCACACCAAAACCAGCAGGATATCGGAAGGGCTTCGAGCAGTAAGCGGTTTCAACCGAGTCCTGCTCGATGCCATACATTGGGTGACACACGTCTGACGGATGAGAGAGAAAACTGCTCACATGGGACAGGTAAACGTCATGCTACTTACCCGCCCGATATGGACGAACACTGTAGGATCTAGAGGCCCCAGATCGACGGCGGAAAAGCGATCCGATGGTTGACCAGATTCGATAGGGTAAGATAGGCCGAATGGATAATATTTGAAGTCCGGCATGAACGATGAGTTGGCAGAGGAATCAGTTTCGTGGGCAATCTTGGAACAAATGGAAATAACGACCGTTCAAAGAGAACTGACACTCAGTTCATTATGAAATAGGTGGCCACCTCCTTGTGAAGCGTTACACAGTGATGATGACGTAGAGCTGGGGAATTCAAACGGATAGAGGCAGGAGAGCCAGAAAGTCGGGAAGTAGAAACAAACAGTCAAGAAGTGGATTGGCTTTAAGCCACGAACTAACAAAGAGCAAAAGAAGCAGAAAGCTGAGAGGCAAGAGAGAAGTGAATTGCAGAGAACACAGAAGAAGCTGGGTTGACCTGTAGAGTAAAGGCAACATCGAGCCAGACAGAGACAGAGAGAGTTCAAGAGTCTGTGAACTCCAGAGAAGGCTTGAGAGGTTCAAGCAAACTCCTCTATATTTGCCTGTCAGGTATTTAGTCTCAGATTGGACTCATACCACTGTGACCAGTAGAGGTTGAGATTCAGTAAGGGGAGTCTGTGTACTCTAGAGACTTGCAGAATTTAAGTATAGTCCTATTGATTATCATTTGTTGAGTGAGACTCAAATTGAGCTCACTGTTGTAAAAACTCTTCTTTTTAAGACACAATGGAAAGGCCACCACTAAACGCTGGACCAAGAGACGTAGCCCAGGAGGATTGGGTGAACTCCTTATTAAACTTGTTGTGTTTATGTGTTCGCTGATTGTGTTTCTCTTAGTGCTTCAGTGTCTGTGTATTTTGAAATCTTATCGATCCATTGCGTAAGATAACATAGGCACACCCAGCACATGAGTCTGTAATACCTTTATTAATTAATTGAGATCATTCACGAGTGATTTCAGATCAAGTGGTATCAGAGCTCTAGGTTGTTAAGGTTAGACAAGCTTGTGCTGGATTTTGTTGTTGAATGCTAACTAGGTCAAAGCTTAAATTAGGAGAAGAAGAGTTGGTTGAAGCTAACCCAAAAATTGGAAGAGTTTATCCTAAGAAGAAAATGTCAGAAGAAAGTCCCTTGGGATCAGACCCCCAGTTCATGGATAGTTTCCTGACCATGAGGTCCATGGTAGAGGAAATGTATGGAGAGTTCAAGAAAGATAGAGATGCAGATTCATCACACTCCGGAGATAAAGGAGAAGAAGAATCTCTCCTCCATGACCACTCCAAAGGCAAAGGGAAAGAAGAAAAATTCCTCACTCCTCCTAATAGCCATAAAAATAAGAAGAGGACATCTTTGATTAAATTGGATGTTAAATTTGATTTGCCTATCTATGATGGAGAGTTGAATGCAGAGAAGCTGGATAATTGGATTAGACAGATTGATATGTATTGCAGGTGCAAAATATTGACTCAGATAGAAGTAAGATTCAGCTGGCCAACCTATGCCTTAGAGGAACTGCCTTGGTATGGTGGGAAGGTCGAACACAAGCTGACATGAAGAAGCATGGTAAAATTTTATCTGTCTGGAGTGAGTTCGTTTCTGCAATTAAAAAGCAATTCTATCCACTAGCTTATATGCAACAAGCCATGATGAGCTGGCAAACTCTCTGCCAATTAAAAGGGCAAAGTGTACAAGGTTACACTCAAGAATTTAGGAAAAGAGCTTTGATTCTAGGAATTTCTTTTGACTCATCTAAAACTTTGCTGAATTATATAGGTGTTCTACACAGTTATTTAAGACATACCACTCTCATGTTTAACCCTACTAGCATAGATGAGGTCTTTGTTCAAGCTACCCATTTAGAGGCTAGAGGCAAGAATGTGGTCCCAGAAGTTGGGGGATCATCCAAACCCACTGCAAGCAAGAACAAGGAGAAGAGGAAACAAAAGTGGAAAGAGAGGAAGGCCAATGCCGTACAAAAGACAGAGACTTCATGCACTCACTGTGAAAAGGATGGGCATGATGATGAACACTGCTCGATTTTGCATCTGGAGCAGAAGAAGACTACTGCAGCTATTCAAAAAGATTTGGGGTCAAAATCAGGATATGAAACAATCATTGCAGCCACCAGTATAAAAGGTAAAAATTCTGAAGCATCTACTAGTAATTTTGCACAATCTACTGATAATGAAGAAAATGAGAGGAAAAGGCATGAGCTTTTTCATATTCAAGTTATTTCCAAACATCAAAATATTGATACTTTGTTTGATAGTGGCTCACAAGTAAATTTAATTTCCGAAGCAATTGTAAAGAAGTTTGGATTACTAACTACACCTCACAAGAAGCCATACGCATTAGGTTGGTCATGTGATAAAGCACAACTATAAGTGACTAGACAATGTAAACTTAGGTTTTCTTTTGGGTCAACATTTGTAGATGAGGTTGAGTTAGATATACTTCCTTTGGGTATATGTGGAGTTGTTTTAGGAGGTCCTTACTTGTATGATATAAAGCAATTTTTTTATAGAGCAGAAAACAAGTATCAACTCGTTAAAGATGGAATCAAATATATTGTAAAAGCTCATAAACTCAAAAATAATTATACTCTCATAAACTCAGGGTAGATGAAAAAATTGTAAATTCATGCAAGCAATTTTTACTGATGGTTGTAAAGGAAAAGAAACCTGATAAAACAAAAATATTTGAGCTCTGTAATGTTAAACAACAGGCTAATTTAAAAAAAGTTGTTACAGAATATGATATACTATTCCAAGAACCTAGAAGTCTGCCACCCCAAAAGGAAATAGTACATGATATTAATTTGTAACAAGATGCTCCATTGCCTAACATCGGAATGTACATGTTGTTCGCTTTAGAGAATGAAACAATCAAGAAGCAGGTACAGGAGCTGCTCAAGAAAGGGTTTATAAGATCTAACACATCACCATGTGGGTCTCCAATTGTCTTGGTGAGAAAGAAAGATGGCTCATGGAGAATGTGCATTGATTATTGAGCACTGAATAAGATAAAAATAAAAAATCATTATCCCCTTCCTCGCATAGATGATCTACTGGATTAGTTGAAAGACGCTGTTTATTTTTTCAAGTTGGATTTGCATAGTGGCTATCATCAGGGCAGAGTTTCAGAGCAAGATGCATGGAAGACTGCTTTCAAAACAAAGCAGGGATTGTATGAGTGGCTGGTTATGCCTTTTGGCTTAACTAATGCTCCTGCTACTTTCATGAGAGTAATGAATGATGTACTCAGACCGTTTATTGATGATTTTGTAATTGTATATTTGGATGACATTCTTATATTTAGTAAAACATGGGAGGATCATTTAAAGCATGTCAAGCAGACTCTAGATGTTTTAAAAAGAGAAAAACTTTATGTTAAACTCTCAAAATGTGAATTTGGTAAAACATCTTTGAATTATTTGGGTCACATAGTAGGGGGTGGTGAATTGAAGATAGATCCCTTTAAGGTTGCAGTTATTGTAAATTGGCCTAAACCCAAATCTGCTACCGAAGTTAGAAGCTTCTTAGGGGCAACACAATATTGGAGAAAGTTTATTGCTAAGCTTTCCTTAAATTGCAGCACCCTTACATGCTTTGACAAGATTGAACAAGGTGTTTCAATGGAGAGGTAAACAACAGAAAGCCTTCGACACCTTGAAAGAAAAGATTAGTATAGCGCCAGTACTAGCATTGCCTGATCTTCAAAGACCATTTGAGATTGAAACAGATGCTAGTGACTATGCCATGGGAGCAATATTGATACAACACGGTAAACCCATATGTTATCATTCCGAGACATTTAATTATGCAGTAGTTAATTATCCCACACACGATAAAGAATTGTATGCATTAGTATAGAGTGTGAAAAAGTGGAAATATTATTTAATGGGCAAAGAGATAGTTATACATACTGATCATCAACCACTTCAATATTTATACTCCTAAATAAGTTGCAAAAATCGAGACACTATAGGTAGATGGGTTTCCTATATCAGTTTCATTTGGTCATCAGATATAAAAAGGACATACACAATAAAGTTGCAGATATGTTGTCCAGACCAATCATCAATGCATCTAATATACTTAAGCATAATTCTGTATTGCATGAAATCTACATTGAATAGTATGCTCAAGGTATAGATGTTAAAGATGTACATGCAACTTTAAGTCGTGGCAAACAAGTAGAAGAATTGGATTATCATGTTAAGGACCGACTCTTGTATCATTTGGGAAATTTATGCATTCCACAAACTGAAAGAGTAAAGATAATTTGAGAAGCACACACTTCTCTAATATCAGGTCATTTTGGTGTAAGTAAAACAGTTGCATAGTTGCAAAGATTTTGTTATTGGCCTAAAATGAATGAGATAGTTTCTAGATATGTAAGAGGGTGTACTATGTGTGCTAAAAGCAAGCCCAACAATAGAAAACTAGGCTTGTACACTTCACTACCAGTACCTTCTCATCCTTCGGAAAGTGTTTCCATGGACTTTGTTCGGGGACTGCCAAAATCTAGAAAAGGTAATGAATATTTATATTTTGTTGTGGATAGGTTCAGTAAATGTGTATTTTAATACCATGTAACAAACATGTTATAGCTGATCAAACAACAAAGTTGTTCTTCTAGCATGTATGGGTTCATTTTGGATTACCCACTTCCATTGTATCTGATCGAGATTCCCTATTTGTTGGGAAGTTTTAGTTGAGTCTGTGGGAACTGATGGACACCAAACTGAAGAAGAGCACAACCTTTCATCCACAAACAAATGGCCAAACAGAAGTGGTCAACAGACAATGATCCAGTTGCTCTGAGGCTATTGCAGCAAGCATCCCAAACTTTGGGTTGAACATTTATGTTATGTGTAGCATGCTTACAACTGTGCTAAACATTGTTCTACGTAAAGATCTCCTTTTGAGACTGTTAGACTCCGTCTCATGTCAGAGATTGATTCTTCTTCAAAACCCTGTTTTGAAGAAGAAATCATTAATGTGTTGTTTAAATTTATGTAATTTATCTCCAGCTCTTCAAAAGGGCGCAGTTTCCTCAGCTCTTATCTCTGCAAAAGCACAAACACAATTCAAAACATCATCAGCAATCAGAGGCATTACAGTAGTATCTCATTTTGCACTGAAATAAGATTTGGGAAAAGGTCCAAGATGAAAACTGCAGAGGATTCAAGACTTTGCCTTGCATTACATCTTTCAAACAGTTTAGATGCTGGAACCCTTTTATTTCTCACACAAGAAGGTAGTCCCACAAGCAACAAATCGAACTATTCTCTTCAGTTCCCAGACAAAAGTTACAAGACAACAGGATCAAAGTTTAACAACTTTAAAATGCAGGGTTCTGCAAGCCTTCTGCAAGTAAGCAATGGTTGGCACTTGCATGAATATATCCTTAAAGTTGACAGTTACAAATTTACTACAATTTATGATGTATCCTATAAAGGAGAGCTTGATGGAGATAAGGTTTTAAAAATCTTGAAGGAAAACAAGTTTGCACCTTCTAGTTCAACAGAGGCAAATGAGCATTTAGAAAAGCAGAATGCTGTATCTACTGGGTTTGAATCTTCTTTTCCAATAGAAAGCAGTGAGAAGTTATCATATCATGGATCCCTTGGACACGTTACTCTAACTTCTTCAAATCACAACCAGAATGTTTCTCAGTCAGGTTCATGGGACTTTAGCGGTAATGACATCTCCTGGGATATGACATCCACAGGACAAATAATGCTGAGTACAAACTTAGTCTGGCGACTGAAAATGGGACCTGATTGTTCAAATGTTGAAATTGGTCCTACCTTCCTGAGATATGATCTATATGTGGGAAAAATAGAACAGTTACAAGCTCGCAACCTATTACAGTGATCTGAATACATTTCTCTGTGGATTACATATCGCTTTGTCTAAATAATTTAGTGGTTAGATTCATAACTTGTGGCTCGTATATACTCTCGCTCGTATATACTCTCATAGGCTCGCTCTTTGTTACACTCTATGTGGCCCATATGTATTCCCTTGCACTATTTATGTGGATCGTATTTCCGAAAGAAATGGATTCACCACGAAACCTTGGCCCAAAATCCTGAAATGTGCTGGCCCGAATTCCTATAGTTTTCCTAGCAAAATTGTGGGCTGTTTAGACTTACGCGTGAAGGTAATGGCTAGTTTGTAAAATCGTCTTGGTGAAACCAAAATATTCATTCCGAAAAAGGCTTCAATTTGCCGTTGATGGAATTGTGAGCTGTGCACACCACAAATGGAGCAGAACATGGAGAAGCCAAAGAAAATGGGACGCCAGTGCGACATATGTGCACAAAAGAAAGCTGCTCTGAGAAGACCCAAGACTCAACAACAGGTATGCAGGGAATGCTTTTATTTTGCCTTTGAAGAAGAGATTCACAAGGTTATTATCGAGAACCACCTTTTCAGACCAGGAGAACGTGTTGCTATTGGAGCTTCTGGTGGTAAAGACTCCACTGTTCTAGCACATGTCTTGACAAAGTTGAATAAACGACACAATTATGGTCTAGATCTGTTCTTGCTATCAATAGATGAAGGCATCACTAAACGACATAATTATGTACATTTTGTGGAGTTTTTCGTCGCCAGGCTTTAGATAGAGGGGCTGCAATGGTAAGAGCAGATAAAATTGCAACTGGTCACAACGCAGATGATATAGCAGAGACTGTACTATTAAATATTCTTCGTGGAGATATTGCCAGGCTAAGTAGATGCACATTGATAACAACAGGGGAAGATGGATCTATTCCAAGATGCAAGCCTTTTAAATATACATATGAAAAGGAGATCGTCATGTATGCATATCTCAAGAAGCTTGATTACTTCTCTACCAAATGCATTTATTCACCAAATGCATATCGAGGCTTTGCTCGTGATTTTATTAAAGATTTAGAACAAATCAGACCAAGAGCAATCCGTGACATAATTAGATCAGGTGAGAATTTTCGCGTTTCTTCTTCAGCAAAAATGCCAGAATAAGGTGTATGTGAGCGCTGTGGTTATATTTCCAGCCAGAAATGGTGCAAAGCATGTGTTGTAATAGATGGTTTGAACCGAGGCCTTCCAAAACGTGGAATTAATCGAACTAGGGGACGCCATGCTTTAAAAATTGATATGCCTGCTACAGATGGAGTAGCGCCCCTCCTCTGCACAGCTTTATAACAAGAAAGTCACTTTCAATGTAGACAGATGATGAGTTTCAGATCATGGGGAACCTGAGACAGACAGGATTCCGTTCCATGATTTCCGCTAGCGATTGATCCTTTGGAGATTTTGTGGGCGAAGTGGCTCTTAGAAGACGGACTGTGAACTGTTGCCAATGCTACCATATAACATGTGCTTGGATGTGTTAAACGCTGGGTGCAACCACACAAACCTCTTTCAGTACAATTGTCATCATAAGGATAGGTTTTTAGTTTAAAGTGGTTCTATTAAAATGGCAAATGCAACGTGGAAAATCGAACTTAAGTCAAGACCAAAAATGCGATTTGGTTTAAGATTCCAATCCTGATCCTATGGAGATCTGCGCTCCAACATTCATCTTTTAATCAGCCAATGATCAGAGGATTTTTAGGGACATGGTTCTATTTTAGGATAGAATGTAACACTCCTTTCTATTATTGTACATTGCAGTTGAAACAATGCAGAGGGCTTGGGATCTATTTGTTTTCCCCCAGCTGTGTTTATTTCATATATTAAAAGATAAAATTTATGTAAAAAAGGGGGAGGAGAGAGTTTCTGAGTGCTGAGTGCTGGAACAGAGCTTTCAATGTACAGTTTTCTGCAGAGATTTTTAATGAAAATTTTGCAGCTCTAATTTCTGAGATTCATGTGGTATGTTAATTTAGCATAAGTTTTCCCTTTGTCTCATATGTAAACTGTTATGTTTCATTCACCTCATGATCATTTCTAATTGAGAAAATGAAGTGTTTAGGTAGAATTCATAGTATTATATGCTCTGCCTATAAGTTTGTTCAATTCAATGTTTTCTACTGTTTAAGGAGGATTCAAAGTATTGTTTGCCCTCCTTAGCTCCTCACCTATCTTGCCATCTCATTTAAAACTAGATTTGATGCTAAATTCCTTGCCTACCTTGCCTCAGTCGTCAACCTGTATTGTTCATTATATTTCTCTGTTTGAAGCTGTGATTTTGCCCATGCAGCCCAGAAAAACCCCAAAAACTTTAAATCAACCCTCCTTATCAGTTTACTAGCCTAATATCTTTGATCCTAATTGGTCAGCTCACCCCATTGAGAAAATACCTTGAGTCTGATCGGAGAGAGCCTTCTCATACCCCGTAGGGCTAGCTACGAGGTGAAATGGTTTGATGTTGCCTTGAAGGTTTACCTTCCTCAGCCTAGGGTGAAATCTCAAGCGCTAACATAGTGGCGACCATACTGGGGAAAAACATTCAACTTGTTGATTGTTTTGTCCCGGTACATGCAATCAAATGTCAGATCTGATGCTGATGGTGGACAGCAGTCAGATACATATGCAGGCTGAATCATTCACCTGGCGACTCCAACTCGATCCAGACATTGCAGTGCCTGTTGATATGTTCATGCAATGGTAGGGTATGTGGCAAACCCTGCACTTTGTGAAGCTCTAAATGAATTTAGAGAATGCTTAGTGGATATTGAAATTAATGAAGAAGTTTTAAGTTTTTTCCTTCAATGTTTGAAATCTCCGAATTATCATCCTAGCGTCTGTGAGTTACTTGTTGAAATAATTGAGAAGGAGATTCAAGATTTAGATGAGCAGATCCAGTCTTATGATTTCCAAGACCCTAAAAAGTTCTTGGAAATCCTCCTTCCTTCACAACAAGCAATAACAGACTTGCCTATAGAGGTATACATTGATAATGTGCAGCTGGAAGCATGTGTTGCAGAGTTGGGGCAGCCAACAGAGTCCGGTGTCCGTGATCCTATTGCGGTATACATGGACACATTTTTCAGGTTGATTGACAGATTAGGCTGTCTTTTCCGTGACCAGGGTCACCATGTGCATGAAGGGCTGCCAGCATCTGCATCTGTGACTTCGTGGCAATATTCTCAAGCGGCTTCATTTTCAGGTTTACTTGAATGGTTAATATGGCATTTTAGCATTACCTGATCTATTATTTGTACAGCAGATTAGAGTAGGATTTGTAAATAAATAAGCAGCCATAAGGGCAGCATCTTGTTTTAGTTTGCTTGAAGATTGTTTGAGTTCGGTTTCAGTTTGAAAATAAGTCAAGAGTTGTGATGATGACGACTCCATTGCCCAATGGATGGAGGCACTGTCTGCTCTCCCAAAGTTCTGCGGTTCTTGGCACCTCCAGGAAGCTGCAGCTGCCATCCCAAATGGAGCCGATGTTAGACTCCGTCTCATGTCAGAGATTGATTCTTCTTCAAAACCCTGTTTTGAAGAAGAAATCATTAATGTGTTGTTTAAATTTATGTAATTTATCTCCAGCTCTTCAAAAGGGAGCAGTTTCCTCAGCTCTTATCTCTGCAAAAGCACAAACACAATTCAAAACATCATCAACAATCAGAGGCATTACAGTAGTATCTCATTCTGCACTGAAATAAGATTTGGGAAAAGGTCCAAGATGAAAACTGCAGAGGATTCAAGACTTTGCCTTGCATTACATCTTTCAAACAGTTTAGATGCTGGAACCCTTTTATTTCTCACACAAGAAGGCAGTCCCACAAGCAACAAATCGAACTATTCTCTTCAGTTCCCAGACAAAAGTTACAAGACAGCAGGATCAAAGTTTAACAACTTTAAAATGCAGGGTTCTGCAAGCCTTCTGCAAGTAAGCAATGGTTGGAACTTGCATGAATATATCCTTAGAGTTGACAGTTACAAATTTACTATAATTTATGCTGTATCCTATAAAGGAGAGCTTGATGGAGATAAGGTTTTAAAAATCTTGAAGGAAAACAAGTTTGCACCTTCTAGTTCAACAGAGGCAAATGAGCATTTAGAAAAGCAGAATGCTGTATCTACTGGGTTTGAATCTTCTTTTCCAATAGAAAGCAGTGAGAAGTTATCATATCATGGATCCCTTGGACACGTTACTCTAACTTCTTCAAATCACAACCAGAATGTTTCTCAGTCAGGTTCATGGGACTTTAGCGGTAATGACATCTCCTGGGATATGACATCCACAGGACAAATAATGCTGAGTACAAACTTAGTCTGGCGACTGAAAATGGGACCTGATTGTTCAAATGTTGAAATTGGTCCTACCTTCCTGAGATATGATCTATATGTGGGAAAAATAGAACAGTTACAAGCTCGCAGCCTATTACAGTGATCTGAATACATTTCTCTGTGGATTACATATCGCTTTGTCTAAATAATTCAGTGGTTAGATTCATAACTTGTGGCTCGTATATACTCTCATAGGCTCGCTCTTTGTTACACTCTATGTGGCCCATATGTATTCCCTTGCACTATTTATGTGGATCGTATTTCCGAAAGAAATGGATTCACCACGAAACCTTGGCCCAAAATCCTGAAATGTGCTGGCCCGAATTCCTATAGTTTTCCTAGCAAAATTGTGGGCTGTTTAGACTTACGCGTGAAGGTAATGGCTAGTTTGTAAGATCGTCTTGGTGAAACCAAAATATTCATTCCGACAAAGGCTTCAATTTGCCGTTGATGGAATTGTGAGCTCTGCACACCACAAATGGAGCAGAACATGGAGAAGCCAAAGAAAATGGGACGCCAGTGCGACATATGTGCTCAAAAAAAAGCTGCTCTGAGAAGACCCAAGACTCAACAACAGGTATGCAGGGAATGCTTTTATTTTGCCTTTGAAGAAGAGATTCACAAGGTTATTATCGAGAACCACCTTTTCAGACCAGGAGAACGTGTTGCTATTGGAGCTTCTGGTGGTAAAGACTCCACTGTTCTAGCACATGTCTTGACAAAGTTGAATAAACGACACAATTATGGTCTAGATCTGTTCTTGCTATCAATAGATGAAGGCATCACTAAACGACATAATTATGTACATTTTGTGGAGTTTTTCGTCGCCAGGCTTTAGATAGAGGGGCTGCAATGGTAAGAGCAGATAAAATTGCAACTGGTCACAACGCAGATGATATAGCAGAGACTGTACTATTAAATATTCTTCATGGAGATATTGCCAGGCTAAGTAGATGCACATTGATAACAACAGGGGAAGATGGATCTATTCCAAGATGCAAGCCTTTTAAATATACATATGAAAAGGAGATCGTCATGTATGCATATCTCAAGAAGCTTGATTACTTCTCTACCAAATGCATTTATTCACCAAATGCATATCGAGGCTTTGCTCGTGATTTTATTAAAGATTTAGAACAAATCAGACCAAGAGCAATCCGTGACATAATTAGATCAGGTGAGAATTTTTGCGTTTCTTCTTCAGCAAAAATGCCAGAACAAGGTGTATGTGAGCACTGTGGTTATATTTCCAGCCAGAAATGGTGCAAAGCATGTGTTGTAATAGATGGTTTGAACCGAGGCCTTCCAAAACGTGGAATTAATCGAACTAGGGGACGCCATGCTTTAAAAATTGATATGCCTGCTACAGATGGAGTAGCACCCCTCCTCTGCACAGCTCTATAACAAGAAAGTCACTTTCAATGTAGACAGATGATGAGTTTCAGATCATGGGGAACCTGAGACAGACAGGATTCCGTTCCATGATTTCCGCCAGCGATTGATCCTTTGGAGATTTTGTGGGCGATGTGGCTCTTAGAAGACGGACTGTGAACTGTTGCCAATGCTACCATATAGCATGTGCTTGGATGTGTTAAACGCTGGGTGCAACCACGCAAACCTCTTTCAGTACAATTGTCATCATAAGGATAGGTTTTTAGTTTAAAGTGGTTCTATTAAAATGGCAAATGCAACGTGGAAAATCGAACTTAAGTCAAGACCAAAAATGCGATTTGGTTTAAGATTCCAATCCTGATCCTATGGAGATCTGCGCTCCATCATTCATCTTTTAATCAGCCAATGATCAGAGGATTTTTAGGGACATGGTTCTGTTTTAGGATAGAATGTAACGCTCCTTTCTATTATTGTACATTGCAGTTGAAACAACGCAGAGGGCTTGGGGTCGATTTGTTTTCCCCCAGCTGTGTTTATTTCATATATTAAAAGATAAAATTTATGTAAAAAAGGGGGAGGAGAGAGTTTCTGAGTGCTGAGTGCTGGAACAGAGCTTTCAATGTACAGTTTTCTGCAGAGATTTTTAATGAAAATTTTGCAGCTCTAATTTCTGAGATTCATGTGGTATGTTAATTTAGCATAAGTTTTCCCTTTGTCTCATATGTAAACTGTTATGTTTCATTCACCTCATGATCATTTCTAATTGAGAAAATGAAGTGTTTAAGTAGAATTCATAGTATTATATGCTCTGCCTATAAGTTTGTTCAATTCAATGTTTTCTACTGTTTAAGGAGGATTCAAAGTATTGTTTGCCCTCCTTAGCTCCTCACCTGTCTTGCCATCTCATTTAAAACTAGATTTGATGTTAAATTCCTTGCCTACCTTGCCTCAGTCGTCAACCTGTATTGTTCATTATATTTCTCTGTTTGAAGCTGTGATTTTGCCCATGCAGCCCAAAAAAACCCCAAAAACTTTAAATTAACCCTCCTTATCAGTTTACTAGCCTAATATCTTTGATCCTAATTGGTCAGCTCACCCCATTGAGAAAATACCTTGAGTCTGACCGGAGAGAGCCTTCTCATACCCCGTAGGGCTAGCTACAAGGTGAAATGGTTTGATGTTGCCTTGAAGGTTTACCTTCCTCAGCCTAGGGTGAAATCTCAAGCGCTAACCGAGACCTGTTTTGGTTTCACACTGTCTCCTTTGGATTTTGTCTTTGGTAAAGATACAACGGTTTATGGACACAGTGATGTTGACAAGGCAACCATTTTCATCGAACAAATCCAAGAGATTCACCAGGCAGTACATGAACAACTGGAAAAGAGCCAAGCCAAGTACAAGGCAAGGCATGACAAGCATCAGATGGAGCACAGTTTTCAAGTTGGTGATCAGGTCTCTCTGTATATCAGCAAAGACAGAATGCAAGGTGAAGGTAAGAAGCTGAAGCCAATAAGGTATGGACCTTTCAAGATACTTGAGAAAATTGGTGAGAACGCTTTTCGCCTTGATTTACTAGCTTACATGCACATCTACTGAGTCTTTAATGCAGACAACTTGAGACTATTTGAACCTTTATTGATTGAATATCTCAAAAAGTAGAGTCAATTGTCTTCTATTGATGATCTGTTACTTGAATATTTCAATGAGTTGCAGGAAGACAAAGTTCTGGACAAGAAGGTGAGGACGACGCACAAGGGAGATGTTGAGTACTTCAGGATTGGACTCAAAGGTTCAAAACCAAGCAGTACAAAATGGATAGAGATTGGACAAGTGAGACATCTATACCCTCACTTAGTCGATGCTTGAAACCCAACTTTTGGTCGTCCAATTTTTTTTTTAACCAATGGGAAGGTTGTGATCCGAATTGGATCCTTAAACACGCTCTAAAGTTTTCGTGAACTCTGTAAAATTCATGCCAAAGTTTCAAGATACTTGAGAAAATTGGTGAGAACGCTTTTCGCCTTGATTTACTAGCTTACATGCACATCTACTGAGTCTTTAATGTAGACAACTTGAGACTATTTGAACCTTTATTGATTGAATATCACAAAAAGTAGAGTCAATTGTCTTCTATTGATGATCTGTTACCTGAATATTTCAATGAGTTGCAGGAAGACAAAGTTGTGGACAAGAAGGTGAGGACGACGCACAGGGGAGATGTTGAGTACTTCAGGATTGGACTCAAAGGTTCAAAACCAAGAAGTGCAAAATGGATAGAGATTGGACAAGTGAGACATCTATACCCTCACTTAGTCGATGCTTGAAACCCAACTTTTGGTCGTCCAATTTTTTTTTTTTTACCAGTGGGAAGGTTGTGATCCGAATTGGATCCTTAAACACGCTCTAAAGTTTTCGTGAACTCTGTAAAATTCATGCCAAAGTTTCAAAGTCTTATAAATGTTGAGCTTATCAGAAATAACCTCTACACAGTCGCAATTTGTGATCAACACGGAGCAACGAGGACCCTCGGTCAAAGCGCGTAGACCATTGGCCAAAGGTGAACACGCGTTGGCACAAATTGGCGAAACGGGAGGCAAAATCAGAAAACCAGCGAAACGAGAAACTAATCGCATATCGCCGGGAAAACCCTCGAAGAAGGAAAAGCCCTTAAGCGATCGAACCTGAAAAGCATAAAACCATACAGAAATCACCGATCCCGTTAGAAGCGGGCCCCACACCAAAACAGGCAGGATATCGGAAGGGCTTCGAGCAGTAACTGCTTTCAACCGAGTCCTGCCTGATGCCATACATTGGGTGACACGCGTCTGGTAGATGAGTGAGAAAACTGCTCACATCGGACGGGTAAACGTCATGCTACTTACCCGCCCGATATGGACGGAGACCGTAGGATCTGGAGGCCCCAGATTGACGGCGGAAAAGCAATCCGATGGTTGACGGGGTAAGACAGGCCAAATGGATAAGATTTGAAGTCCGGCATGAATGATGAGTTGGCAGAGGAATCAGTTTCGCGGGCAATCTTGGAACAAACGGAAATAACAATCGTTCAAAGAGAACTGACACTCAGTTCGTTATGAAACAGGTGGCCACCTCCCTGTGAAGCGTTACACAGTGATGATGACACAACGCTGGGGAATTCAAACGGACAGAGGCAGGAGATCCAGAAAGCCGAGAAGAAGAAACGAACAGTCAGGTAGTGGATTGGCTTTAAGACACGAACTGACAGAGAGAAAAAGAAGCAGGGAGGAAGCAGAAAGCTGAGAGGCAAGAGAGAAGTGAATTGCAGAGAACAGAGAAGAAGCCGAGTTGACCTGCAGAGTAAAGGCAACATCGAGCCAGACAGAGATAGATAGAGTTCGAGAATCTGTGAACTCCAGAGAAGGCTTGAGAAGTTCAAGCAAACTCCTCTGTATTCGCCTATCAGGTATTGAGTCTCAGATTGGACTCATACCACTGTGACCAGTAGAGGTCGAGATTTAGTAAGGGGAGTCTGCGTACTCTAGAGACTTGGGGAATCCAAGTATAGTCCTACTGATTATCATCTGTTGAGTGAGATTCAAATTGAGCTCACTGTTGTAAAAACTCTGCTTTTTAAGACACAATAGAAAGGCCACCACTGAAAGCTGGACCAGGAGACGTAGCCAAAGAGGGTTAGGTGAATTCCTTATTAAACTTGTTGTGTTTATGTGTTTTCTTATTGTGTTTCTCTCACTGCTTCAGTGTCTATGTATTAGGTAATCTTATCGATCCATTGCATAAGATAACATCAACACACCCTAGCACATGAGTCTGTAATAACTTTATTAATTAACTGAGATCATTCATGAGTGATTTTAGATCAACGACCCTAAGCTCATGCTTCCTAAGGGTGAGCGATAGGATGTTATAGGTAAGATATTTCGACCATTTTAATTTTTGGAAATTCTATAATTTTTTTTTGTGTTTTTGATGTTCCGAGACTTACACTATTGATTTGTCCATGGAGATATTGGGCTTGTTCGACTGATAGGTTCTTCATATCTCTGTCGTGCAGGAGAAAAGCCACAAGCAGTAGTAGAACCAACACAAGTTGCTGCAGTAGGATGGGATGCACTGCATGATCTAGATGTAGCCAAGATCTTGATAGAGGTGGAGCGCCACATGGAAGGGTTGACACACGGGATAGATGAGACTGTGATCGACCATATTTCGATGCGAATTCAACAACATACCATCAGAGTGCCTAGCCATATTGGTCGGCTACTGCGTAAGATAGCTCGTGCAGTGGCTTGTTATCATGAGCACTTTGATTAGTGTACTTGGATATTTGTATGTAGTTTTGTACATGGGCTGTGTGGCCATATGTGTTACGGGCACAATTTTTGTAAAACTAAACTTTATATATACCAAAAGTGTTCCCCTTTAGGGTTATGAAAAAAAAAGTACCCCCCTTCAAGCTTCAAGTTTTGGGATCATTGAGTCAGCTTCTTAGATTTCAGACTTGGCTTCATGTGATAGCTTAGCCATTATCCCCTATTCGGTTTCCTATTTGTCCTCTTGACGTTGGCTATGATCTCTCTGCTAGCTTGGATATGTCTTAGTCAAAATTTCGTTCAGGTGTCCTGTTTGACTCCCTCTTTACTTTACAAATACCATCACCTCGTCCTGAGGTTACCTCACTATAGAGTGCAATTGGCCATGGGCTCTACCCAAGACCTAACTCCCCGGAAATGAAAATCCTTAAATCCAGGCTCGATCCTCGAGAGTAATGACTCCCGGTAGCATAGACGAGGGATGGTGGCTCCCCAGAAATTATATGAACTAATAGCCGGGCATCCCAACATTGAGAGATAAAATTTTCTCCTAGTTGTTTTTAAATGGGATGGATGGGTTTTAAACCTAGGGTTGTTTTGATTCAAAACAATCTATGGTAAGGCAACGGATTGCCATCCATGGGTAAGGCAGAGGGAGTAGCCAACCACTTGAACTGAGCTCACCTTAGTTGCCTGATAGGGTTCGTATCTTGAGCTAGCTTATACTGGTATGGGTTGGTATCCATGAACCAACAGGTACTAATCTCACCTTCGTATTTGAGCTGCCGGCTGGTAGCTAGATAAGAGGACGGTAGCTCGAGACCCCAACTGGTGGGTCGCAATGTGTACTCGTTTGCGTGTTGCCATTTTTTGCTAGTTTTTCTTGCTGCCATTTTTTTCAACTGTTCGTGTGCTAAATTATTTTGTTCCCTTTGTTGTTTCTTGGGGCCATTTTTTTCTCATTTTATCCATCAACTATTTGGGCACCTCCTTGTTGAAGTTTCGGTGAAGCGCTTTCACACAAGTCACTATCATCAAAGAACTCCCTGTGGTGGTAATACACCCTGGTTTGACTCATTCCCTCCTAATTGAGAGCTCGATGATAAGACCTATTGTTGGTAAGGTAAATCCCCTCTGCGGACAGAGGCGATCCCACTAGCCTATCACAGAACTAGCCACAAACAAACCACGCTGCTACGCGAGTTCCTAGTTATGCATCAAAGGTGAATCAAGAAGACTAACCTGGAGTCCAACGCTATGACTGAAGCAGAGTTGATATCCTCGCTCCCTTGCTCCAACAGATCATAACGAATACCTGCACATGCAAAGGAAGAGACAGATACCAACATAAAAACTACCAAGGCACAACTATATTTTAGTCAGAAAGGAAATAAATCAACATATCACCATGATAGATAATGAGATTGGAACTATAATAGCAGTCGCTCATCAATTAATAAACAGGAAAAGTTACAACCATTGTTCCGACGTCGACCCTTCTCCTGGCTGGGCGAGTAACTATATGTGTCTTGACATGCATCTCTTCTCCGGAAGCATAACCTCTCTAGCACTCATTAGCATTCCTCCAAGAACTCAACATCTAACACTCCATGACCAATAATCATCACTACTATCACTCAATCACCAAATCACTAGCATAACACTAACACCAACACTCTCTCTAGCTTGTCCAATGCATAATGACAAGCTTATATAGATGAAGAAGGGAGGAGGATGCGATGAACCGGGACACCTTTCGTGGAATTAGCAAAAGCCATAAAGATGGATAAAGCTCGACAAAAACTGATTTTCTATCCTCAGAAAAGCTCCATGTAATGAAGGAAACAACAGTCGGACGTGCATTAAGGCAAAAAGCACGACTAAATTTGGTTGGCGCGACTGTTGCTCTAAGATAGAGCACCAATGGTCGCGCCCTCTTTTGAGGATCTCCATCATTGGCGCGGGTAGGATACTGTGGACTTGCGCCAATGGAAAAAGAGCACTTTTTAGGGATGATCTGCAGAAGGTGTCTTCAGGGAACATGGAGTACATACTCAGGGGAACATAATGCAAGTGTTTTTAGCCCTTGTCACTTCTTATAACTCCCGGAATGAGTCCTCTAAGGTACGACAAGAGGAGTAACAGGGATGGTGAAAAATTACTGTGTAACAGATGCCCCCTAAAGCATGAAGTCCGAGAGGTGGAGAGGGGTGAAATGCTTTACCAGAACGCACATAAGAGCACACAAGAGCACATATAGTTACTGCTGCCGAGGAGCTGTATTAAGAGACATGACTGATAGTTCAATTACATGATGTATGTGGCATGGTCGCAGCCATCCATAAGAGAGTACATAAATAATCTGGATCCATAGTATGGACACAACCATCTGGTTAAGATCAATGAACTGACTTAGGTATGGTCGTAGCCATCCAGTGAATGAGTCAAGTACCAAGAATCACGCCTGGATTACGACAGACACAATCCAGGGTCTTGCGCTCCATCTCGACCCGAACAAGAGTACAAGTCCAAGCATGTGAATATATGAGCTGAAGTCGAACATGCATGAACATCGCCTGATTACCAGTCAATAATGGAAACTGTTAACAGACGCGAGAGGTACCACCAATAATGACAATGGCCCTCAAGGTACTATAGGTACAATCTACGGCGTGTGAATTAATGAGCTGAAGTCGAACACCCGTAGAATCATTCGATTGGAGGCCAATGATGAAAACCTCACGTCGAACACGAAGAACCTGCCATTGAGGCATGCAGGCTCCAAGGCACCGGAAGGGAGTCTCTAGGTCAACTTCCTGGATAATGAGCTGAAGTCAACAGGGAGTGACCTTGATCGAAGGTGGGCCATAATGTTTCCCACATCATCGACATGAGACAGAGAGATAATTTCGTGAATCAAGATTGTGCGAACTATTAGAGGGAGGTTGTTTATTTGCAGAGGTCAACTTCTCTTGAACATATCGGCGGCACATTAACGGAATTGGCAGTATTTGACATCAATGTATCAAAGGTCATTATGACGAGGCAATGAGTGAATGAGAGGTCAAATAGGGTACCCAAATCCATGGAAGCAAGTGAAAGATATGAGATGAGATATCCCCACCCTGGTCACGAAAGCAAAAAGTGCCATGTTCAAGAGCGACATACTTCTGTTACGGTAATAATTATGGTTCAAAATTTTTATTTTCCCCCACCATTTTTGGCGAGTACCCCAGTTATTTTTAACAAGCTTGATGGGGATAGCATATGCTTGTGTTGTGACAAAATCTGATGTCATTAAGTTTTAACGAGTCTGACAAAGGAAGAACTCGGCGTCTTTTCTTGTTTAGAAAGTTTGAAAAGACAACAGAAAAGGAAACTCCAGGGATGTCCTTTTTCGTAAAGTTGTGTCTCTCGGGTCCAAAAAAGTATAAAATAATACCCGAAAGAACCGCCTGATCATTACGATCGAGGAGTACTTTTCATGATTAGTGACTTCGACCTGAAAAAGTAAAAAAGCGGTCAAAACCACGTCGTTTCGTAACCACTAACGAGTTTGAAACGACAAAAACCCGGTAATCTTTTTATGTTTTAACGGTCGACAAAAAGAACTTAACACGACCGCCCCTTATCACCATTTAACGAGTCAAGAGGAGCGACTCGGCAATCTTTTCCTCTTTAAATGGTCAGAAAAGAGCTGAAAGCGGACCTTGAAGTAACCTTTTCTCGTGTTTTACCGAGCTCAAAAACCGAAAAAAAGAGTTCATTATGTTGCTCGAGTGGCACTAATCCCTGTCAACACACAAAAACAGCGTAAAATCCTACTTTGACATAAAAATATTCACAAAAATATGATTTTAATGTGTTTTTTAAGCCAAAAGAAGTTATAAATAGTGAAATAGTAAAAAATAAAATTACTTTTCACTTTTTACCTTGTGAGTTTACCGTTGGAGGGTTTTGGGTGCAAATTTCAACTGCTGATTGCGACCAATCCAGGAGACCATTCGAGCTGCCGTTTGAAACAGTTAAGAGGCCTCATCCTTAGCTTCATTTTTATTCCATTCTTTCAGTTTTCTATCCACAGAATTATCCTCTGTAAGGGGTATTGCAAAAAATAGGGTTGCGCCCATTGGCGCGAGTTTCCCACGCGGGTTCGCGCCAATGGGCTGTTTTTCTAAAAGGGGTCGTGCCATTTTCGCGACTGTTTGTAAAACAGTCGCGCCAATTGCGCGAACCAATTTACACATAATTTTGACCATTGAAAATGTAATTTTCTTTGATTTTTGGTTCCACCATTGATCTTATGATGACATTTTGGTGTTTTGGTTGCAGGAATTGGTCAAAATGGCTATAGAATGGAGAGAAAGGGAACATGAGGCCATAGATGCTTTGGCATTGGAAGATGACGCATGCATGGATGCTTTGCGAGATTGTGGTTTGAAAAAATTCTTCCTTACCTCATATCTACGTGCACAACCCAAGTTACTAAGGTTTATTGTGGATGCCTGGGATATTGAGGATCAGGTATTTCGCCTGAAAGACCAGACATTGGAGTTGGATGTCTCTGATGTTTATTTTATTACTGGACTATCTCGGCGGGGCGCACGGCCCATCTTGACCGGTAGTAGACCTTCTGGGGAAAAGATGGGGGAGGTAATGGCTAGAGTTTGTCCTGGGGCCCATTTTGGATCCAATAGTGCCAAAGTGGACATTGTCACTATCCCAGATTTGGTGCTACGAGTGGTACTATTCACTATCACTCGGACGGCTGGGGTACAGGCACCCCACGAGGCCAGCAAGAATCATTTGCTGCTGGCAACTGAGTGCCTACACCCTACATTATTTGATTGGGCCACAACAGTAACAACAAATATAAAGAGGCAGCTTACCAAATGTAAGCGTGATGGCAATAAATAGTTCGGATATGGATCCATCATAGTATCATTTTTTCTGGAGCGGCTATCGATATTCCGGATCCCAGGAGGTATAGTGGCAGATCCAGTGCCACGGGAGCCGAGATTGGCTCGATGGGCACCACTTATGCCCAGAGGAGGTGGGGGCCAGTAGATGTCCTGGAGGCCCGAGTTCTTCATTTGGCTCCAACACTAGTTGATCGTCATGGAGGACTGGCCCTATGCGGGCACTGATTTTACTGGAGATCCAGACCTCCCGTTGCCTGAGGGAGAGGACTGGGACGAGGAGCTAGGTAAGGACCTTTTACGTTTTCAATACTTTAGCATATTCAAGTTTTTATAATTTATGTCTGTTTCTTACAACATCTATATATGTATGCAGACGTTGGTGCAGAACGGCCAGCCGACTTGCCTCACAACGTACGGAGAGTACAACCTGCAGCGGACCCTCAGGCAGAGGGTGACGATGATGACCTAGTACAGAACCTCGAGGCACTTACTCGAGGGATCCCAAATTATGACAGACTGGCGGACGTGCCTAGAGTGTACCAGAGGCATACGGTGGGAGTGTCTACTCGCGTCCATCGTCTGTTGAGACGTGTGGTGCGGGCGGTGACATGCTATCATGAGCATCACCGCGATTAGACGCCTAGGTTTCATTTTTTGCACGTTTTTTGAGAGACATGTTGTTGACGGCTGTATGAGTTTTGGACATGTATTATTTTTTGGATTATGTAATGCGCGGGGCACAAACATTTTGACACTCACGTATATATATACATATGTTCATGGTTCATTATTGTGTTTTCATGTGCTTGCTTACATAATGTTTTAATTACAAATTATGCAGATGTCTATCTAATACATGATTGGCCAATGCATCAGATAATGTGTTTAATTGTCTCGGAACATGTTGATATGTAATAAAATCAAAATGTCTTTCCAACAACCTTACACGTAAATACAACCTTAGTATATGATGGTTTCTGACGGAATATTGCCTGTTGAGCCGGTGGACAACAAGTTGAGAGTCCAGGTTTACTATCAATGCGTGAATACCGAAATTAATTGCTCTAGCAAGTAACTCGATTACAGCACAGTATTCGGCAACATTGTTAGTAGTATGGCCTAAACACACACCCTGGCAATCTATTAGCTCGTTATGAGGATCGTAGATTACCCATGCCGCAGAAGACAAACTGCGGGTACTGCGGTAGGCACCATCAGCGAAACCAACATAAGGTGCATCCGGCATCTGCACAAGAAGCGAAAAACACAATAAATGGAAGCTATGTCTCGAAAACCGACACACAACACACCAAAGTACATGTATGTACATAATAAAATGTACCAGCATCACGCATAGTACTTTTTCAAGTAAAGCCCATTTCGGGGCTTCCCAAGAGGGTTTCCTTCATAATCAATCAGCTCGTAGGCCCCTTTCTGCAGGACTCTCTTGACAATATAAGGGCCTAGCCACATAGACTCGAGTTTTCCTGCGCCTAGCTTATCTTTTGCTTGATCATAGAGTAGGACCAAGTCTCCCTCAACAAAAGAACGCGGATGGACGATTTGATCGAAGTGAGTCTTGACTCGCTTCTTTTGTGTTTCGATGACCAAAGAGGCCAGGCGACGAGTCTCATCTAACCGTTCTAGGTAAAGAAGGCGTTCTTCTAACGGGGTAGTGTTGGGAAGTAGTTCGATGGCTAATTTCAATGAAGGGATTTCACATTCAATTGGAAGGGTAGCCTCTAGTCCATAAACTAGTTGAAATGGAGTGAAACCAGTGGCATCCTTCACGGCAGTTCGGTAAGCCCATAAGGCAGGGAATAACATCAAATGCCAGTTAGATTTATGCACACCAACGATACGTTGAAGCATTGTGACCAAGATTTTATTGACAGCTTCAACTTGACCATTGGACTGAGGGTAGTATGGAGTTGAACTATCGTGTTGCAAGCCTAGCTGGGTTGTTAACTCCGACATCATATGATTACGGAAATGCTTTCCGTGATCAGTGACAATGGCTTGAGGGACACCGAATCGTGAAATAACATGATTGAATAAAAATTGTGCCGCAGTGTGACCGTCTTCAGTTAATGTAGGCATCGCCTCGGCCCATTTAGTAAAGTAATCGACGGCAACGATGATAAACCCATGCCCCCCAGCCGAGCGAGGGTTACAGGTCATATAATCAATTCTCCATTTTGCAAAAGGGCCGACGGAAATCACAGGGTGCAACGGAGCAGAAGGCGCTCGCATTTTCCGTTGGTATATCTGGCACTCATGACAAGACCGGACGGCAAGAATGCAATCCTTGAAAATAGAGGGCCAAAAATAGCCAGCACGAAGGATTTTTTGGGCTGTAGCATATCCGGACATATGTCCGCCACAAGCGCCAGCGTGGCAATCATTGAGAACCCGTTCAACTTCCTCTAGAGTAAGACAACGGCGAAGAACAGAGTCTGCACCAAGACGATATAATGTATCTCCGATGATACGGTAGGGTTGAGATTGATGACGAATCCTCCGCCGAGCGTCTTTAGACACACCCGGACGGAAGGAGGACGTTTGCAGATATGTGATTATATCTCCGTACCATGGATCGAGGGTGCTAATTAGGAACAGGGTTTCATCTGGTATTTGGTCTTCTGCTAGCGAGGTCGAGGAAGACGATGGCAAAGAACAAATTAACTCAGCGAACACAAGAGATTTATTAGACTTGGCAGTGGTAAATTCCAAGTCAAACTCTTGGAGGATAACAATCCACTTTGAGTATTTGCCCCCTAGCAACTGGCGTGACAATATATACGTAATGGGGTTGCAATAAGAATTCACAGTAGTAGTACGCAGAAGAATATAATGACGGAAGCGTTGTACAGCACAAACTGCGGCTAGTGCCAACTTTTCGATATAAGCATATCGAGTTTCCGTGTCTAACAGGTTGCGACTGAGATAGTAAATAACATGTTCAGTGTTATCATCATCGGTTTGGACAAGAACCATGCCGATAGTGGTATCGGCGGCAGCCAAATACAAGGTGTAGTCGCGATAATAATTCAGAGGACGAAGCAATGGAGCAGAAACAAGTAAACTCTTGAGACGTTCAAAAGATTCCTGAGCTGTGGTATCCCAATGGAAAGGGATATCACGCTTCAGTAATCGCGTAAAACCTTTAGCTACTTCAGCATAGTTGGGAACAAAACGGCGTAAAAAATTGGCTTTCCCCTGCAAACTTTGTAACTGATGCAAAGAATTTGGGGGAGGGAGATTGACGATATCTTCGACTTTAAGGGGATCCAAACGGATGCCTTCTTTAGAAACGATAAAACCGAGAAGTTTGCCAGATTCAACGCAGAAGACAAATTTGTGGGGATTTAGCCGGATTCGGTAGTACCGACAGCGAAGAAAGATTTCGCGAAGGTGTTTAGGGTGGTCCAGACGTTTAGCTGAATGAGCAGGAAGATCATCTAGATAAGGTTGCACAATATGCCGAATGTCATGAAATGCATACGACATTGCGCGCTGGAAGGTAGCACCGGCATTTTTAAGACCGAAAGGGAGCTTTTTATAGGCAAAAGTCCCCCATGGGCAAATAAAGGCCGTTTTGTGTTGATCAACAGGAGCAATATTGATCTGGTTATAACCGGAGAAACCGTCCATAAAAGAATACATTTCACTGCCGGCACATTCGTCAATGATCTGATCAATGAATGGTGTGGGAAAATTATCTTTAGGACAAGCTTTGTTTATATCACAGTAATCGACACAAACCCGGATTGTACCTTGTTTTTTAGTTACAGGGACAATGTTAGATACCCAATCCGTAAGAGGAATAGGGTAAATAAAACCGGCGTTAAGAAGCTTTTCTACTTCGGCCTTAATCGCCGCAGCCTTCCTAGGATGTACAGGGCGTAGACGTTGACGAACAGGCTTAGCATCTGGGTACGTGATTATTTCATGCATCACTATACTAGAATCAATGCCAGGCATTTCTTCATAGGACCAAGCGAAAACATCACGAAATTCGCGAAAAAGTTCAGAATAAAGTTGAATCTCCTCTAGAGTACAAGTGACTCCGATATGAAGATGCTCGACTATCCTGGGTTTAACAGAGATGTCGAGGGGTTGGGTTCGTGTAATGTTTGCCATATTTCCTTCAGAAAAAACCTGATCAATTTGAATAGGCGTTTGAAGGATTTGTGATGGGAGACAAGGAGCGAACCGCTCAAGGCATGTCAGGAAATGCTGCGAGGCAGGGAGAAATGAGGAACGATGGTGAGAACTGGACCAGGGAGGTTCCTCTGGAGACATGGTCTCAATAATAGCTTCGTCGGAGAGGAATATTTCTCCTAGAGAATCCGAAGAAGCCTCATCTAGAAGTCCTGAGGATGGAGTAAGCGCAGAAGAGGGAGCCGAGGCAGCAATGATTTCAACATAATTAAACTCGGTAGGACTCAACGGCATCTGGTCGCCCCAGGAATCTACTTGGTCTGTAGGGGGTACGAGCCACGGATTAGAGCCAGTAGCGATCATATTGACAGAGGCGACATTTATAGGGGGGAGTGGAAAAACACCCATAAGATCAGGATCTTTGAAAAGTCTAGCTCCCAGAGTCTTAGGTAATTTGGAAGTATGGTCCACGAACGGGATGGTGCCTTCGGAAGAAGAAGCAAAAAAGGAGAGCTGGTCAACGGTAACGATCTTCCCTTGATGAGGAAAACGAATAATTCGGAAGAAAGATGAAGCAACAACTTGCATTGCGTATATCCAGCTACGTCCGAGAAGGAGGTTGTAGGTTAGAGTAGCATCAACAACTTCAACTTCCATCTCGACCGTCTTCCCTTCCAAAGAGATTGGTAAACATTGGAGTATACCGTAAGGACGGGACGCTCTTCCATCAAAAGCTTCCAAGGTGGTGGGAGATTGGCTCAACGCCGGAGATCCAATCGCTTTCCAACAGGCAATGGACATGATGCAAGTTGAGGCACCTTCATCAATAACTGTACGATGAATTGTCTTGGAATCAATAATTACCTGTATGAGGAAGGCGATTTGAGGAGGTAGTCTTAGAGTGTGGCGTTCTAAGTCAAAAGTTATTAAATCCGAATCGGCCGGATCTATGCCACCAATGGCAGATAGCATGGACTTCCTCTGAGAAGGGCAGCTCTGGAGAACCTCTAAAGCGGACATAGCCGACGGAGTCTCTGCTAAGTCCTCAACGATGTTGTAGTGCTGTGCAGCACGAGCATTAGGATTATACGAGGATTTACGGAGTACTCCTTTTGGAGGGGGTCGAACAGGCGTTTCGGTGGTAGGTCTCTCAATGTGGAGTGGACCAGAACTGAACAGGGGAGCACTTGGGGGAACCTCAGGCTCTTTCCCGGCAGATGACGAATAATCCTTCGTTTGAGTACTGATATTAATGGGTATTGTACTAGCCATAAACACTTGAGAACCAAAGGAAGAGGGAGGCTGAGTAGGGTCAGCCACCATTTGAGTTTTTTGAGTGTGTTGGGTGGGAAAGGGCTCCTTGAGCACTGCAGGAGTCCCAGAGGTGCCTTTTAATAAACGACTAACTTCGGACTGCCTCGGGCAATCCTTGGTAAAGTGATTTTCATCGCAAATAAGACAAGGATATCTGGGTTTGCGTTTAGTGCCGTCCTCAGGTTGAGGTTTTGGGGTTTCCTGCTTAGGTTGCTCCGTCTTATTTTTCGCTTTCCCTCTTTTCTTCTCTTTCGAAGCCTTGCTTGCCGTATTAGATTGGACGGCATTAACCTCAGAAGTAACATTCGAACCAGACGATGCCTGGGAAGGTTGTCCATTCGAAGCAGATGTTTTTTGCTTTGCAGGGTTCATATTTTTCTTAGAGGGTGAATTAACCGAACCGATGATACCGTCAACAGTGGGTGTTGGCGGGGCTTTAGATGTTCCTTGTCTTGGGACATCAGGCAGATAATCATATAACGTACCTGACTGAGAATAAACCAAGTCAAGGTACTGAGCTCGAGCAATAGCTTGCTCTTCAGTGACACACGCCCCCATGGCGATATCCCGAGCTATTGGAGGCACGAACGAAGTCGTAAACCAATCGGTAAGAAGCTGGTCGGGAATCCAAAATTTGATCATACGTCTACGCCGTCTCCATTCATGAATATGATCAGAGATATGCGTAGCTGTCGTTTGTCTTAAGGAAGTGAGGAGGTGCGTACCTGTTTCGTATCGAATGGGCAACTGGAAGTGAGTGAGAAACGCCATAGCCAAGGAATTGAAATCTTGAAAGGACCCGCGATGAAGTTCGATATACCACTTAGCGGCAGAGCCAGTGAGAGTCCTTTGAAAAAGGCGAAGCCGAATTGAATCGTCAAGCCATGAATTAGACGAACACCACAAATGATAGGTCATAATATGGGCTTGTGGGTCTTCATTGGCTTTACCATCGAATTTTGGACAGTCACCAGGTATTTTAGTTGGAACTGGAGGCCAATAAGGATTATGAAGGATAGGATCATTGGTTAATTTGGATACATCTGGTAATTCTAAAGTCGCTAAGAATGGTAATTGAGGATTGAAAGGCATCTGGGGCTGTTGGTAGGGTGGAGCACCAGGGTTCCACCCAGGTGGTGGTTGCCGCCATAGAGTTTGTCCGGAAGGATTTGGCCCCATAGTGGATTGGCCGTAAGGATTTGTATAGTGTCCCCCAGCATAAGGATTACCAAATGATGCTGCAGGCGTGCCGTATTGCTGTTGGTAAGTTTGTGAGGGATTTTCTTGCGGTTGTTGGTAATTCTGGTACGGGGCAAACGGAAATTGCCCTTGAGGTTGTTGGTAGCCATACAGTGGTGGGGCTCTGAATTGAGTTGAAGGACCAGGCTGGGTTGGATGAAAAGTTTGTGATTGAGACCCAGCCTGCATTTGAAGGCCAGATGGGTGTTGGGGTCCCATTTGGGGCCATGGACTAGACTGAGCAGTACCAATGAACTGTCCTATAGGTTGGGCTATCTGGCCAGAAGGAAAACCTTGTTGATGGTGAGGTTGGCCGATCTGTCCAGAAGGTTGGACCTGCTGATACTGAGGTTGGCCTACCTGCTGGAACGGTTGTTGCGCAGTTGAAGGTTGTCCTAGCAGACTAGATGGTTGAGGAGATTGGGCAGTTGGTTGGCCCAATTGTGTTTGGGGCTGACCAATCTGCCCAGAGGGTTGTGAATACTGGACAGTAGGTTGACCGAGTGGTTGAGTACCTTGTCCAGACATTGGACTATACTGGACATTGGATTGGTTCGGGTTAACAGTTTGTTGACCACTTTGTCCAGCGGGATAGCCTTGCTGGATACTAGGTTGGACTTGTTGAAAAGACGACTGACTTGAGTTACCAGAAGGTTGCAAAGAGGAAAAAGGAGCAGCAGTAACGAAAGGGTTTCCATAAATGGATTGCCCTAGTTGGTCTTGAGGGGGTTGTATTGGAGATTGCGCAGATAAAACTTGACCACCATGGAAAGAGGTGGAGGTCCAATCAATTGACAATGGGACCGATACCTCAACAACCAGTTGAGATGACAAATATGGATCATATGGCTCCTGCATTGAGACATTTGTCATGGGGTCAAAGACTCCAAACAAAGAAGCTGAGGGACGACTATAAATAGAAGTCAAGGGGGCTGCACATACCGTTGGAGCGGTTGTGACGGAGGTAACAGATAGACCGCGACTTTGTGGAGTAAAAGGCTCCGTAGCAGGAAAAGTGTGTGATGACCACATGGGACCTGTGAACGGAGTTCCAGAAGGCGTAGCATCTCTCAAAGCTTTATAACCCAGTGGTAAATTTGTAGTAGTAGGCGTACTACTAACATGTATAGGGTCCGTTGAGGTGGGAATTTCACCGCTCGTTGCAACGGACTCATCGGTTGTAGTAGGGGATAATTCATCCATGTCGGATGAAACTTGTGGGACTGACCCACGAGGGGAAGGATGGTCCCAAAAAGGGATACCGTCCTCAAAAGGTTCCCACGTAGGGTTCCAATGATACTGGTAAGTCTCGTCACCTGGGGCACGAGAACTAAGTGGTTGTATACTTAAAACCACAGGAAGACTCACCACCGGTGTTTCGGTAGAAGATGAAACTAGTAATTCTGCCAGGATGAAACTTGAGAAGTTTATCGAGATAACTCCTACTTTGGACTGATACAAACGAAAGCTAATTGGGTAGATGTTATCGTGGCCAATAAATTTTAAGACACTGAACTTAACCTTTTCATTTTTTAAGAGTCGAGAAAAGGGTAAAAGATGACTCTAGTCTCCTTCGAATATTTAATGAGCACGAAGTGACAAGACGCTCATAGGCACCTTTTCGTTTAGGGAGTCCGAAAAGGATCAAAAGTGACTGCTCTGGAATTCTAGGTAGAGGGTGTGCCAAACTTTTCGCAAAACCACAAAATACTTTTTAGGGTACGGGTGGTCGATCTTCGTGAATGCTGTGTTCACTGCATTGCGAATTGTAGGGCGGCTGACACGGCTTCCTATGGATAAAGGCTTTATTCCTATAGGGGTCTCCCAATATATACTCGACGGTACGTGGGAGCACAGTCCGTATTGGCAGCTACCGTTTCACCGTGGAGGAATCACCCAACCACTCGACAATAAACTACCAGGTTTAACGACGCCGGAACACGTCTCTAACCTAGACCTCTAGAGTGTTTGCGTTATGTTCCAATGCGTTGTTATGTTCATTGAGTTCATTTTAAAGTTTATCTTTGATTATGTTTCAGTTTTTTGGTCCTACCGTATGTGATATCTCGAAAACTTCTTACATGCAAACTATATGCCGAAATTAAATCATTTGATTCGATGAATTCTATCTACAGGAGGGTTGAGATCTTTTTCACAAACGAAATGATCACTTCAACAAAGAACAAAGATCCTAATGCAGCTAATAACAAGAAACGAAATTTTGTCTTTTTTCTTTTCAATAGCAACAAATAACAATAAATGCTAACTATTATAATGCAAGAGATTTTTTGTTTTTCTTTCCTTTAAGATGGCATGATGCATGTAAACAAATTCTAAGAGATATGCACAATCCAAGTTCAGTCAATGAAATAGAACCAATTCTAAAACACAAAATGAACCATGCAAGCAAGGAAAAACACAAAAACTAGTGAACTTCAAAGAGGCTAGAAGTGAAGTATTTAGAGTATAGAAGATCAAGCTTTATAAAGCACTGGATAGGTGTAGAACAATCAACAAGCTGACTGGATGATCAAGAGACCGAAACTTCCCACAGAAGGCTAGACATGCAAAGTCACTGGAAATAAGCAAACAGCTGAGGGATACAGGCTAAAACCAGTCAAGCAGAGGTTCAACACAGTTCCAGAGGCTGAAAGAGATATATAAAGAGACTGAATGAGCTTTCCACCCACACACAGGCAAAATTTATAGAGCTGGCACGACTGTTAGCCTGCAACTTGCGCTACCACAGAATTGGCGCGAGTTGCTTTTGAGCAACGTGCGCCAACTGGCACGACTGTCAGAGAAATAACCGTGCCAATTAAGCTTGCCAACTAAAAAGATAAATGATACGACCTCAGGTCGGGTTGACAATGCTCAGATGGGTCAAACAGTAAAGAATCAACTCAGAACTGACTCAGGAAGCTCATGCACTCAAGCAAGCAGAAGAAAATTAACATGCAAGACAAAAATCAAAGAGTTACTCCCCAGTGGAGTCGCCAATTTGTTGGTAAGGTAAATCCCCTCTGCGGACAGAGGCGATCCCACTAGCCTATCACAGAACTAGCCACAAACAAACCACGCTGCTACGCAAGTTCCTAGTTATGCATCAAAGGTGAATCAAGAAGACTAACCTGGAGTCCAACGCTATGATTGAAGCAGAGTTGATATCCTCGCTCCCTTGCTCCAACGGATCATAACGAATACCTGCACATGCAAAGGAAGAGACAGATACCAACATAAAAACTACCAAGGCACAACTATATTTCAGTCAGAAAGGAAATAAATCAACATATCACCATGATATATAATGAGATTGGAACTATAATAGCAGTCGCTCATCAATTAATAAACAGGAAAAGTTACAACCATTGTTCTGACGTCGACCCTTCTCCTGGCTGGGCGAGTAACTATATGTGTCTTGACATGCATCTCTTCTCCGGCAGCATAACCTCTCTAGCACTCATTAGCATTCCTCCAAGAACTCAACATCTAACACTCCATGACCAATAATCATCACTACTATCACTCAATCACCAAATCACTAGCATAACACTAACACCAACACTCTCTCTAGCTTGTCCAATGCATAATGGCAAGCTTATATAGATGAAGAAGGGAGGAGGATGCGATGAACCGAGACACCTTTCGTGGAATTAGCAAAAACCATAAAGATGGATAAAGCTCGAAAAAATCTGATTTTCTATCCTCAGAAAAGCTCCATGTAATGAAGGAAACAACAGTCGGACGTGCATTAAGGCAAAAAGCACGACTAAATTTGGTTGGCGCGACTGTTGCTCTAAGATAGAGCGCCAATGGTCGCGCCCTCTTTTGAGGATCTCCATCATTGGTGCGGGTAGGATACTGTGGACTTGCGCCAATGGAAAAAGAGCACTTTTTAGGGATGATCTACAGAAGGTGTCTTCAGGGAACATGGAGTACATACTCAGGGGAACATAATGCAAGTGTTTTTAGCCCTTGTCACTTCTTATAACTCCCGGAATGAGTCCTCTAAGGTACGACAAGAGGAGTAACAGGGATGGTGACAAATTATTGTGTAACACCTATATCAAATAGAGATAGGAACAAACATGTACCTCGGCGATGCACCTTTTCTACTATGCACCTTTTCGAATTTCTTATGATGCAATTGGGGGCCCCATCTAGGCTCAAGGCTCAAGGCTCAAGGAGGGGCCCCATCAAGGCTTCAACCCATCGGGCAAGACCATTGAAATGAATAAAGAACTGACAATGAATAAGGAACTTGATGGGGTCCTAATATCTTCAGTGTTTCCATGTTCCTATTGTACTTTCAATGATGTGATGTGTATTGGAATTTATTTACATTCATTACAAATTTCTATCTAAAACATGATAAGCAAGAACATTTGTCAATATATTTAGATTTCTAAATATGTGTTCATATTGTATGAAATCAAAATATCTTTCTAGAAGGCGAACTCTTAAAAACATACGCAAGATGGTAGGACTTCTAACCGAATAAACATTAGAAAGTTGTAGTACTACGAGCTGCGTGTCAAGTCTGATGACTAAACAAAGAATACCATTTGAAATAGAATCTGACAGTGGCTCGATCACTGCGCTATACTCAACGATGTTGTTGATAAGGTGACAATACAAATCCCTATAGCCATTCACCATTTGAAGCAAAGATAGCCCATGTTGTAGAGGATAGGTTCCGAGTATTATGACTATAACCATCAACATAATCTAAATACAGTTCAAGGGATGCCTACATCTACAAATCAAATGTAAAAAAAATCAACAAAAACCTTCAGAAACTCTAAAGAGACACACCGTAAAGACACTCAACACACCTATAGACAATATGTACACAATGTTACTACGCATGAGATCAAGCATAATATTTCTTTAGGTACAACCCATTCTTAGGCCACGCCAGTGGAATTCCATCAAAATCGAGTAACTCATAGGCCCCATTTGCAAGGACACACTTGACAATATATGGACCCGACGACATAGGTTGGAACTTTTCTGATCCTAACTTATCAGATTCTTGGTCATATAAAAGAAAAAGGTCTCCTTCTGAGAAGGAGACACGAGGCTTGACACTTTTGTCATATTGCACCTTGATATGTCTTTTATGAGCTTCATTAGCTAGAGTGACATCGCGTCACGTCGCATCTATTTGGGTGAGATGTAAAAGATGTTCAGGGATTGCTTCTAGACCATAAACCAACTGGAAGGGTGTAAATCCAGTAGTAGTTTTCACTAAGGTTCGGTATGCCCACAAGGCAACATAAAGGAGTAAATGTCAATCCAATTTATGGACCCCTACCATATGTTGAAGCATAGTTTTGAGAACTTTATGGATAGTCTCAACATGTCAATTAGCCTGAGGATAGGAGGGAGTGAAAATTTCATGGGAAAGTTCCAGCTTAGCAGTTAGTTCAGTCATCAGATGATTCCAAACATGCTTTCCATGATCTGTAACTATGGCTTGCGAAACACCAAACCGTGCGATAACGTGATTAAAAAAGAAATATGCAACCGTTTCGCCAATGTTGTTAAATGTAGACATCACCTTAGCCCATTTAGTAAAATAATCTACTGTGACAATGATATAACCATGCCTCCTCGTTGAGTGACGGTTACATGTCATGAAGTCGATACCCCATTTCACAAAAGGTCCTATGACGATAACGTGATGCAATGGAGTAGGCAGAGCACGAGTCTTACAATCATAAATTTGGCATGCTTGACACTTCTGGAGAGGGGGAATACAATCTTGAAAAATGGCAGGTCAAAAGTAACCAACGTGTAAGATCTTTTGCGTTGTAGCATAGCCAAATAAATGACTGCCACATGTCTCAGATAATATATGGGGTGTTATGTCTCTACATCGTATTCTTGGACCAATACCATTGGTATAATATAAATGGCATCAGTGAGATACAAGAAATAGTTGCCCTGGTAATCAAGGGGATATAATAGAGATGCCCAAACCAGTACATCTTTTAGGGCATCAAACACTTTCTGAGCTGCGTTATCCCAATGGAAGGGAACCCCCTTTTTAAGTAGGCAAGTGAATCCTTTGTTCAACTCAATGTAATTAGGGATGAATTATTGCAGGAAGTTAGCTTTCCCTTTAAGTCATTGAATCTGAATGAGTGATGAAGATGCAGACAAGTTGATGATTGTCTGTACTTTCAGAGGATCGATACGAATTCCATTTTTTGAAATAACAAACCCAAGAAGTCAACTAGAATTAATGAAAAACACACATTTGTGTAGATTTAGTTGAATATTATAGTGTCTACACTGTAAGAAAGTTGTTGTAAGATGCATTGGGTGATCAACCCGATACTTAGAATGAGCAGGGAGATCATCCAAATAAGGTTGCACAATGTGTTTAATATCATGAAAAGCATAATCTATTTCCTGTTGAAACATGGCCTCGACATTCTTCAAACCAAATGGGAGTTTCTAGTAGGAAAATGTACCCCTGTGACAAATAAATGCAATTTTGGGTTGATCCGCTAGGAGAATGTTGATTTGATTATATCTAGAGAAACCATCCATGAACGAATAGATTTCACAATCGATACAGTCATCAATAATCTAGTCAATGAACGGGGTTGGGTAATTGTCCTTTGGATAAGCGCGATTCACATCCCGATAATCGACGCATACACAAATTGTCCCCTGTTTCTTCATGACAGGGACAATATTTGACACCCAATCGACGAGAAGAACGAGGTAGATGAAGCCAAAATGAAGGAGTTTTTCAGCTTCACTCTATATCACGAAAACCTTCTTTGGATGGACTAGACGGAGGAATTTCCATACTGGTTTCACATCAGGATATGTTTTAATCTCATGCACTACTATATTTGGGTCGATATTTGACATTTCCTCATAGGTCTAGGCAAAGACATCACGAAACACTTGAAATAGGGATTTATAGGTATCAATCTTGGATGGAGAGCAAGACGCACCAATCGGTGTATTTTCGACAATAACGGATTTAACAGAGATATCAAGAGGTATCGTCTCTTCAATATTTGAGAGATTCTTCTCAGAATCGACTTTGTGGATAGAAAAAAAACCTATAAAAGTCTCAACGACATTGGGTAGATACACATGACTGAGATTGTCCTTAATGGATTATGGTAAGGAGGAATGATGTTGATGATCATCCCATGATACATCGTCTGGCATCATGATCTCCATGATGTTCTCATCGATAGAGAAGACACATGAGAATGGATCAGAAGACGTGCCATAATCCAATGATCGATCAAACCAATTGATCGAAGAGAAGGTATGAGCCACCCTAGTCGAATAGATAGCTTCGTAAACGAGTTCAATAGGAGTAAGCGACATTTCGTCACTAAAACTATGGATGTTAGTTTCATATGGTATAATCCATGGATCAGTCTGGATAGTAGAAGAGTATCATATTGATATAATCATCCGAAGATGAGCTGTGGGGAAGAGGAGGAGGAGGAATAGAAAAGGTTCCCATGAGCGAGGAATCCTTCAACAGTCCAACCCCGACTTGCTGATAAGAATGTAGAGACTCCCCTACAAGTGGGACACTTCTAGTAACTTGAGAATCAGAGACAAAAAAGTGAGTTGTTCAATGGCCACAATCCCGCCCTTATGAGGAAAGATGATCATAAGGAAATAAGTCGAAATGACTGCAGCCATGGCGTAAACCCACGTGCGACACAATATAAGATTATAATCAAGAGGTCTGTCAATAACTTCCACTTCTATGGATACAAAATTTCCCCCAAATTCTACTTGTAAGGAATTCAGATTACCACAAGTTTTATACGTTCTCCCATCAAAAGCTTTCAATGTGGTAGGCTAATGACTCAGCTGAGGCGAACTAATCGCTTTCTAGCAAAACATAGACATGATGCAGGTTGAGGCTCCCTCGTCCACAATATAACGATGAATGTTCTTACCACAGACGACGACCTGAATGATAAAGGCCAATTGAGTTGGAAGGAGAGGGGTATAGTTTTCATGACTGAAAAAATTAGGTTTGAATCCGAAGGATCCGCACATGCAATAGCTGAAAGAAAAGACTTTTTTTTGGGCGGGGCAGTTTTGCAACACCTCAAGGGTTGACATAGCTGATGGAGACTGAGCTGAGTCCTCAACTATGCTATAATTTTGAGCAGCTCTGGTACGAGGGTTGAAAGAAAATTTATGAATAACGCCCTTTGGAGGCTTAATAGTCAACTCTGTAGGAATCATGGGCGAAGGAGGATCACATGGAGGTGATGCCGAACTGGCAGGTTGATCAATATCCTAACTGTCTAGAGGATTCACATTACCATAGTCCTTGTTTCGAGTAACCACCATAACATCAAATTTATGCTTTGTGGAGGCAAGCATTAAAACTGTGATAGAGGAAGATGAGTCTTGAGCAACCATATGGCTCTCCTGATTATGAAATGGGTCAGTCAACACAATGGAAGAAGTGGAGGATTTCAAACATTGATTCTCTTTCGGGCGATGAGGACAATCATGAGTAAAGTGCTCCTCTTTGTAAATCAAACATGGGTAGCGAGGCTTTCGTTTCTCATTAGAGATTTGTTTGCTTATCCTGCGGAGAAGAATATTTCTTATTTTTTACTTTTCCTTTCTTCTTGCTTCCTAGTTACTATTGAGATTTTCCTTTATTAGATGAAACAACATTGATCTAAGAAGAAGGAGCCACAAGAGGATTGGATGAAGAATTTTGGGTAGAAACAGTGAGAGAAACACTAGATGGTTTTCTCAATGTGTGCGAACTGGTAGAACCAATGATGCCATCAACATCATGAGATTCTTTACCATGAGTGGGAGGAACATCGTTCGAAGGTCTCAGAGCATCCGATATATTTTCATAGAGCGTGTCAGATTCAATATATATGAGGTCCAAATACTAAGTACGAGAAATTACTTGCTCTTCAGTCATGACTCTGCCTTTGGCTACATCCTCTGTGACAGATGGCAACAGGGATTTAATGAACCATTCTACTAACAACTGATCTAGAACATATGTTTTAACCAACCAGTGACGCCACTACCACTCACGATTGTGATCTAAAATTCGAGTGGCTTTAGTTTGTTTGAAGTTGGTCAAAAGTTCCGTTCCAGTTTCATACCAGATGGGTAACTGGAAATGCGTAAGGAAGGTGGTAGCCAAGGAACTGAAATCATGAAACGAAGCTCTAGGTAACTCAATGTACCATTTAGCTCCAATACCTGTAAGAGTACTTTAGAAAAGACATAATTGTATGGAATCACCATTAAGGGAGTTCAAAGAACACCAAAGATGATATGTCATGACATGGGTTGACGGGTCTTCTCCAAGATTACCATCGAAATTTGGGATATCAGAAGGCAATTTGGTGGGAATTATCAGCCACCAAGGTGAATGAGCGATGGGATTATTGGTAAGTCGAGTCAAACCTGGTAATTTGAGAGTCACCACAAAAGGTAACTGTCGGTTAAAATATGGTGGAGGATAGCTTGGACAAGAAGGAATAACCTGAGAAACAGGTACTTCCATTCCCAGATAAGGAGGGTTCTTGATAAAGAGGAACCCAAGCACCAAAATAAGGAGGATTTTGGTAACCAACATATGCGTAACTTCGTTGACCTGCTCCATGCTAACCCTACAAAGGATGGAATGGTTGCGTTTAGATATGCTGGCCTTGAAAAGTCACTTGAGGAGCACCTTGATAAGGTCTATACTATCGCCCTGCAGGATTTTGCATCATATCGACATAAGGTGCGTTCAATTAGGGCTGTACCATACTATACACATTCTATCCTATCAGAATTTGAGGAGTACCTTGCCCAAGCGTTTGAGATTGTAAAGTAACTTGTAAAGGTTGGGTAAGTGGAACTTGAGGGGTACCAAATATTGATAGAATATGTTGAGATGAAACAAACAAAATATAAAGGTTGACTTACATGTATTTGAACTTGTTGAGGTATGGATGGATGAGTAAGAATTTGAGATGAAGATGACACACGTTGATGATTCAACAATCGGTTCCAAAATGAACCAGGTTGGACGAGAAAAGTACATTGGCAAACACTGACATCCATCTCAGGATAAGGAGGATTATAATAAGGGTGAATACCAATTTGAGGTATACCAACAACATGTTTCCCCCCTGCCATAAGAGGAGGGGATGATGGAGGCAATTGCAATCCAGATGGAGGGCACCCAACATAAGGAGAGTTAGGTTGTTGAAGATAACCTTTCCCACTAACATAAGGGCCAACTTGTTGTTCAATTGTAGGTGTAGGCAGAGGAGAAGGAGTAGGCTGAGTGGCGTTCATAAGAGAAGTACCAGATGGAATTCCCGAAATGGATGACATGGGAGAGGTCCAAGGAATGGAAGTTGTAGCAGAGAAGGTACTAGATAGAGATTTATAACTAGGTGGAATGGGTGGGCCACCATACAGATGTGCCTCTAGTGATGTTGCAAACATAGATGAGGAAGCAACATTTGATGTCTCAACCATAGTGGTGGACACAAGTTGGGAGGTCAAATCGGATCCAGTCATGGTTAACAATCCCAATGAATATTCTGCGAGAATTCTGTGGGTGAGTCCAAAGAATCAGGTAAAGGAGTTTATGCTAGAGTTTAAAGAGGAGGAAGATGATAAGTCTGATAAAAATGGAGTCCACTCCAATGAACAAGAGTAGAGGGACGAGGCTCCTATTCCAAGATCTCTTTAATACTCACAAGTATGTATGGAAGAGGTTCACTGTCGGGCCCAAGATATATAGGTTGACGTTCTGTTTGAGATAAAGTAAGAGAAGAGGAAGGACCTGAAGTAACAGGTGAAGATGGTTGAGGTTCCTCAGGTTCAACAACCTCAAGAATTAAAGTATATGACTTAGGAAATTTAGGTTCAATAACCTCATGCAATAAGGTTTTAAGGGCTTCTATTTTGATTGTGTCAGATTCACCGACAAGAGTAGAGGTTATCTCAAGCTCAGTATTCAAAGGGAAAGATGATTATGGTTGATCAGATTCAAGAGGAGGACCATAAGTAGTTCTCAAATTTCCCGATTTGGTAGTTTGCGTATTCTTATGCTTTTGATGATGGAGAGGAGTAGCATTTGGTGGAAGAGGAGGATTATTTTGCATTCTATTCGAAAAATGAAGTGGGGGATTTTTTTCTTCCAAGTTGGATAATAAAGTTTAGAAATTAAAACAAAAATAAATAAAAAAGAGGGTAATCTAGGCATAAATGATTCACAAGCAACCATGAACTGCAATATACACCTTGGTGAACCAAGGACTTAACGTAAGTGCAGAAAATATCCTCAAATACTATGTTCATTATATCATAGTACATAAGACGACCGTCTCATTTACCTATGGCAAGGATAACAACATATAGGGCACTTCCAAAATATACTCGATGGTACGTGGAAGTGTAGTCTATAGTAGTGCTGTCTAATGAGTTCGATGAGAGCATTTCCATATACTTTACGTGCATGGAATGTAGTCTAATATACCTAAAGGTATGTGGAGAACGATCCTATACACTCACATATGTGGAACGAGATTTCACCCGCAGGATACAACGCTGGCAAACAATGACGACTCCTACATGTAACGACGCTGGAACACGTCTCTAGCCTGGACCTCTAAATTTTTGCATTAATATTACAAATGTTCCTTAGGTTGATTCAATAAATTTTACTGTTTATCTTCAAATAAGTTTCATTTTTGGGGCTCATCGCGAATGTCACCTGAATATCCTAAAATGAAAACTAGAATGAGGAAATCTAATCTTTCTCGTTCAATGAAAATATATCTAAGGGAAGAGACAATGTATGTAGAAAAAAGTATGCAACAAACAATGTGCAAAATGTAATTCCCTTTTCAATGCAATTGTTCCAATTTCAATGCACACACAAAATCCAAATGCTAATGCAAATATTTTTCTTTTCAAGTCACTTAATTTTTGAAAATGAAGAAAACTAAGATGCAAATTCTAATCACTGATTCAAACAAGCTTTTCAGAATGATGACTAGAACACCAATTCATCTAAGCACTTAATGATCAAGCAAAATTAGTTTGCAAACAACCTAATGATAAGAACAAAGGAAAATATTAAAAAAAATCCTTACCAAAGGTATTAAAACAAAAGCAAACCAAATGGAGGCTTTATAGGGACAACAAGACACTTAGAGACTCGAGGAAGAGCAGCTGGAACAAGGTTGATTAGAGAGAAAATCAAGGCAAAGACAAAATTGTGCATGAACAAGAGCCAACACAAGTGCAAAGGAGGCACCAATGCTATGCAACACAGGCACAAAGAAGGCTCAGCTGGGGTGCAATGCTTTGTCAGAAGACTAGAGGGTGCGTTGGTCTAGGGATGCAAATTTCCGACACAAGGATTGCAATTGAGACTCAATGAAGGGTCTTCCTAAGCCTATTATTGACTGAATAAGGCAATAAAGGTTCGGAGAAGAGGTAAGACAAACACAATGGTCAAAGAAAATACACCGCTCCCTAGTGGAGTCGCCAATTTGTTATGCAAAATCTATGACTATGGACAAAAGTATATTCCCTAGGCCTGATGGACTGACATAGAACAAAAAAAAGACAAAGGGACTAATGTTTTCTTTAAAGTAAATTGATAACGGGATGAAGCCTACCAGAAATCTATCGTAGGCTTCGCTCCTTCCTTGGATTAAATGCCCAATCCTAGCTCTAATTGCTATTATTAGAACCTGCATAGTCAGATAACACAAGCCAACGATCCACAAAATCTATGTAGCATCATCTAATCACTTTATTCAATAGATCAACATGGTATTGAAATATATGAAACCATAACATCATATATAGGAAAACAAATAACTCTTTGCATTAATAGAAATGGAGTGAGTTACAACCAAAAATAGGTGTTGATCTTGTAAAAGAGCTCCTCCAAGTTGAATTGTCATTTCCTTGTCACAAAGTGCACCTCTAATCACCCTAATGCATGGAAATATATCTCTCACAACAACAAAATAAGGGTAGAATCCCTCTCCAAAAACCAAACCCTTGCATATGGATGCCAGTAAATATATAGGTGAAGGAGGTAATTCATGAATTCTTATTATTTTACGAATTAGGGCTTGAGATTCACTCTTGATGGGAGGATAAGATCAAGGGATAAGGGATGAAAACTCAAAGGTAGGATATGATAGGATTCGAGACTTTTATCTGAGGTAAATGGTTACAACAGATCCTGGAAGCTTTTGGAAGAAGAGGCTTCGAGATTCTTTCTCTTTTTCCTGAATTTCTAGAATCAATGTACCCCCAACACTGAGAAACCTACTAGTGATCAACGTAGGTGCAGAGTAGGGAAACCTGGTAGTCAACGTTGTCCAGTAGGAGGCTAGGGAGCATTGGTCCTTAAAATGATTGAAACAAGGTGTTTTGAGGCATAAACTGAGGGATTAGAATGAGTCATGCTTAGGGATTTGTGCAAGGATGATGAAAAGGAGGTCAAAGGATATTGACTAATTTTGTTGAAGGCTTATTGACGAGATGTGACAAAATGGCCTATAACAAACATGGCAACATAACAACCATACTTCTTATTGGAGCTTTATAACACAACTCATGGCAGTATTTATATCCATATACATACATACATATACCAAAACTTCTTTGCCTCAACTAGAAAACATGTAAGGATACATAGCCCGCATCTAATCAAGCATCTCCCATGTAGCTTAATTGAGCCCAATGTGATTCACCTGCGCTTTAACCTGCTTGATTTCTCGGTTTGGGAGCATGAACATTTTTTTTCTTCTGTAAAATAAATTGAGGTTCTGGCTGGAATTCGCCTTTAGGCTCCACCTACAATACAAACCAATCAATAACATGATCGACAACCTTTACATATGTTTTAAGAATGAAACATGGAAAACATCATTGAATTTCATTGTTGGAGACATTACAAGTCTGTAGGCCATTGAACCAATCCTCTCAAGGATCTCGAAAGGCCCACAATACCGAGGTATGAACTTCGCACATGATCTGATCCTCAAGGAGCTCTTCTTGGGCTTGATGCGCAAGTATATGAGTTCCCCAACCTGAAACTCCTTAAATAACCTGCGCTGATATGCATAGCTCTTCTGCCTGTCATGTGCTACCTTTAAATTCTTCTTGATTACCTACATTTCCTATAACATCTCTGCCAACATGTATGGTCATATCAACACACTATTCATTGGATCACTCCAACTGATAGGAGTATTACAACTCCACCCATACAGTGCCTCAAACAGACTCATCCTCAGTGACTCTTGATATCCATTGTTATTAGCAAACTCAACTAGTGGAAGATACTCTTCCCACTTCTGCTGCTGATGCATAAAATACATCCTCAACATGTCCGCCAATATCCTGTTGACCTCTCTTTTTGTTTGTATGTCTGGGGATGATAAGCTATGCTGAATACCAACTCTGTACCCAAACCTGCAAACAAATCTTTCAAGAATTTGGAAGTGAAATTGGCATCCCTTTCTGACACAATATTCTTTGGAACAACATGCAACCTCACTATCTCCTTGATGAAAACCTATGCTACATCACTAGCTGAATAAGTATATTTCATTGGAATGAGGTGTGCTAACTTGGTCAACCTGTCCACCACAACCATGATGGAATCATGCTTTCCGGATGTCCTCGACAAACCTATAATGAAATCCATGGAAATGACCTCCCATTTCCTCTTCTAAATCGAAATCAATTGTAGTAATCCACTTGGATGTTTGCACTCTACTTTTATTTGTTGACAAACCAAGTATCTAGCCACAAACTCTGTCACTTCTTTCTTCATATTCAAACAATAGTAGAACTTCTTCACTATTATCAATGTCTTTTGATATCATAGGTGACCTGAATATGGTTTATAACATGAAATTCCCTTAAGATAAGATTCTTGAGTTCACTGTTGTCCTACACATAAATACTGTCCCTAAATATGATCAAACCATATGCTATAAGACGATAATCCACATCCTGATCACCTATACCCTATTGTAAGCTCTGCATAAGCTCCCTATATCTGTCATCCTATTGTCCTATCTGTAAGATCTGATCCTGTAGATCTGTCACATAAGAACTCATAACTGCTATATGATTTACCTGCACTCTGCTAAGAGCATCTGAAACCTTGTTTTCCTTTCCCTTAATGTACTTGATCTCAAAATCAAACTCACTAATCAAGGCCAACAATCTATCTTGCTTGGAATTCAGATTCGGTTGGTCAAACAAGTATCTTAATCCACTGTGATCAATCATCAATACAAACCTACTTCTAAGAATATAGTTCCTGCACATCTTCAAATTATGGATGATCGCTACCAACACAAGATCATGTGTAACATAATTTTGCTTGTGCTTATTCAATTTATTTGATTCATAACATATGAGCTGTCCTGTGTACATAAAGATTCCACCAAGTCTTCTCTTGCAAGCGTCTGTACATACCACAAACTCTTTTTCTGGATCTACAATATTTAGAACTGGAGCATTTGTCAACAAATGTTTCATATGCTTAAAACTGATTGCACATTCCTCTGTCCATTCAAACTTCTTAAATTTTCTTTGCAATGATGTAATAGGATGCATGATAATATCTTGATGAAACTCCTATAGTAACCTGGTAATCCCATAAATGACCTTACTTCATCCACATCCCTAGGAGCTGTCCATTCCATGACAACTCTTATATTTTCCCGATCCACTGCTATTCCTTCCTTGGTAACAATGTGTCCCAAGTAATGTACTTCTGTCTGAAAGAAATTTCATTTTCTAAGCTTGGCATACAACTAATGCTCTCTTAGCAATCTTAACACTGCTAATAAATGTTCAACATGATCTTCCTCATTTTTAGAATATATCATTATATCATCAATGAACACAATAACAAACTTATCCAGACAAGGACACACCACATTAGTCATTAAACACATGAAAATAGCTAGAGCATTAGTCAAACCAAATGGAACTACAACAAACTCATAATGCCGATACCTAGTCCTGAAAGCAGTCTTGTAGATGTCTTCTTCTTTGATGCATACCTGATGGTATCAAGATCTCAAGTCAATTTTTGAGAACACTGCTGCTCCCTTCAATTGGTCAAATAAGTCGTCAATCCTCGATAACAGATACTCGTTCTTGATGGTTACCTTGTTCAACGACCTCTAATCAATGAAAAACCTAAGAGTACCATCCTTCTTCTTCACAAATAATATTAGTGCACCCCAAGGCGATACAATTGGCCTAATGTATCCATTGTCAAAAATTTCCTTCAACTGCAACTTCAATTCCACTGACTCCGATGTGCTCATCCTGTATGGTGCCTTTGATGCTGGTGTTACCCCTAGTACCAAATTAATAGAAAAGTCCACTTCCCTATGAGACAAATATGAAATCTTTGTGGAAAATACATCCTGAAATTGTTGTAAAACTAGGTACCTGCTCAATACGTGCACATTCTCAACATCCTTACCTTTATCACTAGAAATATGTACTGCAAATAACACACACCCTTTTCTGCGACTACGCTTTGCCTGCATAGTTATTACCTTTCTAAATGATGTAGCTTTCTTACCCTGCAAGATCCTTTGTTGTCCATTTTTATCCAAGCACTCAATGACCTTGTCATAACAATCCACCTTGGTCCTATGAAGATACAACTAGTCCATGCCTGAAAACATACTATACAATCCCAACAGAACCACATTCAAATGCGCTGATGTAGGCATATCATTCAACTCAAATGCACAAGATCTTACCCAATGATGAACTCTTCTCTTTGTATTTGTAGCCAATTTCACTAACCAAGATTCTGCATGCACTTCTTTATTCAAACCACACTTACCAACTAGGTTAGGATTAACATAACTATAATTAGATCCATGATAAATCAAAATACAAACAACTTGATCGCAAAGCTTACCACCCATCTCGATAATAGATGCCTGGTGATTTGCGTGCCTGTTATCCAATGCTGTATAGATCCGTGGAATGCTTTGCCCAACATCCCCAACTGTTTGTGCTTCTTGTGCATTGTAAATTTGAGGTCTACCACACTGACTCTATAGATAATCTCTCTTAAGATGCTCCTTACCACATGTCCAACCTTGTAACTGTCTCCTGCCATGACCTTTGTTCTGCTGTTCTCGAGGCCGAGGTCCATTAAACTTCTTGTAAGGTGCAACATTTTCTTTCTCACCATTATCTTGGGGTCTTGTTCTTTTCGGCGGCCATTTATCTTTAGTCTTGTCGTTCCCTTTCCAACCTTGTTGAGATTCTGTCTTATGCCTTGATTTATCATAATGATGATTTAGGTTTTCAATGACTTCTTCAAATGACCGAGGCTCATCATTCTCAATCCGATCTCTAAATGCTAATGATAACCCATTGACAAATCTCTGATCCTTCAGATACGATACATACCTCAACAACTCCAGGAAATTGGTTGTATACTCCTCATCTGTCATTGATCCCATCTTTAGCTCATAGAATTCCTTGGCTTTACCATCATAGTACCTCTCTGACAAATATTTCTTCCTGAAAATCCTCTTGAATTCATGCCAACTCAACTCTTTTGTCTTGATGCCTCTGTTGGGACTCACAATTGACCTATTTTTGACCTTATCTTTTGCCGTATTATTACCCTTTTGCAGTCATAAGTTGAAAGCTTTTATTTTATAATGACATATTAACCCCAAGGTATGAAGTAACCTTCCACATATCTATATTTAATTGTTTATTTCATATTCGTGAATATCTTTATACTTATCATTGGAAATGCTGACTAAATTGTCAAATAATTGTCTTAAGCTTGCAGGAGTTATAATGTATAGTTGCTGTAACACCAAAAACAACAATTACGCAGTTGCTGTAACACCAGAAACAACAACTACGCAGTTGCTGCAACACCAGAAGCAGCAACTCCGTAGTTTCTACAGTCAGCAACAGCAATTACCTAATGCAAGCTATTTTGTAACAGCCACGAACAACAGATGGCAGCTATCTAAAGAATCCTAACGTGGCATAATCAAGCGGAAGTCTAAAGAAAGAAGAACACAGTCAGCATGAACAACATGGAGAAATGGAGAAGGAATATGAAGATCCCGAGAAGACGGTCAAAGTCAGTTACCCGCTGTGTAACAGCTAAAGCTCAAGAAAAGAATGTATTATCATACTGTTGTAACAGCACTCTGAATTGCTTATTTTTGACAAGATGGGTTAACTGAATAGACTGTAATACTTTATTATAATAGATGTCTCCTCTATAAAGAGGAGACATCTACATGAAAAAGGGATTAGTCGGTGCTTATGGTCAGTCTGTAAGCGAGATTCTGAGAACATCAGCAAGTCTGAACTCTATTGTATTTAATCTTTTTGGCAGATGAATATAAAACTGTTTTGAGCATTTAATCCCGTCTTCGTTTTCCTGGGGTATCTTGTGAGAGGGACTGGGCCCACCTTCCTCACAAGATTCACCCATTTACTTTCTTGTCAAGTGTGTAAGTGTGCAGTAGTTTCTTTCTGGTACTCTGTTTGGAATTGATAGCATTACCTCTGGTATTCTTTGTTTTGCTAGTACTCTGTTTCATTAATCACTTGAGTTTGTTTCTCACCGGTGAATGAGAGTGCAGTGTGCATTAGTAAATCTGATTACAGGGGCAGGTGCTGAACGTCCCCATCTGGAGGATAGGGTCCTGATCCTCTGCCAACAGAGCATCCATTATTTCGCTTTCCAGATTCGTAGTTTTAACTAATTGCTTTCATCTTAACAAGTACTGTAATGAAATAGCGTAAGAATTACGTATACTACAACTTTTCGATGCTTTTAGACTTTAAGTACATACAGTACGCAGTGGCCTTTGAAATAAAAAGACTTTCCCTGGTTGACAATTAATGTGGTACTTGAATGTTTAATTCATAAACAATTCAACTAGCCAACATTTTGGCGCCGTTGCCGGGGAAGGCAACTAAAGAATTCTAAAAGCATTAATGGTTTCTTTGTGAAAATAACAAGTGTATGAGAGGACGCAAGAAACCTAATTTTACAGGCGGCAAAGGAGGAAGGAAGACTTACATCGACGAAATCATCTCTAAGGCCGAAGCATCACAGAGGACGAGTTCCCAGAGACCCCAGATCCAATACTCCTCACAAACAGACCAATAGACGGAGGAAGTGATAGGACCTGAGAGGAAGCTGGAAGCACCAGAGTACACCGAGGAACCGGTAGAGGAACCTGAAGAAACAGAAGACACAGAAGATAAAGCGAGTGATTCAGGGAAAATACCGATGGAGGATAACAGAACAGAAGGGAGAGGGGAAAACTCGCTCTCTACCCTGGAATTCCCTATTGGGGAACTTCCGAGAGGAACAACCCCCATGAAAAATATTCCACTCTCGGCATTACCCAATTTCCATGGGTTGTCCTCCGAAGATCCGGACGAATTCCTCTTCGAATTCGACATACTGTGTAGAAGCTATGATTACATAAGTCCTAATCAGAAGTTGAAATTTTTTCCAGCAACACTAAAAGGGAACGCATTGAGGTGGTTTATGAGCTTGGGAGCTCAGGCAATCACCACCTGGGACCAAATGAAAGAGGGATTTCTGGCTAAGTACCAAGACTACTGCCGGACAAGAGAAAGAAAGGAAGAATTGTTTAAAATGGTCCAGAAAGAGGACGAGAATTTGGAAGATTTCGTGGAAAGATTACAGTATAATCTGCAGCGGTCTGATCATCCTAATATGAGCAAAGACATTTTGAAGACCGTACTGCTAAAAGGGGTAAGAGATGATTGCTTGGACATGCTGAACATGCTTGGGAAAGGGGACATTTCTAAATAACCCTTTGATGAAATTATTAGGCTCTGTATGCGGTGTTCAAGGGGAGCGGCAGGCAGATCAAAAAGCAGAGATAATGTGTATTCAAGGGTTCAGAAGTCAGCCAGTGGAGGAGCAACAAGAGCTGAGATAGGTAACTTATTAGAGGAATTTAAAACTGAAATGCTAAGTTCTTTTGCTTCACAGATTGATGCTCTACAGGTCAAGAAGAAACAGGCAGAAGTAGAAGCTGCTCTGGCAATTTTCTGTTCAAAATGCAGAGAAAAACATCCACTTAGAGAATGCCCACTGGATAGGATGCCTATATGCACAATCTGCGAGAAGGATCATGAAACACAACAATGCCCCTCTCTGCCTGGAATCAAAGCAGCACTGCAGACAACTGAAGAAGAAGCTGAAGCGGTGTACCTAATGACTCAGAGGAGGCAATGGCCGCAAAGACAAGGTACGAGCTCTAATACAACATTCAATCGTTGGAATAATAATTCTCCTTTTTACCCACCCATGAATCAAATGCAATACCCACCCTTCAACACAATGAACTTTCCACTTATGCAGCAACCAAATATCCCTTTTCCTGACCCTACTATGTGGAATCCTTGGGCCCCCCAGCAACCATACTTTAATCACTGGAACCCAAACTGGGCAGCCCAACAGATACCCTTTCCTCAACAACAACAATCTCTTTCCTTACCATCTAATAATCCTCCGAATAATTAGGCAATGAGACCACAGCTGCCTGTACAACCTAACCCCAATCCGAATAATAATAAGGCCTTGCAAGTTATTGACATTCAAAGTCAGTCCATTTCTCCCCTGCAATGTAATGATATCCACCTTCGCTCAGGGAGAATAGTTGAACCTATTATAGATGATATCATGGACTCTGACAAAGAAGAGAATAGAAAAGAGAAACCAGCTAACCATAGTACTAAAACAGTAGAATCAGCACCTAACAATAACGACCAAACAGTAGATCCACCATTCCCTGAAAGACTGACTCTCACTAAAGCACCTGAACAACCTACCTTCAATCTTTTAGGAGAGTTACAGAACTTGTATGTCAAAATCCCATTATTGCAAGCACTAAGGGATGTCCCTATATACGCTAGAACTATTAGAGATATCTGTGTAAAGAAACCTGGAAGGAAGGCTAAGGACCCCCTCACAGTTCATGTGATGGGGGAATTAACTGCCTTAATGACTGAAAAAGATTATCCTGTCAAGTATGGTGACCCTGGTCACCCTACAGTAACAGTCCAGGTTGGAAAAACCTTTATCTCGAAAGTCTTAGTAGACTTAGGAGCTGCAATAAATATCATGACTCTCGAAACAGCTCAATTGCTCCAGCTGAAAAACTTTATCAGGGAAACTCCTACTATCTTAGAATTAGCTGACCGTTCTACGATCAAACCTGAAGGGGTCATTGAAGACCTTATAATCTCTGTAGAATCCTGGAACTACCCGGTTGACTTTGTGGTTTTACAAACCAAAACAAAGTTGGGGGGTCATCCGTTGATTCTAGGGAGACCTTGGTTGGCTACAGCAGATGCTTTCATCAGCTGTAGATCTGGATCAATGACCATCTCCAATGGACAAGAGACTAAACAGCTGACCCTCTATCCCCATGCCACTCCCATGATTAACAGTGACAATTCTATATGGGTAGACTATGAGGATGAGGAAACCCAACCGATATTAACTATTGGGCAAGCTTTGACTTTTAAAGACTCCACCGAAGATGAACTAATTAGCAGTTTTATTTCTGAACCCTCTTCGGTTAATCCAGAAACATTTAATCACTTCGCTGCAATCCTAGAACCTGAATCCCAGCAGAATATGAAAGATGAAAACTTATGCCAGACAGCATTAGGCAACTCTTCCAAGAGCACAACAGTTGAAATTGAACCTGGTAAAACGCTGAATATAAATCCTGATTTGACTGATGATGAAAAACAGAAATTAATAAAGTTACTCCAAGCAAACAAAGAGGCATTCGCATGGGACTACACAGACATGAAAGGAATCTCCCCTGAATTATGTACTCATCGTATATACATTAAGGAGGGATCCCGACCAGTCTGTCAACCCCAACGAAGAATGAACCCTAACCTCAGAGAAATTGTGAAGGAGGAACTCCAAAAAATTTTAAATGCAGGATTCATATATCCAATATCTGACAGTGAGTGGGTTTCTCCACTCGTAATTGTACCAAAGAAGAATGGGAAATGGAGAGTATGTGTAGACTATAGATCATTAAATAAAGCAACCCAAAAAGATCATTTCCCTTTACCTTTTATTGATCAAGTATTGGATAATTTAGCAGGTAAGAAATTCTTCTCATTCTTGGATGGGTTTAGTGGATACAACCAAATCAGGATTGCACCCCAGGATCAGGACAAAACCACATTTACCAGCCCATGGGGAACCTTTGCCTATAGAGTACTGCCATTTGGGTTGTGTAATGCTCCAGCGACATTTCAGAGAGCGGTGATAGGAATCTTTTCTGATATGTTAAACGATTCATTAGAAATATTCATGGACGACTTTACTCCTTATGGAGTGACCTTTGAAGATGCCCTGCAAAACCTTGAAAAAGTACTTAAGAGGTGCATTGAAGCACACCTCGCTTTAAGCACTGAAAAGTGCCACATGATGATGAATCAAGGCATTGTATTAGGTCATTTCATTTCATTTTTAGGAATCCAAGTCGACCCAGCTAAGATTCAGGTGATTCAGAACCTTCTTATCCCCAAAACACAAACGGAGGTGAGAAGTTTTTTAGGACATGCTGGATATTACAGAAGATTTATTAAGGATTTTTCTAAAATAGCTTCTCCTTTGATTGTGTTATTAATGAAAAATGCTGAATTCAAGTGGACTGATGACTGTGAGACTGCATTCAATAAACTTAAGCATCAGTTGTCCACAGCTCCTATTTTGAGAGGACCTGATTGGGCATTACCCTTTCACATTTCCTCTGATGCCTCAGACACGGAAATTGGAGCTGTCCTGGGTCAGGAAGAAAACAATCTCCCCTATGCTATCTATTTCATTAGCAAAAACATGACACCAACTGAGTTAAATTATACAGTAACTGAGAAAGAATTTTTAGCAGTTATTTATGCTATTAATAAATTTCGGCATTATATTACTGGCTATACTACCTTTGTGCATACTGACCACTCGGCCATCAAGTATTTAATGAATAAATCAATTACTAATGCTTGAGTCACCAGGTGGTTATTACTATTACAGGAATTTGATATCACAATTGTAGATAGGCCAGGAAAAGAAAATGTAGTTGCTGATTTTCTTTCTCGTTTAAAAACCAATGAAAATGTTCCAGTAGATGATTCTTTTCCTGATGAGTATCTATTTGCAGTATCTGCTCACTCACCTTGGTATGCAGACATTGCCAATTACCTAGTTGCAGGAAAATTACCATCACACCTATCACACAGGGAAAGAAGGAAGATCATCCAGCAAAGTGCTAGGTACAGCTGGATAAGCGGGTGTCTGTTCCATACAGGAATAGATCAAGAAATCAGGAGATGCGTTGGGGAAGATGAGATTTATGACATATTGAAAGCTTGTCACGATGGTCCTTGTGGAGGACATTTTGCAGATAAAAGAACAACTCACAAGGTACTTAGAATGGGTTATTACTGGCCATCACTTTTTAAAGATGCTAAAAAATATGTGAAGGCTTGTGACAGCTGCCAAAGAATGGGCCAGCCCAACCATAGGGATGAAATGCCACTCAACCCTCAGGTAACTCTCGAACCCTTTGAGAAATGGGCATTAGATTTTGTAGGTCCCATTAATCCTCCATCCAATCAAAGAGTTTACATTTTAGTATGCACAGATTACATGACTAAATGGGTAGAGGCCAAAGCACTCATTAAAGCTAATGAAGAAGCAGTACTAACATTCCTATTTGAAGAAATCTTTGTTAGATTTGGACTACCCAGAGAATTAGTCACTGATGGAGGACCTCCTTTTAATTCTCACGGTTTCAAAGATACGATTCAGAAATATCATATCAAGCATAAGATGACCACACCTTACCACCCCCAAGAAAATGGGCAGGTGGAAAGCACAAACAAGGTCATAGAAGCTATCTTAACAAAAACAATAAAGGAGAATAGAAGGGACTGGTTTCAGCATTTGCCCAAGGCTCTTTGGGCCTACAGAACCACTTGGAGAAACACAACAGGATTTTCACCCTATGAATTGGTTTTTGGAAAGAATGCTATTTTTCTTGTAGAATTTGAAATTAAAACCTTAAGAACTGCCTTAGCTGTTAACCTTGATTTAATTGATGCACAGACAACCAGGTTGCAGCAGTTGCAGGAACTGGACGAGAAAAGACTGGATGCCGTCCACCAAACAATCATGATACATCAACAAAGGAGCAGATGGCATGACAGAACCATTAAGCAAAAGCAGTTCTAGAAAGGTAACTGGGCTCTTCTTTATGACTCACGTTTCGAGAACTTTCGAGGGAAGCTGAGAACAAGATGGCTGGGACCGTATGAAGTGGATACTGTTTTCCCAAATGGAACGGTTAGACTATTAACAATTGATGGAAGCAGAACACCACTGTTAGTGAATGGCTACCGACTTCGGTTGTATCAACGACCGGTTTCCAAAGAGGACTTTAAAGCCACTTGCATGGCAATAAAACAATATTCTTTTCCAGGGGAACTTGTTGTCCCTCAAAGCACTTGAATTTCTATTATTTATGTAATTTTTAGGATTAGACATTTTTTTCTAGGAACTAATAAATCCGGCCAAGGATTGCAATATTATATTTCGAGATTTTGCAGATGTAGCATGGGGAAGTAGCTGAGAGCAAAGGCTTCAAAAGGAATTACTGGGCGGACTCCGAGTTCTTGTTGCTGCAACACCATTTCCTGTTGCTGCAACACCATTTCCTGTTGCTGCAACACCATTTCCTGTTGCTGCAACACCATTTCCTGTTGCTGCAACACCATTTCCCGTGGCTGCAACACCATGTTGCTGCGGTATTATCCCCGTTGCTGCAACACCACTTCCCGTTGTCCCAACATTATTCCTGTTGCTGTAACACTAGTTCCATTACTCCAGCACATTCCCCGTTTTTACAAACGTTTCCCCCTAATCCCAGTTGCCCCAACGGTAATTCTCTGTTGCTGCAACACCAATTTCGGCGCCACGATATTGCTTCCTGATCCGAAATATCCTTTCCACACGAAATATACCACCTTTCGTGATGATTACAGTACCCCACCATCACTTCCCGTCATTATCATTATAAATCACCCATATTCCCGTGCTTTCAGATCCGCGGTAATGATTATAATTTGACAGCAGACGAGAAAAGACTTTTTGACGTAGCGATCAAAAAAAGGTAAAGGACGAAGGTACACACGTTTATGAATAAGCATTAAATAATAGATAAGCGGAAAAAGGTTGATAGGTCCATCAAATGATTGCATTTCCCAATCATATCATTCACACGTAGGAAGGGGGGGGTTACCAAAGCAATTTCCATAATGGTAAACCACGCCAACCACCGCCACCCTTAATTCTCCCGGTTGTATGTAAAAACTACAGCATGTTACCATTTGTGATGTATACTCTGAGTTGAAATCGGTAGCTCGGCCCCGAATTCTGAAGATTTACCGAGACAACAGCCATGGGAGGAACCCTCATCACTCATGAACTAGGCACGACAGCAGTTCTGGAGCTCTTTCCGGAAATTTACCAAATTTTCTTGCAAGCTGGATGGATAGAATATTTCAGGAGACTTCCGGACTTTGACGAGCAGCAAGTCCTGGAATTCACATGCAATTTTACAGAAGGATTCTCTGTCGTCCAAGGAATTCAAGTTCCGGTTACGGAAGAATTCATAGCCGAATTCACCGGACTCCCAGCCACTGGTACAAGGTGGTTCAGCAGGAAGCACTTGATTCTGAACGCGCAGCAAGACTTTCTCCGTCCGGGCGAGGAAGTAGAAACCAAGGGCAGAGGTGTAGCATTGCGGTCATTACCTCAACCATGGCCAAGAGTCGCTGAATTCGTCAAGAAGTATCTGACATGCGAAGGTCGTTACCAGGTAATCTACCAGCACGACCTCGTCCTGTTAAATCACTTAAGAAATGGTCAATTATTGAACATGCCATATTATTTGCTGGGTTGTCTTAAAAATATGGCACGATATGCTATGAAAGCGAAGAATCCAGCTCTCTCCCTAAAACACCATCGCCTAATCCAACTGCTGATTAACAGAGCTCTTCCTCTGAACATCCCTCCACCTCCCATTAATCCCCATCCGGAGGAAAGAATTCCACAGCCTGTGCAGGGTAGTCCTCATCAAGAAGAGGAAACTCCTCGTCAAGCTGAGGACACACCTCAGCGAGACCAGGAGCCTCCTCAACAAACGGACGACACCCCTGAGCAAACCCCTTTGGAAAACCCTCAGCAAACAGAGCATATTCCCGAACAACCCCAGCAAACACCTCTGCATGTTACAGAAAATGAACAAGCAGCAGCGTAATTAACCATGTCTCCCAAAAGAACCAATTCTCCTGCCCCCATACTCAATATCTCTACTGATGATTCCGACGATAATATCCCAATTACACAGCTTAAACGAAAGATGCAGCAGGCAAAGAAAACCCCAGTAAAAAGAAGAAGAACGAGGGTTTCAACCAAAGCACCCACCACCCCGACTACTGTTCCGACCTCAAGAGCCAGCAGGAAGAGAAAAACATCTCAATTCCCTGCCTTTTTACCAAAATGAAAATCGGCAGTAGTTGGATCCCCTAATTCCTCCAACTCACCATCCATCGCTTTAAAACCCCGCACTCCAACCACTCCTCGAAACCCCTCTCCCTCACCCACAGAGGCTGAGATGCAGAGCGTTCATAGCTTCGTGGCATCATATCTTAAGACAGTTGATACACAAGAACCAGCTGCCGACACCCAGAATGATAATGAGCAAGTGGCTGCAACACAAGAACCAACCACTACCCCAGGTGACACACAAGAACCACCTGTGGGAAATATTGATAAAATTGACGTAGCAGAATCTCTGCCCCCACTGGAATCTACCGTCTCACAGGATCAACCTACTATACCCGCCCTGCAAGAAGAAATTGAGTTTCTAAAATCTCAGATTCAGGATTACCAGGAAGAAATAATAAGGATCAGGGAAGCATATCAAGAAGAATTCAGCCTGCATGTTTTAGCACGAGGAGCGTCGGCAGCAGAGAAAAGCAAGGATATCGAATATCTGTGTACAAGTTGTGGTGAGATATATGCTCAGGCAGGATATAGGCTAGTACAAGAACCAATAAAGGAAGCCCCCGAGGCTGAAAATGAAACAAAGGAGTCTGCTGATGCTGAAGTAAAAATTCCACAATTCTCTGCTGAGACAGAAAGACCTGTTGCTACACAAGAACCAACAGGATCTCTAGAAAAAGTGCAGTCAGAAAGCCCTGTTGATACACAAGAACCAACAGGAGCTTCAGAAGAAGTGCAGTCAGAAAGCCCTGTTGATACACAAGAACCAACAGGAGCTTCAGCAGAAGTGCAGTCAGTGAGACCTGTTGCTACACAAGAACCAACAGGTCATCCAGAGAACATGCAAGACCAAGACCAGGAACTTACTGACACACAAGAACCAGTAAGTTCACCTGAAGTTGCACAAGATCAAGAACTTACTGACACACAAGAACCAGTAAGTTCCTCAGAGGCTGCACAGGAACAAACAAAGGAGCTTCCCGACGCTATGCAGGAAGAAAAGGAAGAAGAAAACAAGGACTCACCCCGGCCTGCCCAGACTATTATGGAAGAAGAGGAAAAAGATACAGATTCACCCCGGCCTGCCCAGACTATTATGGAAGAAGAGGAAAAAGATACAGATTCACCCCGACCTGCCCAGACTACTATGGAAGAAGAGCAAACAGTTTCAGAAGGGAATAAGGAAGAATTGAATTCACCTAGCAAGAAGCAAGGAGCAGAAGAAGAAAAAGAGACAGATTCACCCTGGACCACCAAAATCAATCTGGAGAACAATGAATTAGCCCAACAGGAGGAAGAAGCTCTGGAGAGAGATGCTGGATCATCCTAGCCCACTCTGGTTGATGCCTGTATGCAAACAGAGCTTCCCACTGTTAGTGATGCATGTATAGAAACAGAAAGATTTCAGGAATTGAAACGTATATGGTGGAGAGAATATCAGCAGTCTCAAGGCAAAGCATTTGAACAACAGAAAGGGACCTGGTTTGACCATGCTTATAAGAACTGGGAAGCACTGGAACAGTGTAGGGCCTAGTATAAAGAAATTAAGGAACTAAAACACAGGATGTCCCAGATGTTTGAGTTATGTCAAAGGATGCTCGCCACAAGGAAACCCTCCTTTAACTATGCCACATTCTTAAGGGAAAGGCTTGCATTCATTCAGCTGAAGGCTATCAAAGAGGGGAGGCCTCATCAAGTGGTCACAGCAGATCAGTTTATGAAGACTTTTGCAGAGGCACCCAAAAGCGACCAAAACCTGCTATGTGAATTGTACCTCCATAATGAGGCTGTGTCTGAAGAAAGAAACATGAATATGACACCTGTAGTAGGTGACATACAATTGAGAGCTTTCATCTCCTTTTTGGCGAATCAGCTTACCTGGCAAAACGCCTATGTCTCAGGCCTCCAAAACGAACAGAATTGTCTTTTGTGGATTCGGTCTGAACCACAGAACGCTGCCACTTTCATTTTACAACACTTAAAAATGATAGACAATGATGATATGAAGGATCATGTTATGAGACTGCGAGCAGAAGTCCTAACAGACTGTCAGCAGTATGTAAAGACCAAAGCATCATTGGTTGTGAAAGCAAATAAACTATTTTGGGATAACTGCCCCGCAGAAAGGAAAGAATATCACCCGTATAACCCATCAAATCTGCAAGTAGCTTTATCAAGGGTACCTCGGTATGTTGAATGCGTGCAACGTTGTGCTGAGAATTGGATGGGTTACAAATTCAAGTTCCCACTTTTATGGTTGCCGGGTGATCAGTATAAGGGTCAGTTTGGACTTTCTAACAGAGAAGAGGCAGCAGCATGGAAACATATACGAACTGTTTGTGGTTTCAGAGACAAGTTTGATGTTACTCCCTACAGCTATTGTCTTAGTAATCTGCATTGTTCGTCCCAGTTCTCCGACTCAGACTCAGAGTAGACATTGCATGGGGACATGCAATCTCTTCAGTTGGGGGGGATGTTGGGACTCACAATTGACCTATTTTTGACCTTATCTTTTGCCGTATTATTACCCTTTTGCAGTCATAAGTTGAAAGCTTTTATTTTATAATGACATATTAACCCCAAGGTATGAAGTAACCTTCCGCATATCTATGTTTAATTGTTTATTTCATATTCGTGAATATCTTTATACTTATCCTTGGAAACGCTGACTAAATTGTCAAATAATTGTCTTAACCTTGCAGGAGTTATAATGTATAGTTGCTGTAACACCAAAAACAGCAACTACGCAGTTGCTGTAACACCAGAAACAACAACTACGCAGTTGCTGCAACACCAAAAGCAACAACTCCGTAGTTGCTACAGTCAGCAACAACAATTACCTAAAGCAAGCTATTTTGTAACAGCCACGAACAACAGATGGCAGCTATCTAAAGAATCCTGACGTGGCATAATCAAGCGGAAGTCTAAAGAAAGAAGAACACAGTCAGCATGAACAACACGGGGAAATGGCGAAGGAATATGAAGATCCCGAGAAGACGGTCAAAGTCAGTTACCCGCTGTGTAACAGCTAAAGCTCAAGAAAAGAATGTATTATCATACTATTGTAACAGCACTCTGAATTGCTTATTTTTGACAAGATGGGTTAACTGAATAGGCTGTAATACTTTATTGTAATAGATGTCTCCTCTATAAAGAGGAGACATCTACATGAAAAAGGGATTAGTCGGTGTCTATGGTCAGTCTGTAAGTGAGATTCTGAGAACATCAGCAAGTCTGAACTCTATTGTATTTAATCTTTTTGGCAGATGAATATAAAACTGTTTTGAGCATTTAATCCCGTCTTCGTTTTCCTGGGGAATCTTGTGAGAGGGACTGGGCCCACCTTCCTCACAAGATTCACCCATTTACTTTCTTGTCAAGTGTGTAAGTGTGTAGTAGTTTCTTTCTGGTACTCTGTTTGGAATTGATAGCATTACCTCTGGTATTCTTTGTTTTGCTAGTACTCTGTTTCATTAATCACTTGAGTTTGTTTCTCACCGGTGAATGAGAGTGCAGTGTGCATTAGTAAATCTGATTACAGGGGCAGGTGCTGAACGTCCCCATCTGGAGGATAGGGTCCTGATCCTCTGCCAATAGAGCATCCATTATTTCGCTTTCCAGATTCGTATTTTTAACTAATTTCTTTCATCTTAACAAGTACTGTAATGACATAGCGTAAGAATTACGTATACTACAGCTTTTTGATGCTTTTAGACTTTAAGTACATACAATACGCAATGGCCTTTGAAATAAAAAGACTTTCCCTGGTGGACAATTAATGTGGTACTTGAATGTTTAATTCATAAACAATTCAACTAGCCAACAGCCTCTAACCTGGTTCACATCTTTCCACCATATGGTTTCTTTCCCTTTGAGGTTGAAAATAACTATTCTTGCCTTCATATTTTCTATGTAATCATGCAACTCAAAGAACTTCTTCATCCCCAGTAACCATACCTCTACATCTTCCAGTTTCTTCAAATATCCATCAAAGGTAGGTGGCTTGAATTTCTTGAATTGATCTGACAAATATCCCCAAGCATTCCTCCTGTAAGTATAATAACGATGATGACCATGGTACCTGTTGGAACCAAAACTAGAATAGAACCTGTGTCCATCACCTCTTCTATGAGGTGTATCCAAGAACCTGACATCTCTAATCGTGTCATCCCTATCCAACTTGTGCCCACCATGAGACCTAATGCCACCATGACTAATCTTAAACGATCCTTGTTTCTGCAAATATGACAAACTTTGAAGGATAACTGCATTAACCTCTGCTTGTTTCTCCTGTGCCTGAATGATTCTGTCATTATCTTCTTTGGAACTTCTTATTTTTTCCTTCAAACTTTTCAATGTGTCTGCTATGTCAATGATATCCATGCTACTCATCTGATATATAGGGAGGATCTCGTGAACTATAGTCTACCAAATTACTAGTAATATGTGATCCTCCCGAAAGTATAGAATGCCAGCTAAATCAAAATACAACCATAATGAATACACCTTAGTATAGCTCAGAGGAGGATATCTCATTTGCAATGTCAACGAGATTAGCGCAATACATGTATAAACATAGTCATATCAGTATATAAACATCATTTCAACCATTATCTAGTTACTATGTATGACTATACCATAACCATGACAATGCATGCATACATCCACATAGACAACCATCATATATGTTATCACCAAAATAGCACCCTGATAGGCTGCTGATTAGACAACCTTAGTGTAACTATTTCAAACCAATCTTTTAGCTGAGGCTTAGCCTCCTTAGCCTGAGAGGGTTCTCTCAAGGGTTAATGATATAAGTTATAGATAGATGGCTAACTCTGTGGTTTGTGGTTTTGTATGTTTATAGGTTGAAAGATGAAGGCTTGCTACCATTGGGCTATGGAGTCAGTGACAGAGATAAAGATAACAAATAGCTCTTCTTATAAAACTGAGGCTTGCATATACTCCAATGAAAGAGTAACACATTCAGGAAAGTCTCAATAACTTGAAGTTCATAGGAGTTAGAGCATGTGGGCATGAATTCTGAGTAATGATACATAAATGTATTCAAAACGAAAGTATTTAAAGTGATTCATGAGAGTTTAATACTTAAAGGAAGTCAGAGCATGAGTAACCATGAATTCTAAGTAATAAGTATTAAAACATTGAAGAAAAACATCCAAAGATAGGACCCAAGAACTCAATTCACCATAGTTTAACATGTAAAGGAAGTCAGAGCATGTTCCTCCACGAATTTCGAGTAATAAGAATTAAGACTATGGAAGTAAAACATATCAAAGATAAAATATAAAGCTCATTGAGGTACACTAAGAATCTCAGATTCAGAAAAGCTAAACCGCTTCTGTATATATTAGTCCCTGCACAACATTTACAAAAGTAGTCTTTTTCTATAACATTTTCCAACCCCTTCCTAATTCAACCTATTGCTTCATATATAGCTTTTACAATATGGATTCCCTGATCCTTCATCAAGAGAATTCAAATTTCTATGATTAACACCTATTCTAACCATAAAACAAATCCTTAAATGCATTTGACAGTTAACTCTCTTCTAGAGTCCTAATACAATTAGGAGAAAAAATCCTTATTATGAATAAAACCACCTTATCTAGGAATTAAACATTATCTTTGACACCTATAGCTCCATGAATTTGAATTTGATGAAGCCTTTAACCTTGTTGTTAGATTCTGTTGACTCATCCCTTATTTGTCTTGAAAACTAGGAACTTGTTTCCTGCATTTAAGCTTTAACCTTCATTGATGCTTTTTGAATCCATTTGCTGACCAAATTGAACTTTTGAGACAAGTGATATGTGTTATCACTTCCATATAACTTTTCTCTTCCACCTGTACGAAAATCAAGCCCTTGAAGGAGTATAATAAGAGCTGATCTTGCTGCTAAAAAACTGCACTTACAACAATTTTGTAGCGCGCTATGAAACTACTGTGTATGTCTTTTACATAGCTCTTTTCAAAAGTTTCAGTCTTCAAAACTTCTTTCAATTTTTTCCATGATATATACAGGCTTTAATAATCAACATAGATAATCTTTAAAATACTTTTAAGAAATAAAATCCTTCTCCTCAACAAAACTACATCAAGAAATTGTAACTTACTGTTCTGTTCTAGCTGAACAATAGGTGTTGGGACATAGCTTTTATCTTCTCGTAGAAAATGTATTTTTCAAAACTGAAGGAGGATTTTCGAGACCACTCTGTGTTTAACAAAAACCTCTCTTGTTTTTTTGCAATACCTTTCCTACTGCCCAAAAACTGTCTTTGAATATCAGGTGTAAACTGGAAATTCTGATTTCTGAAAATATGGCTTCAAAGAAAGCCTTGTATCTCCCAACTGGTAACACTTATGAAAAAAGTGAGATAGATTATTGTAGCTAGAGATTTTATGAAGAGAAACCTCTTTCATAATTCCAAAATACCTTTGCATGTATCCAAAAACTGATCTTGAAAAAGACTACTAAAACCAGAAAGCAGAATGTTTCTCTCAATGAATTTAAGCCATTTTGTAGCGCAAGTTGAGTCATCAATTTCTCCTAGCTCATAACGAATTTGAAGAAATTGAAGAACATTTTTGTAGATAATTTGAAGAAATTGAAGGACATTTTTGTAGATAGGTATGTTAGGAAAAAGAACCTCTTTTAGTTTTCCAAAATATGCTTTCAGTTGCTCAAGAAACCCCTTGGGAGTTAACTACTTAAAACATAAAACAAGTTGTTGTTGTTGTTGTTTTTTTTTTTTTTTTTTAATCTAAAAAAGGCTGCTTCAGTCATTTCGTAGCGCAAAACAAGCATTTTACACCGTCTATGCTACGAAACTGTGGATTCCTATGTGATTGCAAAAATTTAACCCTAAACTTAATGGAATGACTTCTAAACACAAGGTGAGACTTTTAAGACATGGAATAAGTTTGTCAAACTTTGTTTGGAAATGAAATATGACCTTAAATACTTCTAACCCTATGACCTAACCCTTTAAGCATGAAATGACCTAGAGACCCTTTAACACCATGACTAGAAGAAGGGTTTGGAAATGAGAATGACACTATTGAGACTCTAATCCTATCCCTTATCCCTTTAAGCATGTGATGACTCAAAACTTACTATAAAACCATGACTAGAAACAAGACAAACTTTCCAAAGCTTAAATTTTTTTTAGGGTGATAACAATATACACCAAATGCATATTCGACTGACATGCATTCACGACAACATATCCCAACAACAACACCTTCAAATTATAAATGACAACACAAATGCAACAATGACCATCATCGTGTATACACATCAAACACATATACAATCTACATGCAAGCATGACAACCACATTCCACCCATCTAGTCCAAGGGGTGAACCATGCTCTGGTACCACTCTGTAACACCCTCCTCTCACATTTACCCAAGCTAACTAGTCCACCGAGGTAAACATGTGACAGAATTACTATGATATGATTCAACTCCCCAAGTATAGTTAAGGAAGTGGAATTGACAAACCAAAACCGAACTGATCTTCCTCTAGAGCTACAAAACCTTCAGGAGCAAACCAACCCCTCCATGTGTCGAACCTCTGAGAGAAATTTCTTCTTGACTGTACTAGACCCCTAGTTGCTCCCATGAAAATCCCTCCATGCGACTGAGAACCTCCAATCGCTCCCACAACAAGGCTTACATGCACTTGTGGCCTTTTCCAGGTAGCTCTGTGCCAACGACTGAGAATTCTGAGCCACTATTTCAAGGCTAGGACTCAACCCTCTACCCAGAACTTCATGAAACTTCCAAAAATGAAAAATAACATTGAAACAAGACTAATACAAAAAAATTGAATAAATACTTGACTTGACAAGGCCTAGCCATGATAGACATTTCGTTAAACACATCATGAACATGTAATATACAGGTCATATAGACACATCTGAACATGGGGACCTCATACTTATCTAAGATTCATCAAGAAGGTCTGATTCCCTCTTACCATAACTACATTATCATCTATTAGGTCATGCATTCATTAAGATTTCATTTATGAAAAAAAACAAGATGAGAGCCATAACTCCAGTCTGTCATAAACCATGCTTATAACAAACATATAACCAAAAAAATAACAATGATAGAAAAACCATTATAACTTATAATAAAAAAACACATTTACACATAATACACAAGAGGAAATACCTCTTATTAGCATATGAAAAATTCAACCAGGTCAAAGACTTCCACGTACCACTTGACCATAGATTGGGCTGAACCAAATATTTCTTTCAACCAATCACCCCTGTGCCATATTCCAAACATGAATGTGGGACTTACAACAAAATGAATAATGCTTCTTCAGGCTTTACTGCAATCCACCAAGGGATTATTAGGCCGAGGCCCTCATCTATACAACCAGACTTTATTGAAATCCTGCCAAAGGATTTCTAGGCCTAAACAAGAAACATACACTACCAAGATTTACCACAATCCGACCACATACCAGTCTAGGGATAACTAGGTCTATACAAGAATGGATGCCTTCGGATCTCTCCACCTAAACCGTGAAGAATTTATCCATCTCCACCCTATAGGATTTACCATAAATTACGCCATTCACCGGTCAAAGATTCCTAGGCCTAACGAGGGGATACACAATCAGGATTTACAAAAAGAGGAAAAAAAACAAACATGCATGCCAAAACTAGCAAGGAAATCATACATGCAACTCAATACTTGCAAGTAATCCCACTGTAGCCACTTGATCCAACTATTCCTAGCTTGATCCTTGCTTCCCTTTGATTTCTTGTCCTTCCTTTGCCTTCCTTCCTCCAATGCTAGAGTGCTCCAAGAATGCTCTAAGTGTCCAAGATCGTGAGAGAGTAGAGAGAATAGAGAGAGAGCTCCAAAACTGAACGGACAAAATGTTTTGAATTGATCCTTAGAAGCCTTTTTATCAATGAGGCCTCTATTTTCTTCAATTTCCATTATTTTTCCTTCATTTTCCTCTTCACATGCAACTTGTGACCTTTCACCTTTCTTCTCTCCTATTTCCATTATTTTCTTAAATAAAATTTCAAATAATGCCTCTTTGCCTTTTCAATGCCTTTGTCATTACCTTTGCCAATTTTCCCTTACCCATATTAAACCAAATTAACACCCACACTAGGATGTTTTGCCCAACATTAAGCTTGAAACATGTGTCTACGGACCTTGGTCTTATTTTTCCTTTATTAACTTTATTACATGGATTTTTAACTCAGGGCTGTTACAGCTGGCCTCATTAGGGCATGTCGTCCTCCTTGGAAGCCTATATATAATAGGGAACTCGACCTCCTATGGACACTCACTCACTTATCATCATCTGAAGCAGAAGTAAAATAAGGCTAGTGAAAAAGGAAGAAGGATGAAGGACAAAGGTTTGGATTATTTCTCTCTCTATATCTCACACATGCAAAGAAGGAAGGCTAGGGTTTTGATGTTGCAAGGTTGAAGTTGAGGAAATTGCAAAAAGGTCGAAGAAAGGAATAATATGTCACCTACAAGCCCTAGAAGGAGAAGAAAACCAAGAGAAGCTCAAAGGAAGCTTTGGAAGCTCTATAATTTCTCACACGTGTGGAAGAAAATGCTGCTACAGAGGCTAAAAATTTAGACCTACAGTGGAGGCCAAAATTCTGTAGTTGGGGGTCGAAATTATGCAGTTGGAAGAGATTTGTGTGGGTTTGATTTGGATAGAAGGAGCACATCATCAATAAGGTCTAACTTGGCCTTGGAAGGGTATTGGTCTTGGTTTGGAGGTCTTGGAATTTGTCATTTGAAGAATCTATAAGAAGAAGAGATTTGTGGGTTTTTCCTCTCAAGTGGAGATGTTTTGGCCCTAACTTCAAACCTACATCCCGTTTTCTTGCGTTTTGTTTATATTCTTGGTAGTTTTTTGATGATAAGAACAACATAATAATAAGAGAATAAACTAATAGTTAAGAAAAGTAAACATACATCACAAGCAGTTATCAATATTAAGAGAAATCATCTTAATTGCAACCCTATAGATTTGTCAACATGGTATCAGAGCCAAGGTTGGCTAAGGCCATAATGAAGATCACTAAATCCTTGAATACATCATTGAAGTAGTGTTCTATGGTGTAAGTCATCTCAAGCAAGATATCAAGGCATTGTGGAATCTCTTATTATCAATGAAAAGTAGTATGCCAAAAATTTCTACAAAGGACAAAGGGTTATTCTTAGCAGTTACAGGTACATTTCAAGATGAAAATATATGGGTAATCGATAGTGGAGCATCAAGGCACATGACATATGAGCACAAACAATTAAATACCTTATCAATAGGAAAATATTCCTACTCTGTTGAACTTGGTGACAAGAAGAGATATCCCGTAAGAGGAATTGGATCAACTTTGTTGGAGCTAGAGAATGGAGGAAATAATCATCTCAATATCATTCTATTTGTACCAGGTTTGCAAAAGAACTTACTTTCTATTTCATGTCTAGAAGATAAGGGAGATAGAGTCGCCTTTCTAGATGGAAAGGTGGTATGGGATAAAATCTCTAGCATTGATAATGAAAAAGTCATTGAGATTTGTGAAGGAAGACTCTACAGGTTGCTGACACCCCTCTCTCAAGCTTTGGTTCACATTGAAGTATGTCCATGCGAACTTTGGCATAGAAGGTTTGGATATCTTCACTACAAAATATTATCAACTCTAAATTCAATGGTGAATGGAATCCCTAAACTTAAGGAGGATCATGAAGGAGTATTCAAGGGATGTGCATTAGGTAAAAATGTTAAGAAACCATTTGGAAGTAGTGCTTCAAGATCAAAAGAAATCCTAGACCTCATTCTCTCTGATGTCTATGGTATTATGTCTACAAAGTCTCTTGGAGGTCATCTATATTATGTAACGTTCATTGATGACCACTCAAGGAAAGCTTGGATATATTTGCTAAAATCCAAGGATGAAGTATTCAACAAATTTCAAGAATTCAAAGCTGAAATAAAGAATATTACATAAAGGAGATAAAGGTACTAAGATATGACAATGGAGGAGAATACACATCAAAGGAACTCATAGCTTTCTGCAAGGAGGTTGGAATTAAGAGGGAGTTGATAATCCCATATAATCTGAAGCAAAATGGAGTTTCTAAACGAAAAAATTGCTCGATTGAGGAAAGTGTAAGAGCCATGTTACATGATCAATACTTGCCTAAATTTTTGTGGGGTGAAGCAACAAAAAATGTTGTGTATATTCAAAATCGAAGTCCCCATTGATCACTAAATAACATGACTCCTGAGGAAGCATTCACTGGGAAGAAACCAAGCATAGACCATCTCCGAATATTTGGATGTCCTTTCTATATTCACATTCTGAAGGACAAGAGAAATAATTTGGATCCTACAAGCATGAAGGAAATATTTGTTGGCTATAGTAACACTTCGAAGGCATATAGGATCTACATAAAGGAAAGACACCAAATCAAAGTAAATCGAAATGTGATATTTGATGAAAGTATTGCATTCAAGAAATCAATGGACCTCCCGATTGAGTCTGATGATGAATAACTTCCAATATTCAAAGAAGAATGACTTGGGAGGAAGAGGGTTCAAATCATGAAGAAGAAGTTCCTAGTGAGCGTGTGCAACAAGTCATCATCATAGAGAGTAAAAAGATACCTAATTGGTTAAAGTATACTCTACTAGATGCAAAGGGACATGGAGCAACCAAGGGTATGTTTAGGGAAAGTAAGAAGCATAAAGGATATTCACTGTATGCAACCTATATAAAAAAATTAATTGAAGCAGAGCCATCCACCTTTGAAGATGTTGTCAAACATCAAGAATGGAAAGATGCTATGTGTTGACCACTACGTGTCAACGACCCATAGTAGTACATCCAGTTTTTTCGCAAAAGGGATAGTTCTTGATCAATATGTCCGTGTTGTTCAATTATCATCATCAACCTGATCATGTTAAATTGTAAACCTTTCTGCATGTGTAAATTGTAAATAATCTTAGCAGGTCCATGTCGTGTATGTAATTGCCTAGGTAAACCTAATTTTCCAATGACTATTTACATTCTGGGAGGTTTTTTGTCTCAATGATCCATCTTGGATGTTCGATAGAGTTTTCCTTCAGCCTTACCCCAAAACCGGAATGGATTTTGTCACTAGGATCTCAGGGGAGTCCTAGTGTTCTAGATCGAGTCTATGTAAAGCTAATTTGGGAATAATCCTAACTATTTGGTTAGGTTATTTTATTACAAATTGCTTAGTCTATTGGATTATATTTGTGTCGCGTAATTGGGTAGTCTATGAGGGTCTTTTGCAAATGGGTTTTCCCCCTTGAGATGTAAAAAATGTAAAAATCATGATGTAAAGTGTTTTGAGGGTTGGGAAAATAATTTATCCCCTCATAGGTTAATCAATTAAATTTTCTGGCCAAAAATTTAATTAAAATCCTAAGCCAAAAATTTAATTAATTATAGGTCCTAGGTAAATTTAAAATTTCTAAAGGAAAAATTCGTGGGTCCTTTAAAATTAAAACTTTAAAAGGTCTCAGGACTAAGGTAAATTAATTATTTTGCTAAATTGTCAGGCTAGGCAGTAACTCCACAAAATAAAAAACTGATTCGTATATTATTCCATAGGTAACCCATTGTTATATACAATAGAGAGTGATTTTTCAGTTCATCTCCCAATGACTGTTCACCTTCCCAATTTATTTATTTACATAAAATTCCCAATCATGAAGATTAGGTGTCAACATTCCCCCCCTTAATATGAAGGGATGTTGGTGAGTCCAAGCATCATTCTGAATTGTTCAATCTTTTCCCTTCCAAGTGCTTTGGTGAAGATGTCTGCAATTTGCTCATTTGTGGAACAATGATGGAGATGGATTGTTTTTGCCTCAACATGATGTCGAATCAGATGATATTTAGTATTGATATGCTTTGTTCGATCATGGAACTTTGGGTTCTTGGCCAACTTTATTGCAGAGGTGTTATCAATCATGAGTGGAGTTGATTGTACTTTTTTTACCTACAAATCTTCAAGAATTTTCCTGAGCCACACAATTTCTTTCGTTGCTTCAGCTGCTGCCGCGTATTCTGCTTCTGTTGTGGAATCCGCTGGAACTGATTGTTTGTGTGATCTCCAGGAGACAGCTCCTGATCCAAGACTCATGGCATATCCTGAAGTAGATACCCCAGTTTCTTTGTCTCCATCGAAGTCTGAATCAGAGTATCCAATCAAGCTGAAGTCGTCCACCTGTGTATACTTGATTCCAAGGTCTTGAGTTCCCTTCAAGTACCTTAGAACTCTTTTTGCAGCAGACCAATGTCCCTCACAAGGCTTTTGCATGAACTTGGAGAGGATTCCAACAGTAAATGAAATGTCTGGTCTGGTAGTAGTGAGGTAGATGAGACTTCCTACAAGCTGTCTATACTTTGTTGCATCCTCAAATTCCTTTCCTTCAATAGATGTGAGCTTTAAGTTTTGTTCCATTGGAGTAGAAATAGGACTGCACTCTGTCATGCCATATCTGTTTAACAAATCTCCAATGTATTTCTTTTGAGAAAGAAATATGGATTTTGGATGTTGGGTTACTTCAATGCCAAGATAGTAATGAACATAGCCCAAATCAATCATTTCAAAACTTTTCCCCAATTCCTTCTTTATGGATGAAATGTAGCTTTCATTGTTCCCTGTCATTAAAAGATCATCTACATATACCACAAGATACACAACTGTTTTTCCAACTTTCTTGACAAATAAAGTTGCATCATCAAGATCAAAATGATTGAAGTTGAGTTTCAGAAGATGCTCAGTTAGTTTTTCATACCAGGCTCGTGGTGCTTGTTTGAGGCCATATAAGGACTTCACAAGTTTGCATACTTTATGTTCATGTCCTTTCACTGCAAATCCTTCAGGCTAGGACATAAAAACATTCTCTTTTAGATCTCCATTCAAGAATGCAGTTTTTACATCCATTTGATGGAATTCCAACCGTTCTGAGCTGCTAGTGCAAAGAGTGTCTGGATGGTGGCCCATTTTGCTGTGGGGGAAAAAGTTTCCTCATAATCGACCCCTTCCTTCTATGCACAACCTTTTTCCACAAGCCTAGCTTTGTGCTTGTCAAGTGAGCCATCAGCTGTGTATTTGTTCTTGTAGACCCACTCGCAGCCAATTGGTTTGGTTCCAAATGGAGGATCAACCAGCTTCCAAGTGCCATTCTTTATGAGGGCATCATACTCCTTTTTCATCGCTTCTTTCCATTCATCATGAGAAGCAACTTCTTTTAAGGAAGTTGGTTCAAAATCTGTAGACAAGTTCAATTCACAATCATAAGTAACATCCATATCAATAGGTGAATTAGAGTCATCTACATCACCTCCATCTTGTCGGTTTGAATTTCTGGTTCCTGTTTTTCCAATTTCATCAGGATGAACACTTTCAAGTGTCTTTGTCAGCCACTTTGGGGGACCTTTCTGAGATGGTCCAGGCTGCTCTGTTGATTGAGTTGGGACTGAATCAAGATTGAGTCTCCCAATTCTATCAATTACATCACTTAAAGCATCATCCGTTGTTGGAGTTTCATGCAGAGGAGATAGTTCTTCAGAAGAAGATTCCACATGTTGTTCTAGTATAGGAATCCCCCCTTCAAGATGTGGAATCTGATTATCAAATTCTTGAAATGATTTCGATTTTGTGAATCTATCCAAGCGATCAAGTTGTCGCTCAACAACATTGTCAGATTTGGATGATTCAAGAAAAATTACATGTATAGATACACCAAACTTTTTATTTACTTCCTCATAGTGGCAGTATGCTTTGGAGGTGTTTGAATACCCTAGGAAGATACCCTTACGACTTCTAGCACCAAGTTTGTTTCTATGTACCTTTGGTATCAAAGCATAACAGGTGGAACCAAAGATCCTGAGATGTTTTACCGAAGGAACATGTCCATACCACAATTCATAAGGAGTCTTGTTTCTTATAGCATTAGATGGACATCTATTCTTTATATATGCAGCACATAGAACAGCATCAGCCCAAAACATTATCTTTACATTTTTGAAGAAAAGCATGGATCATACCATATTCAAGATTGTTCTATTCATTCTTTCAGCTACACCATTCTGTTAGGGATTATAAGGCACAGTTGTTTGATGTTTGATCCCATGTTGGAGAAGATAGTTTTCAAATTCATTTGATGTATATTCTTTTCCATTATTAGTGTGAATAGACCCAATATGAGATTGTGCATCATTTTCAATCCATTTATGAAAATTCTTGGATGTTTGAAAGGCATCAGATTTTTTCTTCAATAAATAAACCCAACACATTCTGGTGTAATCATCAATAAATGTCATGATATATTTATTTCCATTTGCAGAAGGAACAGACATTAGACCACATAAATCTGAATGAATGAGTTCAAGCTTCCTATGTGCTCTTGAATGTGAATCATGAAAATACTGTTTGCTATGCTTTCCTAGAATGCAAGCATCACATTGCTTATGTTTCCTAGGAATTGTAGGCAAACTAGCAACACCATTTTTCTTCAATAAGTGGAGACTGTCATAGTTTAAATGTCCAAATCTAGCATGCCATAATAAACTTGATGGAAGTGTACCTTCTTCATGATGAGAAATATATGAGAAATTTTGTGCATGAGCAGAGGTTCCTTGCAGTTTGAGAAGCCTTTCTTCTTCTATTGCCCTCATGACAAGTGAGTGGTCAGATGCTTTTCTTACCTCAAGCTTTCCATCAAACATATGAATGGAGTGACCTTGCTGGCGGATGTGGACCAAGGAAAACAAGTTTCTCTTGAGCTGTGGGAGATATAGAACATGATCCAGAAGAAAGTCTGGAAGACTAGGCAATTTAAGCCTGATTGTGCCAAGCCGGCCTGATGGCTTGATTTTTGACTGATCTGCAAAGTATACTGCTCCATCAACATTGTCAGTGAAATCTTCAAAAAAATATTTTCTATGAGTCATATGACAGGTTGCTCCTGAACCAAGCAACCAATCATTTTTCGAAGAAGCAAGTGAAGCATTAAACAAATCTTCATTTACTCCAATGTTTCATTGTGCCTCAATATAGTGAGCGGATTCAGGTGCTTTACCTTTATCTGTATCATCAATTTTACCTTTTTGTTGGTTTCTTTTCTGCTCAATTTTGTCCCATGGTAGCTTGCATGTAGAGGCATCATGTGATCCATTTCTTTTGCAGCGAATGCAATGAAAGTCTGCCTTTTCTCCTTGAGAATGTCTGCCCCCCTGCCTCTGAAGTATCTTCCTCTTCCTCTTCGTCCACCTCTTCTTCTTGTAGAATCTTGAGCAGGATGATTTTCCTTATGATCAAGGCACACAATCTCTTCAGAAGATTCAGGAGTTGTCTTCTTTCCAAAGGCTTTCTCTCTTTCAACAAACTTTTTCACAAGAGAGTCAAAGGTTATATCTTTAAGATTTCCATTTGCTTGTAAAGACTCAAGATAATTGGAGTAGGTAGGATAGAGTGCCTTGAGAAAAGCAATAAGAGGGATATCCAGCTCAACTTTAGTGGATTTAATATCATGCATTATAGACTTTACTTCAGATGCAAGAGCAAGAGGATCATTATTTTTCAGTTCAAGAGTGAAGAGTTTAATCATGAGCTGAACAACTTCAAGTGCAGAATGTGAGTCATAGAGTTCTTTCAGCTTTTGTAAAGCTTCAAAGGCAGTTGAATATGATGAAATATGGCGACTTACTTCTTCATTTACAGATGCTGCGATTAATGCATAGGCTTTGCTATTTTTGTTTTCCCAAATGACGAGCTCTTTGTCTGATGTAGGCTGCACTGGGTCATTGTCTCCTTCTCCGACACACACTCCCTTCCACAACTCATTGAAGATGAGGGTGTGTTTTATCATCCGGGACCATTCAAGATAGTTCTCCTTGCCAGTGAGAACTATTCCTACCATAGAGATGATTGAATGAATTCTGTAAAAAAATACTTCTGCTGATGAAAAAAAACTTCTGCTGATAAAAAAAACTTTCTGCTGATATACAGTGAAGTTGTACTCAAAAAATTTCTGTGGGAAACAATTTTGGTTGTTTAGAAATAATCAGTCATTCACCGCGATCTCTACAAAGTTGGAGCAGCAACAGTATTACAATCACCATAAATCCCTTTGATTCTCTAGACCAGTAATAAAAATATGGCAGCATTAAAGTTCAGACATTCTCTCTAGATTTCACAAGAAAGGATGACAGGCGGGAGCTCTGTTTTCTTGGCTAATTGCTGCAATTAAATGATAAAATATATGTTCAAAGAGTTTGAAGAGTATTTCATTCGGAAAAGACTGAAACCAATCGATACCAAAAACCAATCGATCAGCACATCCATTATTCGAAAATTTGCTTTTGCAATGGCAGAAGCATGTCGCCCTTGGCAGAAAGATCACAATAAAAAAAACTTTTCACACGCATTTACATATATGAACAGTTATATGATTTAAATGCGCTGTTCAAGACCTCAAGCTTTCTCGTATCCTGCGATCTGAACTATCAATTACAAAGGCCAGTTCATAACTTTTATTCTGTCTGGATTTGCCTAAGAAAATAATGATAGCTCAATACAATGCTGACATAATGCACCCGTCTATTATCAATTCTGTCTGCAAGATGTAAATGTTTACTACCCAAAGATCTACTTGAATCTCATGAATACTCTATGCATGGTGCCAGAACTTTACGTAGTCAGAGACAAAGGAAAGAATTGATCACACAAAAACAAAAACTAGAATATCCCTGCTCGGGTTCGTGCTTCTGATCTCCACGAGTTTAGTTTCAAAGTCTCAAAAAGCTATACTCAGCTCACAAGTCCGAATGTGAATTCACCTCAACTCCAAAAGATCTATCAATTTTTTTTTGCAATTAAAGCTACAAGATTGAATTTGGTAAATAACGCACGTCTGGACAACTTTTCACACTCATTTACATATATGAACAGTTATATATGGGACAGAGACCACCACGCTTCGATACCAGGTAGAGACCACCGTGAATCAAGGATTGCCGAGTGAAGATACTCAAGTGAGGCATGCGCATGCTAACAAGTAGCTCCACGGCAGAACAGATCTACGCCGAACGAATGCGTGCCGAACAAATGGAGTCTTGTGAAAAAACAAAAGTCTATTTGGATGAGAAAACCAGATGATATTACTACAGAGGCATTAATACAGATGACAGATGCATTAATGGACAGAGGCATTAATACAGATGACAGATGCGTTAATGGACAGAGGCGCTAATACAGATGACAGATGCATTAATGGAGAGGGCCCAGTGGCGCATGAATATGGAACGATTTTGGATTCTGAGTGTATTCAAATGAATAGGGCGCAAGAAATCATAAATAGAATATGTCAGGGCAATGTAGAGACAAAACGTAGGTAGGTAGATAGAGTTATAGAAAGAGCAATGGAGCAGATTAGGAGTTACAAAGACATAAAGGGTAAACAAGGAGCTGGCTCTGATACCATGTCAGTCCAGGCCGTAACTCCACAAAACAAACAACTGATTCATATATTATTCCATAGGTAACCCATTGTTATATACAATAGGGAGTGATTGTTCAGTTCATCTCTCGATGACTGTTCACCTTCCCAATTTATTTATTTACATAAAATTCCCAATCATGAAGATTAGGTGTCAACATAAATTTTAAGCCTTTGGTCCCTGGGGTTAAGTCAAAGTCAAAAATTTGAGAAAATTAATTCAAAAATTTAATTTTTGAATTAATTAAAATTCATTTAATTGAAAAATTCGAATTTCCTCAATAATTTAAGGTTTCGACGGATGAGATTAAAATAAATTTTAATCCTCATCAACAGTCGAGATTGCTTTGATGAGGATGTTGGGTCCCTATAATACTAGTGATTACCCCATTACTATTGTAGTTATACCCCTTATTTATATTGTTGTGCCCCTATTACCCCCATATTGTTATTTTTGTGCCCCATAGAATCCCTCTATTGTTATTTTTGTGGCTTTATATTATTATTGTTAGGTCGGCTGGATTATATTGTGACTCCTTAGACTCCTATATATAGAAAGGAGGTTTTGTCATTTGTATCATCCAAGAATTGTTCATTTATGTAATGTAAAGGAGGTTTCCCCCTCGAAGAGGCTGAATTCTAAGGCGTTGATCTATCTTTTCTATCTTTTCTTGAGCTGGTTTCATAACATTTGGTATCAGAGCTTTGGATTCTAGGGTTTCGCTGCTCCAAACAGGTCATCGTGGAATTTTTGCTATAAATTTTTTTTGTGACGTTTCAGAAGTCGCAAAAAAAACCCATTTGAGAAGAAATCACTTTGAACCTTGGGTCCGAATTTCAGAGCTTTTCAAGTGATATTTGCGGAGATATGATCTGAGGAAGTTGGTCTTTTTGCAGACTCCTGAATTACATTCAAAACAGGTGACCTGGGGAAAATCGTCATAACTTTCTCTCTGGGGATCGGATTGAAATTTCGTAAGAAGGTACAGAAAGAGGACGGACTGTAGTTTCTTGTGTGTATGTTTCAGATTCAAAGGTTGAAACAGTGACTCGTGGCACGTCGTACAAGTTCGCTCTACTGAACCAGTCTAAAAGCAAGTCACTGTGGGAGATTTCACATAACTCTTCCTTGGAGAATCCAATTTGGCTCAGACTTGTGGCATTGGAAAGAGGACGCAGAAGGCTACTACAGGTACCAATTTCAGAACTGGATGATCTGAAATTATATCAGGCTTCTATAAAGTGAAAAAAGGTGTGTAGTTTTTTTTTTAAATTTTTGTGTAAGCTTGGTTTAACAGAATTCAAAGGGCATAGTAAAGCATTATTATCGGTAACTGATGCCCCGAGGAAAGAAAATGCAAACACCTAGTAAGGAACCTGAAAGCTCTAGCATGACTCATGAAGAAGAGGAAGAAATGCTACATGATATATCAAAATTACAAGAACAAGTGCAACAAATGTCACGCTCACAAAAGCTAACAGAAGCTAAGATAAGTGGCGTGGAATCTAAGATAAATGGCGTGGAATCTAAGATAAAGGGCATGGAAGCTAAGATGGATGATTCGAAGACAGATTTGAAGAGAGACATGGCAGATTTGAAGATAGATTTGAAGACAAACATGGAAGAATTGAAGAAGTTGCTACAAGAAAGGGTCACTAATGGTGAAAAGGTAGTAAAGGAAACTCATGATGAGAACAAAAGAAATGTTAATCATGATTCCATAGACGCTAATGTTGGATCGAAGAATCACCATATTCCAAAAATCGATATGAGGAAGTTTGATGGCAAGGATCCCGCCACATGGATATTACAGATGGAGCAATTCTTCGATCTCAATAATGTGCAAAACACACAAAAGGTACGTATGGCAACTGTATATTTGGAACCAAATCAGTTTGTATGGTATCAATGGCTTTGCTCTCGTAAACAATTTATCACTTGGGCAATTTTTACGGAAGAATTGATAGCACATTATGAAGATACAAAAAGCAACACTTTTTTTAGCCAATTGATAAGTCTCAAACAAAAGGGTTCAGTAATGGAGCACATTGAGGAGTTCCAAAAATTGAACATAAGGGTAAAAGATATTCCAGAGGAGCATAGGATTGATGTGTTCATAGGGTCTTTAAAGGATAATATCCAACATGATGTTCGCCTTTGGGAACCTGATTCATTAGAGAAGGCATTCAGGTTAGCAAGAAAAATGGAAAGCAAAATTATGGCAACCAGGAAGCATACCACTCACAACTATAAAGACGGAAGTGTTGTTGCCCCTAGTCTTCCACAACCTATAAGGTTGACACCACAACAATTGGAAGAAAAAAGAGCAAAAGGGCTTTGTTACAGTTGTGATAGCAAATACACTAAAGGTCATAAGTGTGCTGAGAAGAAATTATTCTACATAGATTGTGAAGAGGAAGAAGAAAAGGAGCAAGAAAGGTCAAAAGAAGAAGATATACTCCAGGAACAAAGCCTAGATGAAGAACAAATAAATCCGACCATATCTTGTAATGCATTGGCGGGAATTACCACTCCTCAAACCATCAAGATAGAAGGACAAATCAAGAAGAAAAAGGTAATAGTGTTGATTGATTCAGGAAGCACCCACAATTTTATTCATTGTAGGGTAGCAAAAGAATTGAATTGCTTCCTATATCCAGCACCAGAGTGTCAAGTGATGATTGCAAATGGAGGAACAATAAATTGCTCTGGAAAGTGCCATAATATCAAGCTATCCATGGGAGAATATGTATTGACTAGCCCAATGCTTTCCATTCCAATGGGAGGTGCTGATGTTGTACTAGGAGTCCAATGGCTACAATCCTTGGGTACAATAGCTTTTAATTTTCAAGAACTTTTCATCAAATTTTCTACGGAAGGAAAGGAAGTTGAATTAAGGGGTATTGCAGGGAAACCAGGAAAGATAATCAGCTCTAATGGCATGACAAAGCTTCTAAAAAAGGAGCAAAGAGGTGTAATTGCACAATTATGTTCGCTAGATGTTTCCACATTGGAATCATCTATTTCTCCAGATCTCCAAAAAGTCCTGGACAATCATTCCAAGGTATTTGAGACTCCAAAAGGTCTCCCACCTATGCGTGATCATGATCATGCTATTCATCTGATTCCAGGAAGTGTTCCTCCAAACATCAGGCCGTACAGATATCCCTATGTCCAAAAAAGTGAAATTGAACGTATGGTTGCAGAAATGCTAGAGGCTGGTATAATTCAACCGAGTCAAAGTTCTTTCTCAGCTCCAGTAGTATTGGTGCACAAGAAGGATGGATCATGGCGCATGTGTCCGGATTATAGGGAGCTCAACAAGCTCACTATTAAAGATAAGTTCCCCATTCCTGTTATTGATGAATTACTGGATGAATTGCATGGATCAATTTACTTCACCAAGTTGGATGTTTGGCCTTACCAATGCACCTTCAACATTTCAAGATCTGATGAATTTCCTTAGAAAATTTGTGTTAGTATTTTTTGATGATATACTAATCTACAACAAGTCTTGGAAGGATCATGTTGAACATGTTGACAGGGTGCTACAACTATTGGAGGAGAAACAATTATATGCAAAAAGATCCAAATGTTTCTTTGGAGTCCAGGAGGTGGAATATTTGGGTCATATTGTATCTCATGAAGGAGTTAAGCTAGACCCTAGCAAAATTAAAGCCATTAAGGAATGGAAAATCCCCACATCCATAAAGCATCTGCGAGGATTTCTTGGGTTGACAGGGTATTATTGCAAGTTTGTTAAGAATTATGGGAGAATAGCAGCACCTCTAACAACATTATTGAAGAAAGATTCATTTTCATGGACTCCGGAAGCAACAAAGGCCTTTGAACATCTTAAAGAGGCAATGTGCCAAGCACCGGTCTTAGCTACACCGGACTTCACAAAAACCTTTATTGTGGAATGTGATGCTTCAGGAAATGGAATTGGTGCTGTTCTAATGCAAGATGAAAGACCCATTGCTTTTGAAAGTCGTCCAATCAAGGGAAAGTTTTTAAGCAAAGCTATTTATGAGAAGGAAATGTTGGCAATACTCCATGCACTTAAGAAATGGCGACCCTACCTAATGGGAAGACACTTCAAGGTAAAAACGGATCATGATAGCCTTAAATACTTTTTAGAACAAAGATTATCCTCTGAAGAGCAACAAAAGTGGGTCACAAAGATGTTGGGTTATGACTTTGAAATCATCTACAAAAAAGGGAAGCAAAATGTGGTGGCAGATGCACTCTCAAGAAAGGATGAGGATGTGGAAGCATTGTTGTGTGCCATTTCTATTATCCAACCAGATTGGATAAACGAAGCAAGGGAGGAATGGAAGAATGACGAAGAAGTGTGGGCACTTATTCGAAAGCTACAACAAGATTCCAGTACTTCTGATACATTTAGCTGGAAAAATGATTCGTTATGGTACAAAGATCGCTTATACCTCTGTAAGAATTCCCAGCTAAAACAAAAGATTCTTATGGAATTGCACACTTCTCCCTTAGGAGGGCACTCAGGATTTTTAAAAACTTACCACAGGGTTAAGAAGGAATTTTTTTGGGATGGCCTTAAATCAGATATTCAAAAGTTTGTGGCGGAATGTTTGGTTTGCCAGCAAAATAAAGTTGAAACAATTAAGACACCGGGTCTATTACAACCTTTATCCATTCCAAGCCAACGTTGGGAGGAGGTTTCAATGGATTTTATCACAGGTTTACCCAAGTCTGAGGGAAAGAGTGTCATCATGGTGGTAGTTGACAGACTTACCAAGTATGCACACTTTTGTGCATTATCACATCCATTTAAAGCCAGTACAGTTTCTACTGCATTTATGGAAACAGTTCAAAAGCTACATGGAAACCCAAAGATTATTGTAAGTGACAGAGATCCCATTTTCACTGGAAATTTTTGGACAGAATTATTTTCTTGTCTTGGTACTCAGTTAGCTCATAGCTCATCTTATCATCCTCAATCTGATGGGCAAACTGAGATAGTAAACAAATGTTTGGAAGGATATCTTCGTTGCTTTGTATCTGATAAACAGACACAATGGGTCAAATGGTTGCCTCTGGCTGAATGGTGGTATAACACTTCCTTCCATACAGCAACAAAAATGACCCCATTTATGGCACTTTATGGGTATCAACCACCATCCATCACATCATATTTAAGAGAAAATTCTAAGGTTCAGGCAGTGGAACATCACATCGAACATCAACAACAAGTCCTCCAACTCTTAAAGGATAACCTCGTGTTGGCACAAAATAGAATGAAACAACAGGCAGATCAACATCGCAGTGAAAGAAGTTTTGATGTAGGTGATTGGGTATTCCTACGGCTACAACCATATAAGCAAATGTCCCTAAAGCAAGCTAAGAAGGATAATAAATTATCACCAAAGTATTATGGTCCGTACAAGGTGTTGCAAAAGATTGGTACTATGGCATACAAATTGGAGCTTCCTGCAGCTTCTCGATTGCACCCAGTTTTCCATGTTTCATGTTTAAAGAAGGTTATAGGTGACAAGCTCCCAATTCAAACAATATTGCCAGAACTTGACGAGGAAGGAAAAATTATATTGGAACCGGAAGCAGTCACAGAAACAAGAACTCGACAGCTACGAAATCGATCAATTTCAGAGTATCTTATCAAGTGGAAGAACTTATCCGCTGAAGATTCCACATGGGAGGATGAGAATTTTATGCAGAAGTATCCAGAACTACTCAAGCGTTGAGGACAACACTTTTTTGAAGGAGAGGGGCATGTTGGGTCCCTATAATACTAGTGATTACCCCATTACTATTGTAGTTATACCCCTTATTTATATTGTTGTGCCCCTATTACCCCCATATTGTTATTTCTGTGCCCCATAGAATCCCTCTATTGTTATTTTTGTGGCTTTATATTATTATTGTTAGGTCGGCTGGATTATATTGTGACTCCTTAGACTCCTATATATAGAAAGGAGGTTTTGTCATTTGTATCATCCAAGAATTGTTCATTTATGTAATGTAAAGGAGGTTGCCCCCTCGAAGAGGCTGAATTCTAAGGCGTTGATCTATCTTTTCTATCTTTTCTTGAGCTGGTTTCATAATAGAGGATCACTCGAACTAGCCGTTCGAGGATTTATCTTTAAATAGGAAGTCATTTGTCAGTTGAAGTCATCCGATCTTTTGATCGTGTACTAAGCTCTCAATCTCTCTTGTATACTTTTTTTGAATTAATGCAAAAGCCTTTGGAGTTTTAACGTGTTGTAGTGTTCCTCTTCATGAATTTATGGTAACATTGTCTTAATTTCTGCTCAATATTATGTGAAAACTATCAATCAATAGCTCTCTTAGAATAATCTGAATACAGGTATCATATTCAATTTGTTGGATCTAGGGTAACATTTTTAATTTTGATTGAAGTAGCAGGTATCTCTATTTCTTCAGAATTTTATTGTTGTTCTATTTCTCTACTTATGGTTGATCTAGTGTTTGCAAAAGATCTCTCAAGTTTTCATTGAGCGTTTAGGGATAGTCTTCGGTTGGACCAACCAACTCTCAACACATATTTTTTTATGAGCCTACTTCATATAAGCCACAAGATTTAACTAACGATAATCTTTTTTTCTGCAGGGTGTTTTTGGGCTAGTACCTCTCTAAAATTTCAAATTTTTTTAAATATTTTGTGGAAATTTTGATAGATCTGGCTATTAAGAGCCTTAGATTATCAGATCTGGGAGCGGAGTTGGACTCATACTCCTCAGATCTGATAGATCTGTAAATTATTTGTATAGATCTGTAAATTATTTGTATAGATATGTTATTTACTTGTGTAGATCTGAAATTTTGTAACATAATTTTGAATTTTAACACTTGGGTTTTTGGGATTTTCTCTATTTTTGTACATATTGGGTATTGGGTTTTTCTCTTTTCACTTGTGCAGAAATAGATCTGAGAAATCAACCAAGAAAATTTTCAGATCTGAGCTAGATTTAGACCCTAGAGGGCAAGATCTGGGCTCAAAGATTGTTTGCAAGAATAGATCTGAGAAATCACCCAAGTAAATCTTCAGATCTGAGCTAGATCTAGACCCCGGAGGGCAAGATCTGGGCCCAAATATTGTTTGCAGGAATAGATCTGAGAAATCAACCAAGTAAATCTTCAGATCTGAGATTTTTCAAGCAGATCTGGGGTTTTGAGATAGGTCTAGGCCCTGGAGGGCAATATCTTATCCCAAATCTTTTTACAAGGCCAACCATTAAATATTTTGCAATAAATTTGAAGATCTAAAGAAAAATAATTTTTTCAGAACAAGGGTTTCAAGTTTTGGGGCTCCTAAGCCCAGATCTTCCTTCTCCTAGCCCAACGCTAGTTCTATTGGGCCTAGTGCTAGCTCTCATTGGCCCTAGATTCCCTTGCTCTATTTCTTATTTGAATAATTGATTTTTTGAAGCTAATCATTGGTAGTTTTTTGCAGAAAATCTGGTAAAAAATTGTGTTTCAGATATTGAATTTTTTTTGGCAACTTGAGCAAGAGATCTTCAAGGCCTAGGGCCTAAGGGTTAGATCTCTGAACCATATTTTTCCTCATTGTTTGCTACAACAGCCATATAACTTTCTAATAGTGGTGAAAAACACATCTAAGTGGTTTGAAATTAACTAAAAAATTGCTAAATACATTAATAAGTTATTTATGTTTGATGTGTATCAAGAATTTGGCCTAGATCTACATTTTGGGTCACTGTTATCTTTGAATAATTCTGTTTCTGAAGTCTGAAATATAACATTGGAAAAATTTCATGTGGGTTAGCCTAAAATTAGTTCCTAAGTTGTCTAATACATTAAGGAATTAATTTCTTGAGTTGGGAATTCATCATTGGGATTATTTTATGTTTTAATTGTTGGCTGTAATAAATATATTAGATCTGATATAATTCTGGAAATCACATCACAACAGGCTGAATTTTTTTTATAATTCCTGTGGGCAAGTTTGGAAAAATTTCGGTAAATTTTTGGCATAAAGATATCATTGATAGCTCACTGTTTTCATTGTAATATTGCTGTTATCCTAGAATTAATTTCTGAAAATTAAGTACTCTGTCATGGAATTGTGATAAAATGCATATCCTTTGTTTCATAAACTGAGTATCTTTTTGAGCATCTGTTGACATTGATATCGAATTGCAAAGTTGTTTTTGTTCTCTTTGAGCTAAATTGTATCAAGAAGATTTGAAATAAGCTGGTGTTTTAACTATAGTATCTTCAAGAGTTTGTTTTCTAAGTCTTCATCTAAAAAATGGCGAGCATTTCATTTCGGTAATTGAGGACTTTTGCAGCATAAGTGTTTTTCCATTCTCGAGTCTAACTTCATCTCATCTTCCGGTGCATTTGCATATAAGTTAACTTTGCATAGATAAAATTTACTTCCAAGCACAAGGTTGGTTTGGTCGATAGACAGATAGATCTACATCCGTCTTTTCTTGAGAAACCTGTTTTAATAATACTTAAAACGATGACCTTGCAGTCGTCAGAGTCACAGTTCTCTGCAACGCCGAAGGCGTCGGGTATGTTAGAATTTCAGGAGAAGTATCATTAATCACACCTTAGTGTGCTTATCCTGATCTTCTCTTTGCCAATTACTACGAAATCAGGCTCAACACAGAAAGGATTGAAGGGTTCACATTTAAATAGGAATTTAACTAAAATTAACCAAGATTCTTGCATCTCACATTAGTTTTAGGATCTGCATTTCATATAAAATAGTCATTCATCTAAGCAACAGTTGCTAATCGATTACTTGGTCTTAATTTCCCTAGCAAGATCATTGACTCCATAAGGCATTGGTATCAATCATTTAAAATCTAATCAAATCCTATAAGTCTTGCTAAATCTTAATCAAGTACTTGATTGCTTCACTGTGTCTCTCGAACTGGTTGGTTCCCAACTAGTTCTTCTTCATTCCACTTTTCCATAGGGTCTACCCCCCTTAGCCTGTTGTAGGGAGACAACTTAAACGAAGAGATTGGGGATCAGGGTGACAGCCCCCGATCTGAGTCGTTGTCACAGTGCCTAGACATTTTGTGTGACAACACTATGAATGAAGAATATCAATCAATAATGGAGAATGGAGTTTGGGAAATCGTTCCTAGGCCTGAAGTCAAATCTGTGGTAACTTCCAAGTGGCTCTACAAGATTAAAAATGCAGCAAATGGAAGTATAGATAAATATAAGACAATATTTGTGTCTAGGTGTTTTTCCCAACAAGAAGGCATCTCTTATGAAGATACATATTCACCAACAAATAGGTATACAACTATATGGTCGTTGGTATCTTTGGCAACATTGATGGGATGGAACATCTATCAAACGGATGTCAAGACAACATTTTTGAATTGTACTATCGATAAAGAAGTCTGTATAGAACAACCCTTGGGATTTGAAGTGAATGATAGAGAGACTCATGTCTGTAGGCTAAAGAAGGCACTTTATGGCCTTAAGAAAGCACAAAGGGCTTAGTATGCAAGGATGGACACAAATATGCAAAGATTGGGTGTCTAGAAGAGTTTTGCTGATCCAAATATTTATATCAAGGTTGTGAAGGATGGGTTCATAATCATTCTTTTATATGTGGATGACCTTCTCATCACCAATGTGGAAGGTCATATTCAAGAGTGAAAAAATAAATTGGTAGCATAATTTGATATGAAGGATCTAGGGTTGATACACTATTATTTGGGGTTGGAAGTATGACAAGGACTTGATGAAATATATCTAGGTCAAAGAATATATGTGATTGAGATGATGAAAAGGTTTCACATGATGAATTTCAAATATATGACAACCTTGATGGTCACAAATTTGAAGAGGCTAAGAAGTTCCAATTCAAACCCCATGGATTTGACAAAGTATAGAAAATTATATGTCTCATTAATATATTTGGTGAATACTCGAACAAATATTTGTTTTTGCAGTGAATATTCACAGTGAGTTCTAGGTAGAGCCTAAGCATGACCATTGGATAACATCCAAGCATATACTGAGATATCTGTGAGAAACAATCCACTACTTCTTGAAGTATGATAGAAAGAATGATGTCCAATTGATTATATAGACAAATTATGACTGGGGAGGTGGTGAGATGGATGAGAGAACCACTACTAGAGGATGTTTTAGTTTGGGATCCTCCATGATATCTTGGATGAGTAGAAAGCAAGAATCATTTGCTTTGAATAGTGCTATGGCTAAATACATTACAACCTATGAAGTAAGCAGAGAAGGTGTTTGGTTGAGGAAGCTACTTTCCTACTTGTTTGAAGGATCAAAGGACGCTACAGTGATACACTGTGATAACACCAGTTGTATAAGGTTGTCTGAAGATCCAATGTTCCATGGAAAGACAAAGCACATAAATAACAAGTATCATTACATATGAAAGCTGGTGCAATATGGAGCATTGCAACTAATGTATATCTCCACCGATGAACAAGTAGCTTACATTTTGACAAAACCTCTTCCTAGTAAGAAGCTTGTGTATTTGAGACACAAGATTGGATTGGTTGATATATCTTGCCTAGTTGAGAAGGAGAGATAAACACATCATTCTTGTATTCACTTTGTGAAGAAAGAATGGAGGATTAAGTAAGCATTTGGTTTTCGATACTTTTTGAGGATGAGGTAGGGAATCCAAGAGGTAAGAGTAGTCGAGGAGGAATTTCCTTGAGGATGTGTCATTCCAAGATAGGAATTGTCCTAAAAGGACATACCCTATGAAAACCCGAGTGGGGTATGTACCTTGAAAGACAATGACGATGGTATCTATTAGTCATTGGTCTCACCAACACGTGCTTTGATCTTGTGGAGAGATAGAACTGTTAGTCAAGGCGTTTCAATGTGACAATGTTGGTTGAAATGATGCAAAGAGATAAGATGAAATTATAGTTTATGAGATGGCTTACCAATCCGAATCTTCTTATGAGATCTATTCAGCTTGAGAATGTCCATGTACCATTATGAGTACCTCCATAGTTAAGAGGGAGTGTTGAAATGTGTAACTAGGTTCGATCTTCATAAGATATGAAATGTACTATTGATTCTTGTATATTGTAAAATGAAAGAAAATTATTATTGTTATTTCGTAGCATGGGTTTTATGCTCAAGGTAATTTTATTTAAAGGTCAAGCACCCATTGAGTGCTTCTAGGGTTTTTCCTAGGGTCAAGAAGTGAATAGAGTCATTTTCATATGAAGAAGACTGCATTGGACACATTGTAACATGACAAAAGAATTATTTTTGTATTTAAAAGTGTCGAACTACCTTCTAAAAACTCATCAGGGCATATCGTCCTCGTTGGAAGCCTATATATAGGAGGGAGCACAGCCTCCTATGGATACTCACTCACTTATCATCATATAAGTGAAGGAGACACAAACAAATGCTAGTGAAGAAGGAATAAGGACAAAGGACAAATGTTTGTGTTATTTCTCTGTCTCTATCTCACACGTGAAAAGAAGGAAGGCTAGGGTTTTGATGTTGCAAGCTCGAAATTGAGGAAATTGTAGAAAGAAGGTCGAAGAAAGGACTATTAGGTCACCTAAAAGACCTATAAGGAGAATCAACCCAAGTGAAGGTCAAATGAAGCTTTGGAAACCCTATAATTGCTCACACATGTGGAAGCAATAAATGTTATAGGGGTTGAAAATTTTAGATCTGCAGTGGAGGCCAAAATTTTGTAGCCGGGGGTCGAAGTTGTATAGTTGGAAGAGATTTGACTGGGTTTGAATTGGATAGAAGGAGAACATCATCAAGAAAGTATAACTTGGTCTTGGAAGGGTATTGGTCTTGGTCTAGAGGCATTGGAATTCATCATTTGAAAAATCTATAAGAAGAGAAGAGATTTGTTGGTTTTTCCTCTCGAGTGGAAAGATTTTGGCCCTGGCTTGCAACCTACATCCTGTGTTCTTGTGTTATGTTGATCTTATTTTTTTTTGTAGTTGTTTGATGATAAGAACAACATAATAATAAGAGAAGACACTAATAATTAAGAAAAGTAAAAATACATCACAAGCAGTTATCAAATTTAAGAAAAATCATCATAATTGTAGCCCTATATATTTATCAACAATATCTTCATGCATTTATTTCTCAACATGGTATTAGAGCTAAGGTGAAAGAAGGACTATTTGAGATCACTTTGTTGGATATCATTTGAAGAGATGAAAGAAATCTTGATAGAAATGATAACTCTCTTCATGGCAAGCTATTTGAAGATGGGACTCAATCTCTTGAAAGTTGTAGGAAGCTTTGTTGGAAGGATCATCTACAATCTATCTAGGATTGTCAAAAGTGGAGGATTCTTGGCTGAACTTATAGGTACACTTGATGATGCCAATGCATGGATTATTGATAGTGAAGCCTCAGAACACATGACAGGAGAAAGTGGACAATTACATACATTATCAAGAGGATCATCATCCCATTCAATGGATCTTGTAGACAACAATAATTATGAAGTAAAAGGCCTTGGATCTAAATCTTTGAAGCTAGAAGGTGGAGGAAAACTACTTCTTAATAACATCCTCTATGTCCTAGGTTTGAAAAATAATTTACTTTCCATTCCTTGTTTAGAGGGTAAAGGAGATAGGGTTGCTTTTGTAGATGGTAAATTCTTATTTGGGGAAATGATTCTAGTTTTGATAAGGCCAGGGTTATTGGGATTCGTGAAGGAAGATTATATAGAGTCATAAAACCATCTCCTCAAGCCCTTGTTCATATGGAAATTTGTCCCATTGAAATTTGACATAAAAGATATGGACATATTCACTACAAGATAATACGCTCTCTAAGTCAAATGGTGAAGGGCATCCCCAACATTAAAGAGGACCATGAAGGAGTTTGAAAGGGTTGTGCTTTGGGAAAAAATACTAGGAAACCTTTTACAAGCAATGATACACGGTCTAAAGAAATTCTAGGCCTCATTCGTTCCGATGTATGTGTATCTATGTCTGTTAAATATCTTGGAGGCCACCTATACTATGTGACCTTCATTTATGATAACTCTAGAAAGAAATGGCTCTATCTTCTCAAGGAAAAGGCTGAAGTATTTGAAAAATTAAAAGAATTTAGATCTGAAGTAGAAACCCTAACTGAAAGAAAGATAAAGATCCTTAGACCCGAAAGTGGGGATGAATATACTTCTATTTCCTTTTCATCCTATAGTTATTCTAGGATATCGTGCATAGATACTAGCCAAAATTGGTCCTGTAGGGTATATTGAAATATGTAATTAGGTTCGGTCTTCATAATGACATATGTAATCATGATTTTGTGTATTTAATGAAAAGAGAAAAATAATTTTATTATTATTATACTTGAGGCATGGGTTTCATTCTCAAGGGAAATTTATTTGTAGTCCAAGCACCCATTGAGTGCTTCTAGGGATTGCCATTGAGTTGATTCATTGTCATGTATGAAAGACCCTTTTGGGCATGTTACATATTGTAAAGAAAATTTATTTGAGTCAAAAGAAAGTCAAAAGACCCTCCAAGAACTCATCATGGTGCAAATATCAAGTCAGGCTACATGAAGGGACAAGTCGGCCTAAAGATAGAAATTCATACCCCTCAAAAGCCTATAAATAAGAAGGAACTTGACCTCATTTGGACACACACTCAAGCGAGTTCGATCTCCTAAACAAAAGTAGTTAGAAAAGGATGAAAAAGAAGAAGAAGAACAAGATCAAAATTTTGGGTCTCTCTCTCTCTCTCTCGTGCTAGGGTTTCTACAGTTGTTGGGAAAATCAAAGTGCTGGAAAGCTATTGGACAAGTCGAGGAGTTGGAAAGCTATTGGACAAGTCGAAGTTTCGGGAAGTCCAAGTGTTCGAAAGTTGTTGGGAAAGTCGAAGTGCTAAGAAGAAACTATTGGGTCAAAGTTACAAAAGAATTTGTTGTGTAGGTCGAAGTTCTAGAAGAATTCGCTGGGTAGGTCTAAGTTCCAAAAGAATTTGCTGGGCAGGTCAAAGTTGTAGAAGAGTTTACTGGGCAAGTAGAAGTTGCAGAAGAATCTACTGGGAGGTCGAAATTGCAAAAGGCGTTGGAAAGAAATCTTGTCAAGGAATAAAGGTTTTACTTGGTCTTGGAGGGTCTTGGTCAAGGGTCATATGTCTTGGAATTCGTCAATTGAAGCTTCTATAAGAAGAGAAGAATTCTTGTGGGTTTTCCTCTCATTTGGAGAGGTTTTGGCTTGACTGATCACCTATATGTTGTGTCCTTTGTCTTATTTTTCTTTATGGTTTGGTAGCTGCTTGATGAAGAGAATAATAATAATAATCAAGTGAAAGAAGAATATAATCATGTTAAGTAAAAGTACCTCACAAGAAGTCATCAAAATAAGAGAAATCACCTAATCTAGCTGCCCCTAGATTTATTAATAGGATAAGTGTTGCTTCAACTAAAAATATTCTAGTGTCACATTCTTTGTCTCAAACTAACTCCACTCAAGCTTATGAAATAATTTTTATTGAAAAACAAGGTTGAAATATTTGTGCAATCACTTCCCCATGTAAGGAAGAGAGAGCCAAAAGACAAGCACTTTCCACTAAAATGGTTCCTTTGATTAGATATTCACAAGTTAAATTCCTTGAATGAAAACTTCCAAGTGTTTATAGTTTTGTATTTCTTGCAAGAAACTTCTTATAACTCTAATTTACATTTAAATATCATTTTTACATTTTAGAATATTTTTAAATGGTCAATTTGTCCTACTATAATAATGCACATTTGGGATTCTCTAATATGGCCAAGTCCAAGGTAATAAATTGTTTATCATTGTTAGTTGAAGTAGGAGGCTTATGATTCTCTTGCTCCCCATGCTTATGAATCTGCTTCCCTATGCAGTGGAAAACACACTTTCACCTTGGTGAGATTGTTTTGATGGGTGATGAGATAATCCAAGTGGCTCCTGGTGCATGGCACAAGGGGGCTCCTCTCCAAAGCTCCAATCGCTGTTACAAGTGTTCAATTTTGACGTGAATATTTTTTTATTGCACAATAAAATGCAAGGATAAATTAAAACATGCAAGGGCACCATTAAACCATGAGAATGTGTGAGAAGTCTATTTATCATTAACCAAATCTTCATTGTGTTTATTTCAAATGAGATAATATAATTCAATGAAAAGTAATAACCATACATAATGAAAATCAAGAGTCTAAGGGAGGTGATGGCCTCACAAGGCATCATTCAATGAAATGGAGGTAGGGGGTATCATTGACCTAGAGTTAGGACCCCACATAGAATTTCTTAGTGGACACTATTGAAATATGTAATTAGGTTTGGTCTTCATAAATATGAAATGTACTCTTGATTCTTCTATATTGTAAAAAGAAAAAAATATATATTATTTTTGTAGCATTGGTTTCATGCTCAAGGTTATTTTATTGATAGTTCAAGCACCCATTGAGTGCTTCTAGGGTTTTCATAGAGTGAAGAAGTCAATAGGGTCATTGTCATATGAAGAAGATCTCATTGGGCATCTTGTAACATGTCAAAAGAATTATTTTTCTATTTAAATTGTCAAAATACCACTCCAAGACCAAGTCATCTTGGTAGCTAAGAAGTCGTCCGGGTAGCTAAGAAGCCGACCTCATTAGGGCATGTCGTCCTCTTTGGAAGCCTATATATAGGAGAGAATTCAACCTCGTATGGAAACTCACTCATTCCTCATCATCCAAGAGAAGAAGTGGCAGAAGAAAGGCAAGCAAACAAAGATAGAAGGAAGAAGGAAAAAGTTTTGGGGTTGATTCTCTCTCTCTCTCTCTCTTCTCCCACGTGTGAAGATAAGGCTAGGGTTTTGCAGCTACAAGTTCGAAATTGTCATGTTATAGAAAGAAGGTTGAAATTGATGCAATAAAGGACTTTTAGGTCACCTACTAGCCATAAAAGGAGAAGAAACCCAAGAGAAGGAGAAACGAAGCCTTGGAAGCCCTAATTTACCTCACATGTGTGGAAGAAACAATTGTTACAGGGGCAAAAAATTTCAGACCTGCAGTGGAGGCCAAAATTCTATAGCTGGGGGTTGAAATTCTGCAGTTAGAAGAGATTTGACTAGGTTTGACTTGGGTAGAATTAGCACATCATCAAGAAGGTCTAGCTTAGTCTTGGAAGGGTATTGGTCTTTGTTTAGAGGTATTAGAATTCATCATTTGAAGAATCTGTAAGAAGAGAGGAGATTTATGGGTTTTCCTTTCAAGAGGAGAGGTTTTGGCCCTGGCTTGCAACCTACATACTATGTTCTTGTGTATATTAATCTTCATGTTTTTGGTATCTTTTTGATGATAAAAAAAACATAATAATAAGTGAAGAAGCTAATAATCAAGAAAAAGTAAAAATACATCACAAACAATTATTAAGTATAAGAAAATTCATCCTAATTATAGCCCTATTGATTTCTCAACATGGTATTAGAGCTAAGGTTGACTAAGGGAATGATGAATATCACTACATCTCTAAAGAAGTCATTGAAGCAATTTTCTATGATGGCAAGTCATCTCAAGCAAGGCATCAAAGCATTTTGGAATCTCCTATCATCTATCAAGAATCATATGACAAAGACTTCTACTACAAAGGACAAAGGGTTATTGTCAACATTTACAAGTACATTTGAAGATGAAAATATATGGGTAATTGAGAGTGGAGCATCCATAAATATAAAAAGTGAGCACAAACATCTAAAAACCATATCAAGAGGAAAATATTCCTACTCTATTGAACTTGGAGACGAAAAGAGTTATCCTGTAAGAGGAGTTGGATCAACTTTGTTGGAGTTGGAAAATGGAGGAAATATACATCTCAACAACATTCTATTTGTACCAGGTTTGCAAAAGAATTTACTTTCTATTTCATGTCTAGAAGATAAGGGAGATATAATTTATTTTATAGATGAAAAGGTTAAGGTATGGGATAAAGGCTCTAGCATCAACCATGCAAAGATCATTGGGATTCATGAAGGAAGACTCTAGAGGTTACTTACAACTCTCTCAAGCCTTGGTTCACATTGAAGTTAGCCCATTTGAGATTTGGCATTGAATTCTTGGAAAACTTCATTACAAAATCTTACCCACTCTAAACAAAATGGTGAATGGCATCCATGAACTAAAGGAGGATCACGAAGGAGTTTGCAATGGATATACATTAGGAAAAAATGTTAAGAAACCATTTTGAAGTAGTGCTTCAAGATCAAAAGAACTCCTAAATCTTATTCACTCTGATGTATGTGGTCCTATGTCTACAAGTCTCTTGAAGGTCATCTATACTATGTAATTTTCATTGATGACCACTCTAGCAAAACTTGGATCTATTTGCTAAAGTCTAAGGGTGAAGTGTGGTGTAGGAAAATCCTCTCTGTGGACAGAGACAATCCCTCTAGCCCAAGAGTGGGTCTAGCCGCAAATAAGACAATCTAATGTAAATTTATTTAGATTAGAATCGAATAAGAGGGCCCACCTCTTATAGCGCTAATCCACTTGATGTTGATCTTGTTTTCTTGCTCCAACTTCCTTTCGTTCCTTTCATTCAAATACCTGAAACAAACATGAAAGAAATGATGACAAATGTGATGGCATAAAATCGAATTCAATCTACTTAAAAGGTCAAGGAGTTTTAAGCTATCAAATGTAATATTACACCCGATATAGGAAATAAAACATTAGTTGTATTAAAATAAACTTCAAAGAGAAATAAAACTGAAGCCTTGATGTTGGAGATCTCCTCTGCGGTATCCAAGTCATGCTACATGCCTTTTCAACACTCCTTCCCTCCCCTAGCTTGACATGAAATTGCATCCAAGCTCTATCTCTCTTTCCTCATACTTTAGCTACCAAAGACTAGTATTTTGTCATCTAAGACTAATCTTCTTCTATCAAAAGCTAAAGATTTCATAATTTTGCAGTTGATTTGTATATATTGTGTGTATCTAACCAAAAGGGGTAAGAGGAAGTGGTTTATATAGGGAGAGGAGGATAAGAATGAGATCCAATCAAGGGGGAAGAAGGTCTTATCTCCTTGGGAAGGTCCACTTTTAAAGGGGAAATAACCTTTAATGGAGTTCTCGACCCTTATCCAACTAAATGAACATCCAGTGCATCGCCACTAGAAGTTTCTAGACGCGAAACTCCGTTTACTTTTATAAAAACTTTCCAGAAGTAGACTGGTGTGGGTATTAAGCTAACAATAGTGTTTATCGGCATGGGTCACAGTGTAAACTTCTGCCATCGGCACGGGTGAGACACTGGGAAAGAGCGGTGACCTTAAAAACTAGGTTTTAAGAAGGATTCTCTGGAAATGCTCTGAAGGGAGTGGGGAATTCTTTCTTCAAACTTCAAGGGATGTAAGAGCATAGGTTTCATGGTGAAAGTATAAAACCATAGTCACTACTAGGGTTCTTCGGGGTCAAGAATGGGGAGTGACAAATTACTATGTAACATATTCCCCCTAAAGCATGAAGTCAGAGCTGAGAGCGATGGCTGAAATGCTTTAAGGCAGAGTGAGGAATTGGAATACCAACATCGGAAGACTTGCAACTCAAACATACATATACATATCTGAAATCTGATAGTCATGCCTGATAAACATGAGAGGCATATAACAATACATGAATCCATGGTATAGATGCATCTATCCATCAAGAAAATGATCATGTGCATAGATCCTTGGCATGGACTCAACCATCCGACTGAAGGGATCATATGAAATAGATCCATGGCATGGGTGCAACCATTCGCATATTGAGGATCAAAATGAAAAGACCCATGGTATGGTCGCAACCATTTGACTAAGCACTATCAAAATGATACCCATGACATGGTCGTAGCTATCCGCTTAAAGAATCATGTATATAATCATGAATGACTCATCACTCCTCGCAACTTGGACTTTTGTGATCTACGCCTAGGTTCTTGTGCTCCAACATGAACTGATCATAGTACAAATTCTAACATGTGAATAGACGTGTTGAAGTCAAACATGCTAGAAAATCACTTGATTACCGTCCAATGATGTGAACCGTTAACAAGCGCGAGAGAAACCACCCATAATTTCAATTGCTCTCAAGGTACTATCAGTAAAATTCATGAAGTGTGAATAAGGAACTGAAGTCAAACACTTGTGAAATCACTCGACCGAGGGTCAATGATGAAAACTTGTCATCGAGTGCGAAGAACTTGCCATTGAGGCATGTAAGCTCCAAGGTACTAGAGGGAGTTTCTACATCAACTTCTTGGATAAGGAGCTGAAGTCGACAGGAAGTGATTTATCGAAGGAAGGTAATAATGAATGCTTCATAATCGATACGAAACAGGAAACACAATGAATGAGAGTAATCCAAGATGGTGACATATGATTAGACAATGTATAGGTAGGAAGACTTCTATTGAACATGTGGATGACACAACTCCAGATTTTGGTACCATTTGACATCATAGGATCAGAGGTCATGGTGATGTTGTAGAGATCATATGAGAGGTTTAAAATAGATAACCCAAAACCCAAGGAGGCAGTGACAGAGTGAGGATGTCCAAAAACCCAACCCAAACAACAGATGAGTGTCAATGTTCAAGAGCAACATGCTGCCTCAAATGAAGAATACAACTGATGAAATACTTCCAATTTTCCCCCACCATTTCTTGCGAGTACCCCAGTTATTTTTACACAAGCTTGACGGGAATAACATATGCTTGTAATATAAGTCCATCCTTTGGATGGATCCACCCATTTTTCATGTTTAAAGAGTTTGAAAAAGACACGGAAAAGAAAACTCCAAAAGGTCTCTTTTCGTAAAGTTGTCTCTTGAGCCCGAAAAGGTAGAAAACAATACTCGAGAGAACCTCTTGGCCATGTCAACCAAGGAGTACCTTTTTTGTAAATAGTTTATCCTAGCCCGAAAAAGGGGTAAATGTATACTGGGTAAATGACGTTTCACAACCTTTTAATGAGTTCAAAATGACAATTGCTCAATAATATTTTCATATTTTGAGAGTCGGAAAAGAGCTTAAGGTAGACTCCCTGCTTTTATTTGCTTTAACGAGTCTAAAAGGGAAAAAATAATTGACAATCTTTTCAATTTTTTAAGAGTCAGAAAAGAGCTTAAAGGTGACTCATCTTGGAGGAACGAGTGGTATAAAGGGTAGCAACTGGTTCTGGTAATGAGGAACTAGTTGAAACACTGAAAGGTCAAGAGGCTAGCTAGCAAAACCACTCATTACTGCGGTTCCTCAGGAAAGGAAAAACAACCAATTGAAAGCATATGATTGGAAAAATAGATGGCGGTGATGGAATGAAACAACCACGGCTCATCTAGCAGAAATTAGCTGATAAAAATGGCAATCACGAGATGTAAATTGGGCATGGGTTCATTTTTACATAAGCTTGAACCATGGGGAACTCTTCTTGAATTCGATTTTATGTTTACACAAATGAAAAACTATGCTTGACATTAGTTTCATTTTTACACAAGCTTGAAACAAAGACAAACTATGTTTGAATTTGTTTGCATGCCCCCAACATAATGATTCAATTCGAGGTACATGCCCCCCAAGCTTCATTTCATTCAACTAGGTGGATGGAATGAAGGTTCACTTTATAGATCCAGGAAAGACTCGACTGGGATTTTACGAGATATTAATCAAATACTCGATTTGGAAAAGAAAGTTGTTTCATTTTTTAATGAGGTTGGCACAGTAAAAGAACTATACTCAAACATCTGTTTCATTTTTTAACGAGTTAGATACAGGAAGAAATTATCCTCGGACATTTGTTTCATTTTTAATGAGGTTAATATAGGAAGAAACTATCCTCGGACATCTGTTTCATTTTTTAATGAGGTTGATATAGGTAGAAACTATCCTAGGACATCTGTTTCATTTTTTAACGAGGTTGATACAGGAAGAAAATGTCCTCGAACTCCTTCATTCATTTTTTTAACGAGCTTGACACAAGAAAAGGAACCATGTTCACACCCCTTGTTTCATTTTTTAACGAGCTTGACACAAGACAATGAACTATGCTCCGGCCCCTTGTTTCATTTTTTAATGAGCTTGACACAAGACAAGGAACTCTGCTTTGGCCCCTTGTTTCATTTTTTAACGCGCTTAACATAAGACAAGGAACTATGCTGCAACACTTTGTTTCATTTTTTAACAAGATTGACACAAGACCAAGAACTATCCTCATGACATCTGTTTCATTTTTTAACGAGGTTGATAAAGGAAAAAACTATCCTTGGACTCATCTGTTCATGGACCATACGAGAACATGGCTCCCGAGAGGTCCTCATTAAACGAGAGAACTACGCTCTCGGAGGAATACATGTCAATTGGTACCAATGGCAGATCAGATTCCAATGCCCCCAATAGATATTGCACTATACCATCTATGTGATTGTCAAAATATGTGGAGACAGAATGGGTAGCCACATAATTGACCTGTGGCAAGGAGGGTACTACTTGTAAACAAGAACCAATAGGGGACGATGGTTGCATAGGAGGCACCTGGTGACCAATGAATGACAATTGATCAACAGTTACTATTCTCCCTCCATGTGGAAAACAAACCACATGGAAAAGCGAAGAAACAAGAGCTCCCATGACATAAATATAGTCGTGTCCAAGGAGAAGATTGAAATCTAAGGGACCATGGACCACCATCATGTCTATATAGATGGTATTTCCTCGCAAAGTAACAAAGAACTTCAAAAGGATCCATAAGGGCTGATTGGTTCCTCTGTTGAAAGCCAACAGATTCTGGGTGACATGCACAAGCTACGGGGAACCCAAAGCTTGCCAAGTAGTAGAAGACATGATGCTAACATATGCACCTTCATCTAATATAGTGCTATGCACTACCATATTATAGGCTTGTACTGTGATCTGGAAAGGCACATAAGATGGGAGGCGGAATGTAGTCAATTGACTCCAATCAAAAGAAACGACATAAGTACTTGGTGGGGGTATCATATGATTTCCCCCATGACCTGCAGGAGAAGGAGAAGGAATCACCTGAATAAGTGGGATGGGAGGGTCACTCTTCGATTCATGAGAATCTAAGGAGATGAGAAGAACATGAGCAGTATGATCATCACTACTCTCTTCGGGAACAAAGTGAATAACTGAAGGCGGAGCCAAGTCGGCACTCTTTTTGACCAATGGTTGGTTGGGAACAGACACAAGAGAGTGATGCTTAGGAAGAGCAGGATGGGAATGAGATGAATCCAAGTCAATCTCTTTACCAAATAGGAGAGGGTTAGAAGAAAGTCTCTGATAACCAACAAGGAGTTGGACCTGAGGAGCTGTAAGGTTTTCCAAAATTTTGGAAGCTTTATCCATAAGAGGACAAAGGTGAAGAAGATGCTCTCCTTCACATAACATATAGGGGAATTTGATTTTTCCCTTCTTCTTAACATCGCTAGCTGATTATGTAGCATTCACATGATATCCAAAGGTCGATGGGGATGGTTGATCTAGATTTTGAGACCATACCTCTAAGACTTTGGGAATACCAGGACAATCTTGAAGGAGATGGTCACCCTTGCATAGTCTGCAAGGGAATTTGACCTTCTGTGGAGGATTAGAAGGTTTTCTTACAAGAGGTGCATTTGGAGTAACAACGCACGATTGGCCTCTCGCTTATATGACTTCTTATTCTTCGTCTTCTTCTTCTTCTTCTTCTTAGCCTCCTAGTTACTGGATTTCAAAATTTCACAAGACGAAGTAGAAGAGGAGGGTGAAGAAACAGGGGAAGAGGGTGAGAGGTCAACCTTAGAATCAATGTTATGTGGTTCAGATGAAGGAGATGTCTAGGCAAGAGTTGGGACACTCGGGACTACCGAGGTCGAAAATAACCAGATAGGTAAACCAATGGTTAACCCTCGAAGGGACAACGTTTCCATATAAGGAGCACCAATGTTTCCAAAAGAAGGAAAAGGACCATGACTCCTATCTGAGGGGAATCCTTGACTGGTAGACTCTGGAAATGTTTCCATTGGAAATGATCCAAAAGAATCACTAAGGAAGATAACTTTAACCATGAATATTTCTTGGGTAGTTAATTTTAAGAAAATGAAACAAAACTTTGCCTTTTCATATTTTAAGAGTCGAGAAAAGGGTGAAAGGTGACTCTAGGTTCTTTTGGAGTTAACGAGCTCAAAAGGAAAGTGCTCGGTGATATTTTAAATTTAAATATTCAAAAAGACTAAAATGACTACTAAGGATAATCAAGGCAAAAGGATTACAAGGTAACCTTGAACTGCAGAATACCTCCCGGTGAACCGAGAAGTACGGGCAAGCATCTCCCCAAATGCTGTGTTCGTTGTATCATGTTTACAAGGTGGAAGAATCAGATTCCTATGGATAAAGGATTGAAACCTAGTGGGATCTCCCTTTATATATGCGACCGTACGGGGAGCACAAGTCCGTACTAGCACTGTCTAATGCCTCAGCGAATGACAACTGCCAAGTTTAAAGACACCGGAACATGTCTCTAGCCTAGACCTCTAAATGTGAGTGTTAAGTTTCAATGCTTCCTTAGGTTAATTCAATAAAATTTTAACGGTTTATCTTGAATTAGGTTTCAATTCCAAGGCCCTAATGTTGTCATATGAAAACTCCTATATGCAGCTATATGAGAAAAGAAATCTTTCTTCGATGAAAGTTAACACTAATTGAGGGATAGAGAGCACACAATCAATGCAACAATCAAAGAATGAAATCTTTCACTAATACATGTCCTAAATGCACTTAATCTTCCCTTAACAACAAAAGAAGTTTCATTTCATTTCTCATTCTTATGATGATGCAATTCTAGCTTCTCAATAATGCTACTAATGCAATATTTTCGCTTAAGTAAACTAGAATGATGTTCTTCTTTTCATAAAATGCAAAATGAATCTTTCACATAAAGCACTTTAATGAAAATTTTCACAATTCCGAACAAACAAGCATTGATCAAATCCAAAGCATGATAAATGAAACTAAAAGCAAAATTCTGAAATCTGAATCGAACAAACCAAACACACAAATGCTTCAATCGAAAAACCAAGCAATGTAATCTATGCTCAGAAAGAGAAAAGAGACACTCTATTAATTTATGGTATGTTCTATGCTTGGAGCAGTTTACTTACCTTTCTTATTATTATCCACAGATTAGCAATCACGTGTACATAAAGCAAAGTGCATATAGAACATTAAACAATCGACAGAAAACAAGCCAAGACAAGGGACACAAGATGTGGCGGCTAGCCAGGGACAAACCCCAATATGGGGAAACCCTTTGATAAAATCTTCTTTTATCTCCAATAATTCAGCAGAGAGAAATAGTACATAAATCTGATTTACATTAGCAACGACAAACCCTAGATCAGCCCTAAACTAGGGCAGACAATATCTTGCAAACCCACCGTTGGATCGGCTTGATTCCTTCACCAAAAAATGTAGCCTTCCACAGAGAGTCAGATTCACCTACAATGCACTTCTGAGAGGGAGAATGATGGTCAACGCTGGTCAAACTTTGGATCTGTAGTTGCAGCCCTAAATTTGCATCCTTCCTTCCACACGTGTGAGAGAAGAGTCTCTTTCTGCATAGTAGGAGAAGAGCCTCTTTTCTACGTAGGTGGGAGAGAGAGAGAGAGAGAGAGAGAGAGAGATGTGATGAGATGTGTGTGTCCAAATGAGGAAAATACATCCTGTATTTATACACAAATGTTGATGATGAATAGATGCGTCTGTTGGGATTATGAGCCTACATGAGTTGCTGGTCGGCTTGATAATTATTTCATAATCAAAATAAATTCATATTTCCATAAATACTTATTGGAATTGGATGATATTTATATCAATCCTACACCTCTCGATGAGAGGAATCTAATAAAAATATTATCAGCCATGAATAAGATGACCCACATGGAGTTTGGCCCTAGTTTCCAATTTTAACACTCCCTCTCAACTAGGGAGAACTCCATTTGCAATTTGTCTGTCGGTCACTACTATTCATCCATAAAATGCACTGCCCTGTACAACTTCACCCCTGCTCTACTCTGCTCTATTATGCCTGCTTTGCTCTGTTCTGTTCTGCCATGTTATGATCTACTTTGCTTTGCTTTGCTCTGCTTTGTCCGAATTATGAAGAAGAAGAAATGATTGAGGATGTATCATACCATCCTCCATTGACTCAAAGTCAGTCTCATAGTGTGTACCACTGGTCCCAAACCAGTCCTCAACCGACCCGAAGCCAGTGTCATAGTGGGTACAACTCCTACCTCTGGTACCAGACTAGTATAGGAAGTATGGTAGGTACAGCGATGCATCCATCGATACTACTATGGTCCCTATCCTCATTTCCCTGTTCATTGATAAAATGAGAGGTACTTCCCATGAGTCCCAGACTGCATGGGTAGGATGCCTCGATAGGAGAACTAATCAATCCTGTCCATAGGAGAGTGAATCATCCCGTCCCACAATAGAGTGAATCATCTTGTCCCACAAGAGAGCGAATCATATTGTCCAGTGGATGCCATGGAGAATTAATCATCCTGGCCCACAGTAGAGTGAATCATCTTGTTCCACAATTGCCATGGATAACACATCATCTAGTTCTCACAGGAGAACTAATCATCCTGCTACACAATCTTCATGGAGAACACATCATCCAGACCTCACAAGAGAACTAATCATCCTGCTACACAATCATGATGGAGAACACATCATCTAGACCTCACAGGAGAACTGATCATGCCGCTATATAGTCGCCACGGGGTCTCAGAAGGAAAGTTTTGATTATTTTATCCTGTACATGTACACCACCAGGGGATGGCAAGTCACCCTGTGGTCATATGTCGCTCCAAGAAGTACCCCGCACCCCCTCGGAGCTCACAGAGCTCAATACATCATACAAGACCCTCATCAGAGGGTCTTTGAATGACACCAAGTCATTCTCAGAAAGTCAGGAATTTGAATTTCCCTAGGGGCTTTGTCAGAATGTCGGTGACCTGTTCATCTGTACTGATATGTTGGAGCCTTATTGCTCCTCGCTACACCATATCTCAAATATAGTGGTACCTGATATCGATATGCTTAGAGAGATCATGAAATATGGGATTCTTTGACAAACTAATCCCACTCTGGTTGTCACATAGGATCACGGTGGTATACAATGTAAATCCAAACAACTCACTGAAGAGCTTTCTCAACCAGACTTCCTCACAGGAGGCCATGCTAGTAGCAATATACTCTGCTTCGGAGGTGCTCAAAGCCACTGACTTCTCCTTCCTACTCATCCAGGATATCGAAGCAGATCCCAAGGAGAAACAACACCCAGAAGTGCTCTTACGGTCCACCACATTGCCTGCCCAATCAGCATTAGTGTATCCAAGTAGTCTCACATCTTCGGCAGTGTATCTCAACCCATCAGTAATTGTGCCACGAAGATATCTTAATAGATTCTTGGCACCAATCCAATGTATGTGGTGAGGTTTAACCATATGTTGACTGCAAAGCATATATCTACGAGAGTTCACTATGAACATTAATGCTTCGACGAGTTGCCGATACTCGGCGGCATTTCATAAAACAGGTCCAGCAGCACTACCACTTAACTTTTTGAAGTCAAGCTCCATGGGGTAGTTATGGGCTTGCAGTCCACCATACCAAATCTTTCCAGAATCTTCACCACATATTTTCCTTGACATAGGAAATTTTTCCCTTGATTCTGCTAAACTTGAAGTCATAGGAAATAGTGCATCAGTGGTAGGTCCTTCATTTCAAATTTAGAAGCCAAATCCCTCTTACATTTGTGAATGAGAGGGCCTGCACCTGTTAGAAAAAGGTCATCCACGTATAGCACCAGTATGAGAGGTTTTTCATCTTCAACCTTAAAGTAAAGGTTAGGATCGACTTCACTCCTAGTGAATCCCAACTTCATCAAGTAGCTATAGATCCTCTCATACCATTCTTGAGGTGCTTTCTTCAGCCCATAGAGAGCCTTCTTCAACGTGCATACATGAGATTTTTGATCATAAATCTCAAATCCTTCGGGTTGCTCCACGTAGACCTATTCTTTGATCGAACCATGCAAGAACACGGTCTTGACATCCATCTGATGTAGGTTCCATCCTTGTGAAACCGCAAGGGCTATGATCGAGTGTATGGTGGTATATCTGGAAATAGGTGCAAATATCTCATCATAGTCTACACCTTCCTTCTGGGAGAAGCCACGAGTGACAAAATGAGCCTTATACTTTTCCGTACTTCCATTTGCTGCATGATTTAACTTGTAAATCCATTTAGAAGTGACAAATGTCTTGTCCTGGGGTCTGGGAACTACTTCCCAGACATCATTCTTCATAATAGACTCATATTCTTCGGTCATAACATCCTTCCATACTTTATGCTTGACAGCATCTGAGAATGATGAAGGCTCATTTTGTATGATCGTGCTCATGATGGTCAGGTATCCCTAATACTTGTTAGGTTTCTTACTTTCACGGAAGGTTCCTCGGGGTGCAGTGTGTCCTTCAGCATCATCGAGTAGCCCACTAAGCTAAGAGGGCCTCTTCCTAGAAGAGGAAGGCTCAGGTAGATCAATAGGATCCATGGGTTCATCTACATTGGGAATTGTTGCATCATCTCTTTCTTTTGGTTCCCTGGTGTCAGCTTCTTGAGAGATCCTTAAAGTAGGAAGATTTTTCACCTTACTGAGAGCCATATCTTCATCAAAGGTGACATCATGACTAATCATGACTTCCCTTTGACTGGCTACATAGATTCTATAGCCCTTAGTATTTTCACCATAGCTCACGAAGATTCCTTTCTTTCTAGATGCACCCAATTTATTCCTTTTCTCTTTTGGCACATGAAAATATACAGTGCTTCCAAAAATTTTAAAATGAGATACATCAGGTTTCTTACTGGTGAACATTTCTTCAGATGTCTTGGAACCCAATGCTTGATGAGGGCATCGATTTTGTACATTTATGACAGTGTTTGCAGCTTCGGCCCATAGAAACTTCAAAAGTCTTTGATCATGGGGCATGGTAGGGACAACTTCCACAATTGTACGATTCTTCATTTTCGCCACACCATTATGTTAAGGAGTATATGGTGTAGTAGTCTCCCTCTTAATGCCAACCTCTTTACAAAAATCATGAAACTCATTAGATTCATATTCAGTCCCATTATCAGTCCTTAAGATCTTGATCTTCTTTTCGGTTTGATTCTCGATCAAGGCTTTGAAGTGTCGAAACCAAGAGAACACTTCGTCCTTCTTTTTCAGGAAGTATATCCAAGTCTTTCAAGAATAGTCATCTGTAAAAGTAAGGTAATATGAATATCCTCTCAAGGAGTTCACAAACATCATACCAGATATGTCTGAGTGAACCAACCATAATACATCAGAGGTCTTGCCTTGGATTGAGGGGAATGGTCCCCTTTTGAGCTTTCCTTTGGCACATCCCAGACATACACCTTCTTTCTCTACTCGGAATTCGGGCATCCCTGTCACCATTTGTGTTACATCGGGTAGAGATTTATAATGAAGGTGGGAAAACCTCTGATGCCAAAGTTCAGACTGAAGGGATGTGTCACAAGACATGACACCTAGTGGACTTCCACCGACTTGATATAATGAATCAACTCGAAACCCAAGAGTAAAGGCATCTTTAACATTGTTTTTCCATACGCGTACCTTTCCATCGCTGAAGGTCACCTTGTAGCCTTTGTCTTCCATTGCTGAGATGGACACTAGGTTCTTTTTGAGGTCAGGTACATATAATACATCCTGTAAGTGGATCATATTACCTTGATTCAATTTAAGAGAGACATTGCCTACACCTTTCACAAGATATTTCATACTATTTCCAAGGACAATTTCCATGTTAGTTTCTTACTCTATCAGATTATGGAGAACTTCTTTATAAGCAGTGAAGTGCCTTGAGGCACCACTATCAATAAGCCAATTTCCCAGCGAGTCCGGAGGAGTAGAGGTAGATAGAGTAGCTGGTAGATAATATTCATCCTGTTTATTGTTAACAGTGTTAGATTCATACCTGGAATTTCTAGCCTTCTTGAATGGTTGTCCTCTTCCTTGATTTCCAGCACTCCTTTTACCTCTGCTATTAGATTTTCCATTCCTTTGATTTCCATGAGAGGGATTTTGATCTTCGTCCTGGAGAGATTTCCTTCTATGAGGGCATTCCCTTTCATAGTGACCTGCTTTATCGCAAATGCAACATCGTCCTTTTCTTCCACCCTTAGGTCTAGCCTTTATTTTTGATTTTATTTCGGAATTATTTCTTTTCTTAGCATTAGAAGAAAATGCAGCAGGAGGACCTTTAGGCATGGGCATTTCTTGCTCTTCTATCCTTGTTTCTTCTTGAATGCATCTTGCCATTAATTCCCCGAAACTAGGAATTACGTTATTGTTGAGAAGAGTAGTCTTGAACACGTACCATTCAGATGGTAATCCTCCAAGGGTTGAGAGTGCCACTTCCCTATCAGTAATAATTTCTCCAATAGATAGGAGATCGTTCTTGATCTCGGTGATTCTTAAGAAATATGCTTGCATGCTCTCATCTTTGCCCTTCTTAATTTCCTTCAGCTTATTTCGAAGAAACAAAAATTGATTTGCATCATTAACTTTAAATAAACTCACCAGTCTATCGTATATTTCCTTGGAGGCATTTAGGTCGGAGATGTAGGCTACCAAGCACTTATCGATAGAATCCTATATGATCTTCTTTGTTTTGACTTCACCAGTTTTCCATTTGTTCCTGGCAGCAGCGGGTGCATTTGATGGAGGCTCAACAATATTGCCTCTCACATGGTCCAACACTCCTTGATCTTCTAAGGTTAGATCGAGAGACATCTTCCATCCGTGATAGTTAGACTTCTCATGGAGCTTGTATTCGGCAAGGAAGATTGTTGAGGACCCCATAGTTCTTTTAGGATAGCCTTGCCCATCTTGTCTTCGGTGATTGCTCTTGCTCTTGCTCAAGCTTTGTCTTCACCTCAGCTCTGATTCCATGTTAATTTATGGTATGTTCTATGCTTGGAGTAGTTTACTTATCTTTCTTATTATTATCCACATATTAGCAATCACATGTACATAAAGTAAAGTGCAGATAGAACATTAAACGATCAACAGAAAACAAGCCAAGACAAGAGACACAAGATGTGGCAAGTAGTCAGGGACAAACCCCGATATGGGGAAATCCTTTGATCAAATATTCTTTTATATTCAATAATTCAGTAGAGATAAATAGTACATAAATCTGATTTACATCAGCAGCAACAAACCCTAGACCAACCCTAAACTAGGGCAGACAATATCTTGCAAATTGACCGTCGGATCGGCTTGATTCCTTCAACAAAAAATTTAGCCTTCCATAGAGAGTCAGGTTCACCTACAGTGCAGTTCTAAGAGGGAGACTAATGGTCAATGCTGGTAAAACTTTGGATCTGCAGTTGCAGCCCTAAATCTGTGTCATTCCTTCCACATGTGTGAGAGAAGAGTCTCTTTCTACGCAGTAGGAGAAGAGCCTCTTTTCTGTGCAGGAGAGAGAGAGAGATGTGATGAGATGTGCGTGTCCAAATGAGGAAAATACCTCCTGTATTTATACACAAATGTTGATGATGAATAGATGCGTCTGTTGGGCTTATGAGCCTACATGAGTTGCTGGTTGGCTTGATAATTATTCCATAATCAAAATAAATTCATATCTCCATAAATACTTATCGGAATCAGATGATCTTTAGATCAATCCTACACCTCTCGATGAGAGGAATCTAATAAAAATATTATCAGCCATGAATAAGATGAACCACATGGAGTTTGGCCCTAGTTGCCAATTTTAACGCACTCGAAATAAGAGAACAAATGAGACTTTTTCGCTCACTCAATTGAAAATGAAGCAATGAAGATGTCATGACTGAAAGATGGATTAAATGAAGCAAAAAATTAGAAACTTGACACAATGATTAAAAAAACATATGAATGATAATTGACCTATATGCCCCAGGGTCATAGAAACCATCCAAAAAACTCAAAAAATCAAGTAATGAAACTTCAAGCCAATCAATCAATCAAAACCAACAAACAAAGCATTCTAGTCACTTCTGGGTGGAAGAAGAGAGTCTGAGGGTCAAGACACACTGGCACTGGAATGGGAGAAATTCTAATTTTTTCTTAACTCAGAGATTGACACGCTTTTTGGGCTGAAACTAGCGCTAGTCGACATGACTGGCACGACTGGCCAGGCTACAACTAGCACTGATAGGCCTGATCAGTGCGACTGTTTGGCCAAAAAGAGCGCTGATCGAGGGATTCAAAGAAAAAATAAAAAAGAACTTCACACAGGGCCAGAATTAACACATCAGAGGGTGGGCTAGTGTTTGTATGCCTTCAAATAGGTCAATACAAATCCAGAAGACCATAAATAAACAAACTAGGCACACATGTAGAAAAAATAGAGTGATGAAAAGGAGATGTATTTCCCTAGTATGGTCGCTAATTTGTGGTGTAGGAAAATCCTCTTTGTGGACAGAGATGATCCCTCTAGCCCAAGAGTGGGTCTAGCCACAAACAAGAAAATCTAATGTAAATTTCCTTAGATTAGAATCAAATAAGAGGGCCTACCTCTTATAGCGCTAATCCACTTGATGTTGATCTTGTTTCCTTGCTCTAGCTTCCTTTCGTTCCTGTCGTTCAAATACTTGAAGAAAACATGCAAGAAATGACAACAAATGTGATAGCATAAAATTGAATTCAACCTACTTAAAAGGTCAAGGAGTTTTAAGCTAGAAAATGTAATATTACACCCAATATATGAAATAAACCATTAGTTGTATTAAAATAAACTTCAAAGAGAAATACAATCGAAGCCTTGACGTTGGAGATCTCCTTTGCGGTATCCAAGTCCTGCTACACGCCTTTTCAACACTCTTTCCCTCCCCTAGCTTGACATGAAATGGATTCCAAGCTCTAACTCTCTTTCCTCATACTTTAGCTACCAAAGGCTAGTATTTTGTCATCTAAGACTAATCTTCTTTTATCAAAAGCTAAAGATTTTAGAATTTTGCAGCTGGTTTGTATATATTGTGTGTATCTAACAAAAAGGGGTAAGAGGAAGTGGTTTATATAGGGAGAGGAGGATAAGAATGAGATCCAATCAAGGGAGGAAGCAGGTCTTATATCCTTGGGAAGGTCTTCTTTTAAGGGGGAAAGAACCTTATATAGAGTTCTCGGCCCTTATCCAACCAAACGAACATCCAGTGCATTGTCACTAGAAGTTTCTAGATGTGAAACTCTGTTTCCTTTTATAAAAACTTTCCAGAAGTAGATCAACGCAGGTATTGGGCTAACAGTAGCCTTGATCAACACAGGTCATAGTGTAAAATTCCACCATCAGTGTGGGTGAGACACTAGGAAAGAGCACTGATCTTAAAAACTGGGTTTTAAGAAGGATTCTCTGGAAATGTTCTGAAGGGAGTGGGGACTTCTTTCTTCAAACTTCAAGGGATGCAAGAGCACAGGTTTCATGGTTAAAGTATAACACAATAGTCACTACTAGGGTTCTTCGGGATTAGGAATGGGGAGTGACAAATCACTGTGTAACATGAAGTATTTGGAAAATTTCAAGAATTCAAAGTGGAAGTAGAAAATATTACAAAAAGAAGGATAAAAGTACTGAGATCTGATAATGGACGAGAATACACATCAAAGGAGCTCATATCTTTATATAAGGAGGCTGGAATTAAGAGGGAACTGATAGTTACATATAATCCAGATAAAAATGGAGTAGCTGAATGAAAGAATCACTCAATTGAAGAAAGTGTTAGAGCTATGTTTAACGATCAATACCTACCTCAATTTCTATGGGTGAAGCATCCAAAACAGTTGTCTACTTTCAAAATCGAAGTCCTTACAAATCATATGACAACATGACTCCTAAAGAAGCATTCATTGAGAAGAAACCATGTGTAGACCATCTCATGATATTTGGTTGTCCTGTCTACATTAACATTCCAAAAGATAAAAGAAATAATTTAGATCCTACAAGCATGAAAGGCATATTTGTTGGTTGTAGTAACACTTCAAAGGCATATAGGATCTACATAAAGGAATGGCACCGAATTAAAGTAAGATGAGATGTTATCTTTGATGAAAGCTTTGCATATAATAAATTTAAAGAGCTCCTGATTGATTTCGATGATGAAGAACCACCTATATTTGAAGAATGTCGTAAGGAAGAAGAGGATTCCAATCACAAAGAAGAAGGTCGCAGAGAACTTATGTAGCAAGTCATCATTCCTGAAAATAGAAAGAGACCTAATTGGTTGAAGTCTACTCTTCAAGATGCAGAAGGAAATGCAATGGATAAGGGTACATTTAGGGAAAACAAGAAGCCTAAAAGATATTCAGGGTATGCAACCTATTACCACTTAAACTAGAAGGGGGGTCTAAAAGGGACTCCTAAAGGGACAACTGCTAGATCAAGGAAACAATGGTGAATTAACCCACTATCACCTCAGCTAAGACATCCTACTCTTTATGGAATTTCACCGACCAGAGGAGACACAATATATGGAAAGTCACTTGTGAGGATGAATCAACAAATGGATCTGAAGTGAACTTAACGATCGTTTTCGTAGAAGGAGGTTAAGAATGGAGCTTGCTTGCTCTTCAAGTAAGGTAGAAATCCTTCTAGGAGAAGGAGGTGCGGATTTAGGGGCTAGTTTTACAGAATGTGTCTTGAAAAGGAGTTTCCCAATACTTAAAATCCTTATTGAAATTGGTTTCCCAAGTGCTTTTTGAGGAATACAATTTTCAAAGGTATGGGACCACACGAGACCAAGTGAACCCAACCTAGGTTAAGGGGAGGGAGTTTAACAACCAATGATGATCTTAACCTAAGAAAGGAAGGGGAAAGGATCAAAACAAGAGTTTTCACTTAGAGGTGTCAAATTGATCCTATGAGGTACTAGCATAAGGAACACCAGGGTAAAGTTTTAACTTAGAGCTAGGGCTTGGGATATCATACAATCCCACCGTCGAAATTTCTTCAAATTGGGAGGAGACCTTGAGGATACACCAACACAATATAGGCTAGTAGATCAAACTTTTTATATGGCTACTTTGTCGGGAAAGTGATGCCCTAAGTGGCCCAACATGGCTAGACCTAGAATACAGAGGGAAAGGTGAAGAAAATTGGTTCTTTAAGTGATTACCTATTGGTAGCCCAATTCCTAATCCCTTGGGGAAAATCTAGTCTAGGATAATTATGAGAAAGGTTTTCTTTTCTTGGTCAAGGAAACCTCAAGGACTACTTTGCTTGGCCTTTAGGGCAAGAAGAAGCGACCTTAAAACTTTATACTTCACTTTTCAAAAAGATATGGCTTATCAAGATAAATTCAATGGTAGAATTATCCATAAGAGATTTCACTCAACATACATGATCCATACATTGAGAGATTCTATATAGAAAGAATAATTCCACAATTTCACAATTATGCAATGCAACAATTAGCCCTATTATAATGAAAATCCCATTCTAATGCATATGAAAAAGTAAAGCAAGAATAACATTAAATGTGTGTACTTACATGTAAGAGAACATATCCAACCATCAATACATTTTCCAATTAAGAAGCTCCAAGCCAAGAATTGATAATCCAAACATCAAAATTCATCCATGCTCCGATATTTTGTCCACCAAGAAGGAATAACGAAAATATCTAAAGAGATCACAAGTCCAAAAGCAAGTGTTGATAAAAATTAATTCATGTCTCTCCTATTTATACACTCACTAGGAGTTCAAATTGCCTAATTTGATCCTACATTATCCCATCAACTAAAAATAATGCACAAATAACTATCTGTTGGTGACAAGCTCACCAAACTAGCTCATAAAAAAATCACAAGCCTCCTAAGAGGGAAAATAATCAATAATGCATGTCATTGGGCTCTCTAAGAGTCATGTTGAAGTCTATAAGTGCCAAAATGATGAATTGTACTTCCAAAAGTAATGGAAAAGGGGTTTTCCCCTTGTTCTCTACATAATAAATCTCTGGTGCTCCAAATTGGTGTGAGGGCATGCAAGTGACCTCATGGGTCTCCAAGTAAGTCAAAGATGTCTGTATACCATCTGTAAGGGTTCAGATGATGATTTAGGTGATGCCGCATTAGCATACAAGTCTTTGGTCATCTTCTAAATGCATGGTACAACTGTGGGGCTGGTTGGGCAAGGTGAACCAAGTGCGTCTTCCTCGTATAATAGGTGAATCTGGAGAAATATATCAACATATCAAGGGATCCATGGAGTGTTGTCTACTGTTGTCAAGGCCCATGGCTCTTAACACACACCCTACATGTGCCAATGTATCCCTCTAGAGGATTAGGACCCCATATAAGGAGAAAAAACACAAGATGGAGACCCCCTGCAATCCTGCATAAGATTCAATGTGTCCCCTAGCCTTTGCGTACAACATGTCATCAAGGAAATCGATTAAAAGAGCTTAAAAACCATGCAAAATAGGTGGGGACTTCATAATGGCATGCTCTTCCATAATGGGCTTCGACATGTGCTAATGTCTCTAAGCTCCAAATGGGGTTAACCAAGTATGCAATTAGGTGGTTTCTACTTCTAAATGGGATAATATGTCCAAGGTACATCCTTTAAAAGGTGGTGGAATGCGATAAATAGATAAATGGAGTAGGGAATGAAAATGAGTAGCCTTGGGCCACATGTTGGGGTACAAGGGTAACTAGTAAAAGGGAATCCCACACTTGGGTATATAATGTATAGGAGGGAGAAATTGTGGTACATGAGGTGCCCCGACCTCGATTTTCCCACCCTTATTTATATTGCTTTTTCCTTTTATGATTTTTCATTAATTAACCGCTTGGGGCTCAAGGGGTAAGAGCATGATGTGTGAGATATGGGAGTGGGTACCCCTTTTAAAGTAGGGAAATTCATTAACCAAAATGGGTTGGGACAATCATGGGTTCCTAAATGATAAAGGAGGCCCATTTAGGGCTTATAGGAACCAGGGTGATGGTCATGATGATGGGGTAGAGATCATATATTGGTTTTTTCCCACGTGCTAAATGTGTTTTTCCCGACCATCTTTTGCATTTTGTGGTACATTTTCCTGTTGAATGTGTCCAATTATGGTTTTAATTTTCTTTTCAGTTGCATCAACCTATGTGGCATCATTCCAGGCCCGACCCAAGGTTTGGAAAAGGTGAAGAGGAGAGTTAGCCCTATGTGGGCCTAGTGGAGGAATGTGGACCCAGGTGGGAGAAATGATGAATGGGGTTATAATGAGTGAAAAGGGGAAAATATAGGTGGATGAGGGATCAGGACGACGCGACCAAAATTAGGGTTTCCCATGACATACCAACCCTAAAGCCAAATTGTTAGTAAAAGAGATCCCATGGGACTAGAATCCAAGGTTAACATCAAAAAAGGGGGAAAGGGGAGCACAAACCTAGCCCATTATTTTCGTCATATCACCCCATTTATCCATGACCAGTAGTGTCCATGATAAGCAAACTAAAAAACTCATTTACTAAATGACAAGGCATACCCTTAGGTTCGGCAGGCCCACCTTCAAACATACAGTCATGGAAGATGGGTGAGGGAACAACATGGCTGGCTTAGGTGGCAGAGAAATGGCACAACAAGCTAGTTGGTGGTTGCAAGGGGCTGCTAGCTGCCGGTTGAGGATCATATTGGAGAGAAAAAAAATTCTCCTTGGGATATCACCCATAAAATGGTGGGTAACATCTGGCTCCAATTGGGACGTGAGATCTTGAAGAAGTGGATGAAGCTACTCAAACAGGATGTCACAAGAACTCCAACAATCTTTTGGTTACCGTAGACCTATTACCTGCACATATAATAGATAAAAGTCATGGGGCAACATGTTTTTAACGATGTCTTATGATCACCCATGTTTAATGTTAGGTCGTAAAATCAACAGAAAAATAAAATATGAAAATTTAAATCTAAATACAGCAAATCTACCATGAGAAATATCATATGATGTAAGTTCTAATGCAAAAAATCAACGTGTAATGCATCTTATCCTACATGCATACAGTACAAGAAATACTAAGTGTAATAATAAATCCATTGTAACCAACATATCATCGTGTCATTATACATATGCCTGCCAGTATGATTATTCTTAAAAAAAACCCAATGCGAATGTGGACACAATCACATGGAGAGTGAAGTGGATGGGAGGTGGGAAAACACAATATCCATTTGATGTAAAAGGAAGCCCTAGGAGAAGGAGAATAGGTCAATCTAGAAGTGCAGGGATTTCCCTCCAAGTACACAATGATGGTATGAAAGATCACTCTTAAGAACTCCCTTTCACCATCATTATTTATAACATTATGCTTCATAGATTCTACAAGGTCATGGTGAGAGGGGAATGAAAGGTGAGGGATAGGAGGAGCGCAACAAATATGTCGCCCATGGTGATGGTTACATTAGGGAGAGGAGGTCGTGGAGTGATCATAATCTTGAGGATGAGTCAAAGGGGATAAATTATATTCAATGAAGGGTTCTTCCTTGACACCATATTTAGAAAGGGGAAAGGGCTCATGATCACTTGAGATCGTATGATAAGGGGTGAGGGAATCACTCGATGAAGACTCAAGATGATGAACAATATAAAAGGGCAAAGGGGAAGGTGAAGTCTCAACGAGATCATTTTCTTGAAAATCCAACTCTAGAGGCTTAAGTGATTTGAATATACTCTCGGAATCATAAGGAAGGTAGGTATGAGCAACGACCTTATAAATCCTACCATTGTTTTTGCCAAAGATAGGGTATTCCTAAAAAGGAGATTTAATCATCTCCAACTGCTACTTTTCATGCAAGGAAAAATCATAATTCTCCTTCCCAAGGATATCGATTGATGTGTCCTCATAAATAATGCCTGGGAGAAAGGAAGGACCGCTCTCAACCTCATCCTCCTTGTCGGTGTCATAAATAGGAGCATAGTCAAATTGAGGACAAATGATTTCCCACTTTTCCTTTTCAATGTGGGAGTAATCTCCAATTTCATCTTCCAAGGGGCTGATGGGATCATATTTCTCAAGGTTCTAGAAAGACAAGTCATTGGGAGTAATATCCTTGAGAAAGGTAAGGTTGGTCTTGTTAGAGTCGGTCTGGTCATCCCTCCGTCAGAGATCAAAACTCTTTTTGCATTTCATGTTTAGGTGTCTCGCTCAATTCACTTCGTTGCATTCCGCTAGGGGCATGCCATTGTCTGACGGAAGGGTTTGGTGTTCTTGTTTCCCTCATGCTTGTACCTGCTCGGGCTAGTTAAAATTTCTCTATGTTCATCAAAGTTTATTTCAGTCATTCATAGTCATTATGCCATTTTGGTCAAAAAGAGTTATTTTAAGAGTCTAGGTCTAGTGGTTGGTCTTCAAACATGTCGAATAATGCCCGCAGGCCATGAGGATAGTTTTCGAAGAGGTTCTTAGTTCAAAAGTTCATCATCACACACATTTGAGGACATTTCTTGTTCAAAACTATGTTTTGAATAAGGAATTGTCGAATTCATTTTTTGTAATAATCATGTATTTTCTGCCATGGAGTTTTCAAAGCAAGCTCTGGTTTTCCTTTGTCAAATCATGCCTATATCCCTGCAAAAAATCAACCAATTTCATCATTTTGAGTCCAGAAAATCAACGCGAAAGCCAAAGGACAGAGTTTCATTAAAAGACAAAGTGCCATAGTAAAAAACATTGCAAATTGGGTTTTGAAGAAGTAAAAATCAAAACCATCTCTTGTCAAGATATTTCTCAAGCCATTTATCCCTTTGAAACAAGTGTCTTTCATAATCCAAGGGAGAAATTGTGTTTTGAAAGTGCAAGAGCAAAACAGTGATTGGAAGAGGCTGATTGTGTGACTTGGAGGCAGCGCAACGCATATAGTAGGTGGCGCGACGCACATAGAGTGCACGGTGCACTGGGAGTTTTCACCCAGTGTAATTTATAATGGGCGTGGCACATATAAAGAGAGCGACGCACTGGGTTTTGAGCACGGCGCATATAGCCTCAAGCTCGAAACATGCTTGGAATTTCACCAATTTTCCCATAACTTGCATGAATTCACCAGGAAGGCCCTCATTCTTGGTGTTTCTTTGAATTTGGTGATAAGTGTGAGTGGTTTATGGGTGGTAGCATTTGAAACAAAATCTAAATCCTCCCTTTAAAATACATTCAAAGGAAATTTGTTGTGGGGTCTTGACTTATTGATTGGTCGCCAAGGACTCTCCCCTTTCCCCATTTCCCTTTTGTTTCCTCATTTCCTACCCCCCCCATCAAGCTCATCAATCCAACATTGCATTCAAATCCCAAAACTCCTAAACCCTTGCCCCTATAAACATCTCCTAAACCCTACCCTATAAAATCCCCAAACCCTCCTACATATCCTTGAACAAAATTTCCCCCCATAACCCCTATTCCCATCATATTATTCCCTTTCCTAACACTCCCTTTTTGCATTGTTCCCCTTGGTGGCGTATCTCACAACAACACCTAGTTTCATACCATCATCAGAGGGCAGTCCAAGCACAGTACACATGACAAATTTTTGGGCACAACACAGGTTTTTTCTCCCTGTGTGCCACGCCACTGGCACAACGCTCAGGATTGGGAGCTCCAAATCACAAATGGTTTGCATTTTTGGATTCAGCATGAAAAATCATGACTGCTGGTGCATGGACAAGAAGTTTGGGCAAGTTTTGAGTCCTCGGGAGGGCAAAAACACCCTAAAAATGACCTCTCTGCCCCTAATATCACACACAGAAAGCAGTCTTGGGAGATTGAGGTTTTGGAGGGGCAAATGGGAACCAAATTCAGAAATTCCACTTGGGTTGGAAAGTAGACAGGTAGGGATTTCCAAGAAGCACACTTGGGCTCAATTTGGACTTCAGAAAGTGCCTCAAAATCAGAACCAAAGTAGCGCGGCGCATATAGAAATTGGCGCGATGCACAAAGGTTTTTTGCCCAATTTTTCATCTTCTAGCTCAGAAATTCAGCCAGTTTGACTAGTTTTTCTTTGTGATGTAATTTTTGACTTATCTTGATGTAATTGAGTGAACATGATGTAGTTTTGACACTTAGTTACTTGTTCTAGAAGATTCATTCACCAAAGAGTGAAAATTTAATGAATGAATCAGTTTCTACCTTATAGAGGCAAGTTGTTTTGACTGCCTAGATTTTAGTGCTTTGTTTAGAATTGGTTGAAACAGATCCTAGAAGGATGAGCTCGACCCATAGAGGCAAGGGAAGAGGTTGCCTTGTATATATTATGTAATTTCTAAGTCATTTTCAGGGTTGGACTCTTGGGAAAAGCTTGGCACTCTATTGTACATTGTATCTTTGCATTTTTGGCAAAGGAAAGACCAGGGTTTTGCAGCACTGTTTGGAATCCATGTGGCTTTATGTTTTGATGGTGTGCTTCTCTGAGTAATTGTAATTTTATCTAGTGTTTTTTGTATCATCTTCAAGCTTCTTCTTCTGAATTTGAAACAAATGAGTGATTAAGGTGGAATCCATAACTGTTATGCTCTGCCTTTAAATTTGTTTAAATTTTCATGTTTTCTTCAGTTTAAGGAGAATTATTGAGTCTCTCTTGCTCTCCTTATCTCCTCACCTGTATGATCTACCCATCTCATCTGCTTTAAAGCATCAAAACGATAACCTTCCTTGCCCCAATAAGACCTCTGCAGAAACTGTGCCTCATCCCCGAGCCCAAATTTACCTTTCCCATTTCTTCAACAAAACCCTCAAAAAACCAAATCAAATCCTTTGCACTTAATACCTAGCCTAATATCAGTTGCAAATTTAGTCATCTCGAGCCTTATCGATTACCTTTTGTCGAGATTTACCTGGAGAGAGCCCTCTCCTGTCCTCGTAGGGCTAGCTACGAGGCTGAGCGTGGTTTGATGTGGACCTAGAACCTTGTCTTTTCAGCCTGAGACAAATCTAGGCTCTAACAGGTCTCAATTCCACTTTCCATAAACTCATCCTTTCCAGTACCTATGCTTTCTTGTTCACTATGTGGACCTAATGATGATTCATCTTCCTGCTCATCACTGAGATCTTGAAGGTTCTCTCCAACTTCTTCATCTTGACTAATGAGACTTTCCCTTCGAAGAGCTTCCTCCAGGCTTTCACAAGAAGCTTCATTAGATTGGAATTTGGGTCCCTTATACTCTATGAATTTGTTGAGCAACTTGATAAACGATGAAATGATTTCAATCTCACATGAGTCGAGCCAACCTCAGTGCTTGTCTTCAATAGAAGCAATTAATAACTCCACGAGAGTGTATAGATGAACCAAATTAACTTCAGAAGCATGCTTCAATTTTTTTCTATGTGGTCTAATGTTGTGGATGGATCACCCTTGAATTTTGGCATATTTTGCATAAAATTCTAGTCCAGGCCATTTGGGTATCCTGGAACCCATGTGATATCCAAAGGAAGAAACCACTCACGAATATTTTTAGAAGACATTAACTTTTATATATTGATATCATTGGAGTCTCCAGGGTGAACTAAAATTGCCTTAAAAAATGCTTGCTTCACCCTACAAGCATTGACTTTGAAGTTCAATGAAGAGCTAGGGCTTCATTCTTCCAAAGGAGTCGCCAATAATGATATGTCAATATGTTGTACGGGGAACAAGACACACGTCTTGTGTCCCCGTTAATGGCACCTAAAATGTTACTACTTAAACTAGCAGGGGGACCTAAAATGGATTGCTAAAGGGACAACTGTTAGATCAAGGGAAAAAATGGAGACTTAGCCCACTGTCACCTCAACTAAGACTCCCTCTGCTTTACAAAATTTCAATGTTGGGAGGAGACCTAGTATATGGAAAGTCACTTGTGAAGTATTAATCAACAAATGGATGTAAAGTGACCTTAATGATCCCTTTCTTAGAAGGAGGTTAAGAATGGAGCTTGCTTGCTCTTCAAGCAAGGTACAAAGCTTTATAGGAGAAGGAGGTGAGGATTTAAGGGCTAGGTTTAAGGAATGTGTCTTGCAAAGGAGTTTCCCAATCCATAAAATCCTTATTGAACTTGGTTTCCCAAGTGGTTCTTGTGGAATTAACTTTTCAAAGGTATGGGACCACACGGGACCAAGTGGACCAAACCTAGGTTAAGGGGAGGGAGTTTAGAAAAAAATGATGATCTTAACCCAGATAAGGAAGGGGAAAGGATCAAAACAATAATTTTCACTTAGAGGTGCCAAATTGATCTTATGCAGTACTAGCCTAGGGAACATTAGGGAAAAATTTGATCTTAGAGTTAGGGCTTGAGATATCGCATAATCCCATCGTCTGATTTTCTTCAAATTTGGAGGAGAGCTTGAGGACACAACAATGTAGCAAAGGATTGGAGATAGAAAATTATCTATGGCTACTTTGTTTGGAAAGTGAAGCCCCTAGGTGGCCCAACGTGGTTAGACCTAGAATGAAGAGGGAAAGGTGAAGAAAAATGGTTCTTTGAGTGACCACCTATTGGTAGACTAGTGCCTAATACCTCAGGGGGGAATGGAGTCTAGGAGAATGATGAGAAAGGACTTTGTTTCTTGGTCAAAGAGGCCTCAAGGATTACTTCTCTTGGACTTTAGGGAAATAAGAAGTGAACTTAAAGATTTATGCTTCAGTTTGCAAAAAGAGATGGCTTATCAAGATAAAGTCAACCATAGAATTATCCCTAGGATATTTCATTCAACATACATGACCCATACATTGAGAGATGCTATATAGAAATAATAATTCCACAATTTTACAATTATGCAATGCAACAATTAGTCTTATTATATCGAAAATCCCATTCCAATGCATATGAAAAAGTAAAAAAAAAAAAACATTAAATGTGTGTACTTACATGTAAGAGAACATATCCAACCATCAACACATTTTCCAATTAAGAAGCTCCAAGCCAAGAATAGATAATCCAAACATCAAAATTCATCCATGCTCCAAAATTTCATCCATCAAGAAGGAATAGCAAAAATATCTAAAGAGATCACAAGTCAAAAACCAAGTGATGATAAAAATGAATTCATGTCTCCCCTATTTATACACTCATTAGGAGTTCGAATTACCTAATTTGAGCCCACATTATCTCATCAAATAAAAATAATATGCAAATAACTATCTATTGGTAACAAGCCAACCAAACTAGCTCATAAACAAAATAACAAGCCTCCCAAGAGGTTGAATAATCAATAATGCATGTCTTTGGGCTCTTTAAGAGGCTTGATGAAGTCCATAAGTGCCAAAATGATGAATTGGACTTCCAAAAGTAATGAAAAAGGGTTTGGACACTTGTTCTCCACATAATAAAAGTGTGGTGCTCTTAATCACTGTGAGGGAACACAAGTGACCTCATGGGTCTCCAAGTAAGTAAACTATGCATGTAAACCATCTGTAAGGGCTCAAATGATGGTGAAAGTAATGCCACATCAACATACAAGTCCTGGGTCATCTGCCAAGTGCATGCTACAACTATGGGGTTAGCTGGGCAAGGTGAACCAGGTGCATCTTCCTCATCCAATAGGTGAATCTTGAGCAATCTTTCAACATCTCTAAGGATCCATGGAGTGTTTTCTACTGCTATCAAGACCCATGGCTCTCAACACACACCCTACATGTGCCAATATATCCCTCTGGAGGATTAGGACCCTATATAGGGAGACCAAACCCAAGATGGATACCATCTGCAATCCCGCATAAGGTCCAATGCATCCCCTAGCCTTTTAGTATAACAACTCATGAAGGAAATTGAGTAAAAGAGCTTACACACCATGGAAAACATGTGGGGACTTCATAATAGCATGGCCTTCCATAATGGGCTTTAGCATGTGCTAATGTCTACAAGCTCCGATTGGGGTTAACCAAGTATCCCATTAGGTAGTTTCTACTTTTAAAGGGGATAATATGTCAAAGGTACACCCTTTAAAATGTGGTGGCATGTGATAAAGAGATGAATGGAGTAGGGAATGAAAAGGGGCATCCCTGGGAAACATGCTAGGGTACAAGGTTTGCTAGTAAAAGGGAAGCACAAACTTGGGTATATAATGTATAAGAGGGAGCATCATGGTACATGAGGTGCACCGACCTTAATTTTTCCACCCTTATTTATATGCCTTTTTCCTTTTATGATTTTTCCTTAATTAACTACTCTGGGCTCAAGGGGTAAGAGCATGATGCGTGAGATATGGCAATGGGTAGCCCCTTTAAGGTAGGGTGGTGTATTTCCGACCTGGGGTTTGGAAAATGATGGGTTCCTAAATGATAAAGGAGGCTCATCTAGGGCCTCTAGGAACCATGGTGATGGCCATGATGATGGGGTAGAGCTCATGTATTGGAATTTACCACGTGCTAAATGTGTTTGTCTTGACCATATTTTGCATTTTGTGGTACATTTTCCTGTTGAATGTGGGAACTTATGCTTTTACTTTTCTTTTCAACTGCATCAACCTCCAGGGCATCATTCCAGGCTCGAACCAATGTGTCGGCAAGGGGAAGGGGAGAGGTAGACCTACATGGACCCATTGGAGGAATGTGGACCGAGGTGGGAGAAATGATGAATGGGGTAATAATGAGTTGAAAGGGGACAATATATGTGGATGAGGGAGCGGGACCATGCAACCAAAATCATGGTTTCCCATGACATACCATCCATAAATCCAAATGGTGAGTAAAAGAGATCCCACGGGACTAGAATCAAAGGTTAACATCGAAAAATGGGGCTAGGGGATAAGAACACAGACCTAGCCCATATTTTTTGCCGAATCCCCCCATTAATCCATGCCCAGAAGTGTCTGTGATAAAAAAAAATACAATACTCAATTACCAAATGACAAGGAATACCTTTAGGTTCAGGAGGCCCACCTTCAAACATACGATCATGACAAATGGGTGAGGGAACCACATGGATGGCTCAGGTGGCACAGAAATGGCACAATGAGCTAGTTGGTCGCTGGTGGCTGGTGGTTGCCAGGTGAGGACCATCTTGGAGTTTATTTTTTTCTCCTTGGGATATCACCCACAAATTGGTGGGTGACACAACCTATATGAAAAACTTGATTGAAGCATAACCATCCACCTTTGAAGAAGCTTCCAATCATCAAGAATGGAAATATGCTATGAATGAAGAATATAAATCAATAATGAAGAATGGAGTTTGGGAAATCATTGCTAGGCTGAAAGACAAATCTGTGGTGACTTCCAAATGGCTCTACATGATTAAACATGTAGCAAATGGAAGTATTAACAAATATAAATAAATGTTTGTGGCTATGGGTTTCTCTCAACAAGAAGGCATCGATTATGACGAGACATTTGCACCTACAACTAGATACACAACGATATGATCCTTGGTTTCTTTGGCATCATCTATGGGATGGAACATCCATCAAATGGATGCCAATACAACATTATTGAATGATACTATTGATGAAGAAGTATATATAGGACAACCCTTGGGATTTCAAGTTAATAATAGATAGACTCACATCTACAGGTTGAAGAATACACTTTATGGCCTTAAGCAAGCTCCAAGGGCTTGGTATGTAAGGATGGAAGCATATCTACAAAGATTGGGCTTTTCAAAACATTTTGCTGATCTGAATCTCTATATCAAGGTAGTGAAGGATGAAACATAATCATTCTTCTATATGTGGATGATCTTCTCATAATAGGTGTGGAAAGTCATATTCAAGAGTGAAAGAAGAAATTGGCATCAAAATTCGATATGAATGATCTATGGCTGCTGGACTATTACTTGGGATGGGAAGTTTGGCAAGGAATTGGTGAAATATATCTAGGTCAAGGAAAATATGTGATTAATAAGCTACAAAGGTTTTGCATGATGGACTGCAAACTTATGACAACCCCCATGATCACAAATTTGAAGAGGCTAAGAAGTTTTGATTCAATCCCCATGGATTCTACAAGATATAGACAATTGGTTAGCTCTCAAATGTATCTTGTGAACACTCGACCATACATTTGTTTTGTAGTGAATATTCTTAGTTGGTTTGAGATAATGGATAAATATGGCCATTGGAGAGAAGCCAACCATATACTGGGATGTCTGCAAGGAACAATCCATTACTGACTGAAGTATGATAGAAAAATTGTGTCCAATTGATTGGATATACATTCTGATTAAGGAGGCAGTGAGACAGATAGAAGAGCACTAATAGAGGATGTTTTAGCTTGGGATCCTCTATGATATCATGGATGAGTATAAATCAAGTGTCAATTGTTTTGAGTAGTGCTGAAGATGAAAACATTGCAACATGTGAAGTAAGTAGAGTTGTCTGGTTGAGGAAGCTGCTATCTGACTTGTTTGAAGGAACGATGGACCCTATAATTATACATTGTGATAACACCAGTTGAAGGTTTTTCGAAGACCCAATATTCCATGGAAATACAAAGCACATGAATAACACGTATCAATACATATGAAATATGGTGCAAGATGGAGTGTTGCATCTACAATATATCTCCACCGATGAGTAGGTAGCTGACTTTTTTACAAAATCTCTTCCTAGTAAGAATCTTGTGTATTTGAGAGACAAGCTTGGATTGGTTGATATCTCCTCCCTAGATGAGAGAGAAAGATAAACACATTGTTCTTTTCTTCACTTTGTGAAGAAATAATGGTGGGTTGGGTAAGCATCTGGTTTCTGATACTCTTTGAGGATGAGGCAGGGCATTCAATAGGTAAGAGTAGTTGAAGAGGAAATTCCTTGAGGACATGTTATTCCAAGACAAAATTTGTCCTAAAAAGACGTACCTTGTGAACATTCAGATGGGGTATGTGCCTTAAGAGACAATGATAATGGTGTCTATTAGTCATTGTCTCTCCAACATTGTGCTCTGATCTTGTGGAGAGATAGGGCTATTAGTCAAGGCCTTGCTATGTGAGTATGTTGGTCAGTATGATGAGATGCAATGAAATAAGCTGAAATAATAGCTTATAAGATGGCTTACCAATTCGACTCTTCTTATGGGATCTATTCAATGTGAGAATTCCCATGTATGATTATGAATACCTCCCTAGTTCAGAGGGAGTGTTGAAAACATAACTAGGTTCGATCTTCATAAATATGAAACATACTCTTGATTCTTGTATATTGTAAAAAGAAAAAAAAATATTATTGTTATTTTTTGTAGCATGGGTTTCATGCTCACAATCATTTTATTTAAAGGTCAAGCACCCATTGAGTGCTTCTAGGGTTTGTCATAGAGTCATTATCATATGAATAAGACCCCATTGGGCCTCTTGTAATATGTCAAAATAATTATTTTTGTATTTAAAGTGCCAAAATACCCCTCCAATACCAAGTTGGCTTGACAACTAAGAAGTTGACCTCATTAGCGAATGTCATCCTCCTTGGAAGTCTATATATAGGAGATAACTCGACCTCCTATGGTTACTCATTCGTTCCTCATCATCCAAGCAAAGAAGAGGCAGAAGAAAGGCAAGTGAAGAAGGATAGAAGGAAGAAGGACAAAGTTTTTGGGTTAATTCTCTCTCTCTCTCTCTCATGTGCAAAGATAAGGCTAGTGTTTTGCATCCACAAGGTAAAAATTTCCAGGTTGCAGAAATATGGTTGAAGTTTATGGAAGAAAGGAATTTTAGGTCACCTACTAGCCCTAACAGGAGAAGCAACCCAAGAGGAGTAAGAAATCCTTGGAAGCCCTAATTTCCCTCACACATGTGGAAGAAACAACTATTGTAGGGGCTAAAAATTTCAGACCTGTAATGGAGGCCAAAATTTTGTAGCTAGGGGTCGAAATTGTGCAGTTGGAAAATATTTGACCAGGTTTGACTTGGGTAGAAGAAGCACATCATCAAGAAGGTCTAACTTGGTCTTGGAAGAATATTGGTCTTGGTCTATGTTGACACCTAATCATCAGGATTGGGTGAACAAATATAATTGATGTAAATAAATAATAAGAAATATGAATAGTCATTGGGAGATGAAGTGAACAATCTCCCTCATGTATATAATAAAGACCAACCTGAAGGAATAATATGATTTGAATTCGTGGAGTTACTACCTGGCCTGACATGGTATCAGAGCATAGGTCCCAAGTTCCTAAAATTAGTTGTAACTCCTTGTATCAGTTTTTCTGCCATATTTTTTCTCTGGGCTCTCTGCCATAATCATTGTCTGGGTCCTCTACGCTCCCTGGGCTGTCCATAATTGTCCTCTCTGCACTCTCTGGACTCTCTCCCATACTCATTGTTGGCACAATTTTTCTGTATGGGTGTAACGTTTCCTTTACCCACTTTCGTCTCTCGGTTTTCCAGAAGAGGAGCAGGTTGAGGTTTGGGAGTAGCAAAAATCCATTGATTATTGACGAGGATGAATCTGCACCTTCTCCAGTCGAGCGAGTTTCGATTTGGCTTTGGGGTTGGGGGTATGAAGAGGCTCCATTAATTGCTGGAAGAGGAGTCTGCACCAGCCAAGTTATTTTTTGGATTGAAGCTCTTAAATGGTGGTTTGCACTGGACACCATTTCCTGGAATGCATAAGTTAGTGGTAGTTACATTCACACTGCACAACAAACACCATTTAGTGTGAGCATTGCATTCTATTTGGTAGCAGGCACCGCAAGCACGTCCATTATCTTTTCCACAGTCTTGGACGTTCATATTGTTGTATCCACATGCATCGCCTTTTCTAGAAATCTCTCCATCACCATATAACATTGCATTTCCTTCTTGCCAGACATTGCCTCCCTTCACTGCACACGCTATCATGCAAAAAACAGAATATTACTCCGTCCAGATGCCCTATGCTAATAGAAATGGTACTTGTGCCTTTTTTGAATTTGTGAGGAGTTTCTCTGTTTGGACCTGTTATGCCTGATATGATTGCTTATCTTTAACGCTGCCTGATTACATTAAAGTTGTCCAGTTTGAATACACAGTTCATGTATACTTTGTCCATAATACGCTCACCATATATTTACGCTGCCCCAATTATATATATTCTATACTTTAACGTTGTCCAGTTGAATGTGCTGTCTAGTGGAGCGCGTTGTAAAATTTTGTGTATTTACAGTCTTGTGTATTGAAATTTGAATTTGTTTTCCAGTCATATCAGAATTATATTTTTTCCCATTAGGAGTAAAATTTTGCAGCAGAAGTTTTTGTTACAGTATGCATTCAATCATATCCATTGTGGGAATAGTTCTCACTTGCCAGGAGAACTATCCTGAGTGTTCCTAGATGATAAAACACACCCTCATTTTTAATGAGTTGTGGAAAGGAGTGTGCATTGGAGATAGAGAAAAAGAGCCAGAACAACCTAACTTAGATAAAGATCTTGCCATTTGGGAAAATAAGAACAGTAAAGCTTATGCATTAATCGCAACATCTGTAAATGAAGAGGTGAGTCGCCATATTTCGCCATTTTCAATTGCTTTTGAAGCCTTACAAAAGCTGAAAGAACTCTATGACTCACATTCTGCACTTGAAGTTGTTCAACTCATGATTAAACTCTTCACTCTTGAATTGCAAAATAATGATCCTCTTGCTCTTGCATCCAAAGTAAAGTCTATAATGCATGATATCAAAACTACTAAGGTTGAATTGGATATTCCTCTTATCGCTTTTCTCAAGACACTTTATCCTACTTACTCCAATTATCTTGAGTCATTGTAAGCAAATGGAAATCTCAAAGACATTACCTTTGACTCTCTTGTAAAAAAAAATTGTTGAAAGAGAGAAATCTTTTGGAAAGAAGACAGCCCCTGAATCTTCTGAAGAGGTTGTGTGTCTTGCTCATAAAGAAAAGAATCTTGCTCAAGATTCTTATAGAGGAAGAGGTGGTCGAAGAGGAAGAGGAAGATATTTCAGAGGCAGGGGGGTAGACACTCTCAAGGAGAAAAGGGAGATTTGCATTGCATACGCTGCAAAAGAAACGGATCACATGATGCCTCTACATGCAAGTTACCTTGGGACAAAATTGAGCAGCAAAGAAACCAACCCAAAGGTAAAACTAATGACACAGATGAAGGTAAAGCACCTGAATCTTCTCATTATGTTGTGGCACATTGTAATATTGGAGTAAATGAAGACTTATTTCATGCTTTACTTGCTTCTTGGAAAAGTGATTGGTTGCTTGATTCAGGAGCAACTTACCACATGACTCATAGAAAATATTTTTTTGAAGAATTTACTGAAAATGTATATGGAGCAGTATACTTTGCAGACCAATCAAAAATCAAGCGATCAGGGCTTGGCACAATCAGGCTTAAACTGCTTGGTCTTCCAGACTTTCTTCTACATCATGTTCTATATCTCCCACAGTTGAAGAGAAACTTGTTGTCCTTGGTCCAAATCCACCAGCAATCTCACTCCATTCATCTGTTTGATGGCAAGTTTGAGGTGAGAAAAGCATTTGAGCACTCACTTGTCATGAGGGGAATAGAAGAAGAAAGGCTTCTCAAGCTGCAAGGTACCTCTGCTCGTGCACAACATTTCTCATACAATTCTCATTATGAAGAAGGTACAATTCCTTCAAGTTTCTTATGGCATGCTAGACTTGGACATTTGAACTATGACAGCCTCTGCTTGTTGAAGAAAAATGGTGTTGTTGGTTTGCCTACAATTCCTAAGAAATTTAAGCAATGTGATGCTTGCATTCTAGGAAAGCATAGCAAACAGTATTTTCATGATTCACATTCAAGAGCACATAGAAACTTGAACTCATTCATTTAGATTTATGTGGTCCAATGCATATTCCTTCTGCAAATGGAAACAAATATATGATGACATTTATTGATGACTACACCAGAATGTGTTGGGTTTATTTATTGAAGAACAAATCTGATGCTTTTCAAACATTCAAGAACTTTCATAAATGGATTGAAAATGATGCACAATCTCATATTGGGTCTATTTGCACTGATAATGGAAAAGAATACACATCAAATGAATTTGAAAACTATCTTTGCCAACATGGGATCAAACATCAAACAACTGTGCCTTATAATCCCCAACAGAATGGTGTAGCTGAGAGAATGAATAGGACAATCTTAAATATGGTACGCTCCATGCTCTTCTTAAAAAATGTAAAAATAATGTTTTGGGCTGATGCTGTTCTATGTGCTGCATATATAAAGAATAGATCTTCATCTAATGCTATTAGAAATAAGACTCCATATGAAATGTGGTATGGGCACGTTCCTTCGGTAAAACATCTCAGGGTCTTTGGTTCCACCTATTATGCCTTGATACCAAAGGTACATAGAAACAAACTTGGTGCAAGAAGCCATAAGTGTATCTTCCTGGGGTATTCAAACACCTCCAAAGCATACTGTCTCTATGATGAAGTCAATAAAAGGTTTGTTGTATCTAGAGATGTAATTTTTCTTGAATCATCCAAAACTGACAATGTTGTTGAGCGACAACTTGATCGCTTGGATAGATTTGCAAATGCAAAATCATTTCAAGAATTTGATAATAAGATTCCACATCTTGAAGGGAGGATTCCTATACTAGATCAACATGTGGAATCTTCTTCTGAAGAACTCTCTCTCCCTCATGAAACTCCAACAACGAATGATGCTTTAAGTGATGTGATTGATAGAATTGGGAGACTCAATATTGATTCAGTCCCAACTCAATCAGTGGAGCAGCCTGGACCATTTGATAAAGGTTCCCCAAAGTGGTTGACAAAGACACTTGAAAGTGTTCATCTTGATGAGGTTGGAAAGACAGGAACTAGAAAGTCAAACCGACAAAATGGAGGTGATGTAGATGACTCTAATTCACCTGTTGATATGAATGTTTCTTATGATTGTGAATTGAACTTGTTTACAAATTTTGAACCAACTTCCTTCAAAGAAGCTGCTTCTCATGATGAATGGAAAGAAGCGATGCAAAAGGAGTATGATGCCCTCATAAAGAATGGCACTTGGAAGCTGGTTGATCCTCCATTAGGAATCAAACCAATTGGCTAAAGTGGGTCTGCAAAAACAAGTATAAAGCTAATGGCTCACTTTGACAAGAACAAAGCCAGGCTTGTGGCAAAAGGTTTTGCACAGAAGGAAGGGGTCGATTATGAGCAGACTTTTGCCCCCACAGAAAAATGGGCTACCATCCGGACACTCTTTGCCTTAGCAGCTCAGAACGGTTGGAAAGTCCATCAAATGGTTGTAAAAACTACTTTCTTGAATGGAGATCTAAGAGAGAATGTTTTTATGTCCTAGCCTGAAGGATTTGCTATGAAAGGACATGAACAAAAAATATGCAAACTTGTGAAATCCTTGTATGGCCTCAAACAAGCACCGCGAGCGTGGTATGAAAAACTAACTGAGCATCTTCTGAAACTCAATTTCAAATGTTATGATCTTGATGATGCAACTTTATTTGTCAAGAAAGTTAGAAAAATAGTTGTATATCTTGTGGTATATGTAGATGATCTTTTGATGACAGGGAATAATGAAAGCTACATTGCATCCATAAAGAAGGAATTGGGGAAAAGGTTTGAAATGACTGATTTGGGCTATGTTCATTACTATCTTGGTATTGAAGTAACTCAACATCCGAAGTCCATATTTCTTTCTCAAAAGAAGTACATTGGAGATCTTTTGAACAAGTTTGGCATGACAAAATGCATCCTCTTACTACTCCAATGGAAAAAAACTTAAAGCTCACATCTATTGAAGGAAAAGAATTTGAGGATGCAACAAAGTATAGACAGCTTGTAGGAAGTCTCAACTACCTAACTAATACCAGACCAGACATTTCGTTTGTTGTTGGAGTCCTCTCCAGGTTTATGAAAAAGCCTTGTGAAGGACATTGGTTTGCTGCAAAAAGAGTTCTAAGGTACTTGAAGGGAACTCAAGACTTTGGAATCAAGTATACATAGGTAGACGACTTCATTTTGATTCCATACTCTGATTCAGACTTCGATGGAGACAAAGAAACTGGGGTATCTACTTTAGGATATGCTATGAGTCTTGGATCAGGAGCTATCTCTTGGAGATCGCACAAACAAACAGTTCCAACAAATTCCACAATAGAAGCAGAATACGTGGTAGCAACTGGGGCAACAAAAGAAATTGTGTGGCTTAGAAAAATTATTGAATATTTGCAGGTAAAACAAATACAATCAACTCCACTCATGATTGACAATACCTCTACAATAAAGTTGGCCAAGAACCCAAAGTTCCATGATTGAACGAAGCACATCAATACTAAATATCATCTGATTTGACATCATGTTGAGGCCAAAACAATCCATCTCCGTCATTGTTCTACTAATGAGAAAATTGCAGACATCTTCACCAAAGCGCTTGGAAGAGAAAAGCTTGAACAATTCAGAATGATGCTTGGACTCACCAACATCCCTTCAAATGAAGGGGGGGGGGGGGGAATGTTGACACCTAATCATCAGGATTGGGTGAAAAAATATAATTGATGTAAATAAATAATAAGAAATATGAACAGTCATCGGGAGATGAAGTGAACAGTCTCCCTCATGTATATAATAAAGACCAACCTGAAGGAATAATATGATTTGAATTCATGGAGTTACTACCTGGGCTGACAGTCTAGAGGTCTTGAAATTCGTCATTTGAGGAGTCTATAAGAATCGAAGAGGTTTGTGGGTTTTCCTCTCAAGAGGAGAGATTTTGGCCCTGGCTTGCATCCTGCATCCTATGTTCTTGTGTACTATTGATATTCATGTTTTTGGTATTCGTTTGGTGATAAGAACAACATAATAATAAGTGAAGAAGCTAATAATCAAGAAAAAGTAAAAGTACATCACAAGCAATTATCAAGTATAAGAAAATCAACCTAATTATAACCCTATTGATTTCTAAGCAGACATAACTAGAAAATATGCTTTAAAGTCTTAATGTACCAACACTAGTGACAACATGAATGTTGCACTTCTAGGTATGTTATGTTTTTTTGGTTAGGGTATTTGTATTTTTTTTGACATCATATGGATGCTTTTTCAATACCAATGCAAGAACATGGGCATGTGAAAGCAATCTATTGTCTATGTTGTTTCTATTAGGCGATATCTCCTTTGCAAAATCCGTTCAATGCTTGCCCCTATCCCCAAATTGTGTGGCAGTAACTCATATATAGTGAAGTACACAAGAGCAAGCACTAGCATGTGTTAGGTGAAACTTGAACCTTTGGTGAATGTGGGAAGATTTCACAATGCATGGATTTCGTCAAACTAGCGAATTACCATTCACTGTGTTATTCTTTTGTTCACTCATAGACCTCCATCAACAAGAAACCAAGAAAAAAGGCCTTGTTTGGTTTCAATACATAGGATTCTAAAACAAACACATATTTTGTGTAAACATTAGAGGTCAAATTTTGTTTAGATGATTTTCCAACTCAAGGCATTGTTATCATAGGTAAATGCTATGGGTTGACCCTATTTTGAATATCGCTACAAAATTGTTCAACAACTTTTTAGTCACTGCATCATGAATGTGTTTAACCTTTAATACCAAACTTGATTTATTTTTCTCATGATTATTTATACCTAGAAAATATATTTTACCCAAATTAAAATATTAAATGTTGAAAATAAATACGTTGCTATTTTTTAATTTCAACAATAAATTTGTAGCGGAAAAATAAATAGGAAATCACCTCATGACAACATAAATTTATCCCAATAAATCTCCCTTCACTTTATATTGAATTTTGGAAAATTTAGGGCTTATACACACATATAATGTACATAGAAAATATGACAATATTAGACCCTCAAACAAGCTCTAATATTTTTGGCCCAAGGAACAGTTCAACCTACCTTGAAAATGTCTGTTTTAGAAGATAATATGGCCCTAGAAATTTTTGGGCCCCACTTGTAAAAAAATTGTCCTCAACCTATATGGCTGCACATTGGGAAAATATTGTCTCCCGTCTTCAAGCGATAGTAGTTAGAAATCTCAATCTCTCCTCATAGTCTCGACCTACTCCAAAAAAACAAACCTCTCTCCTCTAGTTCTTGTACCTGTTAAAAAATATCAACCCTGAAATTTTCCTTCCAAAAATTTGGTGCACACTTTCCATCTTTCTCCTCAACCACTCGAGCCCAACACTCAAAGAATGCAATTGTGTGTCTTCCTCCTCTCCCTTAGGTTATATTTATATTTTTAAATTGACCAAAACTCCTAACCCTCGATATCTAAGGCGATAGATGGTTAGGATTAAATCCTAATCTACTTAGATCAGTGGCTAAGATTAGGTCTAACTCACTTAAATAATTAAATATTTATCCTTACTTTTTTTCTCAATTAGAAATATTAATTAATTAAATTTAGTGTTCCTTTCCTAAGCTAGACTTAGGAAAGAAATCATATTAGTTGCTCCTCTCGAACCACTACATAAAGAGGACTTATTCTTTTGCATGCTAGATACAAGCCTATGCGAAAGACCTTTCAATGCTATAAAATCAACACACCCTCCTATCCAACAAAGAGTTTTCACCACCCCCAAATTATCCTTATTGAACACAATTTTCCCCTTCACCAAGGGCTTGGTGAGAATGTTTGCCACCCGTTGATCCATGGATATGCACTACAATCTCATAGCACCTCTCTAAACCTTGTCTTTGATGAAGTGGTACCTGATATCTCTATGTTTGGATCTGTCATGAAACACTGGATTTTCCAAAATCTTGATGCAACATTGATTGTTGCAATGAACCATTATGGGCCTCATCTCAAGACTAAATAAACATGTGAACATTGTGCGAAGCTATATGGCTTCAAAATTTGCTAGACTTGCAACCATGTATTCGATCTTTGTTGAGTTAAGTGCTACTTCCTACTGAACCATGAGATCATAGTCGGTCCCAAACTAAAACAACCCGAACCTACAAATGCACTCCCCCAACTCTGACATATTTGAGTCCATACTCCATTGTCCCTCTCAGCACTTGAACACATGTTTTACTGCCACCTAATGAGCGCTCCTTGATTCCACCATAAATTGGTTAAGTTTGTTAACAACAAAATAAATGTTTGGTTTGGTATTGAGCATATACATTGAGGACCCTATTAGGTTCCTGCATAATGTGAGGTCCACCAACTCACCCTTAAAATCATTAAGCTTCCTCAAGTTGGTAATCATAGGTGTCAACATTGGTGTACAATCCTCCATCCTAGTTTTTTTCAAGATATCAATCACATACTTGCCCTCCCCAAATAATATCTCTTTTGGCTACTACCACACCTCCAATCCTAGAAAGTACTGCATCATCCCTATGTCCTTCATCTCGAACTTCAAAGCAAGGTCGTCCTTGCACATCTCTATGAGCCTCTTAGATCCTATCAAAAAGAGATCATCTACATAGAGAATTGAGATGAGCGACTCACCATTAACAAGTACATAGTACAAGTTGGAATCTATTTCACTCGTGGTGAAGCTGAAGCCTAGAAAATATCGACCAAGGGCCTTGAGTACCAAAGTCTTAGTGCCTTCTTAAGTTTGTACAACGCCTTCTTAAACCTGCACAAACGGGACTCCCTCCCATGTACCTCAAATCCCTGAGGCCGCTCAATATACACCTCTTCCTCAATTACCCTATTGAGAAAGGTAGTATTCACATCCATTTTATGTGTCCTCCACTCCATCTTTGAAGTTATAGAAATGATTGCCCTATCAATGCATATTTGGTGATAGGAGCGAAATTTTCCGCATAGTCTACTCCCTCATTTTGAGAGAACCCTCTTGCCATGAATCTCACCTTATAATTCTCGACACTACTATCTGTTGCATTTTTTATCTTATAAATCCATCAAGAAGTGATTATTGATTTCCTTCTAGGCCTCTATACACTCCCCCAAACATCATTCTTCATGATGGAGTAGTACTTCACCATGACATCCCTTGAAACTTGTTGGTCTATTTCCTGCTCAATATTAGAAGGCTCAGAATCACTGATGCTACTCATCAAGGCTATGTAACTAGAAAATATCCTTCATTGCCTACTCTCCCCATAGGTTTTCCTAGGAGTTTCCACTTGCTCCTCAAAATCTCTCATTGTTTGTTTGACCCATCTTGACCTCCTCCTTACAGAGCTCGAAGGAATATCTCGATCATCCTCCTAATTAGAAGATTGTGTCCCTATTGTTGGTGTTATTGGTCCCTCCTCAATCTATAGATCCTCTTTCTTTCAATCCTCTACCACTACTGGATTCGACCCAGATGACCTCCTAAGGGTTCTACTCCCTCAAATTTGACATCCCGACTGACCAATATCATCCTTTATGCTGCAATGCATACCTTGTAGGCCTTTGAGGTCTTACTGTATCTGAAAAAATTTCCATTTTCTATTGAGGGTTCTAGCTTAGTCCTCTTCTTAGATGGAATGTGGACATAAATTGAACTACTGAAGATGCGAAGGTGGCTCACCTCTAGTTTCACTCTTGTGAATGTCTCCTCAGGAGTCTTGTCCTCCAAAATTTTGTGAGGAATCCTATTCTGCACATAGAGAAACATGTTGCACGCCTTTGCCCACAAAAACATAGGAAAATCCTGATCATGGACCATAGCCCTATATGCCTCGATGATGGCCTTATTCTTCCTCTTTTCCACTCCATTCTATTGCAACTTATGTGGTATTTTCAATTCCTTTTTTGATTCTTTCCTCCTTGGAGAAACTCTTGAAATTACCTCCTTGCGTACATTTGAAACAACTTTGTTTGTGACCTATCTTTATTTGTGATTAGGAAGTCCAATTGTAATATATCCTCAGCATTAAGTGAGTTGTTACTTGGCACTTGTGATCTCTATATTATTTTCTTCTTGTGGTTAATTTATCTCCTTTCAAAGAAACAAATTCAATCCCTATTCACACAACAATGTAAATGACCATTTGAAGTTAACTCGATGTAACAAACAAATAATCTTTGTTTGTATTTTGAAGATATAATTATTTTTGTTGATCTAAATATATTGATACATAAAAATGACGATTAATAAGTGATATTACAATGAGGGTCCTTGTTGATGAATTTTTCATTAATGTCAAAACAAGGGCCTTATAGATAATTGGGGAAAAAAGGGCCTTATAGAGAAGGTTTGGTGGCAACGTGAAGCAACTTATTCTGTGACAAATGTAACCATTCAACATAGATTAGGAAAGGGTAGGTGCCAAGAAGTTAATATTATATCTTCAAGATGGAACCTATTGTTACAGGGAAAAGTGTCTACTCAGAATTGCTTATCCCACTAAGGTGTGATAGCTACCTTAGAAACAAACAAAGTAAAGCTACTTTCATTTTTCCTTTATAAAGTATAGATAGAGAGGAACAAAGAAGACCAACCTCTATCTTGCGCTAATCTCCTGGTTCGATTCCTCTCTTCTTTGATAGTCTTTCGCTACTTGTTCCCTTGCATGCCCAGCTTCACAGAGTACCTGTAAGATCATAGTAGCATAGCACTATACAAAGACATGGATCTATAATCATAAACAATCTAGGATTAGATGTAAATTGACCATACAAATGCAGCAAACATAAATGACACAAAAGTATGGAGAAAAACTTGAATAGCTTTTATTGATAAACAAGAAAAAAGCCAAGAGGAGTTATAGCCAGTTGTTCTGACCCAGCATCAACCTCTCAGCAAGGAAGCCCCTCTTCACCTCATACAAAGCTTAGATCACCCAACAATCTGATGTTTGTCTCAAGAAACCAACAACAATTCCTTACAATATGCAAAATTCCAGCCTCTGGATCTCTGGGATGAGGGATCCATATATAGATATCTGTAAGGGAGATGAGTCAGCTTGTGATTTGATTAGTGTCTTCCCTATGATAGTTCTTGCTTCCACTTGGAGATTGATGATCTCTTACTCATCCTTGGTCGAATTCAGAGAGGCAAGTGTCAAAGGAGAAGTTTCTGGAAGTTTCCATTGCTTCTCCACCTCACGGAATGACACTGCCATTTGTCATTTCTCGCCCATCGCACCCCATAGAAGGGATTTTGAAATGAAACACACCCACATAGTGTACTTAGGTGAGATGCAATGAACCTGGCCTATGGAGCAGCTGAAATGATCTTGTTTTGATCAATTCTGAGTAGTTTTTCATGGAGAACTTCTGGGAGAAGCTGTAATCAGTTGACCTTGTTCCTTTAGGGGTTAGAACAACACTTTTAGGGACTTAGGAGCCCTTGGTTTTTGAAATTTCATTCTTGGGGTTGTAGTGCCCAAAAATGTCTATAACACCTATGCCCACATGCGCATGATGAATATGGTAGTGCAGGATCTGAGAGTCACCATGAGATTTTAAAATAAGAAGTTCAACTTATAAAGATCCTTGCAATTTCCCAGCCTACAATATGTCCTCCATCTATTGGTACTGGAAAGATTATGCGATTCACCACGATTGAATATGTTATACATACACCCTATTGTGAAGAGATTAAAGAAACTATAGCAAAACTTGTTTCACATATGATGTCGCGGGAGCACTTTTTATAAGATGCCATGGGAGCATTTGTTATATGATGCCATGGTGTTATAGACATTTTTGGGCACTGCAACCCCAAGCATAAAATGTCCATAAACCAAGGGCTCCTAAGTCCCTACAAGTGTTGTTCTAACCCATAAAGGAGCAAGGTCAACTGATTACAGCTTCTCCCAAAAGTTCTCCATGAAACACTGCTCAGAATTGGTCAAAACAGGATCATTTCAGCTGCTCCATAGGAAAAGTGCGTTGCATCTCACCTAAAAACACTGTGTGGGTGCATTGCATTTTAAAAATCCCTTCTATGGGGTGCGATGGGCGAGAAGTGACAAATGGCAGTGTCATTCCGCGAGGTGGAGAGGCAATGGAAACTTCCAGAAACTTCTCCTGTGACACTTGCCTCTCTAAAATCGCCCAAGGATGAGTAAGAGGTCAATGAGATCTCCAAGTGGCATCAAGAACTATCAGAGAGAATACACTAATCAAAAACCCAGAGTTGACTCACACCTATTCAAATATCTATATAGAGATCTCTCATCCCAGAGATCCAGAGGTTAGAGGCTGGAATTTTGCATATTGTAAGGAATTGTTGTTGGTTTCTTGAGACAAACATCAAATTGTCGGGTGATCTAAGCTTTGTATGAGGTGAAGAGGGGCTTCCTTGCTGAGAGGATGATGCTGGGTCAGAACAACTGGTTGTAACTCCCCTTGGCTCTTTCTTGTTTATCAATAAAAGCTATTCAAGTTTTCCTCCATACTCTTGTGTCATTCATGTTTGCTGCATTTGTATGGTCAATTTATATCTGATCCTAGATTTTTTATGATTATAGATCCATGTTCTTGTATAGTGCTATGATACTGTGATCTTACAGGTACTCTGTGAAGCTGGGCGTGCAAGGGAACAAGTAGCGAAAGACTATCAAGAGAGAGAGGAATCGAACCAGGAGATTAGTGCAAGACAGAGGTTGGTCTTCTTTGTTCTTCTCTCATCTATACTTCATAAGGGAAAAACGAAAGTAGCTTTGCTTTGTTTGTTTCTAAGGTAGCTATCAAACCTTAGTGGGATAAGCAGTTCTGTGTAGACACTTTTCCCTGTAGCAAAATGGCGACTTCACTGGGGACGAATTAGTTTGTTTGTTTATCTTCCTTGTTGTCTATTTTATAAACTTACAAATGGAGCCTGAAGTTGATCCAGGTAGCTTTCAAATTGAATTTTCTATGCAAATGCAAAGTAGATAAATGCTGCTTCAGTCAATCTCCGGGATTTCTTTATAAATTAAACAACTGATTCACAAACTCTCTGATTGCCCTTTGTGATAGCTCTTAGATCCTCCTTAGATCTACCCCTGATTGTTGCATTACTGATTACCATTTGCTCGGCCAAAACCCATGAACTGAACTACAAACTGTGACCCAAAACCCAAGAAAAGTCTCGTCTTTGGCCCAGCGCAGGTACTATTCTGAGAATCTGAAGTTTAGTGCACTTCCCGAGTGTAGTAGGTGTGCTGCATTTCAAATTCCCTTTGTTACGGGTGCGCTGATCAGACTAGGCATTGTTCAGTTTTGGTTTTTGTGATTCATTCTTTCCAGTTCTAGTCATGTATTGTGCTGCCTGTGATCAGTATATCTCTGTTTGAGACCCCTTTTCTTTGCTCTTATTCCACCTCCTTTGTACAAAAGAAGTGTAAATGTTTTTGTGTGTTTGTTGAGTCATTTTCAGTTCTCCTTTGCAAAAGTAGCGTAATCGTACTGTCGTCCTTTGATTTGGAAGCGTCACAAGTGTCGTTTTCAAGCATAGGAAAGAGTTTGATTGCTGTAGATAGTCGATTATCCTGTTACTATTGTATTTGGTCTGAATTTGTAATTTTTCTAGTGTCGAAAACAAGTATTCATTTCCAAATCGTAAGGTGTTGTGATTGCCTCCATTTTTGATTTCGAAAAGAAACTTGTTGATAATTGTCGCTTGAAAAGAAATTCATATTTGTGCATCAGCTTTCTTCTTATCATTTACATACTAAGAAAGTCGAAAACAAATACATGCATGTGCATTTGCATTTAGACTGTCTGATTGGTTTGATTTAGGAAAGTGCATTTAGAGTGTGCTCTTTGCTCTTTGTGAAAGAATTCTGTCTTACATTGCACAAAGAAGATAAAAAATTTGTTTATCATCTTAGATTGCATTTTAGGAATTATACTACATTTCGCGGTGAAACTGAAAGGAAAAATTCATAAACAAGATCAACTATAAAATAAATTCAATGAATCTAACAATGCTTTGGAACCTAATGCACAACATTTAGAAGTCTAGGCTAGAGACGTATTCCGGCGTCATAAAGCCTAGTAACTGTTGCTCTCACTGATGGTTGGGTGATTCCTCCACTTTGAGACGATAAGTGCCAGTACGGACTTGTGCTCCCACGTACCGTCGAGTATATTTTGGGAGACCAAAATAGGCTTAATCCTTTATCCATAGGAAGCCGTGTTTGCCGCCCTATCGATCGCAATGCACTAAACACAGCATTCGGGAAGATTGACTGCCGTACTATAAAAAGTATTCTGCAGTTTTGCGATTGGTTTGGTAATCCCTCTACCTAGATTTCCAGAGCAGTCCCTTTCGTTCCTTTTTAGACTCTTTAATGGAAAAGGTACATCTGAGCACTTGTCACTTCAAGCTCATTAAAAATCGAATGCGACTAGAGTCATCTTTTGTTTTTTCTCGACTCTTAAAAATTGAAAAAACAAGTTCTGTCAAAGCGTCTAAAATTTATTTTAAACGGAATAATCATCACCCTTTCCTACGTTGATCTTAGGTTGAAGAAAATGGAGTCCACCAACCAAGGAGTTCCCCTTGGATGAAATCCTAGTCCCTTCTCCTCTTGGGGAGATGTTGGTGCACCTCATATGGCCACATTGTCGCTTCCAGGACTGAAAATTGGATTGCCTGTATGGATCTTCTCAACCTCTGTCATTCAGAACACCGCAATTCCTGAACAGTCGAGTCAGAAATTAGATGAATCCAGAGTTACCCACCAACCTTCTACTTCCTCCAATTCTTCCTCTCCTCCTTCTTCGCTTGATGGGGTTGGTAAAGCCAAAAATCAAGTCCCTGAGAAGAAGAAGGAAAAGAAGAAGAAAGAGAAGAAGAAGAAGGATCCAAAAGCGAAAGGGGGCAACCAAGCGTCGTCTAGCGAAAATCCACACACTGCACCGACCAGGCCTAAATTGCCATGTGTCATTTGCAAAGGAGACCACTATCATAGAGATTTTCCTTACATCCCTCGGATCTTAAGGGAATGGTCTCCTCATTTGCACAACCCGGTGTCGTCAACCTCTGATGATCATGTTGAAAACACACCGTCGACTAGTGAAAGTGAAGCCCCAGGACAAAAAGGAAAATACAGATTTCCTTGTAAACTGTGCGAAGGTGATCATGCCGTCCACTGTTGTCCCTTCTTAGATGAGGCTAAAAGAGTTTTGGACAATCGTCCAGTTTCACCGTTACGACTTCCTCCTGGATATAAAAAACTCTTCCCGAGTCCGTCACTAGTTGAAAAATCGGCTGACCCGCCTAGATGGTCAACTGAAGCATATATCATTGAAGAAAAACCATCTAAACCCATACTAGACGAAAGTCAAAAGGTCGAGGCAGAAGTTGACCCGGTCTTGCCTTCAGAGGTTCCGTCTTCAGATGATACAATCACAGAAGAGAATAAGGATGACACCATCCAAATTCTTTTTGTAAGCACAGACTCCGATGAACATGGGGGCAATTTACCCATTCCTTTATCGCAGGAGGGAAGTTCGTCAGAGTCGTACCCAGCCATATATTCGGTCCCACCTCCAAGCAACCTAGTTGTCTCCTTCGATTGGAATCAACTAGGCAGACCTCGTTTACCGACTAGTGTACCATTCCGCATCATTGTTCAAATATATAGAATGGTTATGGTTGGTACCATCATAGATGAAGGGGCTGTTGGAAATAATACTGAGAGGGGGGGTGAATCAGTATTATCAGATCAATAAAACTTTTCAATTTCATGCTCAGAAACATATACGCGACTTCAGTTAAGTGAATCTGCGTGTACACGCTACTGTGTCTAAAGCAACTAGCGTATATCCAGAGATCTTATAATTCAGTTATCTTAATCTTCAATAGATGCATCAGAACATTATTAAGCATATTAACAGTAAACAGGTGTAGTATAACAGAACAGAACATCAAACAAGAGCCACACACATGAACACCATGATATAAGGTGGAAACCCAATGTGGGTGAAAACCACCTGCTGCAATTCGTCTCTTTCTTCTTTAATAAGAAATTTCTTTTACAATGTACTGGTGCAACCCTTTACCAGCACGCGGGCTGCAACCTGCAGAGGGCTACAACCCTCATAGCTCTTGCACTAGCCGATCCATTTACTAGTACGTAGGTGCCAACCCTACAGAAGGCTACAACCTTCACTCATTTTCCAGCTGCTCCTGGAAGGGAGCTACAACCCCCTTGGCTCTTGTACTAGCTGATATGTTTACCAGTACGTAGGTGCCGGCCTACGATCTTCCCGGGACCACGTTTCATACATTTTCATACTGGATCCATAAGACAATCATCATTGTAGTACAATCTGCATCATTGATCACTGAAACACTGAAATACTGAAACACTGTCAACAACACAGTCACCAGAACACAAAGCAGACACAGAACTCTGCAATAACCATCAGACCCATCTGCAACTTCAAATATCAAGCTTTACAATGTACACGCTACTTGGATGAACCCAACCTACGTGTATACGCTCTTTTACCAAAGACAACCCGCGTACAGATCTGTAAATTCAAACTTAAAACTCCGCAGCTATATCAGACATCAAAACATACCCAGATCATAACAATAAACATGCGTCAATAGATCTAGTCTATCCACAGTCAAACCATAAGAAGATAATCATTCCAAGCCTTGAGATCTCGTTCCATCATTCATCATCCTCCACATGAGTGAAACCTTGGTTCAGATCACCAACCCATAACCAACACTTGGATCTCACACTACCTCAGATCTTCACAACTCACACACATTCCATACATCTTTGCCTAATGATCTTCTGCTTATATAGCCTTAGGCCCTTCACAATACCACGGGCCAAAACCATAGCAACACAATACCATCAACCTCGAAACTAGGAATCAACACGTCCGTCGAGACACCATGGTCCAAAACCATAGGCACAACTTCCAAGGAATAACCGCCACGGACCAAAGATACGTTTTCCACATACACGCTCTTTTACTGAAGCCAACCTGCGTGTACACGCGACTTGGGCTTAACGAACCTGCGTGTATGAACTTCCTTGGCATGCTGTACTAAGATCTGTCCTCTGATTAAGTTGCCATCACCTGTACCAACCTTTGAGCACCTGTACCAACCTCTGAGTGAGTTGCCATCAAGGACAACACTTGAATCATAATGCCAACAATCTCCCCCTTTGGACTTGATGGCAACCACCACACCAAGTCACTCTCCCCCTTTGACATCAAGGGCAAAGGGCGGACCAAGATATTCTCTTCTTTGGTATACCTTCTGCTGTCCATACTCCCCCTAAGTACCTGCTGAAATCTCCAAATGTGCTCCCCCTTTGTGTATGCCAAAGTGTACCAATCTATCCATCCTGCTCTTGCTGAATTGTGCTGTTCATGCTCCCCTTGACTGTAGGCAAGATCTGCAAAAGATGTTCTTCAAGAAGAACAAAGACTTATACATCATAGAAGACCTTCCTATCACCAAAAGACTCAATACAAACATTCATCACCCAACCTAGTGGGGATATACCAATATTGACTCATCCACCTAACCATGTGGAGATACATGATAATACATGAACATTACATCATTCATCCCAGGCATAGTGGGGAAACCAACATAGGCCGTTACATGACCTAGTGATGAAAAAATCTAGACCAAGACTTATGAGAGCCACCAGCAGCATCATGATCTGTACCATAAGCATTAGCCTGCAATACCATTCCTTTGATCAAACATCAAGATATATCATTTAGCTTCATAGACTTTATCAACAACCTCTAACCATAATGCCAACAATGCATTATTTGAAGTATATGCTCCCCCTGAGCTTGTGCCATAAGTATCAAGACATTTCCAGACATCCTCAGCAGACTGTAACTATTAACCAATAGAGCATATACAGGACTGAATCATATCAGACCCCTTTTCTGAGTCTGTCCCCACTGCTTTTTCACAAACTGACATATACGCGACTTTGCAGTGTGAAACTCGCGTATATACGCGGTTTTCCTTCATGAAACTTGCGTATGAGAATTAGAACACTGAAGTTCTATACCTTCAGCTCCCCCTGAGTCTGTTAGGTCTGTGTTGTGATGAGTACCTTGTGCTGTGCCACATCTTTCTGACTGAACTTCCTTCTTCTTCCATATCTTCAGGCATGTTGATGATTTCTTCTTATCATGAGCTTTGTTCCTGCAATCCTTTGCTCTATGTCCAAGCTTGTTACATGCATAGCATCTTACATGTTTCATATTCCTCCTATAGCAATCAGCAGCTTTGTGGCCAAACATATTGCAAGAAAAGCAATATCCATTAAAGTACCTTGAATGTGATGATCTTTCTGCATGATGATCTTGAAACCTTCTTCTTCTACATATGGCTGCAACATGTCCAAGATTATGACATACATGGCATTCAACATTATTCATGGGAGGAGAAAAATATTTTCTTTGAGGAGTCTCTTTCCTTGATTGATGATGGGGTTGTCCTTTCATCTCCTTGTAGAGCCTTTCAGATTTTGCATTAGAGATTCTTGTCTTACTTTGTGAACCAGATTCTCCTTCAATAGACTCATGAAAACCAAGACCAGATTTGATAGCAGGGGACCTTTGACTACTAAGAATATCATCCAAGATCTTAGTACTATCTTGAAATCGTAATAGTTTATCTTTTTCTTCTAAGTTACTTTTCAAGATATTTACCTCAACTTGATGTTGTTCTTCTTTTTCCAGGCATTGCTTCTTCAAGGTCTCTTCAGCTTTCTTTCCTTCATCAAACTGATGCCTTAGTTCGAGGATCTCGTTCTCTTGCTCTTTATTCAACGCTAGCAACATTTGTCGAATTCTGGATGCACATTCCAACTGATCTTTTAATATGATGATTTCTTCTTTGAGGGCATTCTCCCTTTTGCTAGGTAGATCTTGCTGATCTATGATTTGATCTGATGCTTCATTTGCTTGTCCATCTTCAATCTGAGGTGATTCAGGATCTGAATTCTTGCTTCCACTCAACGACAGGTTGTCATTGTTCCTTTGAGCTGTCTTCTTCTTCTGACGTGCTTTCTTCCCCATTGTTCTATGAATCTCCTTCAAGCGATCAAGCTTCTCTGAAGGACCTGCTCTGATACCAATTGTTGGAAATAATACTGAGAGGGGGGGTGAATCAGTATTATCAGATCAATAAAACTTTTCAATTTCATGCTCAGAAACATATACGCGACTTCAGTTAAGTGAACCCGCGTGTACACGCTACTGTGTCTAAAGCAACTAGCGTATATCCAGAGATCTTATAATTCAGTTATCTTAATCTTCAGTAGATGCATCAGAACATTATTAAGCATATTAACAGTAAACAGGTGTAGTATAACAGAACAGAACATCAAACAAGAGCCACACACATGAACACCATGATATAAGGTGGAAACCCAATGTGGGTGAAAACCACCTGCTGCAGTTCGTCTCTTTCTTCTTTAATAAGAAATTTCTTTTACAATGTACTGGTGCAGTACTTTACCAGCACGCGGGCTGCAACCTGCAGAGGGCTACAACCCTCATAGCTCTTGCACTAGCCGATCCATTTACTAGTACATAGGTGCCAACCCTACAGAAGGCTACAACCTTCACTCGTTCTCCAGCTGCTCTTGGAAGGGAGCTACAACCCCCTTGGCTCTTGTACTAGCTGATATGTTTACCAGTACGTAGGTGCCGGCCTACGATCTTCCCGGGACCACGTTTCATACATTTTCATACTGGATCCATAAGACAATCATCATTGTAGTACAACCTGCATCATTGATCACTGAAACACTGAAATACTGAAACACTGTCAACAACACAGTCACCAGAACACAGAGCAGACACAGAACTCTGCAATAACCATCAGACCCATCTGCAACTTCAAATATCAAGCTTTACAATGTACACGCTACTTGGATGAACCCAACCTGCGTGTATACGCTCTTTTACCAAAGACAACCCGCGTACAGATCTGTAAATTCAAACTTAAAACTCCGCAGCTATATCAGACATCAAAACATACCCAGATCATAACAATAAACATGCGTCAATAGATCTAGTCTATCCACAGTCAAACCATAAGAAGATAATCATTCCAAGCCTTGAGATCTCGTTCCATCATTCATCATCCTCCACATGAGTGAAACCTTGGTTCAGATCACCAACCCATAACCAGCACTTGGATCTCACACTACCTCAGATCTTCACAACTCACACACATTCCATACATCTTTGCCTAATGATCTTCTCCTTATATAGCCTTAGGCCCTTCACAATACCACGGGCCAAAACCATAGCAACACAATACCATCAACCTCGAAACTAGGGATCAACACGTCCGTCGAGACACCATGGTCCAAAACCATAGGCACAACTTCCAAGGAATAACCGCCACGGACCAAAGATACGTTTTCCACATACACGCTCTTTTACTGAAGCCAACCTGCGTGTACACGCGACTTGGGCTTAACGAACCTGCGTGTATGAACTTCCTTGGCATGCTGTACTAAGATCTGTCCTCTGATTAAGTTGCCATCACCTGTACCAACCTCTGAGCACCTGTACCAACCTCTGAGTGAGTTGCCATCAAGGACAACACTTGAATCATAATGCCAACAGGGGCTTCTGTGAGTATCCTTTCCTCGACTACTTGGAAAGCGCTTGGTTCGCCATCGCTTTTTCCTGAAATGAGAAATCTAACAGGTTTTGACAAAGGAACCAGTCGACCGTTAGGGATCCTTCCCAATGTGCCCATAACATTGAGGGGGAAGACCGTTCAAATGAACGTAATGGTAGTTCGAGGACCCCTGGATTATAATCTACTCCTTGGACGAGACTATATTTATTGCATGGGAGTGATTGTCTCCTCACTCTTTAGAGTAATGTGTTTTCCGCACGAAGGAAGAGTGGTCAAGCTCGTAGACCAGCTTTCATTTCCCGGATCAAACAGAGAAAATAGTCATATGCCATCCCTGAATGGTCTTTTCACACAAGGAATGTCTCATCAATCCCCAGTCCGTCCACCTGATGAGCGTGAGTGATTCGGGGGACATGACTGAATCCCAGGGGGCATGCACCCTGGTCTGCTTCCGCAGGAAAACTTCAGGTATAGGGTAGGTTTCCATGAGAGATATATGACTAGTCTGTACTCCCGTCCGTGATTGGAAGAGGGGGTTATTATGGAATAAGATTCTTTCGTCAAAGTTATGTGAGTGGATTGTCTCACCTTTGTCTATTTCGGTAGACATCGCCGAAGAAGTGTTTTGTTTGCGGTGTGAATAGAACAATCTTTGGTAACTTGAAAGAGGTATACTTTTCCTGATAAAACAAATGTTTTGTTGGTGATTTGAAAGGTGACCTTGAAACTTTGTTTTATACCTGGGGGCATGCAAACCTTTTGGCATGCAAGCAAAGAGCGACTATTTATTTTTTAAATTTGTAGGTACTCTAACCCTTTAAACTCGTAGGATTGGTCGTTTCCTAACTTGCATAAAGAAAGGATGTGGGGCAAAACTCTAAAAATTGTTGTTTTTAAATGGGACATTCTTATTATACGACTGGATTTATCGAGCAGTTTTAGTGCATAGTTCAAGCTCGTTTAAAAATAAACATAAGCCATGAGCAAATGTTTCCCCCCGCGTTTAATCTCATTAAAAAATGAACTATTTCCCAGTAAACAACCATCGTGAATGTAGTACTTCAGCCTTTAAAAGCCTTGGTCGTGTTCTCACCATCACCTCCACTCTGTATTGGCCGATCATTCACCTCCATTTGATTGTTTACCCCTTTTGAGGAACAGCTGCGAAGAGTGATCTCACTAGCCATCCTTGTAACACTGTCGTGATTGGAAAATTCCAAACCTTACCTGGAATCAGCTGCTACCCATTTTATCACTCGTTCCTCAAAAGACGAGTCTCCTTTAAGCTCTTTTCAACTGACTCGTAAAATATGAAAATATTGCCGAGCCATTGGCCTCTCCAGCTCGTTAAAGGGACCGGAAGTGCTATCCCTCCTTTAGATTTTAATCTTTTTGGACCTGAGGGATTATTACACAAAAAGATCGAGCGCTTGTTTTGTTCGGCTCATTAAAAGGATCAAAAATTCATCCCTTCTGTATTGTTTTATACTTTTTCGGACTTAAGGGATTAGATGACGAAAAAGGAAATTTGGAGTTTCCTTTACGTTCCTTTTCAGACTCTCTAAAATTGAAAAGGACCAAGTTATCTTTGTCGTTAAACTCGTTAAAACTTAATAGCGACAAACTTGTCTATAGACGAGAATGAGTTTCATTATCGCTAGGCTCGTTAAAGCATAGCGATGGGTTTGCTCGAAGGGAAAATTATAGAACAAGCATATGTTATCCTCCTCAAGCTTGACAAAAATAAAGAGGTACTGGTCAGCAATGACTGGGGAAAAATTGGGAAGAAAACTTGAAGAAACTTTGTTGGTAGAAAGTCGCTCTTGAACATGACACTTTCACTCCGCATCCAAGTCGGGTTGGGTTGTTTCATTCACCGGCCACATCGCCATGGTCCCATCACACCATCCACATTTGGGGTAATGCTACCAATCCATCATGTCAGTTTCGCCGATATGTTCAAGAGAAGTCATTCAGAGATTTCACCTGTGTCTCACCCGCTACAATACATTCATACTCCATTCTTTCATGACCGCCACCCTGAACCTTATATCACCAGATTGTTTTCACCTCCTTAAAAATTATTTGCTCCGTTCCATGTCATTGATGTGGGATTCATTAAGGCCCTCCTATGACGGATCGCTTCTTGTTGACATCATCTCATTATCCAAGAAGTTGATCTAGGAACACCCCATTCAGTACTTTGAAGCTTGCATGCATCAATGGCAAGTTTCTCACTTCTAGCGACAGGTTTACATCAATGACCTTCAACCGAAAGATTTTGCATGGTGTTCGATGCCAAGTCCTTTATTCACATCATGTGAATTGTACTGCAGTACCTTGAGGGTCATTATCATTATTGGTGATTCCTCTCGCGCATGTTAACAGCTTACATCATTGGCTGGTAATCAGGCGATGTCTTTCCATGTTCGACTCTAGAACATCTCTCACATGGATCGACTTGTACTTCGAGTGAAGATCAAACGAGATTGAAGACCCCGGATCTAGTTTCATCCATCCGGGCTGCGATATATATTCAGGGAAATAAAGACATCAAATGTACATCATTGCTGCATAGATAATCATCCAATCAAAGGGATGATGGCTCTACCAGAATCATCAGTCTACACTCAGACGATTGTCTGTCCTATGTACATGAAAATGAATTTATAAAGCTAAGCATGGGAATGCCTGCCTCAGCTAGATCATGAAAATATTATGAAGATAATGTATTGTATTGTATCTTATTAAAGGTCTCCTCCCAGCTTGAAAGAACTTCGGATCCTCATAATAAAGCATTTCACCGACATCAAAAGATTAATGACCTCATGCTTTAGGGGGCAACTGTTATAGACATTTTTGGCACTGCAACCCCAAGCCTAAAATGTCCATAAACCAAGGGCTCCTAAGTCCCTAAAAGTGTTTTTCTAACCCCTAAAGGAGCAAGGTCAACTGATTACAACTTCTCCCAGAAGTTCTCCATGAAAAACTGCTCAGAATTGGTCAAAACAGGATCATTTCAGCTGCTCCATAGGAAAAGTGTGTTGCATCTCACCTAAACACACTGTGTGGGTGCATTGCATTTCAAAAATCCCTTCTATGGGGTGCGATGGGCGAGAAGTGACAAATGGCAGTGTCATTCCGCGAGGTGGAGAGGCAATGGAAACTTCCAGAAACTTCTCGTGTGACACTTGCCTCTCTGAAATCACCCAAGGATGAGTAAGAGATCAATGAGATCTCCAAGTGGCATCAAGAACTATCAGAGAGAAGACACTAATCAAAAACCCAGAGCTGACTCACACCTCTACAAATATCTATATATATATCTCTCATCCCAGAGATCCAGAGGTTAGAGGCTGGAATTTTTCATATTGTAAGGAATTGATGTTGGTTTCTTGAGACAAATATCAGATTGTTGGGTGATCTAAGCTTTGTATGAGGTGAAGAGGGGCTTCCTTGCTGAGAGGATGATGCTGGGTTAGAACAACTGGTTGTAACTCCCCTTGGCTCTTTCTTGTTTATCAATAAAAGCTATTCAAGTTTTCCTCCATACTCTTGTGTGATTCATGTTTGCTGCATTTGTATGGTCAATTTATATCTGATCCTAGATTGTTTATGATTATAGATCCATGTTCTTGTATAGTGTTATGCTACTGTGATCTTACAGGTACTCTGTGACGCTGAGCGTGCAAGGGAACAAGTAGCGAAAGACTATCAAGAGAGAGAGGAATCGAACCAGGAGATTAGCGCAAGACAGAGGTTGGTCTTCTTTGTTCTTCTCTCATCTATACTTCATAAGGGAAAAATGAAAGTAGCTTTGCTTTGTTTGTTTCTAAGGTAGCTATCACACCTTAGTGGGATAAGCAGTTCCGTGTAGACACTTTTCCCTGTAACACATGGGAGAACTTGTTCACATATGCAGATATGGCACTTCTCACCAAGGTGTTGAATGTTGGAAATGATGTGGTAGGTATGGAATAATAGAAGAACATATGGATGATATTACCCTCCTAAAATCTCGCTGTTTAGTAGGAACAATGAGTGTTATGTCTGGTGCTAGTGGCATACTGTATATGGAATACAACCGAGGAAAACAAGGCATAATGAAGCTCATGAAGCCTATGATTTATGGCATCTCGATCAAAAAAGAGTTGACTTAAAATTAATTTAAATAAATGTTAAATATATGCACAAGTTGGTTCAAATAATCATATTGGCCCTCCAACCCAAACATGTCTCTTCATAATAGGTAGAAACAAGTATAAATATAAGGTAGGACTCCTCCATTTCATCATCAAATTAGTCTAACACAAAGATAAAAACTAGAATTTTGAGGTGAGAAAGAGGCCAAGAAGGACAAAGGTTGAAGCTTATTGTTTGGGGAGATCTGGTTTTGGCTTTTCTGTGATTGGAGGTTGGACTATATCTGTTTAAACAAGGACAACTCCTTGTAAGTCAGATTTCTTTGATTTGTGGACAAAACAACCCTCTTTATTATCTTGGAGTTGAGCTAGAGAAGCTTAGAACAATGCTATAGTCTCTCAGACTTGTGGTACATACCTAAGGCTTACATTCTGTACTTCATACCCATGGCTGCAGCATGGAACTATGACTATAATTTGGACTTGTGCATAAATTTGTGGACTTGTGCCTAATCGTTCGTACCTGTGGTAACCTTGATTAGACTTATGCTTTCCTCCTGGAAGTTCATACATGTTCTTAACGTGTGAGGAAAGATTTAGGAGCTCTGGTTTGTGGACCTGAAACTAGACTTTCGAACATATGGTGGCATTTAAGTGCAGAACTGTGGGGTAAATAGTTAGGGTCTGTGGCATATTATTTGTTGCCTTCTTCGCACAAGTTTTGTTGCATGATTTGAATTTGTTAAGGAAAATGGTTGGAAATTTGGCATCTCTTGAGAGTAGTCTGTTGGGCATTGTTTGGAGCAACTTATTGATAGAATTGAAGTATTTAGACAATGTATTGACATCACTTGAATGAAGATCATTAAAATGCCTTGTCACACCATTGAGAAGAGTATAGCAGAATAGAGTTGTTTTGGAAGATTAACTTGAAGAAGTTGTTGGAGCACTTATCATCTATTGTATCATCTTGAAAAAAACTTGTAGTATATACCTTGAAGATATTTTTGGAGTATTGAAGTCTATCCCTTGGAGGACCCTTGAAGATATTTTGAAAAACTTGTTAGAGCAGACCTATGAAAACTTGTTGGATCCTCTTCGTCAAAGATTTAACTTTGTGTAGATGTCCTTGAAGCCATGGTGGAACATTGTTGGAGATTAGTTGAAGCATTGTGAAGAATTGTTGGAGGAGATTGTAGAAGATCTAGTGTGCGGACCTATTGAAGACACCTTTGGAGCTATATTGTTGAAGCTCTGATGGGGTAGCCTTGAAGAGGACTACTTGTGCAGACATTTAGAGTCTTGGAGACACATACTAGGGTCGTTGGAGTTAACCTTGATGAACTAGACCTTGAATTATTTTTGGAGAATATTTGAAGAATTTGTTGAAGTAGAACTTGGAGTTAATTTCAGGACTTGTTGAAGAAGATATTGGAAGTCTTGAAGCAACACTAAAACCATATTGAAGTGGAGGGTTGGAGCCTTAGAGGATTGCAGTCCTCACACAAGGTTGGAGCCTTGTATAAAACCAAGCTGAACCCTTTATTTTTTGAGAGGATTAGACTCCTAAAGTAGACCAAGTTGGAGCTTGGTATAGTATAGGTTGGAGCCTGGTTTGAAATTAAAGATTGGAGTCTTCGTCTAGGGTTGGAGCCTTGAAGTGTTATTGTACTTGATTTTTTGTAAAAGAGGATTGGAGTCCTCATTATTCTCATTAATAAAATTATTCTTTTGTTATACATCTTGTGTTTTGATTTTACTAAGTGAAATTAACTGACATAAAATAACAACTATAAAATAAATATTGATTCACTCTCCCTTTTAGTATTTCCAACAATCCTCATTATAAATACCTAGGCAGAGTGCCATTTCATACTAATGGTTTTCTTGTTTTGATAAGACAAATATTTTCATTAAATAATTATTTATTATGTTATTATGTTCATAACATTGGCACCATATTTAAGGAATGATTTGTCCTTAGAGCATAATAAACATGATTCTCTTTAGTTAAACACACTATTTTGAAATGACATTTATTTGTTTTTATGGGTTTGATTTTGTTCACATTTTGAGTGTTCACTACGATTTTTACTTATTGTTTCATCTTATTTGAGAGTGGAACCTTCGACATCATATAATTTAGTGTCACTCTTGCCAATTAAACTCCATGAATTGTCTTCAAAGTTTGTAGTATAACTTCTCAACTTTATCAACCATTCTGAACCTAGCATTGTATCCATCTCTTCGAATGGTAGAACATAGAATTATGTTTGTAGTTTTAGTTATTGTATATGATTGAAGCTTTATGACATTTTTCTACTTCTTTGACCTTTTTTTTACATTAATGATAGTCATGGTGAGGTCCTTCATGGGGTACACAAAATGGTTTAGTTGTTTAACAACAACGATGTCTAGGCAATTGCGAATATTGCCAAAATATATTAGTATTGCGTCATTTCTATCTTTCCTGACTCCTTTAAGCTTCAAGGTCTTATGTTGTGGTTTCCATATCATGGTTGTTTGTAAAATTGCAAATTTACTTTATTTTTTACTACAATCCATATTCTCTCCTTTTTGAGGTGTGGTGGAACACATTTTCCAATGTATGGTTGTAATTGGTCTTTTGGAGCAATTATCTTCATTTGAAGTTTTTTGAGTCTTCATTTCTATTTGGATGGGCACATGAGATTGAAGCTAGTGATGATTTTTTCTATTTTTCATCATGGTCAGAGTCTATGTTGCATTTTATAGTGATTTCATCATTTGGATTTTGTACTTGTACTTGTTTTCCATCCATTATTTTATAGTAATATAATGACATGTCTTCACGTCTATGCCCTGATATCCAATTTTTTCCACATTTACAACAATTGTTTTTCTTCTTTTTCCTTCTATCTGAATCACTACACGATGCATTCAAGTCCTTTTGAACTTCAAAAGTATATAATTTCTTATTATGACATTTGTGCCCTGGTAACCATTTGTCTCAACAATAATTACGTTTCTTTATTACCCACTTATATGAGTCCTCTTGCTAGCTTTCAGCTTCCTTAGTGAATGATGGTTTGTTGAACTTAGTATTTTGTTCAATTAATTTTTCACATATGTAGCATCTTCAATTGTTTTATGGTTTCATAACTTTATTTCATTATTGATGTAATCCTTCAATTCATAGATGTATATTTGTAGCAATTGTTCATTTGTGAATCTGTTTTGTCTTGTTGAACTTACCATTCATATGTGTAGTCATTCACATTTCCCTTATGTTTAAGATGAACAAATTTTTTGTACAATTAATCATCTTTCTCGTTACAAAACCTTTTTAATAGGGTAATTGTGGAAATTTGACAATGAAAATGAGCGTCACATTTTTTGGCCTACCATATAAATCAATTGTAAGCTTCCTCTTCTAAGTTATTAGAGGTTTTCGTTATTTTCTCTTTCTCCAATGGGGGTTTGATTCAACAGTTCATTCCATTTTGTTGATCCAAATGATTGCTTCTCCACGAACCTTACCATAATATTTTAATAATTCCTTTTAGTTATTTGATAATCTATATTTGGAAATCTTTTGTGATATTTATTCTCTGAAAAAATTACTTTAGGTGCGTCTTGATGTCCTTGGCCACTTGTATTTTGTGATTCTTGACTTGATGTTTGCTTTCAACAAACCAAGGCTTTTGCAAATAATGCATCTACCTTCTCAATTAGCTAGTCCATTTTTTCACCATGGTAGTTAAGTGTACTAGTAATTTCGTCTTTGTCATCATTTCTCATTCTTAATATGGTTTACCATCGACTCTCACATTCCAGTATCAAATTACTTCTGTCTTCTTCTTCTATTAATTTATTGATTTTACATATTAACTCATTTTGTACTTATTCCAACTCTCTTTGCACATTTTCAACATGTTGAAAATGTAACTAGTGTTGGTCTTCATAATGTAATTCAAATGTATCATTGATGTATTTATTATATTCAATTATTATTATTAATTTCTAGTCAAAGCATGTTTTTCATGCTTATAGGGTTAATTGAGTAAAAAGGAATATTTTATGAGTCAAAATAAATATATTTGAGTCAAGTTCCATTTAGAATTTTTGTAAAAGAAAAAAGAAAAATATTTATTTTGAGTCAAAATATATACCACAATATCAAGTCGGCTCTCCTTGGAAAATTTGGCCATATGGGAAATGATTTGACCCTTATGGACATTTATAAATACAAGACATTTCGACCTCTTAGAATCTCATTCACTCACTCATCATACACCATCGATTTCTATGCCAAAAGAAGAAGAAAAACCAACCAAAGTCAAAGGAGAGAGAAGAAAGTCAAAGGAGAGAGAAGAATCCAATTTTTTTGCCCTAGTTTTGCTCAGACATGCGAATTTTTTGAGGAACTGTAGGCTTGAAACTTCAGGGGCTGAAATCACAGGAGGTCAAAATTTCAATAGTTGACTAGATTTCAAAGGGTTAACCAACGTTGACTTCAATTTTATTGGAGGAGAGTTGGAGGAGGGTTGACATGGACCTTTGTGGCATTTTTTGGTCTTGATCTTGGGTCTCGGATACCTCATTTTGATTTGATTCTATAAGAACAGAATTTGTGGGTTTCCCCCTTGTGGGGTTTTTCTCTGGCTTGGAGCCTAATTTCTTGTGTCGTTTGTCTCTTTGTGATCTTCATGTTTTCTGCATTTTTGTTAATTGCTTGATGAAGAGAATATAATAATAAGAAGCCAACAAATGTTCAAAAGTAATTATCAAGTTAAGAGAAATCAATCTTAATTCTCTAGCATCATGGTTTCTCAACATGGTTTAAGAGCTAAGGTGAAAGGAAGAAAATTTGAAGATCACATCTTGTTGGTATATGTGAAGATATCCTTACAATAGTTATATCTCTTTTTATCGAAGGCAAATAATAAAATTTGAAGATCATCATCTTCGTAGCGACCATATCTCACTTTTGAAGACATCAATGTAGCATCCATCACTCAAGGACATTCTTGGAAGCCAAATCAATATTCTTAAATATATTCTCATAACAATTTCTCCCGCTTTTGCAAGTAAGTACTCCTTTATACTCTATAGTCCTCTAAATTGTTCATTGAAGTTTGAAGTTAAGGCGTTTGAGAGAATGATTTCTAGGCCAAGGCTTAGAGAAGTATAAGTTGAAACTTAAGAGAGAAATTCGAAACTGTGTAGTAATATTTCTCCGAGGAATAATATTTATGAGGAATGTGAAAGCACATATACATGTCATTTTTTGATCTAAATCAAGCAATCTATGATGACTATGGAAGAAATTTATGGTCCAATATCTATGAGGGAAGTTTGTGATTCATTTTTTGTAATTCATACCCTATACAAAGAAGTCGAATTTTGTGCTAGAATATGGTGAATCATAACTTAAACAAGGAGACCAAAGGTTGTATTCTACTGCTGTGACAGAAGGCATCTGAATCATCTAAAAATAAAAATATTCATGTGAAATCATATGGAGAAATATGAATTACCTCATATTAATATAATCTTCAAGGTCTAAACTATAAAAAGCCTTCAATTTTTATGAGTAAGACAACATAAGATAAGAATTTCAAGCTTATGAAGAAGACTGTATATGTATCCTATTTGTATCCATTGAATTACAACACATACAACCCATTCATGCAAGGAGAATAAAAGGTGGAAATGAAGTAAGAAGAAATCCATGAAAGCAAGAAAAAAAGGAACAATCTTTATGACAACACTTTTCTATGGCATTCGAACTAATTAAAACAACATCTTCCTGTGACAAACATACCTTTGGGTGTTGAAAAGTGTAACTAGGTTCGGTCTTCATAATGACATGTAATTGTGATTTTATGTAAAAGATGAAAAGGAGAAAAATAAAATTATTGTAATACTGGCCTCATGGGTTTCATGAGCAAGAGATTTTATTTTTTGTTAAGGCTGCCACTGTGAGCCCTTAGATATTTTGTCATCTAGTCATAAAAGTCTAAAGAGTCATTGTCATGTATTAAAGGCATGTTACACATTGTAAAGTCAATTTTGTTTTTGTAATTCACCCTCCAAGGCCTTTTCACTAGTCCACACTCAAGTTGGCCTACAGTGAAAGAGATAATACTAGAAAGATGATGTCGGCCTATTCCAGTGATCAATTTAGCCTAATAATCATGGACAAACCACTATATATAGCAGTGCTCAGCCTCATTTGGAAGAAAATAATTCAATCAAGCAAGTATGAAATAACTAAGTGTGAAAATAATCTTAGAAGGAGCCTTAACATCAATGAAGGAAGAGGAAGTGATAGCGAAGATAGTGACATCATTGTGGGATTGTCTACCCTCACACATGCGAAGATTACAAATTCAAATTTTGCAAAGGGAGGCTGAAGATTGCAATCATATAGGGGTAATTTAGATTGGGTGAAGACTTCATTGAAGGGAAGCCACGTAGAAGTGAAAAGAGTCTCTCTAAAAAGAGACTATTCAAGGATTAAAAGTGGATCTAAGGTTTCTATTGTGAAGCAAAAGGTTGCATACCTACAAGAAGAGGCCGGAATTCTGAAGGAAGCCACAAAGAGGAAGAAGAAGAGCAGCATTGACCTAAGGGTGAAGAGGAGGCTTGTGACTGTTGGAAATAATACTGAGAGGGGTGGTTACTCAGTATTATCAAATCAATATAACTTTTTCATTTCATACTTAGATTCATATACGCTACTTCAGTTAAGGGAACCCGCGTGTACACGCAACGATGTTTGATGCAACTAGCGTATATCCAGTAAACTCATGATTCAATTAATCCTTCATATTTTTATCTTTAATTAGTGCATTAGAACTTCATTAACCATATAAGCAGTAAACAGGTGCAGTTAAACAGAACAGATCATCACACATAAGAAACACACATGAACACCATGATATAAGGTGGAAACCCAATGCAGGACAAAAACCACCTGCTGCTGTTTTCTTTAAGATAGGAAAAACCTATTTACAATATTGTACTAGCGCAAACTCATACTGGTACGTAGGCGCTCACCTGCAGAAGGATACAACCTTCTCTTGTTCTCCAGCTACCACTGGAAGGGAGCTACAAACCCATAGCTCTTGTACTAGCTGATTCGTTTACTGGTACGTAGGCGTCGGCCTATTGAAGGCTCCAACCTTCACTTGTTTTCCAGCTGCTACTGGAAGGGAGCTCCAACCCCCTGGCTCTTGTATTGGCTGATATGTTTACCAGTAGGTGCCGGCCTACAGAAGGCTTATGACCTTCTTTCTTCCTCCAGGGACCTCGTTTCATAAATTTTCAGATTGGATACTCCTGAAGCACAACACCAAAATCTGAAGGCCATGTTTCATCCAATTTTCATACTGGACCCATCAACAACATTGAAGCACAAAATCAATCACCATTATAATACAACCATCAACTACACTTGCATCATCAATCTTTGAATCACCCAATACTGAATCACTGAAACCTGTCATCAAAACACAGTCACCAGAACACAGAGCAGAACCTAGAACTCTGAAACAACAACCAGATCCAACTGCAACATCAAATATCATACTTCATATTATATACGTGACTTTAATGAACCGAACCTGTGTGTATACGCACTTTTACCAAAGCTAACCCACGTACATATTTGCAAATATTTACTTATAGCTTTGTGGCTACCCCAAACATCAAACATACCCAGATCATCATACATAAAGGATAAGACATACGTTAGTATATAGATATGAACTATTCATACCATATAAAGATAATGCATTTTAGTCTTCATGATCCTGGTTCATCAACCTTCATTCGCCACATAGGTGCATCCTTAGCAAAGCATCACAAACCCATAAACTGCATGCTGGATCTCACACTTCATCAGATATTCATCACTTGCACACTTCACTTTGGCCTAATGATCTTCTTCTCCTTATATGGGTTTAGGCCTCTCTCAATACCATGGTCCAAAACCAATACCTTGGACCCAATACCTGGGGTCAATACCTCGGACCAAATACCATGGATCAAAACTTAGTTTTCTGACATGTACGTGCCTTTCCTTCTGTGAAAGTGTGTGTGTATGTTATATGCACCTTTGTATATAGTGAACCTGCATGTATACACTACTTGGTATATAATGAACCTGCGTATATACGCGACTTGGTATATAGTGAACATGCATGTGTACACGACTTGGTATATAATGAACCTGCGTATAGACGTAGCTTGGTATATAGTGAACCTGCGTATACCTTTCTTTCTTCATTCTGTGAGTCTGAACTGTGATCTGTCATCTGAGTGAGTTGCCATTAAGGACAACACTTGAGTCATACCTGTATCATAATTCCAACAATATCCCCCTTTGGACTTGATGGCAACAACCACACCAAGTCACTCTCCCCCTTTGACATCAAGGGTAAAGGGTGGACCAAGATATTTTCTCCCTTGATATACATTCTGCTGTCCATACTCCCCTTGAGTACTTGCTGCAATCTCTGATTGAGCTACCCCTTTGTACATGCCAAGATGTACTAATCTATCCATGCTCCCCCTGAGCACATGTAGAGTCTGCAAAAAATATTTTTCAAAAGAATAACATGATTCTAAAACTCAACTAAGTGAGTATGACCTTCCTATCACCAATGACTCATACATACATCAATCTCCCAACCAAGTGGGGATACACCATTTTGACTCATCCACCCAACCAAGTGGGGATGTACCAAAAGTTTATACATGACTGAAATGGACATTATTACATCAACCTTCCCATGCCAGGTGGTTTTACAAGTTAGGTCTTTTTATGACCTTTACATCAAATGATATACATGACTTTTATAACAAAGAACAAAGACCTAAACAAGACCATGATAGTCATCAACAACTATCATACACCATATATGATCTGCACCATTAGCATCCATCAACAGCTTCCAGACCTGTAACCTGCAATACCATTCTCTTGACCAACCAGAAGTAAGATGTATCATTTAGCCACATAAGCATCATCACCAAAGACTTCTAACCATAATGCCAACAATGCATTATTTGAAGCATATGCTCCCCCTGAACCTGTGCCATCTGTTCCTTGTCAGATCTGATCATGCATATATCAGCAAGAAGTATCAAGCCATCATCATTATCAAGTTAGGATCAAAAGCACTTATAAACAACATCTTATGAGTACCAGCACATCTTCAGCAGATTGTAACCATTATCAAACAGAGCAAATAATTGACTGAATCATATCAGACCCTTTTTCTCGAGTCTGTCCCACTACTTTTCCTCAAACCAACATATACGCGACTGTGTAGCTTCAAACTCATGTATACACGTGACTTGCCTTTATGAAACTTGTGCATGAGTTTTAGAACACTGAGGTTCCACACTTTTAGCTCCCTCTGCGTCTGTCATGTCTGTATACTCTACTATGCCACATTTTTAGCTCCCTCTGAGTCTGTCATGTCTGTATACTGTACTCCCTTATTCTTCCATATCTTCAATTGTGATGATGTTTTCTCATTTTTGTATGGAGTCCCAAATCTTCTCCTGCATTCCTTTGCTATATGTCCAAGCTTGTTACATGCATAATATCTTACATGTTTCATATTCCTTCTATGTTGACCAAGCATATTGCAAGAAAAACAATACCCCTTAAAGTACCTGGAACGTGATGATTTTTCTGTGTGATGGTCTTGAACCATTCTACTTCTGCATCTAGCTACAACATGGCCAAAATTATGACATATAAAACATGCAACATTATTCATCGGAGGAAAGAATCGTCTATTACTTCCATAGTTAGGAGCAAAGGATTTTCTTTGAAGATTTTCTTTCTTTGGTTGTTGATGGGGTTGACCTCTCATCTCCTCGTTGAGCATTTCAGATTTTTCATTAGAGTTCCTTGCCTCACCTTGTGAGCTAGATTCACCTTCAACAGATTCATAAAAGCCAAGACCTATTTTGATAGCAGGTGACCTTTGACTACTATGAATATCATCCAAAATCTTAGTACTGTCTTGAAATCGTAATAGTTTATATTTTTCTTCTAATTTACTTTTCAAGATATTTACCTCAACCTGATGTTGTCCTTACTTTTCCAGATATTGCTTCTGTTAGTGTCGGTCTTGAAAGCCCTCCATCAGTGATCAAAGCTCTTTGCATTTGCATTAGTAGGTGTCTCATCAGTGTCAAAGTTTGCATCCCGTTAGGCATGCCATAAACCTGATGGAGGAGCTAGTCTATTCATACCCCTCTTGGCTTTGCTGGATCAGGTCATATCAGTCATTGAGTTTTTCAAGCTTGTCTTGTTTTGTCTTAAGGTCAAAGGTCCTAGGTCTAGGGTTTTGGTCATTTGTCTCAGCAAGGTCATGTCTTTGAAAGTCCTTGAGTAACCAGCAAGCTAGAGGGAGGATGGTAAACATGTTTCTTTGATATTCTCATTATGTACAGTTCATTTTTACACTTGGATTTAAAAACTCTGTTTTTAAAGCCAAAGTCATGATAATTTTTTGTAAAAAGAATAAATTTCCAAAAGTCTTCAAAAAGGCAGCAACAACCCTGGTCCCCTTGCCACAGTCCTTTAGATGATCTACCTGCAAGAAGAAGCAAGTCAAAGCACTCAAAAAGTCAAATTCAGATAAAGGAAACCAAAAAATCAGTGTTTTAAAAAGTGTCAAAATAGACTTTATAAAGTGGGTTTATTGATGAAATTTTTTCAAATGAAGATTATAAAAGGTCATATTCCCTCCTTTCACTCTCATTGTGCATTTCAAAGCTTGCAAGAGAGGTTGTGAGAGAGTGATTGGAGAAAGGGAGAAATTACAGTGATTTCGGGCAGTTTGGAGGTGCGCGACCTGTTGGGCGGTGCGCGACCCGTCCAGACCCTTCCCGCAGTGCAAATTTACTACGGGCGCGACCCGTTGGGCGGTGCGCGACCTGTTGGGAGGCCTGCGCAACCCGTTGAGACGCTGGCCTGTAAACTCAAAGAAATTCCCTAATTTCTCTTCAAGTCATCTACATTGCTCGAGGTAGGGTCTTTACTCATTGTTTTGGAGGTTGATGATGAAAATAAGGTTGTATGCTATGATTTTAACCTCACATTATGCGAATGAAAGGACATAAATGGCTGCTTGTTAATGTTTGTAAAATGCTAGGGTTTTGTGATTGTTTCAAGTGATTTTGTCCCATTTGGTTCCTTCCCTCTTTTCCCCTTTCATTCACAGTCATGCTTTCATCTCTGTCCCATATTATTTGTACATAAAATGTAAACTTTTCCCCCCATCCCTAATCTATAAACCCTACCCCTCTCCCAAGCACACAAAACCCTAATTCCCTCTACCATACACATGCAAAAATAAAAGCAAAAAGAAAAGATACATTTGCAAATAAAGAAAAGAGTCATGTGAAAATAAATGTTGCTGTATATCTAAAGTCATGTACATAACCCCTACATGCCCTTGACATCCCCTTGTACATGAAAACCTTCCCTCTATGTTAAAACAATGTACATGTACTCCTTATCAAAAAAAATTTGCCTTATGATACACATGAACTCCTATAAATAAATTTGGTGTATGGTTTCCCTATGTCCCTATTGATACATGTATGCTCCTTCCATGTTTACTATCACACATGTTTTTTGTCCCATATACAAACATCTTTGCAAATGATTTCCTAAATTCAAATACATGTTCCTATAAGCATGATCATTTGTAAAATTTCCCTTGAAATTCCCTGTTATTTTCATATATTTCCATTCCTTGTTAAGAAGTTCCCTCCCCTAACATTTCCCTCATGTTTGGTTCCCCTTGAAACAACATAGATTTCAGCACCTTTTGCAGGCAGAAACAACAGTTCATTTTGTCCACTTTGCTCCAAAACCATGTCAGAAACCAAAACTTATGAGCAAAGTGATGAACATTCATCATCTACAGAGGTTGAGGAACAGAGGAGGCCTCGTAGAGGAGGTAAGGGAGGACATCATAAGCGGGAGGAGCCTACTTCTTTGGCAGAATTACAGGCCTGTCCTTTGGCAGTGAATTGCTTCCAGTACATGTCTTGCTATCAGTTTTGTGAGAGGATCTCTCAGATTCAGCATCATAGAGAGTTGGCCCACTTGTTTGTCTTACACCTCCATGATGGACATGTCACTCTTGCAGGGGTGAATTTCACATTGACACCTGAGGTGATCTCACAGGCTATAGGGATACCAAATGTGGGTGAGGTGTGGCCTAAGCGCAGATTACTTGATTTTGTTCACTTTGAGCCCTATGTCCGGCCATCATTTTTGAGACTGTTGACGAGTGTTTTCCCATTCAGATTTCTCCGGAGCGAGTATGTTCCCCTCATGAGACTTATCATGCATTACTTTACCTGTGAGGGCAGATTTTCACAGGTGTATTCATATCACATTCGCCTGTTGATGCATTTCACCCGGGTAAGGATGATGAACCTCCCGGTCTTCTTGTTTCATAACATTCAGAGGATGGTGCCCATGTTGTAGAGGAAAACCCCGGCTCAGCAGTACAGGAGCCTTTGTCACTATGGTTTGATCCATCTCATAGTTTCTCATCAGTTGACTCAGCAGGGCATCTCATGGGAGGAGTTCATCTCCCGTGAGTTTTTTACAGTGCCACCTCAGCCACATCAGGAGGACATTCATGAGGAGGGTGGACCATCTCAGCAGCCTGATGCTCCCATCACCCGACATGTCAGCTCCACTCCTTTGGTCACCTATCAGAAAGGCCCAAGGGCCTTATTTGCAGCAGCTAGGCGAGTACTATCTCCACAGCAGGTGGAAGGGCTCTCGCCTTCATCTTCAGATCAGCGAGTGTTATCTGCACATCAGGTGGAAGGGGCCTCGCTTTCTTCACCAGCACAGGTACTGCAGAGGGGCAAAGAGCCCATGATTCATGAGGATCCGGTGATTGATCTCGAGGCCAGTTCTCCTAGCCAAGAGGCAAAGGAGATCATTCAGCATCTCAGGGCCGAGAATGATGTTTTGCAGTGGAGACTCAAGGGTGCCCAATGGACCATCACTTATCTAGAGCAGCGGAACAAACAGCTAGAGGAGGAGAAAGTTCTTGATAAGCTATGGAGGATTCGTAGTGACCGAGTCCTAAATCGTAGGAGGCCCGGTGATCCATTGCCTGCTGACCGGGAGTCATTGCTCATTCAGGAGAATGCCCACTTGGAGAGGTTGTTGGCTAAGGCCAACCAAGAGAAGAAGCTGCTGAGAAACATGAAGAATCACTATTGGGCAAGAATGCATGTATGCAAAGCCAAGATGAAAATGTTCCAAAGGAGGTTGTTCGAGGCTCTTAGGCGGAGGAAGAAAACCAATCCACTCCGTATCTTGGCTGAGGCATCCCTCAAAGATCATGGCACTCACTAGCATCAGCTACAGCACAAATCCCAAAATTTTTTGAGAATTTTGGGTAATTTTGGTATTTTTTGGAAATTTACAGGTTTTGGCTTCTCAACGGGTCTCACCCCCGGTGAGACCCTTTGTCATCGTCGCTCCGTTTTGCAAAAACTCAACATTTTTGGATTTTTAATGCAAATTTACACATGCCTATGGATGGACTTGAGTTTTTATGGAGTTTTGGGCCTCCAAAAGGTCAAAATACAGCCAAATTTTGACTTTCTGCCCCTTTTTTGAGCTGCAGAAGTAGTCTTGGGAGAATTGACTTTTGACTGGGAAAATGACCTCCAAATCCACAAATTCTGGTTGGGTTGGAAAGTAGACTCAGAGACCTTTCCAACGAGCTATCCTACACCTCATTCTGACACCAGGAAGGCCTCCAAACAGGGCTCCAAAGTGCGCGACCCATTGAGGAAGATGTGTGCGACCCGTTGAGGGAACTTTGCCAGATTTGACCAGTTCAGCCCAGAAAACGCAGTTTAGCTCCAGTTTGACTTTCTGAGGTGGATGGTGATCCTCTTGACTGTACTTGTGGCACTTTTTGGATACTTTTACTCTTGTTTAACTCTTCTAGAAGATTCTTGCATGTAAAGGGTAAAAATTGAATGTATTAACCGGTTTCCAAGTTTATAGAGGCAAGTTGTTTTGACTGCCTATTTTGTAGTGCTTAGTTTAGAAGTGGTTCAAACAGCTCCTAGAAGGATGAGCTCGACCCCTAGAGGCAAGGGAAGAGGTTGGATTGCCTATATTATGTATTTTCTTAATCATTTTCAGAGGTTGGAAGGTTGGACTCTTGAGGGAGCAGCTATCATTGTATATTTCACTTGTATCTCTGCAATTTTTGGCTAAGGAAGACCAGGGTTTTGCAGTCATCTTTGGGATTCTTGTGGACTCATGTGTTGATGGTGTGATACTCCATGTTATTGTAAGCTTTGTTATGTGATTCATTTCCTTTCTATATTGCTGCATATTAAACAAATGAAGTGATAAAGTTAGAATTCATGCTTGCCATGCTCTGCTTTTAAATTTGTTTAATTTCTATGTTTTCTGCTGTCTAAAGAGAATTCAAATCCATTGTTTGCTCTCTTTATCCCTCTCATCTTTCTTCTTAATCATCCCTTTCAGCTAAAGACATCAATACAGGTTCCTACCTTGCCCCAAAGACCTCCCTGCAGAAACTGTGTCCAATCCCCGCACCCTAAATTGCAGCTCCTCAATTTGCCACCAAAAAACCCAAAATCAACCTTTATAACCAGTTTACATTGTTGGTCATCTCATCCTATTGAAAATCTACCGAGATTGACCGGAGAGAGCCTTCTCCTGCCCCGTAGGGCTAGCTACGAGGATGAATGGTTTGATGTAGCTTTGAGATTTTCCTTTTCAGCCTGAGGTGAAATTTCAAGTGCTAACAGCTTCTTCAAGATTTTTTTAGAATTTCTTCCTTCTTCCACTTGTTGCCTTAGTTTGAGAATCTCATTTTCTTGTTCTTCATTCTGCTCCTGCAGCATTTGACGTACTCTGAAGGCACACTCCAACTGAGCTTTTAAGTTGATAACTTCTTCTTTGAGGGCACTCTCCATTTTGTTAAATAGATCTTGTTGATCTATGATTTTATCTGATGCTTCATTTGCTTGTTCATCTTCAATGTGAGGTGATTCAGAATCTGAATACGTACTTCGACCTAATGGCAGGCTATCATTGTTCCTTTGAGTTGTCTTCTTCTTCTAATGTGCTTTCTTTCCCATTGTTCTACGGATCTCCTTCAAGCGATCAAGCTTCTACCAAAGGACTTGCTCTTATACTAATTGTTGGAAATAATACTGAGAGGGGGGTGAATCAGTATTATCAAAACAATATAACTTTTTCATTTCATACTCAGATTCATATACGTTACTTCAGTTAAGGGAACCCGCGTGTACACACAATGATGTTTAATGCAACTAGCGTATATCCAGTAAACTCATGATTCAATTAATCCTTCCTGTTGATCTTTAATTAGTTCATCAGAACTTCATTAACCATATATGCAGTAAACAGGTGCAGTTAAACAAAACAGATCATCACACATAAGAAACACACATAAACACCATGTTATAAGGTGGAAACCTAATGTGGGACAAAAACCACCTGCTGCTATTTTCTTTAAGATAGGAAAAACTTGTTTACAATCTTGTATTGGCACAGACTCATACCAGTACGCATGCACCCACCTGCGGAAGGCTACAACCTTCCCTCATTCTCCAGCTACCACTGGAAGGGAGCTACAACCCCCTAGCTCTTGTACTAGCCAATCTGTTTACTAGTACGTAGGCACTGGCCTACTGAAGGCTCCAACCTTCACCATTATCTAGCTGCTACTTGAAGGGAGCTCCAATCCCCTGGCTCTTGTATTGGCTGATATGTTTACCAGTACGTAGGCACTGGCCTACAGAAGGCTTACAACCTTCTTTCTTCCTCCAGGGACCATGTTTCATAAATTTTCAGACTGGATACTCCTGAAGCACAACACCAAAATCTGAAGGCCACGTTTCATCCAATTTTCATATTGGACCCATCAACAACATTGAAGCACAAAATCAATCACCATTGCAATACAACCATCAACTACACCTGCATCATCAATCTCTGAATCGCCCAATATTGAATCACTGAAACTTGTCATCAAAACACAGTCACCAGAACACAGAGAAAAACCTAGAACTGTGCAACAACAACCAGATCCAACTGCAACATCAAATATCATAATTCATACTGTATACGCGACTTTGATGAGCCAAACCTGCGTGTATATGCACTTTTACCAAAGCTAACTTACGTACATATCTGCAAATATTTACGTATAGCTTTGCAGCTACCCCAGACATCAAACATACCCAGATCATCATATATAAAGGATAAGACATACATCAGTATATAGATCTGAACTATTCATACCATAAAAAGATAATGCAATTTAGTCTTCATGATCCTGGGTCATCAAGCTTCATTCGCCACATAGGTGCATCCTTAGCAAAGCATCACAAACCCATAACTTTCATGTTGGATCTCACACTTCATCATATATTCATCACTTGCACACTTCACTTTGGCCTAATTATCTTCTTCTCCTTATATAGGTTTAGGCCTCTCTCAATACCATGGTCCAAAACCATGTAGGACCAATACCTTGGACCCAATACCTGGGGTCAATACCTCGGACCAAATACCATGGACCAAATACCACAGATCAAAACTTATTTTTCCGACATGTACGCACCTTTCCTTCTATGAAAGTGCGTGTGTACATTATACGCGCCTTTGTATATAGTGAACCTGCGTGTATACACTACTTGGTATATAGTGAACCTACGTATATACGCGACTTGGTATATAGTGAACCTGCGTGTGTACACGACTTGGTATATAGTGAACCTGCTGTTAAGGGAAATGTTCCCCTAGGGCTTTTGGGTTGAAACCCTAGCAGACTGAAAGTTGTCTATACAGAGAAACACACATTCACACAGCCATTATTCTATTATAAGCAAATTCTATGATAAAGGGGTGTACCTTAGGTCCTACGTTTGAGAAGGGCCTTTAGGGTCCAAACCCTTCTTCAAGTTCCTCTTGCTCCTTTGTCCTGCCAAACAACCAATTCTGGAGAACACAATAGTATATGGACAAAACCTTATAAAGAAACCATCTTCATGTTATAAAGAATGGTAGTTAGTTATGAAATCTAAACAACCATTCACATATGAATTCCAACATGAATATCATAAACATAAAGAAGATTTATATCAGGAACCAAGACATGTGTTTCTTTTATTATAGACAAATAAAGTACAGAAAAGGAATAATTTCACTTGAGTCACCTTTCACAGGCTCCAAGCAAAGCTTTCTTCCAGATTCGTCCAGCCTCAAGCCTTTAACAAAACTCCTTCCATGACATACTCCATGATGTCACAAGTAGTGGATGAACATCAACACACAAGGAAACAAAGGTTTCCTGTACAAATGGGGGAAGTGTATGAGGCATAAGGATCTTCAGACCTGGTCAGGGAAAAATCTTAGCATAATAACCTTTCTCTCTCTTCTCTCCTCTTTAGGCCTTCCCATTGAGGTCTTTTTTACCTCTCCCAAGGTATTTTTTTAGTTGGGAGTTGGTTGGGAACAGTTGGGCCACGAGCACTAACAGGTGATCAGCAGGTAAGACCCGCGATCTCCACCCGAAATTAAGGAGTTTTATATTTTTTTAAGTTTTTTAATACATATACGCGGGTTGGGTATATTCCTACCCGCGTATACATGCGTTTAACTCAGGGCAATGTCGCGTATAAGAGAAAAAACACTGTTTTTTAAATTTTGGACTAGGTCTGGAAGGAGGGGTTGCCCTAGGCCATGAGTGCAACATCACAAACCATAAGAGTGAGATTTGGAGCTATAACAGATTCCCCCTAATATATGAGGTCAGAAGGGGTACATGATGGCTGAAATGTATTAAGCAAGTACATGGAAAGGAAATCTATCAAAAACCGAGAAGGACTTCACCAGAATCCAGCCTGCCAAGCCACAAAAGGAGATCAGAAAGAAACACTGTCTGAGGCGGGCATACCCATGCTCTGAAAAAGTAAAGAATGTCCGCATATCAAATACAAGCAGATCCACTAAGTATACAAGTATAAATGAATGGAAAATACATAATGGATCATCAGATCATGATCGAACAAGTACATGTCTGAATATCACATATAAGACTATCAATGATGCTGAAATATCCAACGGATCACTGATATCAAAGACTGATCCCGAAAGGTACCAACTGAACATGATGGAATAGGATGGTACTAAACTGCAAACTCAGGTGCCAGCATATAGAATGTCGCCATGACTGACTGCAACATATAAGGTGGAACGGTATCAACTAGCAGCAACAGGAGCAACTGTCAAGTGAACTAATGAATGCTGAGACAACCTGAGGTCTTCACTGCCCGCCATGGTACATTTCTACACCATGGGAATAAATGATCTGAAGTCGACCATGTGAGAAATTTTTTGATTACTGGTCATTGATGTATACCGTTAAAAAACACGAGACTACTCACTGATAATGATAATGAGCGTCAAGGTACCTAGTACAATCCAACAAGTGTGAATAGATGAGCTGGAGTCGAACACCTGTAAGAATCTATCGATCGGGAGACAATGATAGTTTCCCACTATCGATAGCAAAGGATCTGCCACTAATGACTGCAAACCCCAAGGTACTACCAAATGGACTCTAGATCTTTGCCCCAGAGCAATGAGTCGGAGTCGATAGGGAAAGATCCACTAGAAGGAAGGCATTAAGGCATCCTTCATCAATCTAGCGCGAGTGTAACCCATAGGCCAATAATGTGGAAGGAATCGGACGAAAGAGATGTGGTAACCCAACTGAAGTATGTTTCCGGCGTACACAAGATGTGGCTAGCGCACGAAAGAAACCCTTTGAACCAACCAATAATGGAAGCTGACACAAAGGCAAGGTATCCACCAATAGGGTTAAATGGAAACCAAGGTACTGCACGAATCCCAATTGTGATAATGTAAGTTGATTTCGAACACAAGGGAAACCACTCAGTCAAAGACCCATGATACTGATCGATGCTGAGCACAAGGTGACCTATCAATAATGAAAATAGGGCCAGGGTGCAGCTCTAGGCCTGTCCTCAGAGCAATATGTCGTCGTCGATAAGGACAAGACCGGCCACGAAGAAGTCAATGGAGACCTTCTCAAACCGGCATGAGTAAAGGACCAATATAGCTGATTTGATGATAGACATGATACTGACAACCAGGGATGGCTGACTGAAAAATGAGTCAAGGGACACTGCAGAGAGGCCGACTCAGGCTAACTTCCCTTGAACAAAAGCACGACTCAATGTGACTATGTGGCAGCATATGATGACTCTGTATAAGTTTGTCATGCAGGAGGCACGAACAAACCCTCCTTATGATTGGAAGAGATAACCAATCGGGGGAGAACTGACTCAATAACAAGGTTACGACATACCTAAGTCAAATTAAATCCTACCCAAACGGAGGAGATTTTGCTTTGAGTGCTTTGTTCAAGAGCGACACGACTGACTCTAGCTGCCAACAATAAATGGAAATACTGTCCTGTTCCCACTCTTTTTTGGAATATTTAATTTTTTTGTCTTTTTCTGTTAAGTTTGAAAAAGAATAAAAGAATGCTATGGTATAGTGGAAAGAACGAGTGTCGATGAAATAGATGATCTATTTCCTGGGAATGGAACATTCTTATGCTCAATGCAGGGAGGTGAAAATTGGTCAGTGACACTCAAAGGTGCGTTCCTTCCGCGGATCAAGGTGTGTCAAGTTGCAAAAGTCAAAGGTATGCAAGGTTGATTTTGCGGTTGTCATGGTCAAAAGTTGGCTTAAACACGAGTCCAAGTGAAGTCGGCTCTAGGCCAAAAGGTGCAAGTGGTCAACATGCAATGCAGTAGTACAACTCAACATAAAGGAACCTCTAGGGTATAAGGCCAGAATGAAGCAAAGAAGCAAAGAAGCAAAGAGGAATGAGTCTTCAAAGCATAAGTCATGGAGGGACTACAGAGGACTCCCGAGCCTACTCAAAGTGGAGAAACATGGGAAACAAATGTCAGTGAGGTGCTAACTACGATGCCCATGTAAAGGATGGCTCTACCATCGTGTCATGATTTAAAGAATCGGTGAGTGAAGATGGCTTACGAACCATAACACGATGGGGTCGACCCTATGGCAGATGTATCAGCAAATGGAGGCTAGTATGCATAATGAAACGGAAAAATGGTGTCCCTAACCTATATGCCAGTGAGAAAACGATATCTGCCATGACGAGTTAGCGGTGATGGAATCGTCTCGAAACTGTCGAAAAAAGTCCAAAATGTCCTAAAAAACAAACCATTCTCGACATTCCAAGATCCCAAGTTAAAAGTCACATGAGGCCAAACAAAAAAAAATTGAAAATTTTTTGCATTTTCAAAACCTATAAAAGGGATTTTGGACTCACCATTTTCACCATTTGAGTTTGAGAGCAAAGAGTTGGAGCAAAAGGATCAAACTTTCCGTACACCAAATTCAACCGTTCAAATTCTTCAAAAACCTCCAGGTAACTCTTATACTTAGCTTGCAATTGATTGCGACTAGTTTTAAGATTTTTAATTGATGTTTCACCATTGAATTTTTTGCCAAAAATTTCACCGCGGCGTATACGCGGGTTGGTAATATGAAACCCGCGTACACGCGGGACCTATACGCGACTATGTGCCAGGGACCTGCGTATACGCCGCGAACATTTTTAACCAAAAAAATAACGGTTGAAAATCATTCTTTGCTCAAAATGTCGGTCACCCGGCGAGAAAGAGAGCATGCAGTGGTGGATAATGAAGTCATGAACGATTTTGATGCTTTGGAAGCCCTACGGGGATGTGGTTTTCTTAAATTCTTCAAACTACCAAATATGAAAGCAAACACACGTCTGCTTGAGATGCTCATTGATTATTGGGATGTCGAGGAGGATGCCTTTATAAATGACCAGATGCCACTCAGGATAGAAGTGGAGGATATCTATTTCATCACGGGCCTTTCCCGAAGGGGAGAGGTAGTACATTCCCGGGGCAGGACACGAAGCAGTCTCACGATCGAGGACTACGTACAGATATATTGCCCGAGACATCCCAAGAAGGTTGGGAGCCAGATTTCCATCACACATGTGGCGAGTTTATCACTGAGGATAATCCTGTTCACCATAGCTCGAGCGAACAGATCGACCTCTCTGCATTAGGCATCACGGCTAACCATGAGTGTTGCAGTTGACTATCTCACCACTGTATTTGACTGGTGTACTCCTCTTCTGGCCAACATGAAGAGCTAGCTCACTTATATCAAGAGGGGATAGACCAAAAACATTGGATATGGGACTATCCTGTGTTCTTTCTTTTTCGAGAAAGTCCCCACACTTTGCCCTAGTGTAGCAGTTTCCATCAGCACCCCACGAGATCCACGCATGGGCCGGTGGGCTGACCTGATGAAACGTCTAGGGGGTGTGGAGGTCCCACGGACTGCATTTGACGATGACTTCTTCACCTGGTGGGATCAGTAAATCATCACTGTAGATGACTACCCCTATGCTGGGTTGGATTTCCGAGGAGATCCTGATCTAGCATTACCATCGAACGCATCATGCGGCGACATTGGTAAGAATTTTTGATTTTATGTTTTTTTTTGGATTTTTCAAATATAATGATGAATTTTGAAAAATATTTTTGATGGGATTCAAATGACTAATATGATGATCATGTTCCAGATATTGGGCCGGTACGACCAGATGGGTTCCCACGGCATGGACGGCGCAGCCGAGGATCCGAAGAGGTGGCTGCTGATACAGAGCGAACTCTACATAACGTCCAACGACACCTGGCGAGACTGAGCTACCAAGTACCGATGGCTGCCATAGAGGACCTTCCTGAGGATATGCAGCGTCATGTGGTTGGCATGCCACGTGACTGGGTTCGCACTTTTTGGCATGTGGCCAATGCGATAGTTACCTACTTAGCCGCTCATCCTGAGCCGGGACATTAGATATGCCGGACATGATTATGGGCATTTGAGTCCCAATTTTGTATATCTTTTGGACAAACATATGTACACTCGAGACGCTTTATGATATATATATATATATATATATATATATATATATATATATATATATATATATATATATACAGTTCGACTTTTTAATGCTTGATTTTATTGTGATGAATGATTGATGTGCCAGTCTAATGCTTGATTAGCGATAGAATCAGCTAACCAATTATGAGATCTTGCAATGTGCAAATAATTAATATAAGTAAATGATCTTTGCAACAACCTCACCCTTAAATACTGGTGATATAAACATGGATCCCTTACCCGATAAATGTTGTTTAATTGTGACACTACCAATTGAGAATCAAGATAAACTACCAACGAGTCAATTCCGTAAGAAATTGGCTCAGATAGTAAATTAATGACGGTCGTATACTCAGCCATGTTGTTTGAAGTGGGACTGATGCATACGCCTCTTGATACCATCAATTGACCAGTTGGATAATAGAGTACCCAAGCTGCGGAAGCGAGATTCCGAGTGTGCCGACTAGCACCATCAACGAATCCAAAATAGACCAAGTCATCCATCAACACCTGCCACAGTAGACCAAAAAGTGTTGATATCAAAAGCTCTCGATGATATATCTATAAATATACAAAATGTACAAAGAAGCCATTGCTTGGCCAAAACTAAGCAAAGTAATTCCTGAGGTAGAGCCCGTCAGGGGGCTCCGCCAACTTGCTCCTAGGGATGTTTATAGGTACAATTATCGAACCAATCAATATACTTCCTTCGACAAATGACTGTGTTGGAGCCAAAGGAGTCGTACAAACATCGCTAGTCAGACTGGAGGACCTAGGTTCGACTTCATGTGAAGGAGGACGAAAATATGAAGAACGACGCAAATCTTTCAAAGGTTGATCAACAGTCATCATTGCTTCAAATATCACTTCGCCAGATGGAAAAAAAATAAAAAATAAAATAAAAAAAATCCGAGCAATCCGATGCAGAGGTGGAATCAAGAGTCTGAAAATGAGCCACATCACCATTTATCTCTTTCCCAGAGGAAGGAGTAGAATGGTTATCTGCAGAGTTATCGATAGATTCACATCTAAGCTCTACTACAGACATAAGAGATTTTATTCCACCCGCCTTGTCGTCATTTGATGTGGTCATAGATGAAGCTAAGGTTCCAGGATCCGAAGAATAAGGAGTTTGAACAAACTCTCTCCGTAAAGGGTTCCTGGAGGATGAAATTGTATCTATTCTATCCATAGGAGGAGGAAGATCAAATGTACCCATCAATGAAGAGTACATCCCGAATCCTAGATTCTCAGTAGGAAGACAGGGATTACCCACTAAGGGAACAGTGGAGTCAGAGCTTGCTTGAGGATCGACTGGACAATAATCCAATTGATCAAGCTTAATGATTTTCCCCTCATGAGGAAAGCAAATGACACGAAACAGAGTCGAAACAACGGCTTCCATTTCATATACCCAGTTCCTTCCTAAGAGGAGATTATAGTCTAGGTTAGCATCAATGACTTCTACTTCAATATTAACGACCTTTCCTCCAATACATATAGGAAAGGCCAGGATAATCATGTATGGCCTATGATAATGACCATCAAACGCTGTCAAGAGGGTAGGTGAAGGAACAACTGATGGTGATCCAATGGACTTCCAGCATGACATAGACATGACACACGTGGAAGCTCCCTCATCTATAACCATCCGAAAAATATTCGTTTTCTGGTAGGTAGACTTTATCTGGAAAGCCATGTGATGAGGAAGTCTCTTTTTGACATTATACATATCAAAAGTGAGAGCTAAGGAATTACTTGGATCCACTGCCCCCATTGCCGATAGCAAGGCACTTCTTTGAGCAGGACATGACTGGAGAACCTATAAAGCAGACATAGCACATGGACTCTGAGCCAGATCCTCAACAATGGAGTAATTATGGGCTGCCCTAATATTAGGGTTGATAGTCGCGCGTTTAGCGGAACCTTTCGGTACCCATGGTATATTCTCGACAGAAGGTCGCTCAATATGAATTGGGTTGTTAGTTTCGGGAACTGATTTACCCTTGGAAGTTTCTCCTTCACCATAATCGTGTGAGCATGTGGCCACATTAGCGTGAGAACCCGTCATGAAAAGATTTGATGACTTGTCCCCTTACTGGTTGCCCCCTATGGAGGTACCAAGATTTGAACTCGCGCTAGCAAGCATTTTCTGCCCTTGGGGAAAAGGGTTGGTTAACACAGCCTAAGAACGAGAAGTCCCTTGATACCCTAACAAGCGCTAAGTGTCTTGAATCTTTGGGCAGAGATGAGTTAAATGGTCTCCACTGCACAACTTGCATGGAAACTTGACTTTCTTTCTAGACTCATTTCTACCACCATGAGCATTATTGTTGGATTTATTTGCGTCAACCTTCCCATCCTGGTTATTTTTCTTACCTCGTCCTTTCTTTTTCCCATTGGAATTTTTATTTCCTTTGGGGTTATCAGATTGGACGACATTAATCGAAGAGGTTTGGGAAGTCAGAATTAGACGATGTGACTTGGTTGTTAGAAGCCGTTTGTAAAGACAACTGCTGCAATTGGTTCAACAAGTTCACCGCATTTGTGTCTACCGACCCAACGATACCATCCGCATGGAGACTTGGCTTTGACTTGGCTATGTCAACCTTAGACCCAGGAGCATCTGGCAAGTATTTTTGTAGGATCCCAGAGTGAGAGTAGATCAATTCTAATTGTTGGGCCCTAAAAATGGCTTTCTCCTCAGAATAGACTCCAAACATGGAGACATCCTTAGAGATCTCGGGTTGTAACGATTTCAAAAACCATTCGAGACAGTACTCTGGAGGGATTTCAGCTTTAATGAGCCTCTTTCTCCGTCTCCATTCCTGAATATGGTCAAAAATGTGAGTTGCCTTATCCTGACGAAAAGTGGCCAGAAGTTCAGTTCCAGCATCATAGCAGACAGGCAACTGGAAATGATTTAAGAAAATATTAGCTAAGTCAGCGAAAGATGTAAAGCTGCCCCCTGGAAACTCTATATACCATTTGGCCGCATTACCAGTCAAGGTGCGTTGAAAAAGTCTCAACCTAATCGAGTCATTGATAAGGGAGTTCGATGAGCACCACAAATGGAATGTGGTTACATGGTCGCCTGGGTATTCACCGCTTTTCCCTTCGAATTTTGGAATTTTCGAAGGGAGTTTGGTTGGGACCGGAGGCCAGGCCGGATTGTATTTGATTGGATCATTTGTTAACTTAGTGATATCTGGCAAGTTCAAAGTTTCCAGAAACGGAAGCCTAGGAGGACCTTGGGGATTCCACCCAGACTAGGCGGAGCTCCCAAAGTTCTGAAAAGATTGGCTTGGATTTTGAAAGGCACCAGGCTGCCCAAAGTAACCAGTAGAACCGGTTGAACCAAAAGGCAAGCCTTGTGATCCAGCAAAATTTGGAGTTTGACCAACTCTGGCCGCAAAGCCTCCATAACCAGCAAAGTTTCCTCCTAAAGGATTATAAGGAGTTGATAACCCCTGATACGGATTCCAAGCCGAAGCTAAGGGAGGAATACTTTGAAACGAACTAAGTGTGGAGTACGGCCTATTCCCTTATTGGCCAAAAAACGGATTCCCAGTTCCCACGCCACTAACCCCAGGGTTAGTCCAACCTTGGAAAGGATTGCTGCTTTGTCCTATAGAAGAAAAAGGCATGGATCCTATCGTCAAGTTGGAATGTGGTATATGACCACTTCCAAAAGGAAAACCCTGGAATGAAGTCGATCCACCCATCATGGATGTGGCGGCACTAAATGGAACTGATGGAATACCCTGTGAATGGGTGCCAAATGGGAAGAATCCAGAACCAAAAGCATTGGTTTGGGAATTTCCACTCGTGGACGGAATGGAGGTAGACCCAACTAAATATGTGCTAGCAAAAGATCCAAACAAAGAAGCAGAGGAGATGGAAATCATTCCTCCCCCTTGTACCGATGTTGGAGTCTGCATAGTTGTAACACTTGTAGTAGAAGCCATGCTTCCAGTAGTGGTCATCGATGGTAAGCGCGTAGCATAACCTGGACTTGATGGTCTATGCATCGGAGTCCCAATGTATTGTGATACGTCCAGATGGCTAGATGGTAGGGGAGAATTCAGAGCCACTAACGACTCTGAGAGTTCTTCTACCTCTATGTTATTCTCCGCTTGAAAGAGAACTCAAGAAAGAACTGGAGTGTTCCTCTCTTGTTCTGCGGAAGTGCCAGGCCTTGCTTGAACACTAATGCCCTTGAGAGGAGGATCAATCCCCGATGCTTCAACTGCCGTGGGATGAAACCCACCAGCAGTATTACCTTTGCGCCTTCTAGGAGAAGGCTCTAAACCTGGTGGTGAAAGACCACGAAGTCTTCGAGACCGTCTGGGTGATTGGTTAGCCACTCTGAATTTTTGTTAAGATCTAACTAAAGACTCAAAAAAATTGAAATCTAGGCCAACTAAGAGCACAGATCACACACTATAAAGTCCCTAAAGATACCAGCTAGTAAAACAACTTCCAAGTATTTCTGCTGCGGGTTAATAGGACCAGACACCAAAATACAAGAAAGTGAATTAAGGGGCCTTCCGAAGATAGTCTGGGATGATGAGGGCCCAGTCTTATCAGCGAAGGTAACAAAGGAAGTTACGCTGACCTCCTAACAACAACCTGCGCCGATGCAAGCCCCCAAGCTTTGCAAGGGTGCCCTCCAGTAGCACCGTTGAGAGTGATGCAACGTCGACCTCAGGTGCCACAGGATCCCCCTCCGCAGCCACCTATGTAGATCCCTAGGAGTAGCAACTATGGATACCAACTCGTCGTAGAAGCCAAGCAGAACAGTCGTGAGGTAAGTTCAGACAAGTAGGAGAGGGGGTATCTCTCTTCCCTGTCTTCACAGACCCTAGTGCTTAACTCCCAGATTCAGAGCTTTCCTGGTCTTCCTAACACTATTGGATTTTCACTCACTATTCAGACTCCTATGTTTGACGGTTTAAATGGCCTTGGAGAGTTAACTCTCCACTCACCTAATCCAAGGCCCTAAAATCATAAAACTTGTTGGTGTATCTAACTTAAAAAAAAGTTTTAGTGAATTTTAATTAGCGCTTGATTTTAAAATAGGTTGTTCTTTAAGTCACGGGATAAACGAAAGTGAAACTAGTGGTGTTTTGACGCAAAAGAAATTAATAAAAACCAAACTACATGCTCATGCACTTGTTTTTGTTTTTCTATGAAAAGCAATTTCTACAGGGTTCATAGGAACTTCTAATAAAGCAAATTTTTATTTTCTTTTTTGTTAATTCACGCTTCACACTCACAAAAGTTAACAAAACCATGGATTCCTAAAAAGATATGCAAATATATCCTAATGCAACAAATATATGCTGATGTAAGATTCAAAACTACTCTAAAAACAAGAAATGAAAGTTGCTTGCTTATCAATTTTATTTTGCCATTAAAATGTCTAGATGGAATATGAGATGCTACCGTTCATTTCGTCTAAACACTAAAAACAAGTTCAAAGACAAACAAAAGCACTTTCATTCACTAAAGGGAAACCAAATCAAAACCAAGTTTAAGAAAGCATAACTAAGTTTTTTCAAAAAGTTTTCTTCAAAAACAACAACAAAAATGTCTTTTAAAAAAATGCTCTCAACAAGACTGAAACTTTGTGATTGAAGAATAGGCAACAAACACTTTTGCAAGTTGACACCACACAATGGATGAAAACTCAACAAAAATAAATGTGTTTAAGGATGCTCTTAACAATCAAAAGCAGCAATGAAAGCTTTGGCAACAAAAACCAAAAAGATCAAAAAGACGAATTTCAAGAAAGTATCAATCAACAACTTTCATGAAACAAAGAAGTGGATGGTCACAAAAAACGGTTTTGTCAAGCAAACAAAAAGTCACCAAAAGCAAGATTTAACACAAAGATTGAGATCAATTTCCTGCCTTGATGAAACAAAGCAGCCAAGATCCCCAACAAGAAATCTTGTGTGCTTAAGCAAAAAACGATGACTCTTGCAACAAAAAAAACAAGACCAATACTCCTTACAATCAGAGAGAATTTGGAACAAGATGCTTGCCGTAAAACTAACAACCGATACTGGACAGTGACTGTTTCAGACTGAATCAAACCAGCAAACAGACCTTCAGAGGTAAAAAGATGTTAAAATCTTGAAAATTGCTAGATATACGCGACTGTACTTATGTATAGATTGCGTGTATACGCTATTGTGCCTAAGGAAACCTGTGTATATGCGGGTTTACTTAAGGAAAGATGTGTATATACGCTTCTGTAACTAAGAAAAACAACGTATATAAAAGATTTCAAGAAAAATAAAAAACAAACTGAAGAAACTAAAAAAACTTAGAATTCAAGAATAGACCACACAACAACATCAAGCAAACAGGTAGCTGAGCCCTGATTGGCTTGAAAACACCCAAACTAGGAACAACAACAATGTTGCCCCCAGTGGAGTCGCCAATTCTTTTAAGGGAAATGTTCCCCTAGGGCTTTTGGGTTGAAACCCTAGCAGACTGAAAGTTGTCTATACAGAGAAACACACATTCACACAGCCATTATGCTATTATAAGAAAATTCTATGATAAAGGGGCGTACCTTAGGTCCTACATTTGAGAAGGTCCTTTAGGGTCCAAACCATTCTTCAAGTTCCTCTTGCTCCTTTGTCCTTCAAAACAACCAATTCCGAAGAACACAGCAGTATATGGACAAAACCTTATAAAGAAACCATCTTCATGTTATAAAGAAAGGTAGTTAGTTATGAAATTTAAACAACCATTCACATATGAATTCCAACATTAATATCATAAACATAAAGAAGATTTATATCAGGAACCAAGACATGTGTTTCTTTTATTATAGACAAATAAAGTACAGAAAAGGAATAATTTCACCTGAGTCACTTTTCGCAGGCTCCAAGCAAAGCTTTCTTCCGAATTCGTCCAGCCTCAAGCCTTTAACAAAACTCCTTTCGTGACTTACTCCATGATGTCACAAGTAGTGGATGAACATCAACACACAAGGAAACAAAGGTTTTCTGTACAAATGGGGGAAGTGTAGGAGGCACAAGGATCTTTAGACCTGGTCAGGGAAAAATCTCAGCATAATAACCTTTCTCTCTCTTCTCTCCTCTTTAGACCTTCCCATTGAGGTATTTTTATACCTCTCCCAAAGTAGTTTTTAGTTGGGAGTTGGTTGGGAACAGTTGGGCCACGGGCACTAACAGGTGATCAGCAGGTAAAACCCACGATCTCCGCCCAAAATTAAGGAGTTTTGTATTTTTTTAAGTGTTTTAATACATATACGCGGGTTGGGTATATGCCTACCCGTGTATACATGCGTTTAACTCAGGGCAATGTCGCGTATAAGGGAAAAAACATTGTTTTTTAAATTTTGGACCAGGTCTGGAAGGAGGGGTTGCCCTAGGCCATGAGTGCAGCATCACAAACCATAAGAGTGAGATTTGGAGCTATAACACCTGCGTGTGTACACGACTTGGTATATAGTGAACCTGCGTATATACGCAGCTTGGTATATAGTGAACCTGCATATACCTTTCTTTCTTCATTCTGTGATTTTGAACTGTGATCTGTCATCTGAGTGAGTTGCCATCAAGGACAACACTTGAGTCATACCTGTATTATAATGCAAAAAATGACTTGGTGTTGGAAGGGCTCTAGTTTCAAGGGTCTTTGTCATGGTATTGGTATTCGTCAATTGAAGCTTATATAAGAAGAATTTGTTTGGGTTTTCCTCTCAAATAGTGAGAGGTTTTGACAACCTATATACTTTGTCTCTTGTCTCTTTATTATTCATGCATTGATAATTGTCTTGATGAAAAGAACACAATAATAACATAAGAAAGAGAATATCATAATCAAGAAGTAAAAAGGCACTCACAAGTGATTATCAAAATAGAGAAATCACCTATCTATTGATGCCCTATATTTCTCAACATGGTATCAGAAACAAGGTGACAAAGTCAAGGAGGGGCATCTAATCAAAGAGACACAAAAGGATTGAGTTTCAAGAAAGATATCAAAGAAAGTCTAAGAATACCAAAGTGAAAGTTCAAGATCTACATTGTTGAAAATAGCAACAAGAAATGATAAAAATAGAATCCAGAATATTCCAATTTTAATGTCCTTGAATTAAAATTGTGAATTAAATTCGAATTTAGTCTCACCAGCTATTTGGAAATAATTAATTAATTCATTATGGATTAATTAGTTGGAGAAATTCAAGTTAGAAGTTTTTCTGAAGTCATGCAAGAGTTATCCCTTAAATTAAGGAGATATGCCTTAAATTAAGGAGATAAGATTGAGTTATATTTGAGTTGTAATTATTTAACTCAATTTACTGAGTTATGTCCAATTAAATTAGTTCCAAACTGTTCAAGGAACTAATTGTCAGTTATCAGCCAGTTGATGCATGCATGCACTCAACAAGTGTACTTCAGTTAACTAAAGTTCCCTCATCAGAAACTCATGCATGTCTATTCTGAGAAAGACCCAGTTGAGATTAAAGACAAGGACAATGTACTATCAGTTGCATGTGTTTTCCTATAAAGGAAACTCATGCATGCAGTCAAGGTAAGGTTCCTTGAGGATTGCATAGTTCATACAGGGTGTGAGATCAGTGTGAGAGATCAGTTTTCCACTTGGTTGGAGAAGATCATCCCAGAGGAACATCACAAGGAAATAGGAGCTTGGAGGGCAAAGGAAAAGGCTTGCGAGAATCTTTGATTGCCTGTGCGCATCCTGGAAGATTATACTGAGAGCTGTCTAGTTGTGAGAGCTAAGGCTTTATATAATTCTGATGTATTTCCACCTTGTATGATAATACAGATAGTGGGGTTTTTATTTGAGGCTTTCCCCAAAGTATTTTCATGTGTATTGTGCATTGATTCTTCTTCTTTTGGTTATATGTGTTTAGCTATGATTCAACTTGATCTTTAAGCTTCCGAAAATTGATAGTAGAAGTAGGTTGTAGTATTTTTATTTGGTTATATTGCATTATCGGGTTAATCTATAGTCAAATTTTTCTACATGGTCTTAGAACAAGATTTGTATAGAATTTGCAGAATTTATACATGGTATCAGAGCCAGGTTTATCAGAGCAGTGAACAGTATACTAAGAAGAGAATTTGAAGTTTGAAGTTCGGGGTTGCAAGGGTAAATCGAATTCTTATCATACTTCAAGGTTGGCCAATGGTGTTCTATGGCTTGAGACTTGAGTATGCCTTGGAAGGTAGCTTGAATTACATAGCATGGAAAGATAGAATGGAGGCTGTATTAGAAGACAATGGCTTGAAGGATTTCATGATCAATAAATCCAAAAGCTAGCTTCAAATAATGCACAAGAGTTGGCTGAGTGGAAGAAGTGTGTGGCAAAGGCGAGATAGATCATCCTTGAGGGAGTTTGAGACCATATTGTCTCGAGTCTCCATGGGAAGGATACTCCATGTTCAATGTGGAAGGCATTGAAGGACCTCTACCAGAACAGTAGCAACTAGAGGAAATTGGCGCTCAAGGATAAGCTTGGAAGAATAAAGATGGAGAACAACAATACTATTTCCACATATCTGAACAAGATCACCACCTGTAGAGATGAGCTTAGCAGTGTGGGAATAACTACTGCTGATGATGATATGGTGAGCCTCACTCTCCTTGGCCTTCCAAAGAGCTAGAATAACGACCAAGACTCTGTGAATGGAAGGAAGAAACTGTTGGATTGGGAACGAATGTGGTCGGATCTGATGTGGGAGGATATCAGGAGGGGCACGCGAGATGGTTCTTCATCCAAGGATGATGATGAAGAAAATTTGGCCTTAGCAAGTAAGGCAAGGAAAGGGAAGGAGAAGGCTTCCCTTTCCAAAGCTAATTATTCTCATGGAGGGAAGAAGGGTGACAAGTCTAAAGTGAGATGCTTTAATTGTCATGAGATGGGACATTATGCCACTAATTGCCCTTCGAAGAAGTCCAAGAAGGGATCCTCGGAAGGATTGGAAGGTGAGGCATTAGCATCTTAGTTCGAAATGGACTTTACCCTCATCACATGCATGGTGTCATCAATGATGGGTTGTGTCTGGTATCTTGACAGTGGAGCCTCATAACACATGACTGGTGATAAAAGTTTGTTCGGTGCCTTAGAGGAGAAAGACCTTAAGATGCGCATAGAGATGAGTGACGACGAAAGGTATAGTGTTTCAGGAGTGCGCATGGTTGCTTTTTAGAGGGAGCATGGAGCTCATATCACCTTGACAGATGTGAAGTATGTTCCTGGACTGAAGAAGAACTTGGTATTGATCGCGATGTTGGAGGACAAAGGCTATGATGTTGTCTTTAGTAAGGGAAAGGTTTTCCTTAGACACATCACCATGAGACAAGTGAAACAAATCGGTTCACGAGTTAAGAACCTATATGCTCTTGAGGTTCAAGATGCATGCAAAGCCTTGAGGAGCAAGGCAAATGTTAGAGACATGGTGGTTGAGAGGGAAAGTAAATTACCTCTCAACATGCAGCCCCAGAAGAAGTCTCAGACAATTGTGGAGGAGCCACAATTGGAGAAGTGGGCAGAGGGATCACATGCATCCATACCTCCAGGTGTGAGGTGGGGCGATGTGAAGTGATAGTCCCAAGAAGGCGAAAATTGGGTAGGGTCCATTGAGAGGTTTTATCTCATGGATCGTACCTTGCTACGGGAGCCCAAAGTACATAGTAGCGGGAGGAATCCGTGGGATTGATGCAGTTAGAGATCAAAGTGACGGAGGTTAGAGCAGTTAGATACTGAAGAGTGAAGAGAAGGATTGAAAATAGTGTAGAAAGGCAGAGTCAGCAGAAGTGCAAAGTTTTCAGTTGACAAAGGCAATAACAGTCAGAGACTTTGATGACAGATGCATCATACTGATTCAGGTTGGATGCTTTTTTGTTTCTGAAGTTGTTGGAGAAACAACACTTGAGAGAAGTGTTGCATGCATAATATTCCAAAAGTTCATGATCAGGATCGAGTTGAATTCCTTTCTTGTTGAGGCGGAGTGTTGAAAATAGCAACAAGAAATGATAAAAATAGAATCCAGAGTATTCCAATTTTAATTTGTCCTTGAATTAAAATTGTGAATTAAATTCGAATTTAGTCTCACCAGTTGCTTGGAAATAATTAATTAATTCATTATGGATTAATTAGTTGAGAAATTCAAGTTAGAAGTCTTTATAAAGTCATGCAAGAGCTATCCTTTAAATTAGGGAGATCAGCCTTAAATTAAGGAGATAATATTGAGTTATATTTGAGTTGTAATTAGTTAACTCAGTTTACTAAGTTAAGTCTAGTTAAATTAGTTCCAAACTGGTTGAGGAACTAATTGTGAGTTATTAGTTAGTTGATGCATGCATCACTCAACAAGTGTACTCCAGTTAACTGAAGATTCCCTCATCAGAAACTCATGCATGTCTATTCTGAGAAAGACCCAGTTGATATTAAAGACAAGGATAATGTACTATCAGTTGCATGTGTTTTCCTATAAAGGAAACTCATGCATGAAGTCAAGGTAAGGTTCCTTGAGGGTTTCACAGTTCATACAGGGTGTGAGATCAGTGTGAGAGATCAGTTTTCCACTTGGTTGGAGAGGATCATCCCAGAGGAACAACGCAAGGAAATAGGAGCTTGGAGGGAAGAGGAGAAGGCTTGTGAGAAGCTTTGATTGCCTTTGAGCATCCAGGAGGATTGTACTAAGAGATGGCTAGATGAGAGAGCTAAGGCTTTGTATAATTCTAATGTATTTCCACCTTGTATGATAATATAGATAGTGGGGTATTTAGCTAAGGTTTTCCCTAAGGGATTTTCATGTGTATTGTGCATTGATTCTTATTCTTCTGGTTATATGTGTTCAGCTCAATCTTTAAGCTTTCGCAAATTGATAGTAGAAGTAGGTTATAGTATTTTGCTTTGGTTATATTGCATTATCGGGTTAATCTACAGTTAGATTTTCTACATGGTCTTAGATTGAGATTTGTAGAGAATTTTTAGAACTTCTACATACATCATACCGAAACCCTAGATCGAAGAAAACTACTTCAAGAAAAGTCTTGGGATCATCATTAAGAAGGAAGCAGAAAAAAGACCAAAAACCCTAGAAGCATTTATGAGTGTTGAAGAATCAAGGGCACTGGTGTTTGTTAGGATTCTTCACTGCTTGATAACAATTTGTGATGCAGTTTTACAATTATCTTAGCATGATTTTATTCTTATTATTATAGTGTGTGTTTCATCAAACTTCTATCAAAATAAAAAATACAAGAACACAAATGTTGGCTCTCTGTTAGGGCCAAAATCTCTCTAGACCCTTGACTAGGATGTCCTCTAAGCACAAGTCAAGTCCTTCCTCTTTTCTGCACTATGTTCCTCATCACATAGACTTCCTTCTTCCATTACTTTTCTCCCCAACACTTAGTCCTTTTTCTTCGTTGATTTTTCTAGAGATAAACCTTGGTTATGTTAGCTTCTTGATGAGATATTCTTCTTCCTTTCTTCAAGATGTTCTTTCACTTAAGGAGACATCCTTCTCTTGATCCAACGAGATTCTTCTTGATATAGGTCTGCAAACTTGATGTGACTGAACAACAGCCCTAGTTTTGCCACGTATGGTAGGAACCCTAGAGAATTAGGTTCCTTTTCCTTTGCTAGAGAGATAAGCTCCTTCACTAGGCTTGGGAGTCCTTGTAGACTTGATTTCTCACCCAAACAATGATATTTCATGAACTGTTTTCTAGCCATTGTTATGCCGCGGACTTACCCTCCTCTTCTTCATGTGTGTGATTGTTTCTAGCCCTAGAAACAATCCTCTACACTTCAACATTCTTCCTCCTTCCTTCGCTTGTCTTGGAGACCCATTAGACTAGAATTTTCCCTCACTTTCTCGGCTACTTTACTTTTTTGATTTCAAAGATTGAGGGATGTTGAGGGGGAGTGGACAAACTCTATATAAAGATGATTTTCCCTCCTTTAGGTCGACGTTAGGCCTACATGATGTTTTTAGGCCGAATTGAATGTTTATTCAAAATTTTCATCATTTAGCTTCTTTTGGAGGACGTTTCTACATGTTGAGGACTTGCACTTGGCTTAGGTATTCCTTTGAACTTATACAATTTTTATACATAATGTAACATGCCCTCTAGGGGTCTTACATAAATACCTTGACCTTTTTAATTCCTAGAAGCACTTAAACATGTGCTCTACTTTAATGAGAAAGAACCTCATTGACAAATAATATAAAAATAATTTCTTTTTTTCTGGAATAAATACAAATGTTAAAATTACATTTATGAAGACTGAACCTAGTTACATTTCCTTCAACACCGATATCATCACTCAACTATAATTTAAGTATTAAAAGCCTTTTCAAATACTAAATAAGGCTAGATTGAATATCACTGTCATCATCTTCAAAAGGATTTGTGAGGTAAGCTCTCTCTCATTAAATAAAAGATTTAACCTTTGAAGAATTCCATCAAAGTGATCTCTCTCCCAAAGGGATCAAGGATTACTCTTGAAGAATAAATCTATCAAGAAATAGTATTCTACTATCTATATCACTATAAAATTAAAGGAGGAAGAAAGTGGAGAAACAAACATCTACTTAAGAAAGTATATCTATGACCTATCTAAATCTATCAAAATGTCTTTTTGGAAGGAGAGAAACAAATTGGTTGGGCCTTCCAATTTCCTTGCATGGAATAAAATAGAAGATCTAAACCTTATTGAGAATGAAGTCATGGAACACATCAAGGGCTCAATCACCAAAACTCCTAAATAAGATTCTCAAGCACTTTATAGGTACATGAAAGGGGAAGTGAGGGCTCAAAGGATTCTCATAGAATCCATCAAGGACTCCCTCATTCCATATGTATCAAAATTAAGCACTTCAATATATATATATATATATATATATATATATATATATATATATATATATATATATATATATATATATATATATATATATATATATATATATATATATATATATATATATATATATATATATATAATTGGTGGTTTTTTTTTTTTTCTTCTTCTGTGAGTTTTGCAGGAGAACTCTGGCAAAGAACTCTACAAATTGAAGATTTCAAAGGAAGAAGGAATAGCCTCATACTTCACGAGGATTTATGAAATAAGAGATCAACTTCAAGATATGGGTGAAATAATGTCTGAAAAAAGAAATGACCAATGTAGTATTAATTGCACTACTAGAGGAATGGGGCAACTTCACTTCAAGTATTTATGGGAATAAAGAAGCCACTCCTTTCCAAGATCTATGGTCAATATGCAATATTGAAGAAACCAAACCAAAGGAAAAAATTGATGTAGAATAAAATGATAAAAATCAAGCATATGATGCTACAAAAAAGAGAAAAGGAAAGTTTGGTAAATTTGGTCCTCAGAAAAAGAAGAAGAACATGGCTAAGATTCAATGCTATGGATGTCAAGAATATGGGCACTATAGAAGATATTGTCCTAAACTTAAGAAGGACAATAACAAGAGAAATAAGGAAGAAGCCCATATTACTGAAGAAATGGAAGAACCTGAGAAGAAGAAGCTTAAGGAGGAAGTGAGAGATCTCTACTATGATTGAGATAATATCCTCCACTAAGTACTCTTCAGTTGTGTAAATAATATCTATCTAGATAGGAAGCATTGTAAATATGATAGGATGCATCATATTAGAAGATGACATCATGGTAGAAGCATTAGAAGTAAGAGCTCGTGACATCACCATAGGAAACATGAAGGATGTATGACACAAAATATATGGTAGTCAACTATGAAGGATATATCTCTTGGGAACCTCACTGAATTTTCAAGTGACATTTAGAAGTAAGGGATCGTGACATCACGATAGGAAACATGAAGGATGTATGACACAAAATATATGGTAGTCAACTTTGATGGAATCTTCATCGGAAGATTCACCAATCTAAAAGGGAAGGAAGTAGAATTCATGGGATGACGATATGATGACATAAGAGATGAAGCATATTAAGGATTGAAGCTCTTTTCAATCAAGCAAGCCACTGAAAGAATCCTAGATGACCTAAAAGGAAAATGAGGTTTTTATTCAATATTATAAAGTCATGTCGAATGGTTGCAGGTAACATGGATCACTACTCTATCTTGAGAAGCATGATCAAATGGAAAGGATCTTCTTCTATATAAGGATGCAGCAAGGCATGGGTCACACTAGATGAAATCAACATAATATGTCCTCATATGGAATATAAGGTGATTGACAATAATTGGAGGAACTCTGATTGGAAGCTCCCGGGAATGAAACATTTGAAGAAAGGAAGGAAGATATTGTAGACTATGCAACCATGGAAGAAGGAAATCAAAATCTCGGAACTAAAATATTTAACTATGACATATCCCCGAAAGATATGAAGACTTTGATGGAAGTCTGAAAAAGATAGAGACCCTTGACAATATACATCTTTGGGAAATGTGTCAACTTATATGCAGGATGTTGATGCCATCAAGAAGATGTCATGATGAAGGACCATCACAAAGGTAATTTTGATTTAAGTGTTCATTTCTTATTTTTGAACAAATATCTGGATGAGCTTATGCAAGACTGCCAAGGGAAGAACTGTGAATGTCCTCCAAGAGAACCATGTAGAATGATGTAAGATCCTTTCGAAGAAAAGAACATAAAGAAGGTAACATGACATGAAGCAAGGCCATATGTAGACTGATGGATCAATTTCTGATGAAAGGAATGATGACATGGCTGACTCGTAGATGAAAGTGATGGATGGTACATTCCTTATTAAAAAGTCCCAAAATATTAAGACTCCATGACAAATAAGGAATTCATGACGTCGAAGGAAGGAGCTCTTCAAGCAGCTGGTTGTCCCATCATCTCCACATGAGGAAATACTGTAGGTCCCTAGTTAAGAGGGAGCATAGAAACAAGTTCTTCTTTCTTGATAGAAACTTGGAAGTAATATATCCTCCATAATTGAGAGGGAGAGATAGACACATCATTCTTTTCTTCACTGGGAAGAAAGAATGGAGGATTGGGTAAACATCTAGCATCCGATTCTCTTTGAGGATGAGATAGGGAATCCAAGATAAGAGTAGTCATAGAGGACCAATATTCTTTGAGGACTGGGAATCCAAGATAAGAATAGTCTTGGGGGAACACACCCTGAGAACCCAGGTGGGGTATGTTCCATGCGAGATAATGATGAGAGTGTCTATGAATCATTAGTCTCACCAGCGTTGAGCTTAGATCTTGTGGAGATATATAGATGTTAGTCAAGGCCTTGCTATGTGACAATGCTAGTTGATATGATGCTATACATATGGGTTACCAATTCGATTCTTCTTATGAGAAATTTTTCAGATTTAGAATGACCAAGTACCATTATGAATACCTCCCTAGTTAAGAGGGAGTGTTGAAAAGTGTAACTAGGTTCTGTCTTCATAATGACATGTAATTGTAATTTTATGTAAAGGATGAAAAGAAGAAAAATAAAATTACTGTTATGCTTGCCTCATGGGTTTCATGAGCAAGAGATTTTATTTCTAGTTAAGTCTCCCACTGTGAGCCCTTAGGGATTTTGTCATCTAGTCATAAAAGTCTAAAGAGTCATTGACATGTATTGAAGGCATGCTACACATTGTAAAATTCAATTTTTTTTATTGTAATTCACCCTCCAAGACCTTGTCACTAGTTCTCACACAAGTCGGCCTACAATGAAAGAGATAATGCTAGCAAGATGATGTCGACCTATTCCAGTGATCATGTTGGCCTAATAATCATGGAAAACCCACTATATATAACAGTGCTCGGCCTCATTTGGAAGAATATAAGTCGGTAAAGCAAGTCTGAAATAACCAAGTGTGAAAATCATCTTAGAAGGAGCCTTAACATCAACGAAGGAAGAGGAAGGGATAGCGAAGATAGTGACATCATTGTGGGACCTTTTTTGGGCTAGTCTACCCTCACACGTGTGAATATTATAGATCTGAAGTTTGCAAAGGGAGGCTGAAGATTGTAGTCATATAAGAGTAATATAGATTGGGGTAAGACTTCATTGAAGGGAAGCTGAGTAGAAGTGAAAATAGTTTCCCTCTAAAAAGAGACCATTCAAGGATCAAACATGGATCTAGGGTTTCTGTTATGAAGCAAAAGGTTGCAGACCTACAAGAAGGGGCCAAAATTCTGAAGGAAGTCGAGAAGAGGAAGAAGAAGAGCAATGTTACCCTAAAGGTGAAGAGGAGGTTTGCAACTTGGTCTTGGAAGGTCTCTAGTGTCAAGGGTCTTTGTCATGGTCTTGGTATTCATCAATTGAAGTTTCTATAAGAAGAATTTTTTTGGGTTTTCCTCTCAAAGAGTGAGAGGTTTTGGCCCTTGATGACAACCTATACAATTTGTCTCTTATCTCTTTATTGTTCATGCATTGGTAATTGTATTGATGAATAGAACACAATAATAACATAAGAAAGATAAGATCATAATCAAGAAGTAAAAAGGCACTCACAAGCAATTATCAAAATAGAGAAATCACCTATCTATTGATGCCCTAGATTTCTCCACACTGGGATATCTGAGTACATGGAATCTAAGGACAATAATATGAAATGTTATGACCAAACATATTAATAGTTTTTTATAATATTTATGGGATTTAATGTAAGACATATTTGGCACTTGGACTACTAGTCAAGAAAACAAAATTAGTTGCTCTTTGAAAAGACATGGCTACAAGGAAATTTGCAAATTAAAAATACAAGTCTTTAACAAAAAGGTATGAAGTATAAAGGTAGAAAAATACAACATTATATCTCTGTGGCATGGAACAAAATTCACTTGTAACATATCTCTTAAGAGGCCAATATCATCTATGGTATACCCTTGTTCTACCGAAGAACAAGTTTTCTTTGGTATATACGATTGGAAGAGGCCAGAAGAAGGATTGATATCTCAAGTAACATATATGGCATCCAAAATATGTGTTAAAGTGGTGACCTATGAATGATGATCTAAATTCCTAATTATGAAGACAAATCTTGTGCATAAAAGTCAGTAACATAAAAAATCCTGAGGCACTATGGGACAAGCAACAAAGTGTAATGAAACATCTAAATTGAAAGCTTGGATGAAGAGTCTTATATCTTTATTTTATATAGGATGAAAAAGTGTCTACAAGGGCAAGGATAAATACATATACAATAACAATGAATAATGTATGAAGGTTCAAACAAACATTCAAACTAAAGTTTCATCTCTGTGCATTGCAAGGATATTTCTCTTGAAGCAACTTGAAGAAACTACGACTAGAGTGCACCAAATATTTATGACATCTCTTGTATAACGAATATTTCATCTCAACGTGATAAGGACTATAATTCATATTTTAGTTTGAAGACCGAAGGTCTGAGGAAGAAGATAATGAGCATTTGTTGAAGAAAAGTTAAATTACCTTTGTTACAAGGGACCAAACCTTTTAAAAATAGGACCTTAACTCTACAAAATGGATCAAACCTCTACAACTGATCTTAGTAATGAAAGAGTTGAAAGGTTGAACATGTGAGGTTGAAATGTACGTATAACATCTATTCATTTCAAAGTTCCCTTTCTATTCATATTACATGGTATGATAAGTATGCTAAATTATCAAGAATCTAGGGAATAACATGTATAGCTAGATAACAACCTTATGCTCTCTTAAAAGATAGTATATAAAAGGACCTACATAGACATATATTAGAGATCGTAACTTAATTGATATGTTAGAATTCAAATTATTTCCTTAATAAGAGTAGGTCAAGGAATGAAATCTCATGTATATAAGGCTTGCCAATAATGTCTAGGGTTGTGCAACTAACTCTCTAGTATGTTTGTAGAATTTGCAATTTTTAATAACAGGTCTTAAAAACTTTAGCATTTGGGGTTTGTAAATCCTAACAAATATTTGAGTTAGGAAACCCTAGGAATAGAAACCTTATCTAATCATTTCTGCTATAAAAATAAAAACCTAGCTCTTGAGAATGACGAGCATGAGATTATGATGATATGTGAACAAGATTGGTGAGCTAAATCCAAGATTAAGAGAGAGTTTAACTTCTTTGAAGGATATGTACTCTAACTGATTACTACTATTGCTATTCTTTATACTATACTTTTGTTCTTTCATAGTCTTCCAATAAAGGTTGCAGGTCAAGAAACTGTTTAAGCTTGATTAGTAGATGGAGGAATTGGAAGAATGTGGTGAAGTATGAAGAGTAAGGAGGAAACAATTTGAAGTATGTATCAAGGAAATTGATTAGATGAAAAAATATAAGGGAAGAAGTTCACCTACCTCAATTGAATTGAGGGAACTCAGATTGGCTCATGAACATATTGATTGGGCTGATAGTATTGTTGGAAAATGTAACTATGTTCCATCTTCATTAATGTACTTGAGTCATCATGTAATGTACTTTTCAAAAGAATGAATAAAATATTTATTATTATTATCATTGTGACTTATTAAAACATGGGTTTCATGCGTGGGTCACCATGTTTTAGGTCAAAGTCCATATTGAGGAGTTCTAGGATTTATTCTGAGTCAATAGAATCATTGTACTTTTAAAGAGACCCTTCTTGGGAGTTTGAATAATGTAAAAAGGTTAAGTATTGAGTCAAATATGATTTATGTAATCTCCACACCATGTTGGCCTAGAAAAAGATCAAGTCATCCTAAGGAACCTATTCGACCTCACATGGAGCCTATAAAAGAAAGCTCAGTGAATTCATTTGGAACATCATTCTCTCACACAAGTTCAAAATCTCTTATAGCTGGGAAAAATTGTGAAGTTCCCTTGTAGTTGGAAATAGTACGAAGTCTGTTGCCGAGAAGCCAAAGTGAATGTGAGTTTGGGGAAGTCTAAGGAGAAAAGAAAAATCAAAATTTTGGTTTCTCCCTCTCTCTGTTTTGTGGTATGGATTGGGAGATCAAAGTCTCCTATGTTTCGCTATTGCAGGAAGTTGCTGCTTAGTCAAAGTTGCTGGAAGGGGTCGAAGATCTGGGGGGTTGACTTGGTGTGGAGGGAAAGTCTGGTCTTGGTCTAGGGTGAAGAGTCTTAAATAATACTATTGAAAGGAAGAATTATCTTGACTGGGTTTTCCCCTCGAGGGGGGTTTTTCCTTGGCATGTGCATATATCTTGTGTCTCTTGTTTTGTGATCTTTATACACACATAATATGGTAATTGATTGATGAAAGATAAGATAATAAAGAAGTAAAAGAAACAAAAAAACTCACAAGTAATTATCAAGAAAGGAGAATCAAACCCTAATTTAATTACTTTGATTTTCCAACATGGTTTCGGAGCTAAGGTCAGGAAGAGTTGAAGATCACTATGTTGGCATGGATTCTCCCTCTATGATGAACTACATAAGAATGGGTTTCAACACTGCTGGAAGTTGGATGAAGAAGGTAATCTACTACTTGTTCAACTAGGTCAAGAGTCAAGGATTCTTGGTTGTGCTTACAAGTTCTCTTACTGATGACTATGTTGTTAGAGGCTCGGGATCAACATCGTTGAAGTTGGATAATGGATTAAAGCTACATTCTATATGTTCTAGGTTTGAAAAAGAATTTTATTTTTATTTTTTAGAAGATAAAAGGGAAATAATTGTTTTTGTTGATGGGAAATTATTGGTTTGGGAAAAACACTCCAGTATTGATAATGCTAGGGTTATTGGAGTTCATGAAACTAGGTCTAAATAGATATTAGACCTCATCCATTTTGATGTGTGTGGGCCCAAGTTTGACAAATCAGTTGGAGGTCATCTCTACTATGTAACATTCATTGATGACCATTCTAGAAAGACACGACTCTACCTCCTCAAGACAAAATATGAAGTATTTGATAAGTTCAAGGAGTTTAGGGCTGGAGTGGAAACCCTAATCAAAAGAAAGATAAAAACTCCAAGGTCCAACAATGATGGGAAACACACTTCTAAGGAATTGATTGCATATTTTAAGGAAGTTGATATTAAGAGGGAGCTCATTATTCCCTATTATCATGAAAAAAATGGATTGGTTGAAAGGAATAATAGGTCAATTGAAGAAGGCATTTGAAGTATTCTCCTTGATCAAGATCTACCAAAGTTCTTAGTGGAAGAAGCAATGATGACAACCGTATACATTTAAAATAGGAGTCCTCATAAGAGTCTTGATAATACAACACCTAAAGAAGTATTCACAGGAAAGAATCCGAGTGTGGATTACCTCCAAATATTTGGAATTCCAACATATATTTATGTTATGGAAGACATCTTATATATACTGAAGAAGTACGAGGGAGAACCTCTTAGGAAAAGGTAGGTCAAGCAATAAAGGTATGCTTTAAATACATTGATTTCTTTATATTGAAAGGATTATTCATTTGACAGTCTATTAATAACATTTTCATGTCTATCTATATTGAATCATAATGATTCTTGTTTTTGGGTGATTTCTCTCTTGATAAATCTACACACCTCCTCTCATATTCTCTACTAATTTTGTAGAACCCTAGACAGGTTCTGGAAAACTCTAACCAAAGGGTATGCTAATGTAAACGTATGAAACCGTAAACTGCTTAGGGATATTATGAAATGCTATTTGAAGTCTGATGATGTCATGTTTGGTATTTTGGTATGATCAGGAAAACCTAACTTGTTAGGGTTGATGATAAGGTCTAAAATAATGAATTTTCGAAGTTTTGGTAATGTTGGGTTTGCTACATTTCTACATTGAAACCCTAGCTCATTAGGGTTTGGCAGATTGTGTGAGCAAGACCCTTATATTGACCTAGAAATTATTTCCTTGGTATGTGTGTGTTTTTGTGATCAAACCATAGTCTAATCTGGGTTGCATATCTAACTCTTATTTGATATTTTTGTGATGTTGGGTTTTGACTAACACATTATATGAAATGTATTTGCATGATGATGAAATATAGGCATATATAGATATGTCCTTTTGATTGAAGCCCTAGCTCGTTCTAGGTCAAATGTATTAATGTTGTTGGACATATGATATGGTTATGTATGGTTATGAATTCCTAGATATGTGTGTTGACCTAGTTATTGATGGTCATAAGTCTTAGAATTTAATGGAAGTCCTTGTCTGAGACTTTAGGATGATGATATTTGGAAATCTAGGGTTTTGTAACTAAACCCTAGTGGTAGTTAAAATTTTCTAGTATGCATGATATAACATTCTGAGATTTATTTATTTAATGGTTGTTGAGATTGTGAAGATCAAAATTCTAGGGTTTTGGAGTTGAACCTTAGTCGAAGTAAAATCTCTTATGAATGATGACAATATGATAATTTGAGATTTGTGAAAAATTGTTGAAATTTGAGCTTTGGATGGATTTGATGGTTGATCTGATATCTAGGGTTTGAAACTAACCTTAATGGCAGCTGGTCATGTTAATTACTAAAGTTGTGATTGACTTTGATTGATTTTTTTTATGAAATCTAGGATTTGTATGAAACCCTAGTGAGAATTCTAACATATGAATTTTGAAAAGTTGTTGGATGCTTTATATATGTCTGAAATGTTTCTAGGGTTTACTATATGTTGAAGTAAGGTATGTCATACCTTTGGAATAAACATTCAAAACCTAGATGGAATGAAAATTATTATGAAGTAGTCTAGGTTTTGTGACTCTACGGTTTGTGACTAAGTCCCTAGGAAGATATTGAAGAGCATATGTATCATGTTTGTAATTAAGTTTGGGTATCTGATATGTATAAAGTTGAAATGCTTCCATGATTCTGATATGGCTAACTTCATGCTTCTATAGATTTGGTTGTACTTGCTATCTAAGTTATGAAGGTACACAATCTTCAATTTGGTGAAGATGCTCATTGATAAGCATGATGAGGATGATCGTAACTCTGATGAAATAGTTGGAAGCCACGAAAGATTCTCCGATGACAAAAATAAGAAGTAGAACTCCCTAAGTTATGAGGGAGCTTGAATGGAAGGAATCTCCCTAGGATAAGAGGATGGTTGAGAATATTCCTTGTATAGGAATGATTAGATCCTCTCTGTTTAAGAGGAAGTGACATATCTGATTCTCTGCTTCATGTGTCATGCACTAGACCAAGACTAACAACCATAATTTTTAGTGAAGATAATAAGTAGGGGAAGGAAATTGGAGAATGCATTTTGAGGTGCTGCTGAAAGAAGGAAAGAAGGATTCGATTGAAGAATATGTTGTGGCATATGAAGTAGGAAGAAAAATGTATGATTGAGGAATCGTATGTCAAAGGTTCGGTTGATAATCATACTATGGAAAGTTGAGAAGCAACATATGTTGTCTAGAAGACCCCAGAGGTTTGTATTGGATTATGTACATGTGAAAATATTATTGATTGGGGTTGTGTTTGTGCAGGTGAATATCTCGAAGGTGTTGATAACATGTTGTAGAAATTTTGAATAATATGACAGATATTCACAGAGATTATCCTGATTATACACTTATAAGCGGAACATGCATCATACATAACCTCCTCTATGTTGATCATCAATTTACAGAAGTAGAAACATTCACAGGCGTACATAGAAGCATCAATCACACATATCAACACAGTATTTTCCTTGGGAAAGCATCTCGCTAAAAACCCCACACTATCTGTATATTATATTGATTGAATCATGTAAAAATACGTAGTACAATACTCATCCCAATTACTCAGTACTATCTCCTCATGCTACACACAATACAACTTAGATCTGATCTCCAAATCTCTTCCACTGCTTGCCTGCCTTCACAGCTCAATACCTGCCCAAGAATTGATGAGAATGGTTTACCAAACTCGTATTTGACCCGCAAATAATAACTCACACTGTGTTGGACGTGAGAACAGGCTACAATTCTTGGTATTGGCCAATTCATTGGCATACTCAATCCCTCTGATTGTGCAAATCACCATGCACAACTATAGTCACAACTGATAGCAATCTGATCCTCTAACACCTGTCCCTGCTGAACTGAACATGCACTGACATGCAACTGAGTTAACTGATGTATTCAGTTAATAACTTGTGAATTAATTAATAAATAATTCACCCAACTCATCTCTAGTCTATTTATCAGTTAGACTAAATACAACTAGTTTAACAAAGCTAAACTAAACACAACTCCATCAACTGCACCTCCAGTCCACTAAACTCAACTCACTTGAGTTCTAACTGAAGTCCTGCATGCAAATATTAGTCATCCCATAGGTAACCACGTATTTCCTTCTGGGATCTGCATGTACCACATCCGTAGCTCATCCTGAAGTGCTCCAAGAGAATAAGATCAAGTTTATAGTCCAAATATTATTATGAGACAATAATATTTGACTTTTCTATTTTTGATAGCCAGTCTAAAAATAGACTTTGATCACTCATACTGTGATCACCCATACTGTGATCATCCCTGCTGGGATCAAAAATAGAACTTTCGCCATAATTTGCCTGCGGGCCCACTTAGTGAAGGTGACTCCTTTCCACTAAGCTCCATCATCTTGTTGCAATCTCAACAAGCATTTCTTGTTGCACACTTTTCAACACTCCCTCTCAATAAGAAAGGCTTCCTCTCAAAACCGATCCTGTAACTCTGGAATGTTCTCCATGCAACACATCTGGTCGGTCCACTTGCTCTGTCATCAAATTCTTTGACTACTATTGCCTCTGTCGACTGAAGACTCTGCATCTCTGTGCTCTTCAGTATCTGACTACTCTAGCCTCTGTCACTTTGATCTCTAACTACATCTGTGTTGCTGCTAGTTCTATCTCCCAGCATTGCATCCGCGCTGCACCTCCCAACTATTCTCCCTGTTGGGCTAGAAACATCCTCTAAAGCTGAAGCTCTACCTGCTACTGACAAGTGCTCCCTCTCTGACATCTGCGCTACTGAAACATCTCCATGCATCTTGCACCATTGCACACCTCTTTGTGCCACCTAGCACTGTGCAAAACACTTGTGCCTCTCGCATTGTTGCAGCCTGCTAGCTATGCGCTGTCGTGAGATTCCCTGCACTGTCGCTCTCTCTGCCGCTCCATCTGCATCTGTCTCTACCCAATCAATCAGTTCCCACTACTACACATCTAGGGCTCTCGTAGCAAGGTCTCATCCAAGAGGTTGGGTACCTCAAGGATCTTGCCCCTCCTCCTTGGGATAATCAGTCCACATCACCCCACCTCCTACCTGGAGGTATGGCTGCATGCGATCCCTCAGCCCACTTGGCTCGAAGTTTCCCCCTACTGGAGGTCTCTGTATGAGTAGATGTCTCTACTCGATCTCCACTCAGCTTCCCTTGTTGTGGCTGCTCCACAACCTTTTGAAGCTGTTGCACCAATCGTGGCTCCTCCACAATCGTCTGAGACTTCTTCTAGCTCTGCATGTTGAGAGGTAATGTATGCTCCCTCTCAACCACCAAGTCTCCATCATGACAACGAAATCATCACACTTTCGATTTGTCAACCTTCTTCCCATCATTGGAAGAACTGGATTCGGAAAGAGAAACCTTCTCCTTCCCCTTCTTCACCTTACTCGCTAAGGCACAGTTCTCCTCATCATGCATCGATGAAGAACTGTCTCTAGTGCTCCGTCTGATCTCCTCCTGCATCAAATATGACCATGTTCATTCCCAATTTGGCAGTTTCTCCCTTCCATTCACCGAGTCTTGGTAGCTATGCCAACTCTTAGGAAGGTCAAGGAGTGCTAGACTCACCATACCCTCATCCGACAGTCACCCCCACACTTCCCAGCTCATCCCGACATTGGGTGAACTTCGTGAGATACTGGGGCATACTATCTCCATTCTCACACTTAATGTTTTTGAGTTTTATCTCTTGCTTTGGAATTAAATTCGAATTCCACCAGCTCAAAAGCTCAACCACTTCCGATCTAGAATTCGTGAGAACAAAGTATTTCTTGTACAGAGATTGACTGTCTGGGCATTCACCGGATATCTCACCTTCCAAAAGAAGGATGAATCTAGAGGCCACCTGGCCTGATTACAGACTCTGCTTGAAGAAATAAAATGTAAACACTTTCTGAATAATAGATCCGATGATCAATCCTCGCTTGATATCCTGTAAAAATCTCTTCTACAAATCAAGCAGCTCTGATACCATGTAGAAATTTTGAATAATATGACACATATTCACAGAGATTATCTTGATTATACACTTATAAGTGGAACATGCATAATACATAACCTCCTCTACGTTGATCATCAATTTACAGAAGCAGAAACATTCACAGGCGTACATAGAAGCATCAATCACACATATCAACACAGTATTTTCCCGGGGAAAGCATCTCGCTAAAAACCCCACACTATCTGTATATTATATTGATTGAATCATGTAACAATACATAGTACAATACTCATCCCAAGTACTCAGTACTATCTCCTCATGCTACACACAATACAGCTCAGATCTGATCTCCAAATCTCTTCCACTGCTTGCCTACCTCCACAACTCAATACCTGCTCAAGAATTGATGAGAATGGTTTACCAAACTCGTATTTGACCTGCAAATAATCACTCACACTGTGTTGGACGTGAGCACATGCTACAATTCTTGGTATTGGCCAATTCATTGGCATACTCAATCCCTTTGATTGTGCAAATCATCATGCACAACTATAGTCACAACTGATAGCAATCTGATCCTCTAACACCTGTCCCTGCTAAACTGAACATGCACTGACATGCAACTGAGTTAATTGATGTATTCTATAGTTGCATTATGAGTTAATAACTTGTGAATTAATTAATAACTAATTCACCCAACTCATCTGTAGTCTATTTATGAGTTAGACTAAATACAACTAGTTTAACAAAGCTAAACTGAACACAACTCCATCAACTACACCTCCAGTCCACTAAACTCAACTCACTTGAGTTCTAACTGAAGTCCTGCATGCAAATATTAGTCATCCCATAGGTAACCACGTATTTCCTTCTGGGATCTGCATGTACCACATCCGTAGCTCATCCTGAAGTGCTCCAAGAGAATAAGATCAAGTTTATAGTCCAAATATTATTATGAGACAATAATATTTGACTTTTCTATTTTTGACAGCTAGTCTAAAAATAGACTTTGATCACTCATACTGTGATCACCCATACTGTGATCACCCATACTGGGATCAAAAATAGAACTTGTGCCATAATTTGCCTTCGGGCCCACTTAGTGAAGGTGACTCCTTTCCACTAAGCTCCATCATCTTGTTGCAATCTCAACAAGCATTTCTTGTTGCACACTCTTCAACACATGTTGGTTACCAATAATTTTTTTTGGGAGAGATTGGTTATCCTTGATATTCTGGATCAAGGGGTGTTGAGGCTTTGTGAGTGAAGCATTGCTTAGGAAGACATCTGGCTGAAAATCTTTGTTGATGTTTGGGTCCCGAAGTTGGAAAGGTGTTGTTGGTTATTGAGCTTTGTTTTGGATACACATCGGGATTTTGGGTTGATGGTTAATAAGTAATCCTGATGGTACCTAGAGGGGTTTGAAGCTTGATGCCATATTAGTCCCACTTGGATAGATTTCCTTGGTTAGTAATCTAGTCCACGACATTGCGGTGCCTAAATTGTTGAGAGACCACTTGGATAGATTGCCCTAGTCAGGAATCTAGTCCATCGCATTGCGGTGCTTAAAGTTCTTCATGGTTCCTATAGTTTTGAGATCTTTCATTATATTTGTACATTATCAATAGCTCCCTAGTTAAGAGGGAGTGTTGGAAAATTTAACTATGTTTGGTCTTAATTAATGTACTTGAGTCATCATGTAATGTGCTTGTCAAAAGAATAAAGAAAATAATTATTATTATTGTGAGTTATTAAAGCATGGGTTTCATGTTTGGGTCACCATGTTTTAGGTCAAAGTCTCCATTGAGGAGTTCTACGATTTATTATGAGTCAATAAAGTCATTGTACATTTAAAGAAACCCTTCTTGGGTTTTTGAACCATGTAAAAAGGTTAAGTATTGAGTCAAATATGATTATGTAGCCTCCCCACCATGTCGCCTAGAAGAAGATAAAGTCCACTTAAGGACCCTATTCGACCTCACATGGAGCCTATAAAAGCAAGCTCATCAAATTGATTTGGAGCATCATTATCTCACACAAGTTCTAAATATCTTGTAGGTGGGAAAAAGTGCGAAGTTCCCTTATAGTTGGGAAAGAGTACAAAGTCTGTTGCTGGGAAGCCAAAGTGAATGTGAGTTTGGGGAATTCTAAGGAGAAAATAAAAACCGAAATTTTGGTGTGTCTCGCTCTTTGTTTTGTGGTCTGGATTGGGAGATCGAAGTCTCCTAATTTTCGTTGTTGCCGGAAGCTGCCTGTTGCCAGAAGTTGCTGCCTAGTCGAAGTTGTTGGAAGGGGTCAAAGATCTAGGAGGTTGACCTAGTGTGGAGGGAAAGTTTGGTCTTGGTCTAGGGTGAAGAGTCTCAAAGAATACTATTGAAAGGAAGAATTATCTTGACTGGGTTTTCCCGTCGAGGGGGATTTTCCTTAGCATGTGCCTATATCTTATGTCTCTTGTTTTTTGATCTTCATACACACATAATACTGTAATTGATTGATGAAAGATAAGATAATAAACAAGTAAAAGAAGCCAACGCACTCACATGTAATTATCAAGAAAGGAGAATCAAACCTTAATATAATTAGTTTGATTTTCCAAAAAGCACTAATGCTGATACTAGTGATGATTAGAAGTTGATATGAGAAAGAACATGAAGCTAAATTTTGTTGCAATTTGAAGGAAGAATATATGAAGGCTTACAAAAAAGTTTGGCTCCATAAGGAGTTCGATGAACTATTTGATGACACGTTGAATTCAATATGAATATTTCTTGAAAATAGGAAGGTTCAATCTCCTTATGATGTGATGCAGATAAGAGCTGAGAAGCTACAATAGATCTCCATGGAAGAACTTGTAGCTGATGTATTAATGAGTATTTTTTAGGCAAGCTTAGGATTGTGGTTACTTATCCCTATTTAAGAGGGAGCGAGGATCTCCTCCCTGGTTGAGATGGAGTGAGGGTGGACAACATATTCTCCTTGTGTCATGTACTATGGCCAGGACTAATAATCGTAAGCCTAGTAAAGGAACATAGGAAAATGGTGGATTGTATAAGCATCAGAGACTGCTATTATTTGATAATTTATATACAATATAAGAATAACTTTGAGGACCGATATTCTTTGAGGATGTGTATCCAAGAATGGAATAGTCCTGCGAGGACATACCTAGTGAAAATCTGGATAGGGTATGTGCCTAGAGAGATGGTGGTGTCCAAATTTATGCCTCTCAGCATTGTGCTCTGATCTAGTGGAGAGATAAAGCTTGTTAGTTAAAGTCTTGCTATTTTTCACAATGCTAGTTATATTGATGCTTATCAATCCAAATTCTTTTCTTATATGAATATTTCAACTTGACAGTATACTATTATGTCATTATGAATATCTCCATAGCTAAGAGGGAGTGTTGAAAATGTAACTAGTGTTGGTCTTCATAATGCAATTCAAATGTATCATTGATGTATTAATTATATTAATTTATTATTATTAATTTCTAGTCAAAGTATGCTCTTCATTCTTATAAGGTCAATTGAGCAAGAAATAATATTTTATGAGTCAAAATAAATGTTTTTGATTCAAGTCTTATTTGGACGTTCTGTAAAAGAAAAAGAAAAAGATTTTATTTTGAGTCAAAAAGTCAAAATTTCAACCACAAGACCAAGTTGGCCCTCCTTGGAAAAGTCAGCACAAGGGGAAACTATTCAACCCTTCTAGACAAATATCGATTTTTGTGCTAGAAGAAGAAGAAAAACCAACCGAAATCAAAGGAGAGAGAAGCAAGTTAAAGGATAGAGAAGCATCCAATTTTTTTCCCTAGTTCTACTCACAAGTGTGAATTTTTTGAGGAACTGCAGGCTTGAAATTTTAGGGGCCGAAATTACAGGAGGCCGAAATTTCAAGACTTGACCAGATTTCAAAAGGTTGACCAACATTGAATTTGACTTGATTGGAGGAGACTTGGAGGAGGGTTGACTTGGATCATTGTGGTAGTTTTTGGTCTTGGTCTTGGGTCTTGTATATCTCATTTTGATCTGATTTTTTAGGAAGAGGATTTAGGGGTTTTCCCCCTTGTGGGATTTTGCCTTGGCATGGGGCCTAATTTCTTGTGTACTTTGTCTCTTTGTGATATTCATGTTTTGTATGCAGATGACCTTATTCTGATTGCTAAATCGGCTCTTGGTTTGCAAGAGCACTTACTATCCCTTGAGCATTTTTGTAGAAGTGTGGGGATGCAAGTCAATATCAACAAAACGAAAGTAGTGGTTTTCTCTAAGAAAAGAAAACATAACCAACATAAGTTCTACTTTGAAGGCAACATTCTGGAAGAAGTTGCGGATTACAAATATCTCGAAATTGACTTCAACAAAAATCTAAGTTGGAATGGTTTTGGAAAGAAAAGAACTTTGGGGGGTTGGAAAGCATTTTATGCTTTTCAAAATTAGTGTAGAGAGGCAGAGTTATGGCACTGGAAAACCACTCAAACTCTTTTTGTGCTTATAGTGATTCTAGTGATTCTCTATGGTTGTGAACTATGGGCCAGCAGTACATCCGACATGCAGTGGAGAAAAATTGAGAAAATTCAGAAGCGTTTGATTACAAATAAATTAAAGATTAAAAGTGCAGTTCCTTGTGCTATCTTGTTAAGTGAAACATGTACTGCTCATATTGAAGCAATTGCTATGGTGTGAGCCATAATGTATTTAAAAAAATTGAGCAAATGGAAGAGGGTAGATGGCCTAAAGTTGTCTTTAATGACAGATTGTGCAAGAGAAAAACTTGGATGCAGCAAAATAACAAATGGTTTAGTAAATGGGGTATTTGCTTGAACGCGTGTCCCATAAACAACAAAGAGATAAAAGCTTTTGTTATGGAAAATTTCCACAAGCATACTTGGGATAAGGAGCTAGGAAGAAAGAAAAAGTACTATATTGAAGTGGTTAATCCCTCTCATAGTCATCAACCAAAAGCATACATAGAGGCCAATATCTCTTAGAGAGCCAAATTCTTATTGCTCAGTTAAGGATTAATTCTTATCAACTCCGTTGTGAAATAAGGCGCTGAAAAAGGCCAAAAGAAGTGTGGGAGGAAAGAGCATGCATTTTTTGTTTTTCCGAAAAAGTGGAAACATAAAAACATTTCATTTTAGAATGTAAGGCCTTCAAGACAACAGGGAAAATTATGCAAATATGATGGCATCTAGCTCTTGGGATAATCTATTTAGCGAGGGGTTTGTCTAGAAGCCAGGAACATTTCTTTGAAGCTTCACAGAAAAAGGGCCAAATACATCAAGTAGATGAAGAAGAAATCTGTCCCATAGGCTATCTTTAGCCTCATGGACATTAAAATAATTTCTCTCTTCTTCTACATTTTTGGTAATTGCTTGATGAAGAGAATAGAAATTTAATAGAAAGCCAACAAACATTCACAAGTAACTATCAAGTTAAGAGAAATCAATCCTAATTCTCTAGCATCATGGTTTCTCAACACAATATTAACCAATATAGATCCATTTTAACCGTGGATCTACCAAGAGCCGAGAGGGATCGAATTTCAAACTTGAAAAAAATTTACACATCAAGAGATTTAATCCCTTCTACTGCTTGGTAAATATGTGATTAAGATAGATCTATAATGGTAATTTTTCATTGTTTATATTGTATTTTTGAATATTTTATCATTATCAATATTTTATATTAAAAATTGAATGAGTTACATATTTTCTTCTTATTAACAACTAATTACATTATTTTATTTTTTATTACTTTTATTTTCTAGTGTCGAAATATTTTACTAAGGTAAACATTAATACACACATAATGTATTGAAATATATTAGTTAATATGGATATTCAAACAATTTATTTAAGTTCTATATTGAGATATTTATAAGAGAAATATATATATATATATATATATATTAATTACTTTATCTCTTTAAAATTATATAAAATTACATTATTTAAGATAGGCATGAAAACATTTTACTTTGGATTTGAGAGATTTGTGGTTTTTATCTTTTGAAATGATCGGAGAATCCACAGTAATTGAAGAGTGAAAGTGAAATATCAAAGAACCAAGTAGGATAAAAGTGAAACACTGGATTGTAAAATGAGCCTTTGGTCGATTTTTAATTGTTTATTTATATGGTTATTTAATTTTTTTTTGGTTGACATTAGTGAAAATTATTTTTATTATTTTTTGAGAATGTGACATACTTACACATGTCCCTTATACTAGATTGTAGAATGAGCCTCTCCACCATTTTTAATTATTTATTTATATGGTTATCTATTTTTTGTTTTTGTTTTGTTTTGGTTGACATTAGTGAAAATTATTTTTATTATTTTTTGAGGACGTGACCTACTTATAGATGATACTTACACATGTCCATCATTATGGATTGTAGAATGACCCTGTCGACCATTTTTAATTATTTATTTATATGGTTTTTTTTTTGGTTCACATTATCTCAAATTATTTTTATTGTTTTTTGAGGACGTGACATACTTACACATGTCTTTGATATTGGATTGTACAATGAGCCTCTCTGCTTAACAAGACATTGTTTTATGGTATCGACCTCATCCCCGATTAAATTCTATATGTAAATTTTCATTTTCTTTTTACTTGTTTCAACCATAACAACAAACCTCATCCCTGTATAGATACATAAATTTTCATTTTTCTTATTTGTTTCAACAACAACAACAAACCTCATCCCTGTATCCGTTAAATTCTACACGTACATTTTCATTTTTTTATTTGTTTCATCAACCACAACAACATATGAAAAGACTTTTATTTAAATTATTTTTTAATATAATTTTAAATATATCTCAAACTGAAAAACCTTTATTTTATTAATTATTTTTTAATATAGTTTTAAATATATCAAAATAAATACTTAAAAGATCAACTCACAAGGAACTCGTACGACCGTGTTAGTTGCAATTGACACCCAATCGATTTATTTAATGGTGCAATGGTAGTGGGACAAGGGATCCGACAAGACAACGATACGAATTTATGTGGGCAACGATGTTTCTACGGAAGTAGTGAGTCGACGAAAGGATGCAACCTTGTGGTAACTTATATATTATAGCGGTGGAGTGTTTCAATTGGCGGTTGGACAAGGAAACAATGCACCAGGACAGGGAGGTGGGACAGGGCGGTGGATAATGAATTATATGACAGTGGTTGATGTACCTAATCTTTTAAGAGTTTAGTTTTGGAAAGTTTTTGGTTTATTTTTTGATTTAATTTGTTTAGAATATGGTAGTGAATTAATTGAAACTACAAGTTTGATAAGTAATAAATAATATTTACTTGGTTATAAATAATATTAATATTATTAAAATAATGAAATATAATTTAATCTGGGTTCTAGAGTTAGATATTAGCCGTTAATCCTTTGTAGCTGTTGGAGTCTCTGCTTGGACTATTTAACTTGCTGGACTGGATCTGTTTCTTCAACTTGTCCTCACGATGAACCACACTAGTTGGTTCGAAACGCGTCGACAAATGAGTTTCCATGTGATTTTCGCCGAAGAATCTTCTATAAAAGGGAATTTTTGATAATTGAAGTTTTTTAGGGGTTTTTAAGGGCATTGAATTTATATATACCGTCAAAAAATCAGTTTAAACAACACAAATCAAAATTGGCTCACAATATTTTTTCCTGACCAGAAATTTGCGAGAAACTCCAAAAAATAGCACTTAAAGACTATTCCATTAATATATAGATGAACTTATGGTAGAGTATACAGTAGCTTTGTCAACCAGGGTAAACATCTAAGACATGGTGTGGATTAATTATATTGGTGTATGGAAATTACAGTTAATTAAATCATATTGTGTTGTGGATTTTATGTTGTGGTATAGTTAATGGTGGATGAAATTGGATTTGAGAGCAGTGTTTGTTAAACTGTCCATGTTTGTATTTTGAAGATCTAATTATTTTTGTAGATAAAAATATATAGATGGATACAAATAATGATGGAAAACATGATATTGTAATAAAACCTTATATTATAAATATCAGGAAAAGGTTCTTTCTCTTAGTAATGAATGTCTCTTTTGACTTACACATATCTTTTCATTAGCTAATTAACTTATTATTTATATATTATTAGGTTTATAATACTCGATATTATTATATACCTATAGTAATTTTTTAAGCTTCAATATGTGGATTTAGATTCATTATTTGGAGCCCATTTTCAATTGTTCAAGTTTCTTTTTGCAAGTCCACTTTATAGAGCATAATTCGCAACCATTTTCAAAATCCGTAGATATATTTTCAATATCGCATTCTTGTCTTTTCAATATTAGATTGAGAACTATTTTTTTCACCATGCTTTAACCTCTTTTCACTTTCTGAATTTTTATGATCATATGGCAAATTGGCTTCTCTGCGCAGTGTCCGTCTACCTCTATTATTACCCATTCTTCTCCTATTGGTGATGGATGCATATAATTTGAGGAAGAAGGAAAGTGTCATCCCTCAAAAATGTAATAATCTAATATTGCAAGCCATATTCATATGGATATTTTGCACACCCACAACCTGAAATATTATTCTCAGAATAAGATTTTTCGTTGGATCTTGAGGCGTTCAGACTCTCCTAGTGATAAGAATCGAGATTCTATTAATTAAGCGGATCTCCAGGTGAGATACCTGGAGAGCGTATAAACACTCATAAACACACACTTACATATCTCAATCAAGAGAAAAGCCTAGTATATATAGGCTTTCACACAATTAGGGTGGTTTCAACCACTCCCTAGATAGTAGGATCTGAGACCTAATCTTAGAGTCTAAATCCTATCCTTAACTAATTGTATCTTTCTCCATTAATTCTAACAACTCCCGCTTAATGGAGAAATGGTACTGAACAATAACATATGCCTGCTGGTTTAGTCTCAGCTAGGCTTACAATTAAAACATGAAACAACTTGGTAACAAAGGTTTTCATTTTTGTCTTCTTATAGCAGAACCCATACTTGTTCATCTTGAGTCGAGGCTTCATCTTTGCTTTCCTCACCATGAGGTAGTGATGTATCTTCACCTCATTTCTTCCCCAGTGATGGAAATCTTGACTTCTTATTCTCGCCCTTCTCAAGATTATGGCAGGCTGGATAGGAGAATTTTCCCTTTCACTATTTCTAGTGTCAACCATCTGAAAGTTAGCTATGTTGTCTTCATCATTCATTGATGTAATGACTGCACACACAGAAATATTAATGAGATCATCACAATTTAAATTTAAATTTTCTCTAGCTTTATCTTCTTCTGCCACATCTTTGCAATCAACTTCATGTGGCTTGTCCAATTGATCTTCAACACTTTGTTCCTCTTCACACCCTTCTTGAAAATCAACTCGTGTGTCTTCAATCTCAGGATTTTGCATAATATATTGTGCCTCTTGATTCTGGTGGTCATCAACAGAACCACATTTTGCTGAAATTTCTTCTGACTTGAACATACTACCCATGCTAATTCCAAATGCCAACATGAGAAAATCATCATCATTAGAATAAAAAATATCTAAAAATATAAACATGTTTTTAAAGTCCAGCTTATCTCGCTTCGAGATTTCTTTTCGACTCCACACGGTCCTCGAGCTCCAACAACCTCGTTACCACGCAAGCGGGAAACTTCTCCCTTTGGTAGCTCTTCAACTGTAGAACCTTGTACACTGTGGCTTCTGTGCCACATAGGTCTTAGTGCCCTCGGGTCCGGCGACGAGCAACTAAACGACCTCTGACAAGCTGGAAACACTATCAGTATCTAATTTTGATGCATATATTTCTGAATATGGGTTCAAATCAGCAAAAAAAAAGTTCACATTTTCTGTGGCATATAATAATTTAGACAAAAAAAAATTACCCGGGATCTCCACAACCTGCAACTTAAGTTTCTCAAACAATTAAATTTTGAGGACAAATCTGCTACAAGAGAAACATTGCCACATGGATGAGCAAGCTACCATGTTTCCCCACGCTACCTCAACATGCGTCGATTTCCTCATGCTGCCTTCTATGCAACCTATCAAGCGGATCTCCGATTGGTTCTCCTTTAGCTCCAGGTTTACAAACATTCCAGATTTACAAGTGTTCAACACCTCTTGCCAATACGATGACCTTGCTGGCCCACACACAACTCTTGACAGGTCGCTGATTCAGATTCGGGCACAACGTTCTAGGCATCCAAGCTTTACAAGAATTCCAACGTCTGGAGGGGGAGTGAACAAGCTTTACACAATGTTCCAGGCATACAACAATTATTTCCAGTGATAAGCTCCACTATTGAGCTGGAACTCAAGCTATTTCTAAGGCCTCTGCGTAGACTCTTTCGAACTCGTGAAACCTGATTCTCCAGTGGATCTAGAATTTAGTCTACCGAGCATGATTTATTTGTCTCACCTTCCTCTGAGATCCTTCCTCAACGCATCGAGTCTCCTCCAGATCCTATGTAGAGAGCTAAGCGTTAACCAATAGAAAGATAAGCATTGTCTAACAACTTCCAAATCGACGGGATGTGCCACTCAGTTACAGGCTACTTGTAGTGAGTCCAAACCTCAATCCATTACCATCTGATGAACGCTGCCACAGTTCTGATGTTGATCGCAAAGGTAGATTGGGCTGCTAAAAAGAAAATAGAACAGACTTTGCTCCTTCCACGTAGAGTTAGGTAAAGAATCCACACAACGGCGTCATTCTTCGACAGTTTCGGCCTCCTGTTTTAAGTTTCCACAGTCGGCGTGATTTACCACTGCGGACTCGCGAAGTTCTTCGCGAGTGTACACAAGTTAGCTGTGATGAACCTTAAAATGAAAATGTGAAGAAGAGTTATAGTGGATTGGTGCAATTGGCCCTCCAAACCACACGATGACTTCGCCTTAGTCACGCCTTTCAAATCCTCCACTAAGCATACAGGTCCCTCCATCCTGTAGCTCTGATACCATGTCAAGAGTTGCACACGAAAGACATGAATTGAAAAACAACACAAGAAGAGCTCATAGGTGTGGATCACCAGGAGCTCCTACAAGAAAATACGCTGCTTAGGCTTCACATTAAACTCCAATATTAAATAGATACAATTTGTTAGGGACAACAAATCATATCCCTGAATGATAGGAACAAAATGACTAAGAAAAATAGAATAACAACTACGTAACAAGAATCACGTAATCTCCATTAATTCTAACACCCCCCCTTAATGGAGAATGGGTTATTAAACACACCTAATATGTCCCTAAACAATTGAAACTTTAGTCTTCCCAGAGGCTTAGTAAATATATCAGCCATATTATCACAAGAATTACAATATTCAACACAAATCTCTTTGGACTGCACCTTTTCCCTGACAAAATGAAATTGAGTGTCTATGTGCTTAGTGTTTTTATGAAACACAAGATTGTAAGCCAGTTTGATGGAACTTTGATTATCACAATTGATAATCGTAGCTTCTGTCTGTTCTTCCCCTACATCTTGGAGAAGTCTACGCAACCAAACTGCCTCACATGCTGCTGCACACATAGCTTGATATTATGCTTCTGCTGAGGATAAGGCTACAGTATGTTGCTTCTCGTTGCACCAAGAGATGACCCTAAACCCAATGCTAAAGGCGTAACCTGTAATTGATCTTCTATCATCTAAATTTCCTACCCAATCAGAGTCTGTATAACTTGTCAAACTAACATCAAATGAGTCAGAATACAAAATACCAAAGTCTGAAGTTCCTTGCAGATACCTCAGTACTCCTTTCTTTGCAAGCCAATGATTCTCATGAGGTTGAGTCATGAACTAAATCAAAACACTCACTGCATATGCTAGATCTGGTTTCGTTGTATTCAAATAGATAAGACTACCAACCAACTGTTTGTACAATGTTGCATCTGCATATTTCGAACCATCATTCAACTGAAGTTTTCTGTTCTACTGTAAAGGCACAAATGCATCCTTGCACTCATCCATTTTGAATTTAGTCAACAAACTCTTAGCATACTTACCCTGGGACAAGAAAGTTTGGATTGAATCTCTCCAAACTTCTAGACCCAAACAATAATGCATTTCTCCAAGGTCCTTCATTTCAAATTTCTGTGATAACTGCTACTTGATTTCTTCAATGAGATTGTTTGCACTCCCTGTCATGATCAGATCATATACATATAAAGAAATCAACACTATTTTCCCCTCATCATTAAACACAGTGTACAAATTAGGATCATTTTTGCTCTGTTTATAACCCTGCATGAGGAAAAATGAATCAATTTTTTTGTACCAGTATCTAGGTCCCTGCTTTAAACCATATAAATCTTTCTTTAATCTACATACCAAGTGCTCTTCTCCCTTCTTAACAAACCCCTCAGGCTACACTAAGAATACTTCTTCTTTTAAATCACCATTTAAGAAAGTAGATTTAACATTTAATTGATGTATTTTCCAATGATGCTTAGTGGCTAAAGTAATAATTAATCTAATGGTATTTAATTTTGCAATAGGGGCAAATGTTTCCTCAAAATCGATACCTTCTTTCTGGGAATACCCCTCTACAACCAGCCTTGCTTTATGCTTATCAATAGTCCCATCTGCTTTAAATTTCAACTTAAATAACCATCTACAACCTATGGGTTGTTTACCATGAGGAAGCTTTACTAGATCCCAAGTATTGTTCTTAATAATAGATTCATATTCCTCCTTCATTTCTTCCTTCCATTCAGAACTCTTACTAGCTTCATAAAAATTATAAGGTTCTACAATGTTTAACATACCAGTCATGAGCACACAATCCCTATATTAAGCTGGTAACTGTTTTGGCCTGCTAGATCTCTTGAGTGGTGGGGTGTTAACTATTCTGCTTTGTTCTTCTCTTTATGGACTGAACTTAATTTCCTCCTCTTTATCATGCTGCTACTGCTGTTGTTATTGTTGTTGTTGCTACTGTTGTTGCTGTTGTTGTTGACTGATCCCTATTTCAACATCCTCATCTGAAAGTAAAGGTACATGCCATTCTTCATTGTTTTGAACAAGATTTCCATCATCAACATGTTCATGGAATACTACGTCTCTACTAACAAACACCTTGTGAGTAGAAGGATCAAACAATTTATAAGCCTTATACTCACTGCAGTATCCAATGAAGGTACATTTAATGGCCTTTGAATCTAACTTCTTCCTGTTTTCTTTGGGAACATGCGCAAAAGCTTTACAACCAAATACTCTAAGATGACTTACTGTAGGCTTGAAGCCAAACAATGCTTCAAAAGGAGTTTTATAATCAAGACTTTTAGTGGGACTCCTATTCTTCAAATACACTGCAGTATTGACAACTTCTGCCCAAAAGCCATTAGTTAGATTCTTACCTTTCAATATATTGCAAGAACACTCCACTAGTGTTCTATTTTTCCTCTCAGCTACTCCATTCTGCTGAGGAGTGTAAGGTGTTGTAAACTGCTGCTGTATCCCATGCTCTTTACAGTATTTGTTGAAATCCCCTTTCTTGAATTCTCCGCCTTGATCTGATCGAAGAATCTTGATGAACTTTCTTGTCTGCTTCTTGATCATGTTCCTAAATGCTTTTATTGTGGTAAGATAGGCCATATTGCTAAATTTTTCCATAAGAAAAAGACAGATGGGGAGAGGTACAAGCAGAGAAGACATGCAGTTCATCTGGCTGATGCAGATCAGAATCAGGATGTTAAATTATTTATGGCTGAGACTGCACTAGCCACTAAGGAGGATGAATCAAATATTTGGTTCGTAGATTCTAGAGCCTTCTCACATATGACAGGTAAAAAGCAATGGTTCAGAAATTTTAGAGAATCCAACACTGGAGTAAAAGTATACCTTAGAGAAAATATAGGGTATGAGATCAAGGGACATGGAGATGTCCTTGTTACTCTGCCTGATGGGAAGATCAGGAATATATTTGATGTGTGGTATGTTCCTGGTATTAAGAAGAACCTGATTTCTGTATCAAAGATTACAGATCAGGATCTCAAGGTAGAATTCTTTAAATCTCATTGTATTATTAAATACTTGTTGGACTAGATAAAGCCTATTACTACAGGTATTCGTATTCAAAAACAATGTTGTTTTGACGAGCTTTCTTCTCTAAATATGAATTAATGTAAAAATATTACAATGCTCGAATAAGATGTTTCTCTAATATAGAAAGAGTGAGAAGGTTTATTCTGTGAATGACAAAACAATTAGAAAACTACAAATGTCAAGCAAGGTATTTTAAAATTCCCATAGAGGAAACAAAAAATATAGGCAACTGCAATTTTCCATATGGATTGACATGTTGAAAATGCAACTCATGTTCATTGTCACTAATGATTAGCAAACGAAGAACTGCCATTTTGTCGTAGTGCAACCATATCAACGTAGGCTAAAGAATTCATCGTGTGTCACCAAGGTTGTGTGTGTAAGGGTAACAAATTCCATCATGACATGTTCACTTGCGAGTAAGATTTTAAATCACTATTTGGAAGGTTAACGAGTGGATCCACATTTTGATGTTGTTCTTGGTCTTCAAATATTATTTATGAAACTTTTAGTGCATCATAAGAATATTTTCTTCTTGAGTATGTTGGTAGTCTATGTATTAATGAATGATATAGATTAATTACATAATATATAATTACATGGAAAATATATGTGTACATGAAAACACTTTTACACTAAGTATTCTTAATTTATTTTTTACTCATAATAATTAAATCAAATCATTTCAAAATTGTGAGAGAGAGAGATTATAGAACACATTTATTTAGTAGCCATATTTTCAATGTAGTTTAATAAACTAGACAAAATAATATGACCCATATATTAAAAGCTTCTGGAAATTGATTATATTTATCTAAATTTATGCTAAGTTGTGTTAATGACATTTTTTGCAAAAACTTATAAGCTTCAATGTTACTCATTATTATTGAGAAAAAAACTTTTAAAACAATGCATTTATACATTCCGATAGTCTTCCTATGGCTCATTAGTTCTTGAAAAATGAAAAAATGTTGGTTCTTAATATTTGTAAATAATATAAAACAAATACCTAAATAGCCTAAACATTTTAAGAGAAGAACTTCCACACTTCAAGAAATAGATATAAGAATGAAAGATAAACCTCTTGGATGAGGGGAATCTCTTTTTATAGTAGAATAAATATACAAGAATGAGATTAAATGATTCTCAAACTAGTCTCCTTAGTATGTATATAGGAGAGAAAATGTACAATTACAATTAAAGGCTCTAGCCAACAACATTAATATAACAATAGTAATATAACTCACCTTTTATGAATTTATGTGTAACATGGAGTTTCTCTAAAATAAATAAATAGATTGAAAAAATAAAACAAAGAACTTAAGAAGTTAATACAAGACGTTGAAGAGAAAAATCATGACCTTGATGGTACAAAGAAAGAAGTTATCCTCCTAAGGCTCCAAGTAGAGGAAGTAGAAAAGAGAGAAGAAATTTTGACAAACCATCTTAAGGAAATATCTAAGGATTTTAACAAGCTTGAAGCAAAATTTGGTCAACAAGAAAGGAGACATGAAGAAGAAGTCATCTCCCTGAAAATTCATCTAGAAGAAGCAAAGATATTGGAAGAAGTAATGAAGATCTAGTTGATGAAAGAAAAAAAATATTGTGAGAAGCTTTAAGAAGAGATTGTCTCATTGAGAAATGAAATTGACAAGTTGTGCAAGAATCTAACTCAATTCTCAATCATTGGATGACATTCTAAGCTGTCAAAGATCACCATTTGACAAAAGGGCACTTGGTTATATATGTGGATCTCCATGCAAAAATGACGCAGGCTTCAAACCCCCAAAAGTTAAACTTGAAGAAAATCCTGAAAGCAAAGTCATTGTCCTTTAAAGGTAAAATCACAATGAAAGCTAGAAGAATGTTGCAAGTGCTACCTTTTCGAGAAATCATGTCCTCAATAAATCTTCTCTCTATGCAAGTAACAATGAGAATTAGCCAAGGATTGAACCTCCTACAAGACAAAGTCGCATTTCAGGAAACCATCAAGGGAATTCTTCTCATATAGGTATCAAACCATATTCTTTGGACATTGTTTTTCATGTACTAATTTCAGGCATAAGGAAAGAGATTGTAGGGCTTATACCAAAAGTGATTATATCAAAAGAAGTGCTTAGTAGTCTTTAATAAATCAATTTGCAAGCTATAAAACCAAAGGACGTACTGGCTACAACAAAAGTTATAATTTATTTGTTCCATTGATCAAGTACAATACATAATGCTACAAATGTCGTAATTTTGGGCATGTAACACTTGATTGCAGAAGAGGCATGATATTGTCTCCTAAGCAAGTCAAAGAAGAAAATATTCCTACCAGGCACAAAGAAAAATCCACCAAAGTCTAGAGAAGAAAACAAGTAGAGCCAAAGAAAAAAATCATGAATTAGCTCTATATGTTTGGGATCTTGTTGGATAAATTAATTGTTATTGATCTCAAAAGTTGTTCAAATGAAGACAAGAATCATATAAGCTTAAGAGGACTTTAAGCCCTTTCCAATGAGTATTTACTTCCTCCTAACTCCTCCTTGTTGAAGAGAAAATGATTTTACAAGTTGGAAAATAGTTATTTCTTATATCTATCAAGTCGACTTACATAAAATTGTATAAATACAAGTCATCTTGGCTCCAATTCGGTCATCAATTTGGTGAAGGAGTAGGAAGGAATTCAGTCTTGAGGAATTAAGAAAATAGGTTCATATCTCATGAACTAGAAACTCTTGAAGGAATATTAGTTGGAGATCAATTCTGGTCTTGGGATTAGGGTTTATTGGAAGTTCTATTTAATAAAATGTTAAATAACTTTTTATCATCCAACGAAGCATAACTCAAATAGATTGCACCATACCTCGACTTAATCACGAACTTAAATTTAGACTACAATTTCAGACGGTAGTAGCTTATCTTTAGACTGCACTTGAACTGTAGCATCACCACCTATATCTAATTCAGACTGTAACCTTTTCCAATTCGGAATTGTGACTTTGGGCCCCCATTTGTAATTTCAGACTTCTGACTTCAGGGTCTCTTCTGTAGAATTTCAGACTTATGATAGGGGGTAGACCTAAAACTCAGATTGTGGCTTGTCTGTAGTATGTCATACCTGAGTTTTTGACCTTGTTTATGAGGGAAGACATTAGATCAAGAGCATACTTTGACTAGTCTATGAAGTGGCTTTGGATTAGTTTATGAACAAAGTTTACACCAGTTTGAGAGCAGACTTGGATCAAGTTTTTATCAAACTTTGAAGTGCTTGTATAGATGACCATGATGATTATTTGAAGCATTCCTTTGTGGACATAATTGTTTTTCTTCAAATCTGCTTCAAAGAACATCAAGTGTGTTGATAAAGGAATGCTTTAGAGAATCATCATGGTCATCTATACAAGCACTTCAATGTATGATACAAATTTGATCCAAGTCTTCTCTCAAACTAGTGTAAAATTTCTTCATAAACTAATTCAATGCCTCTTCATAGATTGATCAAAGTATGCTCTTGATCCAAGGTTTGCTCTGATAAAAAAATCAAAAAATCAGGTCTGAAATACTATAGACAAGCCACGATTTTGTTAGGATATTCCGACACATAGGAATTAATTAAGTATAACTTGGTCTAGTGCATAGTTAGGTAAATTGTGTTTCTTTAGTATGTAATTTTCGTAGCTTACAGTCTGACGGTCACGATATGTTCTAGTCATGAAGTGATCCGACGATTCATTCTCTCTTTGGTATTACCGACACTTGATCTGTGGATTAACACCCGATTGTTCCATGATCTCTATTTAAAGAGCATGGATGGTCATTTTTCTAAGACCGTTCATGAGAGAAGCTTATGTAAATTTTCTTTCTTCTATTAATAATATTGCCTGAAGTGGTCATGTTGGCTTAGGCCGTGGATTATTTCCCGCTTTGGGGGTTTTAACCACGTCAAGAATATTGGTGTATTGATCTGTGATCTTTTTGTGAGCGATGTCCTTTGGTGTTCAATCTAAGGAAGTTACCCTATAAATTCATACAAGGTATCAATGCCATTCGAGGGCCGCATCCGTTGGTGATCCAAATCCGAAGCTGGTACAACTGCATCTAACTATCATTTCCTAGATTGATTGTTTTTGTCTACTTTCGAGCTAAGAAAATTGCTCTATTGTGTTAGGAGCATTTGTTCCAGTGAGGAACCCCTTTCGTTTCACACGAAAAGGTTTCTGGTAGCCCTAGCTACGTCATTTCTAAGGTCTCGAGGTATACAATCTTTATTTGCACTTATAGTTATTTATCTCTTTGTTTATTTCGGTTTATAGTCATCTATACTTTTTTTATTACCGGATCTATACCTTTGAGTTTTGCGTATGCTCTTTGCACCGCGACTCTGTGCGATATGGGAAAACCATAAACATAAAGAAATGATTTTTCTCAAGCGTATACTCTTTTCCGTCACGCCTTAGTGTGATCTCAAAAAATCAGAAACATTGAGGAAAATATCTAGTTTCCGGGGGACTAACCCCAAATCTAACTTTAAGCCAGAAGGCTTGGATACTTTTCCTTGTTTATTTGGTTTGTGTGGTTGTTTTTTTGTTTTGTAGGCAAAAAGGGATTTTTCAAGTAAGCACACACCCCAAAGCTTCAGTTAAAAAAAAAAAACCTTTCCTCCTTTCCTACAATTACTAAATCTTTTAACTAGCTCACTTGGTTTAAATTTACTTTATAAGAATAGGGTCTTGGTTTCAAGTCCTTTTTTTTTGTTGAGTTGTTTTTTCAAAAGCACATGTATCTTATGTTTTAATTCTCTTCATGTAAAAGTGTTCTCACCCATTATAAAAAATGAGTCACTTATAATTCTAAAGTCACTTTATCTTTTATTTAAGTTACAATTTAGTGGATAGTTCATAAATTACCATTGTAAAAATGACTTTCACTTATTTATAAAAGTGGATCACATAAAGCAATATTTTTAAAAGCTAATTATATTAAGTTTTGAAAGAGGTGGTAGGGGGGGGGGGGGGAAGGGAATTTTTTAAATATAAAACTATCATCAACTTCCAAAAATTCACATGGTTCCTTGACATCTTCAACAACCTTTCTTCAAAAAGGCACAACTTCTTCACCCCGAAGCCATTTTCAGAGTTGTTTTTTTAATCGGCCTAATTTTTCGAGATCTTTCCATTGGAACACTTAGTTTCAGCATCTATAGTTTCAGTTTCTTTTAAAATAGAAATTGCATGCCTAATTATTCTTGACGACACCAACTACTTCCAATGGCTATCCTACATGGTGGATTTACTCAGAAGAAAAGGTCTTTATAGAATAGCCTTAGGCCAAGAGTCTAAACCTTCAGATGAAGATAAGAAAGCCAAATGAGAAAATAAGCAATATCAAGCATGTGGGTTTATAGGGATGTTTATTTCTCCAGACCTTAGATTCCATATCACAAAAATTGATACCCCCGATGAAGCAATGAAAAAGATCAGTACTGTTTTTGGAATTAAAAATGAAATTAGATCCCATCAACTCAAAAATGAGTTGCTTACTTTGGACCCTAATAATTTTTCTTCCATTGAAGATTTTTTGTCCAAGTTCAAGATCCTTAGACTTCTCTTGGAAGGTGTTAAGGTTAAGAAGGAATATGGTAGCCTTATCTATTCCATTCTTACTAAGTTAGGACCAACTTACTCTGTGTTTGTTTCCACCTTCCATTCTACTAGAGAAACCTTTATTTCTCAAGGACAAGACTACAAGTCCCCCTCTTTTGGTGCCTTTTGTGATTCTTTAATAAGAGAACAAGAAAAATCTTACATCTTGGTCTTTTTAATACTGTAAACTCTTCTAAGAAAGCCTTAGCATCCCAACAACAACCAAGTTCAAAGAATCCTAAGAAGAAACATCCTAAAAAGAATGGTCTTAAACCAAACAAAGGTCTTAAACCAAACAAAGGTCTTAAACAATTTTAGTAACAAAATGAAAAATCAACTCAACAAAATGATAATGAAAATAAAAACAAAGGGAATAAGACTGATCATCATTGCAACTTTTGTAATCGTGATGGCCACTTAGAATCCAAATGCTTTATAAGAAGATGGAAGCCTTGGAAGAAGCAATGAAGAAGCATAACATCCATTTGGAGTACTCTTCAACTTCAACTTCAGCTTCAGGAATGACACTTTCTGCATGTGGTTTTCAAGCATCTTAGTTTGGTTATGCACTAAATGTATCTTATTCTACTCATTCTCATGAGTGGCTCATTGATTCTAGAGCTTCTTATCACATGGCAAAAAACAAAGCCATATTTTCTTCTTTAAATGATTGTAACACTAAAAATATATGTTGGTGATGATAGATCTCTTATTGTTGTAGGGATTGGAACTATTCATCTAGACAATGGTCAATTTAATGATGTATTATGTGTTCCTACCTTATCCTGCAACCTTCTATTTGTATATTAGATAACTCATTCAGGTGAAGGTAAAACCATTGACTTTTCACCTCATGATGCTATAATTAAGGACCTAAGAGATTCTAAATAGATTTTAGCTACTGAAATTGCTGATGATTCTACAAGGTTTTATAATTGTAACAACTTTGGGTCGTCAACTCTTCCCTCGGTATTTGTTGCTCATAATGATGAAGTGAGAAAACTTTGGCATGAGATATTTGGTCACTTAAACTATTGCTCCCTTCAAAATCTATGTAAAGAAAATATGGTGACATGTCTTCCTATGGTATCTTGCAGAGATGGTGTTTGTTCCAGATGTGTACTCAAAAAACATCATCGGGATAGTTTTGAAAAACATGCCTCTTGGCATACCTCAGCCCCCTTACATCTTGTGCATAATGATGTATTGGTCCAATTCCAGTTGTTTCATTCTCTGGTTACAATTATTTCTTAACTTTCATTGATGATTTCTCTAGACGCACTTGGTTTTACTTCTTAAAACTCAAGAACGAAGTCTTTAACATGTTCTTGGCCTTTAAGGCCTTTGTTGAGAAAAAATCTGGACATCAAATTCTTAAGCTAATATCTGATAATGGTGGAGAATATGTTAACAACGAATTCATCAACTTTTGCATTGAGCACGAAATTCAATTGCAACATACTGTTCCATATACTCTACAACAAAATGGTGTAGCTGAAAGGAAAATTCACACCTTAAAGGAAATGGCTAATTGTATGCTTAAATCTAAAGGACTTAGTCTTAATTTTTGGGCAAAAGCAATTAACTGTGTAAATCACATAGTAAATCACACTCCTACTACTGTTTTAAAGAATATCACTCAAGAAGAAGAATGGAGCTCAATTGAACTAGATGTAAGTCACTTTCATGTTTTTGGAAGTGAAGCATGGGCCCATATTCTAGATGAGAAACATAAATCCTTAGAACCTAAGAGTGAAAAATGTATTTTTGTTGGATATTTTGAAGATGTCAAAGGATATAGACTTCTTCTACCTAAATCCAAAAATATATTCATTAGAAGAGATGTAATGTTTGATGAAAATATATTGGCCTATGAGCCTACTTCGACAGATGTGCCACCTCTCTCTATCTCTTCTACTTCTGAAAATATTCCTTCTTCAGATGATGCCAACGAAGATGAAACTCTCACACCTTCTCGGGCTCTTCCTTTAGCTCCCCAACTTCCAAAATGGGTCCGCACTACTCGCGATGCAGCAAGTGCTCTTGTTGGTGATCCTACAGATCAATGTCATACACGTTCTCAGTTCAATAGAGCTTCTTCTTTACTGGCTCAAGCTTCAGGAATTATGATCTTGACACCTTTGCATGAGCTTCAGGCCATCCAAATTGGGACACAACTATGAATGAAGAATATCATTCATTATTGACAAATGATACATGGGACCTTGTTCCTCTTCCAAAGGGATGAAAATTTGTTAGATGCAAATGGGTTTATAGAACCAAGTTTGGACGAGATGGAAAAATTGATAAACATAAAGCTCGTCTTGTTGCTAAGGGTTTTTCAAAAGTTGAAGGAATGAATATACTGAAACCTTCTCCCTTGTTGCCAAAATGAACTCTATCCACCTTGTTCTTTCCCTTGTTGCCTCTTTCAAATGGGAAGTTGATCAGATGGATGTTAAATCTGGCTTCTTGCATGGGGACTTACTGATGAAATCTGTATGGAACAACCTCCTGGCTTTATACAAAAAGACTCTAGCCTTGTATGTTAGCTTAAGAAATCCCTTTATGGTCTCAAACAAGCCCCTCAGGCTTGGTATGCCAAAATGGATAGCTTTCTTTTAGATACTGGATTTTATAGGTGTCATTTTGACAATACTGTCTACACCAAGAAAGTGGGTAAGTCCCTAATCATTCTCATTCATTATGTTGATGATATTATCCTTATTGGTAGTGATACCAACCTTATGAACCATGTGAAGTCTAGCCTTAAAAAGAAGTTTGAAATGAAAAACTTAGGACACTTGCATTATTTTCTTGGTCTTCAAGTCTTGCAATCCAAAGAAGGTATCTCCCTTTCTCAGTCCAAGTATGCATGTGATCTTCTACACCATTTTCACATGGAAGACTGTAAGCCAACCCATTATCCCTTTCATTCTAGAGTCAAAATTTTAGTCACTTGTACTTCCCCTGAAGTTGATGCTACCTTATACCATCAGCTTGTTGGAAAAAATTTGTATCTGACCCATACCCGTCCTGACCTTTCCTTTGTTGTTTCCCTTGTTGCTCAGTTTATGCACAAACCACATGAGATTCATTGGAAAGAAGCTAAAACAATACCTCATTTTGTTTGAGGCACAATTTAGTTTGGGATTAATTAGTCCATAGTCATCTCCTCTATTGATTGGTTTCACTGATTTTGATTGGGTTGGTGACCTTGATGATTAGAAGTCTACTACAGGTTATGTCTTCACTCTTGGTTCTGTACTTATTACATGGGATTGCAAGAAACAAAGTGCCATTTATCTTTCTTCAGAAGAAGCAAAGTATCATGGCACTGTTGAAGCTAGTAAGGAAGCGCTGTGGCTTCGTCAGATCCCGTTAGAGTTTGGTTTTCAATAGTAACATCAGACTATACTTTTGTCTGATAATCAAAGTTCCATTCAACTATGTAAATATCTAGTCCAACATTAGCACAAAAAACACATTGAAATATACATTCACATCATCAGAAGTCTCATTCATGACCATGTTGAACTTGAAGTGCAATATTTTTCAACCGATGATCAAGTTGTATACATCTTTACAAAGGCTCTCACAGAGGCGAAGTTTACTAAACTTCGATTTATGGTTGGAGTTTAGGAAGTTGTTATTATAGGGGGATATGCTCCAATGCCTCCTTCCTTTTCCTATTGTGTCATCTTTGTACATCCTTTAATCCTATCCCAAGTTGTTCTTAAGGGGGGATGTTATTATATTCTGATACATAGGAATTGATTAAGTATAACTTGGTCTAGTTAGGTAAAGTGTGTTTCTTTAGTAGTACTTTTTGTGAATTACAATCTTATGGTCACAATATGTTCTAGACATGAAGTGATCTGATGGTTCATTCTCTCCTCGGTATTAACGACACTTGATCTGTGGCTTAACACCCTATTGGTCCATGATATCTATTTAAAGAGCATGGAGGGTCATTTCTCTGGGATTGTTCATGAGAGAATCTTATGTAAATTTTCTTTATTCTATTAATAATATTGCCTAAAGTGGTTGTGTTGGTTCATGCCATGGATTGTTTCCCTCTTTGGGGGTTTTAACCACATCAAGAATACTGGTGTACTGATCTATGATTTGTTTGTGAGAGGTGTCCTTTGGTGTTCAATCTAAGGAACTTACCCTATAAATTCATAAAAGTTTGAGTTTTAGGTCCACCCCTTGTCAAAAATCTGAAATTTGACATAAGACACTCCAAAGTCATAGGTCTAAAATTACAGAGCAGGTCCCGAATTCATGTGTTCAAATTGCAGTCTGAATTATCTACAAGCATTGATGCTACAATTCGATTGCAATCAGAAGATATTTTTTTATAATCCGGGAATGCGATATGAATTTAAGTATGTGATTAGGTTGAGTTCTGGTGAAATCCATATGAGTTTTGCTCCATTGGTGGCTCAAAATTTCTTTAACATTTGATCAAACATACCTTCCAAGAAGCCTTAATCCAAAAACGATAATTAATATCCAACTAGTCTTCCTTCAAGAGATTCTAGGTTCATGAGATAGGAACCTCTTTGCTTACTTATTTAGGTGTTAATTCCTTTCATAAGATATAATTTAGAAGCAATATATTGTTTTAAAAAATTCAATTCGACATTTGAAAATGAAAGTGAGTTAAATATCAAATTCTTAAGAACATATAGAGGTGGGAAATTTACCTTAGGAGAATTCGATGAATTCTAGGAAAAATATGGAATAAAAAGGGAACTTTTGTTGCTAGGCCTCCACAAAAAAATGGAGTAATAGAAATAAATAATAGAAATGTACAATATATCGCAAGAAAAATGTTGTTGGAAGTTGATTTATAGTCAAAATTTTGGAGGGAGGGCATTGGGGCAACAGTCTATATCATGAACAAAGCTCAACTTCGAGTAAACAATGATAAAACTCCATATGAACTATGGAAAGGAAGTTTTCCTTTGTGAAACACTTCAAAAATATTTGGAAGCAAATGATTTATGAAGATTAATGATGATTCACTAGGAAAATTTGATTCACATGTTGATGAAGGAATTTTCCTTGGATACTCACTAAGAAACAAGCCCTACAAATGCGAAAATAATAATTTGTGCAATATAGTTTAAAGTATCGATGTAAATATAGATGAGGCTCTTCCTGAAAAGGAAGTAGTTCAAACCAATGAATAAGACCCTATCTTTTCAAATCCAGATGAAGGTTTTGCAAAAGAAGGGAAGGAGATGAACTTAAGAGGAATTTAAGCCCTTTCCAATCAGTGTTTACTTGCCTCCTAATTCTTCATCATTGAAGAGAAATTGAATTTACAAGTTGGAAAAAACATATTTCTTTTATATATCAAGTTGACCGACATAAAAAAAAATTACCCCTCTCTCCTCAACAATCATGACAATTCAATGATTAAACTTGTATAAATACAATTATTCTTGCCTCCAATTTGGTCATCAATTTGGTGAAGGAGTAGAAAGGAATTCAGACTTGAAGAATTAAGAAAAGAGGTTCATGTCTCATGAACCTAGAAGCTCTTGAAGGAAGATTAGTTGGAGATTAATTTTGGTCTTTGGATTAATGATTTTTGGAAGGTCTCTTTGTTCAAATTCTAAAGAACGTTTGAGCCACTAGTGGAGAAAAACTTAGATGGATTGCACCAAACGTCAGCCTACAAACCTTGGCCTAATCATAGACTTAAATTTGGATTGCATTCTCAAACTGTAGTATCTTATCTTGGGATTACACTTGAACTGAAACATCACCACTTGTAACTAATTCAAATTGTAACCTTATGCAATTCAAACCTGCGACTTTGGGCCCTCTGAAATTTTGGACCTGTGACTTCTGGGTATCTTCCGTGGAATTTCAAACCAGAGATAGGGGGTAGACCTAAAACTCAAAGTGTGTCTTGTATTTAGTATTTCAGGCTTGAGTTTTTGACCTTGTTTATGAGAGCAAACCTTAGATCAAGGGTGGACTTTGATCAATCTATGAAGTGGCTTTGAATTAGTTTATGAAGAAGGTTTACACTAGTTTGAGAGAATACTTGATCAAGTTTTTATCAGACTTTGAAGTGTTGGTATAGATGACCATGATGATTCTTTGAAGCATTCCTTTGTGGACATACTTGATGTTATTTGAGGAAATTTTGAATATTTTTGCACCATGTGAATCATCTTTAGAGCAGTTTGTGAATAAGTTTATTTTAGTAGTGTTGAAGTTATTTGGATGATGTTTTGTTGAAGTTTAGGTTAGAGCCTTGAGGGAGACTAGGTTGAAGCTTGGATTTACATAGAGGATTGGAGTCCTAATTTTGACCAAGTTGGTGCTTGGATATGTTGTAAGGATTGGAGTCCTCATTCAATCTTGGAGCCTTGAAGAAGTCATATCTTCTATTGTATAGGTCAGAGCCTTATTTTTTGTAAAAGAGGATAGAAGTCCTCATGATCTTCATCGATACAATTGTTTTTGTGTTTTATTTCTTGTGTTTTGGTGTAACTTGTGATAAAATCCTTAACTGACATAGTATAACAATTGAAAGAAATATATATTCACTACTCCTCTAAGTATTTCCAACAATTTATATCAAAGTGTAGGTCATGAGTTCGATACACACCCGAATTGCACTGAGGGGGAGATTGTTGGATGGATAAATCAATGCTCCCCATGCGTTTTAACGACATGGAATAATTGCCTCTCATGGATCCTTATCTATGGTAATGTGATCGTTGACTAACACCTGCGGGTTTTGGTCTAACAACAATTGTGATTCCCAACATATCCAAGTCTGAATTAAAGAAGCTCATAATTACTCTGCGCCCTTGCCATAACAAAATAATGCCAGATGGATGTTATTCCTATCAAGAATCATGGTTATCTCAGTATGGAAGCATTAAAAGAATTGATAGAGAAAGAGCCAAAGTTGCTTGATTGAAAAATTGGACCTTCTCTAAAAAAGCAAAGACAATCCACAGAAGGCTATATTCAACCTAGAAATTTTCCAGTTATGCAGATTTTCCATGGGCATATGCAACCTTTTCACCTGTTATCGAAATGAGAGGTTTAAATAGGGATGAACCTAATCTACTTTTGTGATTAGCCCAAACTGAAATTGCACATCCTACATATAATCAAGGGTTGTTTCCACATGTACTACATAATAATTTACAACCATGGAAAGGAAATGCAGCCAGAGCTACATCTCCACCATAATTGTTTGAACTTGATCATCTTGGAAATGTGTATCCTGCACCCTCAGGGTCAAGGTATATTTATCAAGAATGGTGCTTGTATAGATTGTCAGAAGAGTTTCCTCTTTTGAAGATGTTGGTCTTAAGACAAACTTTCAAGGCTCACAATAAAAACCTTACTTGTACATATAAAGTTGTTCAACAAGCTTGTAGAGACATGCAAGATTCACTAAAGCATCCTGCCAAGGAAGAGGCAAGTTCAAGTGTCGCTTTTCAAAATGTGAATTGGATTCTAGGTAGGTTGAAATTCATGAAAGCACCAAGGTCCATGAAAAATAAACTAGACCTCATTTGCTTAATCTTTGAAAAGGAATGGGCTGCATTACAGAAGGATCTCTCAAATCATTTAAAAGGCTCTGATGAAGTAGCAGCATAAGGTACAAACCAAGAAGGCCCACCCATAGTAGGGGATATCAAATGTGGGTGTTGCTATTGTGAATTTCCATTTGAAGAGATGGTACAGTGTGTAGATGGACATATATTTTTTTCTCGCTGTCTACAGAGGCATGTAGAAGAAATCACATTCAGATGCTTCAAATCACATGCTTTTATACCTTGCATGGATACTAATGGCTGCAATGGGTCAATTCCTTTGTTAGAGATTCAAAGAGTCGGGTGGATGCAATAAAGTGACCTGTAGGTGTGGAAGCACAATGTTTTATGTTTATTGACAAACCATTCCATACAATTATTCACATTTTTTCCACGAGGTAGAAGCTAATGTAGTTGTGGGTGCTGAGGTAAATGGGGACTTTGTAGACATCTGGGTTCATATGGATGAATCAAAAACAACTTTGAATAAAATTGAGAAGTAGAAACAATCAACTACTTATTAGGCTAGCTCTATAATAAAAGGCCTAAATGGTTTGATTGAACAAATGGTAAATAAAAGGCAACCTTACATTTCCTAGGAAGAACAAGCTTAGGGGGAGTTATCATTAGTGGCAGATATGACATGGCAGTTACCCTTTGCCATTGATGTCAAATGGGGAGAAAGACAAGAAGCATGACGATAGGAGGATCATTATTGCAGGGGGGTTATTACAGGTGTGTCGTCATTAATTCCAAAGGGAGAGATTGTTGATATGTTGTCATTGATGTCAAAGAAAGGGCTAGCCATAGTAAAAACCAAACATGGTCAAAGCTAGATTATTGAGAGGTTGTCATTGATGTCAAACCAAGTTGGCTGAGCAAGAAGCCAATGCGCTTAAGAGTTAAGGTAAAAAACAAGAAAATGCCTAAGGAAGAGAAGCCTTGCAGTGAGTGACCAACACAATTGGATTGGATCTTTGGTATTTGTTTGGATCAACCTTTTTTTCTAGACTATTCTTCTTTCATACAGGCCCAATTATCATGAGGTTTGGTATTTAATCCCCCTTCGTCTCTCAATGTTATTCTCAGACTTAGCCAAATAGTGGGTATTTCCATTCCTTTATGTAGCATAAGATTTAAAATGGTAGCAATGCTCCCCCATTGGCTGCAAGAATATCTACTATTCAAATAACGTTTACGTAAACACCCTGTTGGTCAAGGTTGTCATTGATGACAATATGGATTGCCATTGATGTCAATATGGCATTATTGGACATGGAAAATATTTTTTTGATGCATGAATAAACCTTTTGTGATGTTTCCCTAACCTCATGCAAACCCTAGGTTTATGTTGATAAAGATATGACAAACCCTAGGTCATATGTCAATATGAAACTCTATGCTACAACATGAAAAATACTAAATTCATAAATCAAAGAAGTCGTAGATGCCTTTGAAGATGTCCTAATCCTAAAAGCTTGAAGGCCTAAAGTCTATGAACCCTAACATTGTGAAGAAACCCCAGGTTCCAAATTCATGTGCATGTGCAAACCCTAATCCATAAGTTCCCAAACCCTAACTATTCATGAAACATTAACCCTAATCCTAACCCTAAGTCCATACTTTAATTATTCACGAAACCCTAACTCTAATTCATTATATACATTAAATACCCTAGCTATATCAAAATTTCCCTATTTCTTAAATCCCTGTTTCCTAACATATTCATATATAAAATATTTGTCATTCCTCATTAAAAATATTTCTCATACTTTTCACTAAGCCTACTGTCGGCTACACCTATTAATGTGCCCCTCCGCTTGGTGATATATCCACTCATCAAGTCCATATAAATAAAGAGATTCTATGCGTATAATGAGAGAATGCAAAAAATGTGATAGACATTCTAGAAAAGATGTTATGAACATAATTTATGTAAAAATAAATAAAAATAGATAATAAATAATAATCATAATAATATAAATATAATAATAAATAAAAGTAAATTAACTAATGGTTAGTTAGTTAATAATGAAAAGGCCTGTCTTAGAGACATGCTTGTTTGTGAAAGGGTACTTACCTGGCTATATATACAGGACCCTCATTCTCATTTGTTCTCATTCTATCATCAGTTTTTTTATTGAATATACAATATACAATTATTGTCCTACCATGCATGTTTTTGTTTACGAAGTATTTTAAATATTTTTGCTGCGTATACAAATTTTGGTCGTTACATTGGTATCAGTGTTGTTCGATCCTCTGGTCACTCAACCATTGCACAGAGGCGTGTTCTCAGATCCAGGTCTTTGATCGTCAAATTCATCAACATTGTTGTCGTTAAAGTGTTTCGCTACAAGAATGTGGAGTTTCTCCATTTCACTATCAAGCATTTGGCCATTCAAAAAACAATTAAAATTAATATATATGGAGAGAAAAAAAAAAGATAAAAAAAAATATAGAAAAAAATCAAATTCAAAAAAAAGAAAAAAAAAAGTACATATAAATATTAAAAATAAAAAATAAAAATAAATAAATAAATATAGTCCGATGTAAATTTTGAAGGAGAACATTCATATATATATATATAAAAGTTCTACATTATTGATAAAAAGTGCATAATAAAGATAAGAGGGAATCTTTCCAAATATATTTAAAACTATACGTAAGAGAAGTAAGAGAAGGAAGAGTAGATAATATTATCTTGATTCTTCATTAAGTGGTTTACAAGCCCGTGGTTATAGAAACCCATGTTAATTGCCCATGGTATTTTAAAAGTAAAAGAAAAACAAAAGGAATACAAAATCTCTTTATGTGAATGGTAAATTTTACTTTTTACGTGGAGAAGCTCGTGGTTTTAGAAGCCCGTGGTAATTGCCCATGGTATTTTAAAAGTAAAAGTAAAACAAAAGGAATACAAAATCTCTTTACGTGAATGGTAAGTTATAACTTTTATGTGAAGAGTTGATAATATTATTTTGATTCTTCGTTAAGTGGTTTACAAGCCCTTGATTTAGAAACCAATGATAATTTCCCGTGGTATTTTAAAAGTAAAATAAAAACAAAAGGAATACAAAATCTCTTTATGTGAATGGTAAGTTTTACTTTTTATGTGGAGAACATTAACCGAATCAAAAGTACATAAGTGAACATATATTTTATAATATACGCCAAAGGTGAATAGCCACGTTTCACTAGGGTGGTAACTTTCAAAAAGAAAAAAAATATTATAAATAAAATATATAAAAGAGAAGTATTATATTATAAAGGGGTATTTAAAGAAAAATTCAAGTCATAAAATTATTGAAAATATATACAAGTACAAAGCGGGTATTATTATAAAAGGTTACATAAGGAGAAAGTTTCACTAGGGTTGTAACTTTTCAAAAAGAAAAATATATTATAAATAAAAGATATATAAAGAGAAGTATTATATTCTAAAGGGGTATTTAAAGAAAAGTTCAAGTCATAAAATTATTGAAAATATATACAAGTACAAAGGGGGTATTATTATAAAAGGATACATAAGGAGAAATATTAGTTAAGAGTTTACGTTAAAGTGAATTCGAATCAAAGTTTAACGAGTTATATGAAATTTAAAAAATAAATACAAAGGACAATAAGATATTTAAAAGAAGCCAATTGAAACAATATTTGAACATGAACCTAGCCCTGATGATGAACCACACTTGTTGGTTCGAAACGAGTCGGCCAAAAATTCTCTCATGTGATTTCTACCAAAAGACTTTATTTAATTCATTATGGATCACAAAAACTTGAATACATAAAATATTTAAATATTCTTTTTAAAATACAAAAGGAAAAAAGCGTAAGTAGAATTATATAAAAAGAATACAAGGGAGTTTTGAAATATTAAGGATAATAGGAATTTGGATTAAAAGAGTTTTGAAGAATTATATATATATATATATATATATATATATATATTAAAAAGGCACTTTTAAAGGAGGTTTGAAGTACAAAGTCCAAAGGAACTTTAAATATAATACCTTAAGTCATCTCGACAAAACAAATGGGATCAATCATTGAAAAAAATGATGGAGCTCAATTCTAAAATGACGAAGAAAGAAAGGTTTTCCTATAATGGTCTTTCAATTACAGATCACAGAGTAATTACATTAAAAGGAAGTATCCAAGGAAGAGAAGTTAATGTCGCCATCAACACAAGAAATGATAAAAATCATATCAACATCAACTTGCAAATCAACTATTAATTCCAGAGCTAAGAATTGGTGTAAAGAAAAATATTTTTGACCAAAACGAGTATAAAATTAGTGATCTACAAGTGACAATAGGTCATTATGACTACATATCTCAATTTCATGTTGTAATGACGGATAAAAACACTGACATCATACTCGGTCAAACCTAGTTTAAGGATATGGGTACATTCGTGTTAAACATAAAGAAACAAGTTTTGATGTTTTCTTATAAAGGGAAGATGGTCATGTTTCGAGACAAAACAAGTAAATCAAAATCAATAAAATATTCATTAGAAGACCTTAAGGATATCTCAGACTTGATGTTTCAAGATAATTAAAAAACGATATCAAAGAAGTAAAAAGAGCTTGAAGAAGTCATTTGCAGCAAATACAAAAAAAATTCGTGCCTCAGAGTTCACCAAGAAAAACTACTCGAACAAGCCAAGAAAGCTCAAGAATCAAAGAAGGAACTCAAGTGGCGTTTATTAGAACAAGAAGAAGAAAATTTACCTTTAAAGAAGCTTAACCAAACATTAGTAGAACAAATCAAGTGTTTAAAAGACAAGAAGCGTGAAGGCCAAAATAAAGTTGACTCAAAGAATGAGGAATGCTTACGTCTCAAAAATCATAATCAAAATCTACTCAAACAGATTATAAAACTTAAGGACGAAAAGATAATTGACAAATAGGTTCAAAGAACTTGTCGCAAAGGAAGCATCAAAATCTCCAGATGTAGCAGTCCAAACTGAAGAAACAGAGATCAAGACAACTAATCTCGCAGTTCAGGCAAATCCAAACCCTATTGAAGTAAAAACGTACTCAGAGGTTGTCGTTCAAACAGAGGACACCCCAAATAAGGATTCAGTAGTTAAGTCAACAAAAACAATCCCTGATGGAAATCAGGAAACTGTCATAAAAATGTTAAAGGAAGTTCAAACAAGACAAACTCCTTATCTACATCCGAATCACAAGAGTAGACACCTTAATCAATCTACAAATCTGTATCACTCAGAACATAAACAACAAACTTATGTTACAAAGAATATTGAAGTGAGCTCAATTCAGTCTACTGATAACAATTTGTTACAAAATTCCAGTGATTAAAAGATTCCACAGAAGGTTAATCTAGGATGGTCCGATCCATTCTTAGTAAGACAATTGTATATATCACTCCAAGGATCATATCAACTTGTATCGACAAAGATGATTGTTTTTGCGAGAAGACATTCATAGCAAGAAAAGATATCAAGTAGAAGACATTCGTAGTAGAAAAGAGATCAAGCCCTTTCATCAACAAGCTTTGAGGATAAATATTTTTGAAGTAGAAGGCAATGTTATGAACATAAATTATGTAAAATTAAATAAAAGAGATAATAAATAATAATCATAATAATATAACTATAATAATAAATAAAATAAAATTAACTAATGGTTAGTTAGTTAATAATGAAAAGGCATGTCTTAGAGACATGCCTGTTTGTGAAAGGGTACTTACCTGGCTATATATACAGGACCCTCATTCTCATTTGTACTCATTTTATCATCAATTCTTTTATTCAATATACAATTACAATTACTATCCTACCATGCATGTCTTTGTTTACGAAGTATTTTTAATATTTCTGCTGCATATACGACTTTTGGTCATTACAAAAGAATTAAAAAGGGTTCATAGATTGTGAACCCAGGTAGACAGAAGCTCGAATACAATTGGAAGATAAATTGAACACCACTGAGAAGAGTAGTTGACCCATTGATTTTGGCTTGGTCTCACTTGCTGCAAACCTATGATCGTATTTTTCACACAATTCATTGATGCGGTGACATTCCTGTTTCTTCTGCGTATATCTATCCAGTGATGCGGTGACACTCTTATATGTGTCCAGTGATATGGTGATACTCTTCTATGCATATCTGTCTACAGTGATGTAGTGACACTCTTTTTCTTCTACACATAACTACTCAACCAGTGATGTGGTAATGCTGTAGGGTTGACCAGATACCATTCATTTCAGGCATCGAGTAAAGACTAGTAGATAGGATTGTTACAGTAGAAATTTGAAGTCTAAATTCTGAAGTGACCCACACTTATAGCTACATATTATTAACGAAATTATGTGGAAGCTAACAAAGAATATTGAGAGAATCATATTGGTATACAAGTGAAAATTCTAAATCTATTATATCTCTGTCAAAGAGATCTGGAAGATGCATTTGAGAAAGGATGTTCTGAATTGATTGATCTGAAAATCGGGCTTGTAACCACCATTTGAGAAGAGTTAGTTAAGACTTATTTTGTAACCTGTCTCTCAGACCTGTGTATGAAGGCTAAGATAAAATCTCTTATGACCTTGAAGCAATCAGTGTAGTAGAGAAGCATCTTGGAAGGCTACTTGCAACAATATATTGAAGACCAGTTTGTTGAAGTATCTCTAAAGCATTGAAGACAACCTCAAACTGTTACAAGCAAACTTATGTTCATTGCCAGCTAATGAAGATAACTCACTGTCTAGTGAGACTTGTGCATCTTTGGAGAATAATGCTTGTAAAACATCTCTAAAGTATCATTAAATGAGATTTTGGAGTATTGGAGTCTTTTCCCTAGAGAACATTTGAAGATGTCTTGATAAAGATATTTTGGAGAAGTATTGAGAGCATTTTTGAAGGAATCTCGAAGAGAAGCATTATCAAAGCATTATTGAAGATTCCTTGAAGTTTGGAGGGAAGATCCATTGAGAACAGTGGTTGGAAGTTCTTTGGAGTAGGCTAGACAGTTGGAGTATTGAAAAACATTGTGAAGCACTTGGATAATTGTTTGGTGCATACCTTGAGCAACTTATTGAAGACACCTTGAGGCATTATTGATGTTGAATATGAGGGGTTGCTACAGAATATATTGGGATCCATGAAGAAAAATTGGTTTTATTTTGAAGAATTGAAGCATAGGGTTGGAGCCCTAGAGGATAAGAGTCCTCAAGAAGATTAGGTTGGATCTTGTACCAGTGAAAGGGTTGGATCCCTAGAGGTTGAAACCTCATATAGACAAGGTTGGTGCCTTGGAAAGATAGGGTTGGGTCCCTAGAGGTTGGAGCCTCGTGAAGTCCAAGTTGGTTCTTGGAAAAGTACAGGTTGGAGCCTGGTGGATTGGAGATTGGTTTCTTCATCTAGGGTTGGAGCCATAATTATTATTGTATTTGATTTATTCTAAAGAAAAGGATTGGAGTCCTCATTATTTCTAATTAATAAAAGTATTTATTCTTATTGTTAATTTTGTGTTTATGTAAGTGATCTTAAATGGTAAAGTAACAATTGGAAAAGAAATACAGATTCACCCCCTTCTCATTATTTCCAATAATTTGTATTAGAGTCACTACCTCCACTCATAAGCCTAACAACTTTAAGGCAGATCCTTAGAACAAAAATGGAAAAGCCAAGGAAGAAAGCCTCCAATACTTCTAAAGATGTCTCTTCTTCAACCGTGTAAGCAGAAGATAATCAAATTGGGAAAGCTCCATTCTTCAATGGAAACTTTGAAATATGGAAGGCAAGAATGAAGATTCTTAATGGCTCAAGGTTTTGAAGTCTGAGAATCAATGATTACATAAAGGACGAAGGAATAAGAATCCAAGAAAAAATAAATAAAGGAAATCTTAAGTGGGATACCAGATACTATAAATACAAAAGTGTAAAAATGTTCTTCAACAAAAGATATGTGGGACAAACTTCAAGATCTTCACTCAAAAGGAGATATGTGGGACAAACCTCAAGATCTTCACTCAAAAGGAGCATTGACAATGACCTCTAATTAAGAAGATGGAAAGAAAGAAGGAAATATAGAACCCATGAAGGAAGTTGAAAACAAAAATGAAGACATCATGACCAAGGAGGACCTATAAGATCTCAAGGCAAAACTTGTATCTACTATAGAAGAGATAAGTAGTTTGAAAAAGGAAAATGAGGAGCTCAAGAAGCAAGCACAAGATGGTGACCATGACCTTGACAAGACAAGGAAGGAAGTTGACCTATTCAAGTTGCAAGTACAAGAAAGAGATGAGGATCTATTGACAGTGTTGGACCCACCAACATGTCAAGGGGATCTCCTCGGTAAGAAGTCCCAATTGGACCTTAGACCATTTGGTGTAGGAGTCCCAGCAGTGCGTCGTAAGGTAATGCCTTGACCGCGATGTCACACAGAGGCAAGTAAGATAACTTTGTCAGTGTCAAGGGTGCGACTGATGCAGTGAGTCAAGGAAGGAGTATGAGAGGTTCCAACACTTCAAAAGGGGAAGGAGGTGAAGGTGAGTTCTAGGTTGAAATGGATCAATCCCAACTTGGCTAGGAACACATAACGCAAAGGACATGCACAACTTCTGGCAGAGCAGTCCACTCAGATGTGACAATCACATCATATAAGGTAAGATAACACGTACAACACTCATGGATCAGTCTGAGACGAGTGCTATGGTTGTTATAACAAGGTTCAAGTGAAATATCTGTTCGATGTTCGACAGAGCAGTCGACACAGACGGTGACAACATTAACAACATATGCAACACATTAACAACAAGATTCATATAATTTCATGTGAATCAGTTCATACAAAAGTACATAATTTAAATAGCACATATCATTAAAGCAACCGAAGCAGTCCAACTACAATAACAACATATGCATGAGAATGTGCTAGATATTATTACATAAAGAAGTGTAAGTCACAACCATACAATACATCCATGTAAACTTGCTAGCCCCAAAAGTGGAACATTACAACCACATCCGCCTGCTCCTCCAAAGAGATATACTAGCTCCATGCAATGAAGAAGCCAAGTCGCATTACAATATTGTCCAAGCCTTCTTCAAAATAGTCATAGTAGAAGATTGGATGACCAAAAGCCTATACAATGAGTTATGAGGGACTATTTATAGCAAAGGGTGGGGTGACCCTTGACATTCCCCTTTGTGACAGTTCAACTACCCTCATGAATCTTCACTTACTCTATGGCTGTTACGTCCGACTATGGACACTTGACTTACACTTGACATGAATCAACATTACAATGCACATGTACTCATGTGAGACAACATGGCTTGAGCAAGCCAAGAAAGACATCACTAACCCTTGGTCCACTATGGTGAGACCAAATATATGACATGCTTGTGACGATGAAGGTGGTGAGATGATGCCAAGCTTGGTCGTCTGTGATGGTGTGCATGCACCTCATGGTGACATCTTGCTGAAGCGAACTCTTGCCTTCGTTGCAACTGGTGCATTAGTTTGGCCCCTTCATCCAACTCGTCTGCTAACATGCGCATGGTCTTCTTGGGTATGCTTGAACCAACAACACAATGATGCATAATGTCTGTGCTGATCTTCAAGTGTGTGCTCGTGGTCATGCGCATCAACTTGCCAAAGTACATGTTCAACCCTAGTTGGACTTGCTTCTTGTCTTCGCCTTGGTGAGTGTGTTGAATGGGTTGGATTGCATGCGTCTGCTCAACGACATGCATGCTGCTGAATCCATTGCATGTGATAAACAACACTGCTCACCATTTCTTCTCTATGTCAGCTGCTGGGATGGATCATTAACTTGTATGGGTGCAGTTTCATCCATGAGTGCATGTTGCGCCCATTGTTGTTCCTTTTCTTGGTGCAACTCATTCATATGTTTGTATAGCTTCATGTTATTCTTGAGTTGTTTCTTTACCACATGCAACTCCTTTGTTCCATCTTCTGCCTTCATGCAATATTCATGTCACGTCGTCACTTCATAGCTAGAGTCTCCAAAGTTGCTTTCATCATCAATGGACCTGCTTGAGCTTGCAACCTTGTTCTGCCTCCGTGTTGTCAACAACCCTCCTCTTAAATTCGTTGCATTTTGTGTGTTGCCTTCAGCTATTGTTCATGATGTTGTTCGTTGTGATGTTGCTACTGTCATATCTTGATGTCCTTGTCTATGAAAAACTTGATGTCTTTGTGGGTAAGCAAGTCCATAGACACTTGATCAAATGCATCCCCAAGTGTGCTCTGAACGGTGTCTTCATCTTTTCTCTCTGGGAAACCATTGTACATGTACCACTGAGTGGCATATGAAAACCTGCGATACCTGGAGACATGGCAATACTTATGGCAAACACTCTATCAGTCGAAAACCAAAATGAATATGATAACTGACTTGCAACATACCTGGGTGAATGATCATGAAGGTTGCACAATTTCAGCAGGGAGGCCGGGAAACCAAATGCCAAGACTGCACAAGGCATAGTCTGGGCTACTGGGAGATTGATTGACTGCTAGAACTGTGTAATGCATAGTCCAGTGTGGCTGTTGACTGTTAGAATTGCACAATGCACAATTCCAGCTGGGAAGGACTACTTTCCCAGGGACAGATTTGCACAATTTCTTGGGCCAAGTAGCCACTGTCCTCCAGAAATACACAAAACAGACTTGGAGGCCAGTTCTGGGCAAGAATGCAAAAATATGGAGAGGAAGGCGAGCCTTTCTTTCCCAGATTGCGAAATGCAGCCTTGGTGAAGGCAGAGCCTAGGCCAAGGTTGGCTCGACTGGCCAACGACCAACTGAAAGCAAGTAAGTAAGCTATAGGAGAAGTGATTAACAATGCATGAAAAACATGAATGAAATATTGAGCAAACAGATCAACATGCATGTGGGTGAGGCAGTTCGTCGGTTGGGCAAGTGTCTGTGAAAAACAGTTTCATGCATGCAACAACAGTGAGATGGAAATGAAAACTGAAACAAAGATAGGACAAGCTAGTATATATGTAAATGACATCGAGCATTCAAAGAAATCAAGAAAAAAATAATCCTACAAGTGAAAACAAAAAAAACGATAGAAATGTAGCACAAGGCATGGGAAGCGGGCTTACCCTAAAATAGTTGAGTTGAATGTGCCAACTACTCCTACATGTGATGTGGGATGTCAAAGCTGCAAGGTTGATGTGAGGAATGAGCTCTGCAGTGTCCGATTGATGAGTTTTGATAACATCAAGGTTGTGATGCGCATGCCACGAATCTAGGGGAAGCGACACTTGGGGGGAGGTTTCAGAATTGCTTCTTGCATGTAACCTTCAACTGCTAAACATAGATCCTTGAAACAAGAGATGCATTTTCATGCTGCCTTGGAAGAAGTAGCCCATGCATGCAAGCTTGTTTTGCTCAGTCTCGGAGGGAACCAGTCAACTCAGCTGCACATGCAAGAGACTGCTCGACTGTTTGAGAAAAATGTGCATTTCTGGTTGGGAGATGGGTTGGCTGCCCAGGAGATTTGCGCAATTTCTGGACAGAGCAGCTGACTGCTACCCATATTTGCACAAATCTTGGGCTGAACATCCTGCTGCTGGGAGCTCTTAGCTGAGCTGATCCCTCTTAATGGTCTCGGGATTTAGTGACCTTAAGCATGAAGTTCTCCATTAAGTGATGCTTAGCTGGGTTGAATCTACCTATTTCCCTATGGAGCTCATTGCCCTATGGAGCTCGGAGAAGTAAGAGTGGACCTCTCCTCTCGCGTTGGTGAAGCATGCCCATGCGCTCCCTCTCCTTTCAGTCGAGCATATATCACACGATGGCGGCCTTTCAGTCGAGCATATATCACACGATGGCGGCCTTTCAGTCGAGCATATATCACACGATGGCGGCCTTTCAGTCGAGCATATATTTGTTTCACACAGCATCTCCCTTAAATAAGATAGCTTAGCTTTTTGTCTTGGCACTGGGTATCGATCTCCTTACTAACCGATTGCTTCACCTGGACATGGAACTGCTAGCATCTATATCTATTACATGGAAATTTGCACAAATCCTACTGGGAGGGTTGGCTAGCAGGATTGCGCAATCCTGGAGCTCAGCAGGCTATCAGAGAGGATTGCGCAATTCTTGGAGGGAAGGCCAGCTGCCCTTCAGAAATGTGCAATTTTTCAAGGGGAAGCTACTCAGCCTGCAGTTGGACCAAGTCTGGGTGAGAAGACTGTGAGGGGAATGGATCAACTGTGATCGACAGGTTGCCTTTGTGCGAGGAAAACACTTGAAGCTTGAGTACTTGATGAAGCAAGACAAAGTGCTATGATAGGTTGGTAGGGAGGCTCCAAAATAGGCTAAGGCAACATTTTGGAGGATGGTTGTAGCCGCTACAACAGGATCTCACCAAGCTAAAGGAGGAATTGCATCAAAACAAGAAAAGGCATCATGAAGAAGTCATATCCATGACAAATCGGTTAGATAAAGCAAAGAAAAGGTAATAAACTTTGTGAAGCCATCTTGAACAAAGACATGAAGATTTGAACAAACTTGAAAGAAAAATTGGTCGATACAAGGAAGATGTCTCCTCCCTTAAATCTCAACTAGAGGAAGAAAAGAAACAAGCACAAGGAGTTGAAAAGGTGATGGAATCTTTGGCACTCCTAGAAGGACAAGTCGATGAAGCAGAAAAGGAAATAAATGTCATGACATGCCAACTTGAAGAAAATGATGAAGATATCACCAAATTAAAATCAGAAATCACCTCACTTAAGGTCCAATCATGTGAATTAGCCAAGATGAAGGAAGAAATGGAGAACCATCTAGTAAAGAAGGATTAAGAATACAAGATTATGAAAGAATAAATTGATCTCCTAAATACAAAAATTGATCATTTGAACAAGAGTCTACAAATTTCTCAAACCCTATATGACATCCTAAGTCATCAAAATCCTCCTCTTGATAAACCGGGTCTTGGTTATGTACGTGAATCCTCAAATAGTAATGATGAAAATCCTAATACTTAAAACAACAAGGATGTGGAGAAGGTTGGAAGAAATATTGATGCCCCCAGTTCCAACAAAAGCAAGGAGAGGAGTCAAGATAACATTGGAAGAAACACTACTCCGAGAAGATATGAATATGGTGTCAATAATGTAAGAGGCAATAAATTTGATCAAAGGATCCCAAGACAAAATGATTTTAGAAGTACATCAAGGAAATATCCATCCTCCAGGTACCAAAGTATATTTTTTGGTTATTGCTATTCTTGTACAAATTTTGGGCATATGACAAAGGATTGTAGGGCATATTGCAAGAACAAATATAATGGTTCCCATCAATCTCCTAGAAGAAAAATTTCAAGAAGAATCAATGCTTCCTCATTAATGAACAAGATGGAATTCTTCAAATGTCACATCATTGGACATATGGCTTGTGATTGTAACTTGACTTGCGTTCCTAAAAAAGCTAAAAATATGACTACCAAGAAAGAAAAGAAAGTCGCACAAGTATGGAGAAGGAAGAAAATTGGGTTAGAAAGCCTCTTGGACACTCAAGACATCGACTCATGTTGTTGATATAATCTTTGGCAAGATGTGATATTCGAAGTTTTGAGGATTAAATTCTGCCAACAAGGAAACCATACATACTATTGGGGGGAGCTTGTGATTCTTGACTATTCTTGCTGAATCTATTCGTGAAGAGCCCTATGAAACCCTTGATGAGTCACACATGTACAATAATCTCATGATAGATCATCTCTCAAGAGCAATACCATTGAAGAAAATAAAGATATTGTGACTTCACTACACATCCATTATTGAACATGTCTTCCACATGTTCACAAGGCATCAATCTTTCTTATCTTGAGCAAAAAGAAGAGCTAGAAGAGTTTATGTGGGAAGGAGGAGTTGGTTGATAATCTACCTCATCTATTTCCATCAAGGCATGTAGAGGCTTAGGAGGAGAAAGTCCATTAAATAAGAACAACATATTAAGAAGAAACATGTTAAGAGGAGCACACATCAAACAATATAGATAAAACAAATATATGACATGAAGACCAACATGACTACAGTTTGGGGCAACATATCTATCATGGAGAACTATCATTGATGAATAAAATACGATGGAGCAGCATATCGAGAAGAAACTTGATAGGGGGAGTACTTGGTACCTCATTTGCCATTGATGTCAAAGGGGGACAAATTGCTGAAAGGGCAATAATATTGCCATCAATGACAAAGGGGGAGATTGTTGGTCAAGGTTTTCATTAATGTCAATATGGCATTATTGGAGATGGAAAATATCCTTGTGATGCATGAATAACCCTTTCGTGATGTTTCCCTAACCTCATGCAAACCCTAGGTTATATGTCAATATGAAACTCTATGCTACATACATGAAAAATACTCAATGCATAAATCAATGAAGCCCTCGATTCCTTTGAAGATGTCCTAATCCTAAAAGCTTGACGACCTAAATTATATGAACCATAACACTGTGAAGAAACCCTAGGTGCAGAATTAATGTGAATGTGCAAACCCTAATCCTTAAGTCCCCAAAGCTTAACTATTCATGAAACACTAACCCTAAGTCCATACTTTAATTCTTCATGAAACCCTAACTCTAATTCCGTATATACATTAAATACCCTATCTATATCAAAATATCCATATTTCCCTATTTCATAAATTCCTATTTCCTAATTTGTTCATATACAAAATATTGCTCATTCCTCATTAGAACTATTTCTCATACTTTTCACTTACCCTACTGTCGGCTACACCTATTAATGTCGACCCCTGCACTTGGTGATATCTCCACTCATCAAGTCCATATAAATAAAGACATTCTATGCGTAGAATGTGGGAATGCGAAAAATGTGATAGGCATTCTAGAAAAGAATTAAAAAAGGTTCACAACTCGTGAACCTAGGCAGGCAGAAGCTCAAATACAATTGGAAGATGAACTAAACACCACTGAAAAGATTAGTTGACCCATTGATTTTGGCTCGATCTTACTTGCTGCATATCTGTGATTGTATTTTTCGCACAATTCAGTGATGCGATGACACTCTTGTTTCTTCTATGTATATCTATCCAGTGATGTTGTAACACTCTTATACCTGTTCAGTGATATGGTGATACTATTCTATGCATATCTATCTACAGCGATGCGGTGGCACTCTTTTTCTTCTATTCGTAACTACTCAACCAGTGATGCGGTAATGTTGCAATCTTGAAAAGGAATTTGGTGGTTTTGTATGGGCTGACTAGATACCATTCATTTCAGGCATCGAGTAAGGACTAGTAGATAGGATTGTTACAGTAACAATTTGAAGTCTAAATTATGAAGTGACCCACACTTATAACTAAATATGATTAACGAAATTTTGTGGAAGCTAGCGAAGAATACTGAAACAATCATATTGGTATATTAGTGAAAATTATAAAGCTATTATATCTCTGTCAAAGAGAACTCGAATATGCATTTGACAAAGACTGTGAATTGATTGATTTGAATCTCAGGCGTATAACGACCATTTGAGAAGAGTTAGTTAAGAATTACTTTGTAACCAGTCTCTCGGACATGTGTATGAATGCTAAGATAAACTCTCTTATGACCTTCAAGCAATCAATGTAGCAAAGAAGCATCTTGGAAGGCTACTTGTAACAGTATATTGAAGACCAATTTGTTGAAGTATCTTTAAAGTGTTGAAGTATCTCTAAAGCATTGAAGACAACCTCCAATTGTTACAAGGAGACTTATGTTCATTTCTTGCTAAGCAGACTTATGTTCATTTCTTGATAATGAAGATAACTCACTGTCTAGTGAAGATGATTTGATGAGAATTCAAACCTATGCATCTTTGGAGAATAATGATTGTGAAACATCTGTAAAGTATCATTAAAGGAGATTTTGGAGTATTGAAGTCTTTCCCCTAGAGAAAATGTTAAGATGTCTCGATAGAGAACTTTTGGAGAAGTATTGAGAGAATTTCTGAAGCAATCTTGAAGAGAAGCATTATCAAAGCGTTATTGAAGATTCCTTGAAGTTTGGAGGGCAGATCCATTGAGGACAACGGTTGGAATTTCTTTGGAGCAAGCTAGACAGCTGGAATATTGAAAAACATTGTGAAGCACTTGGAGATATGTTTTGTGCAGACCTTGAGCAACTTATTGAAGATACCTTGAGGCATTATTGATGTTGAATCCATCATGAGGGGTTGCTATAGAATATATTGGGAGCTGTGAAGAAATATTGATCTTATCTTGAAGAACTGAAGCATAGGGTTGGAGCCCTAGAGGATATGAGTCATTAAGAAGATCAGGTTGGAGCCTATACTAGTGATAGGGTTGGACCCCTAGAGGTTGGAGCGTCATAGAGACAAGGTTGGTGCCTTGGAAAGATAGGGTTGGAGCCTTAGAGGTTGGAGCCTCATGAAGTTCAAGTTGGTGCTTGGAAAAATACAGGTTGGAGCTTGGTGGATTGGAATTTGGTGTCTTCATCTAGGGTTGGAGCCCTAATTATTATTACATTCGATTTATTGTAAAGAAGAGGATTGGAGTCCTCGTTATTTATAATTAATAAAAGTATTTGTTTTTATTGTTCATTTTGTGTTTATCTAAGTGATCTTAATTTGTAAAGTAACAATTGGAAAAGAAATACTAAATCACCCCCCCTCTCAATGTTTCTAACACATCCCACAAATGTTCCTCATTGTTTCACATGCCAATTGTGCCATTTTGATTATTGATTCGACCATTGGAGGTTCAAACATACATGTAAGAAAAGTACAAGTCAACTCCCACCATCATTAGAGAAATTTTGAGGTCTAAAATGGGTATTCTAAGGAATATTATAAAATAACAGTGCAAATAATAAAATAAGATTAGATTACATCATCAAATTTTAGAGGGAAAAAGAAAAAATTATTATTATTATCATTATTATTATTATTATTATTATTTTTTAACTTGTATTTTAAACTTATCTTCCTACAATTTTACTCAAATTTCTAGCAATAACACTCATTGGATGCATAATTTAATTCCTCATCCAAGGATCCTCGCTGTTGCATACTTTCGATGAACCCAACTACATGAAAAATGAGAAAAACATCAAAAAACGTAATTGCAATCGTGTTTTTCATGTATTCCTCATTTTTTGTGTAGCAGGGTCAGTCAAAATTATGCAACATGAATGCCCCTTGGATGATGAGTTAAGCTATCTATCCAATGAGCGATGCCACTCGAAATTTTAGTAAAAATGTAGGGAGATAAGTTAGAAGTACAAGTTGAAAAATTATTTTTTATTTAATCTTTTTAATTTTTTTACTCCAAAAATGGTGAATAATCCCCCATGGTTGACATCATCATCTTGAATCCTATTGGTTCTTATAAAGTTGATTTTGTTTGTATATTTTTGTTTTGAGGCCCATTTTAAACCGCAAAATTTCTCTAATAAATGTAACATGTCACTTGAAGTAAAACTTATTGGTCATCTCTAAAATAAAAAATAAACACATCTGACTTGTAGAAATACATTTTTGATTTTTCATTGGATGGATAACGCTTATTATATGTTCTCTGTATTTGAAACAAGTCTTCTGAGGTGATTGTGAAGGAATTTTGAGGCGAAACTAAAGGAAAATACCTAACATTGGAGGTGAAGCCACTTAAAACATTGGAGAACATTATAGGATTAATTTTGGGGTTTAAATCAATTAAATTAATGTTGTACAATTCATTTATATTTGTAGATATGTGTTTCATCATTTAAATAGTTGATGTCTTTTTTCAAGTTTAGATGTTGAAACAATTGGAGAAAAGGTATGTAACCTTAGTGCTAGAGGTTTTTACTACTTAGAATGCTAGATATTTGGAACAAGATATCATTGTTGGAGGAATAGATGTTTGGATTCAGGTGAACTAGAATGTGGAAGAGAGGAAGAGGCCTACGTGTGAGTATAATTGTGTGGAGGTGTGAATATTTGCATGGAGCTTGGTCAAATAATGGATTGGTTGGATCTTGATTTGTTGTGGATCAAATTATTGGCATTTGTTTCAATCGACAATCATAAAAATTGATTCATTAGTGAATTTTCTCATAATTTTACCAAAATCTGAGTCAAGACAATGTACAAGTTTAACATTATAATTCCCTTCACCTCGATCATTGTTGTGGAAAATCTAATGATAAAGTTACCATGGGTCATGTTGTAGAAGATATGTTAAGGAAAGTTGAAGAAAATGCAAGTGTGGGATAATGGTTATAATCAGGCTTGAAGTAGCAGACCTGAGGATTGCATTGTGAAGTGATCCCGATATGAGGAAGAATAAATTGATGATAGATTGCAATTACAACTTGGAGCTAAGTTGGTGCTCAGTTGGGGATTGGAGTCTGCTATAGATTGGTGCCCACAAATTTTGTTGATTTGGTGCTCATCTAGGATATTGGTGTCTCTTGTGGGTTGGTGCCCACAAACTCATTGAGTTGGTGCTCAACTATGGGATTGGAGTCTCCATAGTTTGGTGCCTACAAAAGTTATAATTGGAGATGATAAAATTGATTGTACTCTTTATATATTAATAAGAGTGTGATTTTTCTTTCAGTCATAAATCCTTTATGTTCATGTGTTTAGTCTCAGATAGTTAATGTTGATGGTTAAAAATTGGATTATATACTAAATACTAATTCAACCCCCTCTCAGTATTTCCAACACATGCTTTATGAGTCAATCCACTACTACCATGATAACAATATTTCCTTTATATTTGGGTAAACTTGTAATAAAATCCATTGAAATTTCTTCCCAATGTTGGTTTTTCATAACTAATGGTTGTAGGGAGACATGAGGATTTAATTGTCTCTTTTTTATTGACAGAACACACATGAAGCCACAAACTTTTGAACATTAGTGTCAATAGATTCCTAAAAGTAACTTCTTGATCATATGGAAAGTTTTTAAGAACCTTGAATATCCTCCTATAGGAAAAGTGTGAAATTTGAAAATGACCTAATATTTGAGTTGAGAATTCTTACACAAATAAAGGTCATTTTGATATTACAACAATGTTGATTTGTGTATATTGGGAGGTACTCCATAGCCCTAGGTGATGGTTTTGTGAGAAGTTTGACCACAAAACAGTTTTGTGGGTGAAGTACCCAAGCTGAGGGTTTTGCAACCAAAGGTGTGGGCATGAAACCAAGTCAAGAAACTATTGTTTATTCATTGTTGCAAGTGGAACACCCTTAAAGGACCAAGGAGGACCTAAGGCAACAATGAGGTAGTGAAATAAAATGGAATAAGACCCTTGTCTTAAGTTAGTTGGGGTTTCATGCTGAAAATTCAAGTCGGTTAGGCTTGAGGAGACACCCCTTGAGGGCTAACGCTGTCCTCATAGGAAAATATATAAAGGCAAGAGGTGAAACTCATCTAATCATATCCAAAAGGGAAATCCATCAATAGAAGACTACATAAGTGACGTAGACATAAAGAAGCTAGTTGGAAGGTGAAGTAGGACAAGAATGGATTCTTTCTTCTAAGTTCTAGTTTGGTAGAGTTAGGAAATATATAGGCATGTTAAATTTTCATAGGGCTGTATTGTTCTTTTCTTTTATAATTGCATTTATTCATTAACACATTAAGTTCACCCCATAACATCATAACATTATTAAGATTTACATCATTATTCATCATCTTATGAAACTATGTAGAAAGAAAAATATCATCATCATCAATAAAACAGAACATAAAGAAACAATAGAAGAAAAAAATCCACACATAGAGACACCAGGATTGGTTGGAGACGAGAGAAAAACCCACTATGGGGAAAATACTTGCAAATTATTCTTCTTAGATTGTTATCAATTAATTCAGCAAAAGAGAGTACAATGATCCAAATCTTCATCTATGCAACTAACCAACAAAACAACTACATCATCCATGAAATGAACCAAACAATGTATATGCTCAAAACCGTGCTTCTGAATACTGTAATGAATTGTCATTGTCTACAGTCAACTGTCGAACCCTATGGTCACTAAACAAAATATTCAGAAGATTGAGATTAATCTTTCATATCCCAATCACATGGAGGAGGTGTCATGCAAGAGACTACAACTTTCCCAGTTTCTCCTTTAAACCTAGCATGCGAGCGACTGGGGTCAGATCTAGACTGCGAAAACCCTAAACCCTTAGTCGTATGGATGGAGAGTTGTTTGTGTGAATAGAATGCTCCAGTTACACGGATGAGCTTTTGTGCATGTGACTATAGTCGAAACCTTCATGTTATGTTCCTACGACTGGGGCACAAAACCATAAATCAAGTATGCGAGCTTCAGACCCTGCAATTTCACCTAAAAGTGAACCTGATCCTTTGCAGACGAGCCTCAAACTTGTGCGAGAAAAAAAAAAAGATAGAAGAGTGTCTCATCATTGTGTCCAAATGAGGTTGAGGGAACTTGTATTTATAGCCTTTCAAGGTGGTCCACTTTTCTTTAGGGCCGAGCTTGACGAATGTGCACATGTGGGATTTTCTTCATAAGTACACTTTATCTTATCCAATTTGAGTGATATTTGGGTCTATTTTGGTCCTCTCAAAAAGAGGAATTCACTGCAAACATTATCTCCATTAAGTGAGTTGTCCAAAGTGGAATTTGATTTCAATTGCATATTTGTAACACTCACTCTCAACTAGGGAGAATTCCACCTGCATCATGTCACGTGTATCATGTCATCAAATCATATCCAATCTCAAGTATCTCATCATCACGTATCATCATTGATCATCTCAATTCATCTCTTTCTCATTCTTTCTTATCTCTTGATTGTCCTTGCTCATATGATGAACATTCTCAAATCTAGTAGAAGAATTTGTCATCGGAGGGGAAGCTAAGCTACCACCCTATATTCATCGGGCTACTACCTAGAATCTCTATTAGTGGGCTACAACCCATAATATATGCTAATAGACTACTACCCAAAATCTCTACAAGGAGTCAGATCTATGACCTGCATCACAGAAGAGAGCATATCATCAGGGAGAACATCTCAACCTAGAATGTTGGCATTATGATGCATGTGTTGTACTTGATGGCAACCCACCTGTAGAAGAAAAACTCACTTATATATAACTAGATGAATCTACAGAAGAGATATCAGATGTGACATAATACATGTGATGCAAGACAGCTCAAAGGAATCAGTTCAGATGTAATGAACAATGACAACTTGTTAAGATGATAGTTCTCAGTATGGTAAGTTAGCTTTGCCATCAAGTCCAAAGGGGGAGATTGTTGGCATAATGATACAAGTGTTGTCCTTGATGCCAACTCACACAGATGACAAATCATAGTGCAGTAGGTCAGTAGCAAAGAAGTGATGATCAGACTACAAAGAGTGCAGAAAGAAAAGTATATACGCAGGTTCACTATATACCAAGTCGTGTACACACGCAGGTTCACTATATACCAAGTCGTGTATATATGCAGGTTTGCTATATACCTAGTAGTGTATACACGTAGGTTCCCTATATAAAAAGGTGCGTATACACGCGGGTTTGCTGATCAAAAGTCACATATGAGTATGCACGCACTTTCATGCAGGTAAAAGCGCGTACATGTGGGAAAGCTTATTTTTGGGTCCGTGGTATTTAGACCTATGGCTTTGGACCTTGGTATTGCGTCCGAAGTGTTGAACCTAGGTATTGGGTCCCTAGTATTGGTTCCAAATGGTTTTGGACCATGGTATTGCGTAAGGCCTAAGACTATAAAAGGAGAAGAAGATCATTAGGAAAATGTAACGAAGAAAGTCTTGAATATCTGATGAAGTATGAGATCCAGTATGCAGGTTATGGGTTCATGATGCTTTGCTTGATCTGAGCTAAGGAGGAATCTTAGTGGTTGATGGAGAACAAGATCTAAGGATAGATCAGGATCTAATGGCATGGAATGAATAATCTCTATACGATTTGATCATGTTTATTCTAGATCTATATACTGACGCATGTAATGTTCTGATTTGGGTATAACTTAAGTTTGAAATAGCTGCAACTCATGAATGAATATTTATAGATGTATACGTTGTTTGACTTTGACAAAAGTGCGTACATATGTAGGTTATATACATCTAAGTAGCGTATACAGGTGGTTCTGGTAATTGATGCAAAGTTTGAGTTCTGGTGACTGTTTACTGGTGTCAGTATTCTGCATATTCAGATTGGTTGATTATGTTTAGCTTCAGTGTTGATGGATGAATCATAATGACTTATATTTATGTGATTTGATGGACTAGATCTGGTTGCTAACATACATATTATCCTTGTATATGTAATAATCTGGTTATGTCTGAAGTCAGGAAGTGCAGCGAAGACATAAGTAAGTAATTAATGACATATACGTTGGTTCGCTTTGGTGAAGTTGTGTATACATGCTGGTTCAACTCTTCCAAGTAGCGTATGAACTCTGATGCATGATTTTTGATGATACAATTAGATCTGAATGTTGTTATAGAGTTCCATGTTTTGTTCTGTGTTTTGGTGATTATAGTTTGTTAATAGGGTTTTAGTGTTTCAATATTGGGTGATTCAGAGATTGACGATGCTAGTGTTGATTGATTGTGTGCTTCAATGATATTGATGGGTCCAGTATGAAAATTGAATGAAATGTGGCCTTCAGATTATGGTGTTGTGCTTCAGGAGTATCCAGTCTGAAAATTTATGAAATGTGGTGCCTGGAGGAAGAAAGAGAAGGTTGTAGCCTTTTGTAGGTCGGCACCTACATACTAGTACATCAGCTAGTACAAGAGCTAAGGGGGTGGTAGCTCCCTTCTAGTAGCAGCTGGAAAACAAGTGAAGGTTGGAGCATTCAGTAGGCCAGCACCTATGTACTAGTAAAAGGATCAGCTAGTACAAGAGCTAAGGGGGTTGTAGCTCCCTTCCAGGAGAAGCTGGAGAATGAGAGAAGGTTGTAGCCTTCTGCAGGTAGAAGCCTGTGTACTGGTATAAGACTGCACCAGTACAGAAATATTGTAAAAGGAAGTTTCTTATTAAAGGAAGATAGAAATGAATTGCAGCAGGTGGTTTTCACCCACATTGGGTTTCCACCTTACATCATGGTGTTCATGTGTGCTTCTTGGGTGTGATGATTTGTTCTGTTTCATTGCACCTGTTTATTTTTCATATGGTTAATAAAGTTTTGATGCACTAACTAAAGATCAACATTTAATGGATTAACTGAATCATAACTTTACTAGATATATGCTAGTTTCATTAGGCACAGCTGCGTGTACACACAGGTTCCCTTAACTGAAGTAGCGTATACATATCTGAGTATGAAAATGAAAAAGTGTTTGACTTGATAATACTGATTCACCCCCCCCCCCTCTCAGTACTATTTCCAACAATTGGTATGAGAGCAGGTCCTTTGGTAGAAGCTTGATCACTTGAAGGAGATCCGTAGATCAATGGGAAAGAAGCTTAAGAAGAAAGCGCCTAAGAAGAAGAAAACATCTTAGAAGAGCTATGACAGTGGGAGAATAAACTGGGGAATATGTGGAAGAAGCACTTCAGATTCAGAATCACTTCAAAATGAAGATGAACAAGCAAAAGAACTATCAGGTATGATTTTTTTATCCTCTGGTGATACATTTATCCATCCATTTGAAGATGATGAAAGTGATAGCGAAACAACTGAATTTTCTCTTATGGGTGAGCAAGAAAGATATAAAATAGAGGAAGAATTTAAAAGGCTTACAAACAAAATTAGAGATCAACAAGATCTATTGAACAAAAGGGAATTTGCCTTCAAAGAAGAAGCTACCAAACTAAAAGCTCAACTAGAGGAAGGAAACAAAGTAAGGAAGTTATTCAAGGACAATGAAGAACAATGTCAAAAGTTGCAGGATGAAGTGACATCATAAGAAATGAAGGCAATAAAAGGAGCACAACAATCAAGAAACTCAGAGATAGATCCATTTACTATGAAAGTCTTGAAGCTATGATCCTCTCGCTAAAAGAAGATCTTGAAGAATCAAATAAGCAGAATAAAGAACTACTCCAAGCTCTTGAAAAACAAGAAAACAAAGTTCTTGAATTAAGACATCAGTTGGAAGAAGGAAGAAAAGTTGAAGAAAACATGAAGAAGCAGTATCATGAAAAGGAAGAGCAACATCAGGTTGAGGTAAATATTCTAAAAGATAACTTAGAAGAAAAGGATAAGCTCTTACGATTTCAAGATAGTACTAAGATCTTGGATGATATTCTTAGTAGTCAAAGGTCTCCTGCTATCAAAACTGGTCTTGGTTTTCATGAATCTGTTGAAGGTGAATCTAGTTCACAAAATAATACAAAGAACTCTAATGCACAATCTCAAATACTCAATAAGGAGATGAGAGGTCAATCCCATCAACAACCAAGGAAAGAAATTCTTCAAAGAAAATCTTTTACTCCACCGATGAATAATGTTGAATGTTATGTATGTCATAATCTTGGACATGTTGCAGCCAGATGCAAAAGAAGAATTGTTCAATACCATCACACAGAAAGACCATCACATTCCAGGTACTTTAAGGGATATTGCTTTGCTTGCAATATGTTTGGTCACAGAGCTGTTGATTGCTACAGAAGGAATATGAAACATGTGAGATGTTATGCATGTAACAAGCTTGGACATATAGCTAAGGATTGCAGGAACAAAGTACGGGCACCATACCAAAAGGAGAAAACATCATCACACTTGAAGATATGGAAGAAGAAGGAAGTACAGTCAGAAAGATGTGGCACAACACAATATACATACATAATAGACTCAGAGGGAGCTGAAAGTGTAAAACTTCAGTGTCCTAAATCTCATACGCAAGTTTCATAAAGGGAAGTCACGTATATACGCGAGTTAGTTACTGCACAGTCGCGTATATGTTAGTTTGAGGAAAAGCAGTGGGACATGCTCAGGAAAAGGGTCTGATATGATTCAGTCCATTACTTGCTCTGTTTGATAATGGCTACAATCTATTAATGATGTGTGGAAATGTCTTGATACTTGTAAGATGTTTAGAAGTGTTTTGATCCTAACTTGTTGATGATGATGCCTTGATACTTCTTGCTGATATATGCATGATCAGATCTGACAGTGAAAAGATGGCACAAGTTCAGGGGGAGCATATGCTTTTAATAATGCATTGTTGGCATTATGGTTAGTAGTCCTTGGTAATGATGCTTATATGGCTAAATGATATATCTTGCTATGATATGGTTATGAGTTATCCATGACAAAATCTCATATGATTCTTGGGGTTACATAGTTGATGTTCAGATCAGATTTGTGGTTGATTCTCTGATGATGCATATATGGTGCTTACATGGTGATCTTCATAAGGATAAGGAGAAGTACAAAGTACTTGGTGATGAGTCACTCATATGCTATTGTCATGATATGCATAAATATCATATAATACAGTTATGATGTAGGATTCCTATAGTTCTTAGTGCTCACATGGATGAGGATTGTTGCTGTTGATCTTGAGCTCAAGATACATAGTGCTATATATAGTATGCTGGATACATGGATGATTATTCAAAGTTACATTGTTGGAGACATGATGATGATGAATTCTTACCCATATGATGACAGGTTGATACTTACATATGTTGATTGATACAGATGAGGGATATCCCCGAGTGATGATACATGGATGATATATTGGATCATGCAGATCTTGATGTTGATGAGATGGCTATGGTGTCTTTCGCATATGATATAATGTGAATGATTTTATATCTATATGAAGACATATCTTGTCACAGGATTGATGCTATCTACACTAATGGACATATAGAGGTTGCTGGTCTAGACGCTGTTGACAGATGCTTATGTTGACAGATCATACATTGTGTATGATAGTTGCTGATGACTATCATGGTCTTATTTAGATGTTTGGTCTCTGTTATAAATGTCATGTAAAGATCATATCAAGACTCTTGATGTAATAGTTTGTCTTTATCTATTGTATTCATTTGATGAATCCCTTTTGGTCATATGTTGTAATTTGTACCCCCACTATGCATGGGAGGGGTGTATGTATGAGTATTTGGTGATAGGAAGGTCATTTATGATAGAGTCATGTTCTTCTTGTAGAACATCTTTTTGCAGACCTTGCTTACAGTCAGGGGGAGCATGAACAACACACTTCAGCAGAGCAGAGATTTCAACATGTACTCAGAGGGAGCATGGACAGATTGGTACAACTTGGCATATACAAAGGGGGAGCTCAATCATAGATTTCAGCAGGTACTCAGGGGGAGTATGGACAGCGGAATGTATATCAAGGAAGAGAATATCTTGGTCCACCCTTTGCCCTTGATTTCAAAGGGGGAGAGTGACTTGGTATGGTTGTTGCCATCAAGTCCAAAGGGGGAGATTGTTGGCATTATGATGCATGTGTTGTACTTGATGGCAACCCACTTGTAGAAGAACAACTCACTTATATATAACTAGATGAATCTACATAAGAGATATTAGATGTGACATAATACATGGGATGCAGGACAGCTCAAAGGAATCAGTTCAGATGTAATGAACAATGACAACTCGTTAAGATGATAGTTCTCAGTATGGTAAGTTAGCTTTGCCATCAAGTCCAAAGGGGGAGATTGTTGGCATTATGATACAAGTGTTGTCCTTGATGGCAACTGACACAAATGACAGATCATAGTGCAGCAGGTCAGTAGCAAAGAATTGATGATCAAACTATAAAGAATGAAGAAAGAAAAGTATATATGCAGGTTCACTATATACCAAGTCGTGTACACACGCAGGTTCACTATATACCAAGTCGCGTATATATGCAGGTTCGCTATATACCAAGTAGTGTATACACACAGGTTCACTATATACAAAGGCGCATATACACACGGGATTGCTGATCAAAAGTCGCGTATGAGTATGCACGCACTTTCATGCATGAAAAAGCGCGTACATGAGGGAAAGCTTATTTTTGGGTCCATGGTATTTAGACCTATGGCTTTGGACCTTGGTATTGCGTCTGAAGTGTTGAACCTAGGTATTGGGTTCCTAGTATTGGTTCTAAATGGTTTTGGAACATGGTATTGAGTAAGGCCTAAGACTATAAAAGGAGAAGAAGATCATTAGGCAAATGTAACGAAGAAAGTCTTTAATATCTGATGAAGTATGAGATCCAATATGCAGGTTATGGGTTCATGATGCTTTGCTTGATCTGAGCTAAGGAGGAATCTCAGTGGTTGATGGAGAACAAGATCTAAGGATAGATCGGGATCTAATGGTGTGGAATGAATCATCTCTATACGGTTTGATCATGTTTATTCTAGATCTGTATACTAATGCATGTAATGTTCTGATCTAGGTATAACTTAAGTTTGAAATAGCTGCAACTCATGAATGAATATTTACAGATGTATACACTGGTTGACTTTGACAAAAGTGCGTACATACGTAGGTTATATACATCTAAGTAGCTTATATAGGTGGTTCTGGTAGTTGATGCAAAGTTTGAGTTTTGGTGACTGTTTATTGGTGTCAGTATTTTGCATATTCATATTGGTTGATTATGTTTAGCTTCAGTGTTGATGGATGAATCATAATGACTTATCTTTATGTGATCTGATGGACTAAATCTGGTTGATAACATACATATTATCCTTGTATATGTAATAATCTGGTTATGTCTGAAGTCAGGAAGTGCAGTGGAGACATAAGTAAGTAAGTAATGACATATACGCTAGTTTTCTTTGGTGAAGTTGTGTATACACACTAGTTCGGATCTTCCAAGTAGCGTATGAAATCTGATGCATGATTTTTTATGATACAGTTAGATCTGAACGTTGTTGCAAAGTTCCGTGTTCTAGTGATTGCAGTTTGTTAACAGGGTTTCAGTATTGGGTAATTCAGAGATTGATGATGCTAGTGTTGATTGATTGTGTGCTTCAATGATATTGATGGGTCCAGTATGAAAATTGGATGAAATGTGGCCTTTAGATTATGGTGTTGTGCTTTAGGAATATCCAGTCTGAAAATTTATGAAATGTGGTACCTAGATGAAGAAAGAGAAGGTTGTATCCTTCTGTAGGTCGGCACCTATGTACTAGTACATCAGCTAGTACAAGAGCTAAGGGGGTGTTAGCTCCCTTCCAGTAGCAATTGGAAAACAAGTGAAGGTTGGAGCATTCAGTAGGCCGGCACCTATGTACTAGTAAAAGGATCGGCTAGTACAAGAGCTAAGGGGGTTGTAGCTCCCTTCCAGGAGAAGCTGGAGAACGAGAGAAGGTTGTAGCCTTCTGTAGGTAGAAGCCTATGTACTGGTATAAGATTGCACCAGTACAGAAATATTGTAAAAATAAGTTTCTTATTAAAGGAAGATAGAAACGACTTGCAGCAGGTGGTTTTCACCCACATTGGGTTTCCACCTTACATCATGGTGTTCCTTTGTGCTTCTTGTGTGTGATGATCTGTTCTATTTTAATGCACTTGTTTACTATTCATATGGTTAATAAAGTTTTGATGCACTAACTAAAGATCAACATTTAATGGATTAACTGAATCATAAGTTTACTGGATATACACTAGTTTCATTAGACACAGTTGCGTGTACACACAGTTTCCCTTAACTAAAGTAGCGTATACATATATGAGTATGAAAATGAAAAAGTGTTTGACTTGATAATACAAATTCACCCACCCCTCTCAGTATTATTTCCAACATAGAACCACATTGGGGAGCTACTACTACGACCCCATATCGAGCAATAGGTGATATAGGGTAGCTACTACTCAACCCACCCTATTGCCTACTTATCTTCCCAACAATGACCCTCAATAGTCATGTGGTAGAACACCTGCATCATAATTTGAGATTGGATGAGTTACCCGAATTACCAAGACATAAGGATCACACTCCTCTAAGCCTCCTCAAACCATTGGCTAGATGGGGAGGGACAATCCCAACAAGCATTGCTTGTGGGTATCATGACAACTGGGGTATACTCTGCAAAGACCAATATAGGGTGAGATACTACTCCAACCCTATGGGTAATAAAAAAGGGTGATACCCTATTTTCCAGAGTTCCCTCAACCCCAGGATCCCTCTATCTCAGTTCCACACTCTAGAAGCTCAGACAGGGGAGGAAGAGTTAGATTACTATTCTTGATTAGTTCTTATCTCTTTAGATTAGAAACATATCATCGTGCTCATATCTGGTAATCATCATGTCTCAATAGCAGTTGTCTCCTGTTCATACAAGACATCAAATCAAATATCATATTATAACATAAATAATCATATATATCACAAAAAGGATACCATATTCATCCTCCCTCTTGAGGAGGTGCTGATCAAAATCCTGAGCTTTTCCCATACAACGTCATTGTCTCAATATATGAAGGTATCTCATTCCCAGCTATATGCAGGATTCTATGCCAATCGGTTCCCACTTTTTGTCATCATAATGTATCCATGTCATATCCAGATCCTGCTTAGACGACTCTCCAAGGAGCTTCTTCATCCTACCACATGGCTAGTCATGCTAGTAACATCGTACTCAACCTTGGTCATGCTATGGACCTCTCATCCAAGATATCATGACATATCTCATACTAAGGCAACATCCAAATGTGCTCATCTCATCAATAACGATCCTAATCATCATCAGTACACCCAAGTAGTCACATATCACAGGAGGATCGTCCCATGCAATTAATTTTAAGGATGAATGAAGCGAATAAATCATGAATCCAATCGAGTTTTATGCACATCATGTATATATACAGATGGATGTTCAAAACGGAACATCAATGCTTCAATCAACTGTCGGTTGCCAAGTCAAGTTCAACAATATCTCTTCACAACTTCTTGAAATTCAATCGGAGTGTCCAAGGATTTTCATTTCCACTTTCCAATACTTCTTCAATAGCTTCGCAATATAGATTTTATTTTCCCAACTTCAGAAATCGATTCATCATGCCATGATTCAATATTTTGAGCTTCAAAAGCCATCTCCCTCTTACTTAGATCATCAAGAGCTCATTTCTTGTCAAGGGTGGACCATCAATATATAAAACCAAATTCAAAATCAAAGTCGTACCTTGGAACACTTCTGAAGAAGAGGTTTGGATTAACGCATAATTTTTGCTTCACTAGATAACTTTTAATGCAGACAAATCTGGTTCAAGTAACTTTTTTCATATAGTGCTCTCTACAAACATAATACTTTTCCAAACCAATATGCTTAGACTCACAATATTGTACAATCAAATCAACTAAGTTAGCTTATCAAAATTTAGATGCTAGATCATAACCAATATCAAGATCATTATAATATCGCAGTATTAGATTCTTTAGACCAAGCGAGAGGTAGATATCTCATCAAGTCATGACTTCATCTATTATCATGCCACAAGTTGTCATAATAAATATCAATCCAAAATTCATCAAGTAATCCTCATGATCATAATATAAGTCACTATATGAAAATGCATACACCAAGGATAAGTCATGCAAGTTCCAACCATTCATGGAGATAACTTCATGCTTAATCACAACTATCAATACTTCAACCAATGTGCTAAGAATGAGGAGGCCAATGCAAAACCATTATCGAATACCAATATTAGTCATTAGAAGTTCATATATCATTCTCATCAAGGAAAATCATCAGTTTCCAAATCAAATCATTGGTCAGTAAGTGAAATCCAAAATTTTCTAGCATAGAGAGATCTATAGAGCATATCTCAACATCAAGTCAAAGTTCTAAGTCATTATCAAGCATCATGCCAAAAATCCAAACACTGCTCATCTATATCAATCAACCAAATCATGTCAAACTCTTGTAACACAAACTTTAAACATAATGACATATCTGTATGCATGTCACAGTCACTTGCAAACAAAGGTTAGCACATATATTCATATTTTAGCAAAAATTCAAACTTTCCAGCTCACAAATCTTTTTGATGTCTGGTCCACATCTGTAGGACGGAGATCCTTTAGGTGAACATCTGATTTCATGTACAAAACTTCATTTTTGTGTCCAACAGACATATTCTCACCATTGGACTTTCCCCGGTGTGGTTGGGAGATTCCATTCACACCCTTGACCTCACTTCCATGTGGCTGAGAGGCTACAGTCACACCTGTGAGCCTGCTTCCATGCGACTGAGGCTTAGAGCAAGGGAAAACTCTCTCTCCTTAGATTAGAACTTTGTTGCAGATCAACAATGTTAGATGTTTGTCTTATTCATGCCCATAAATCATACTTTATTAGTAAAGAGTATATAATGATAATAGGAGAAGGGATCTATTAAGAGGTTCTCCCTCTGAATAGGAATCCACTTCAGTCATCTTCATTCATGCCATCAACCTATCTATAATACTATCATGCATCAACAAATCTGTTAGATCATAAAGTTAGACTATATCAACATATTCATCATGGTCATATATGTTATCATCAACTACTTCATCATGAAATCAATATGTCATTAAGGGTTAGTGTCAAAGAGCTAATATGAGTAGACTTCAAAAGTCATGGTCACATGCATTACTTCTTTGTCACATAAATTAATTCAATAAGTTAGGGAATTCAATTTTACCATATGCCACAATCACTAATCATATCAAAACATAATCATGGCCAACAAAAGATCATGAATATTAATCTTATTGTTACACTTCTATCATCATGGCTACTATTCTTTTCACAAACAATATCAATAGTACCAAGTTACCATCTACTAGAATCAAGGTGCTAGCCTTTTATGGAATCAAGATATCCAAAAATGATAAATGATAAAGTATAACAATATATTAAAGATCAATATTAAGTAGCCTCATAGAATCAAGAAGTTCATTATGTAAGATACTTGTTCAACATCAAGTGCACCATTTCATCATAAGAATCATGAATTCAAATCACTTTCATATGCATGCATGAACCATTTGAGAAGGAGGCATTATCATCATACCTTAGGGCTTACCTTGTCATAACATTGAACTAGTATGCCATGCATAACTTGTAGTATTCAAATACATGTGAATCCTTTTATTTGACATAGGTAGCATGTAGCACTTAGTCATCTTTTCATCAGGTGCCTCCTTACCTTTTCCAACTCTAGATTTTCTTTCCTGCATCTCAAATGATCCTCAATAAGGATCCTCTTATTACATCTCATCAAGGAGGTTAGAAACATCCAAATACTCAAATATACATGCAGGAAGTATAAGTAATGATCAAAACAATAATTAGATCTATAAGTCTAGACAAATTTAAAGACATAAAGGAGCAACATAAGTCAAGAAATAATTATCTTCAATGAGAGGTAATCATCTCCCTCTTGAACCAACCTTTAAGAGCCATTACTCTCCATTGTCCACATAACAATGTTGCCTTCATCAACTTTATCAACAACCACACCTACTAGAGACTATCCCATCTAGGGCTTCATCAAATCTATCACAAGTGCTTGAACATTTTCACATTGACCATGGAAGGTTTCAAATCTCATATATTTTCCATAAACCAGGGTTTCTCTCAAACCCCAACCTCATAATATCCATCAAACCCTAACACAAAAATTACCTAAGGTTATCTTCAAACCCTAGAATTATTTTAGGTCTCCTCCACCTTCTCTTGCTTCCATTAGAGGTGTCTCCATGGGGGTGATCTCAAGGAATTTTATTTATCCCAACTCTGATACAATGTTAATTTTTCATAGGGCTATATTGTTATTTGTTTTGATAATTACATTTCTTCATTAACACATTAAGTGCACTCCATAACATCATAACATTATTCATCATCATATGCAACTATGTAGAAATAACAATATCATCATAATCAATGAAATGGAACATAAAGTAACAATAAAATAAAAGAATTCACACATAGAGACACCAAGATTGGTCAGAGACCAGGGAAAAACCCACTATGGGGAAAACCCTTGCAAATTATTCTTCTTAGATTGTTATCAAATAATTCAACCAAAGAGGTTACAATGATCCATATCTTCATCTATTCAACTAACCATAAAAAAACTACAACATACATGACGCGAACCCAACAATGTATATGCTCAAAACTCTAGTTCTAAAGAATATAATGAACTGTCACTGTCTGCATTCAACTGCCAAACCTTGTAGTCATTGAGAGAAATTTTCGGAAGACTGATATTTCATATTTTAGATCTTGTTCACATGAAGGAGGTGCCTTGCAAGCGACTATATATTTCCTAGTTGCTCCCTTAAGATTGGCATGCGAGTGACTAGGGTCATATTTGGAATGCAGAAACCCTAAACCCCCAGTCACATGGATGGAGAGTCTTCCATGTGACTGAAAGGATCTAGTCACACGGATGAGCTTCTGTGCATGAAACTACAGTCGAATCCTTCATTTTCAGTTTCCACGATTAGGGCCCAAAACCCTAAATCAAACATGTGATATTCAGACCCTGCAATTTCACCTAAGAGAAAAATTGATCATCTGCGGATGAACCTAAGATTTGTGCGAGAAAAAAACAAGATAGTATAGTGTCTCATCATTATTTCCAAATGAGGTAGAGGGAACTTGTATTTATAGCCTTTCAAGGTGTTCTACTTTACCTTAGGGTTGACCTTGACAAATGTGCACATGTGGGATTTTCTTCATAAGTACACTTTCACTTCTCTGAATTGAGTGATATTTAGGTTGATTTTGGTCCTCTCGAAAAGTGGAATTCACTGAATAAGTATCTCCATTAAGTGAGCTATTAAAAGTGGAATTTGATCGAAGTTACATATTTTTAACAAGGTTGAGTTTGCAAGAGGATATTATGGCCATAGTTTGGATTGTATGTCTCTATGGTAATCCTTGTGATCATGCCAATTGAAAACACTTTCTAAAGGGAGGGCCAAAACCCTTATTGAGGCTAAAATACTAATCTAAGCTAGCTTTTTCTACAATGAAGGATCTTCTGATGTTAGAAGGGGAAGTATTACCATATTTGGGGCTTTGTCTTGTGACTGAGATAATCGTAGAAGACCCAAGTTGTATTGGTCACAAAAGGTTGTGTTTAGGCCAAGAATCTTTGTCATAGTTCATTCCCAAATCCAAGGAATGTTAGAGACTATGCTGATTCTCTAAACATGTATAATAGTGGTCTTAAGTTTGATGTAATTTCTAAGTTATAGGGTATGTCCTAGGGTTTAAGATAGAGGGTTTATATCCTAGTTCATGGTTCCTTCAATTGGTGTGTTTCCCTTGAAGGACTATCCTAAAACTCTATGTAAAAATTGCTCAAGAAAAATGCATAAAATTGAGGTCGAGACCCTCTGTGAATTAAGGTATGATTGCACTATTGTAAGGGTAGTCTAATCTTCAAGAGGGTAGTATTCATCCTTAGAAGATGTGTTATGAAGCAAGCATATGGGGTAATGAGAAGAGATCACATAGTGAAGGAAGATGAGGTATGTTCATAGGTGATGAAATTCTGTGTATGGAAGCGCTAGACCAGTCAAGGAGTGGATCTTCTTAGAAGTATGCATATTGGATACCCATTGGATGTGGAATTTAATTCTACATCTAACGAGTGTCTACACTTGAAATTTGAGTGAACCTATAAGGAGATAAGACAAAAATGCAATTAATTTTTTTTTTCTTCTTTTCCCTCCAAAATATTTACATATACTTCTTTTAAAATTTAAAATATTATGATTGATTTACATATTATGTACATAGAATTTTTATGGGAACTTCTAGGCTGAAATTTCCTCTAATGAGCTGAAGTGTCGTGGAAAAAACAACATTGTATCATAGAAACTTTGAAGGGCTAATGGATCAGAGTGTGCATAGTGAAGCAACTCAGAGTGGGGTGCGATTGTCTAGATCATGGAGTATATGGTTTTGTTGAGGACATGGAGATGTGGTATTGACATGCTACATGGTGAGATGGGTTGGGAGTTTTGGTGGATCAATGGAGAACCTGGTGAGCAACAATTTATTGTGTGGTAGGTTGCATATCATGGACTTCCTATGACTTGTCGTGGATCATTGGGACTGCTAGAGGGTTACTTTGGCATGGATGAGTTGGATTCATGTGATGGAAGAGATATTGGCTGAATAGCTTCTTCATTGGGAAATGATGTTTCACAACTAAGATTAGAGGCATGTGCACATGTGGTTTTGACCCAAGATGGTGAGAATGCTTTCAAGGTTGGGTTGCGGTGGTGATGAGGCATGTGCACATGTGGTGTTTGATCCAAGATGATGAGAATGCTTGCAAGGCTGGGTTGCGGTGGTGATGAGGCATGTGCACATGTGGTGTTTGACCCAAGATGATGAGAATGCTTGCAAGGTTGGGTTGCGGTGGTGATGTGATCCATATTTGACCACGACTATGACCAATCTTATAAGACACAAGTTCGGTAATAGTGTGAGCCACTAGAGGTTGTGTAGACTAAGAGGGAGGTCAAATTCAAAGGAATATTCCCTATTGAAGTTTTAATATTCAGGTTCTGATGATATGAGGCATAGAGACTATCAATGAGAGCATGGTTCATTTTATAGGGTATGTTGAAATGGTGGATGCCAGAGATATGGAAAGTGTTGTTGGTGGTGATGATGGTTACTTCTGTATAGTGGAAGTACCTCCCTTTCTAAGAGGGAGTGTTGATTTGTGTAGCTTGGGAGGTACTCCAAAACCTTAGTGATGGGTTTGTGAGAAGTTTGACCACAAAAGAGTTTTGTCGGTGAAGTACCCGAGCTAGGGGTTTTTCACGCAAAGGTGTGGGTGCGAAACCAAATCAAGAAACTATTGTTTATTCATTGTTGCAAGTGGAGTACCCTTAAAGGACCAAGGATGACCTAAGGCAACAATGAGGTGGCGAAATCAAATGGAAAAAATCCTTGTCTTAAGTTAGACAGGGTTTGAAAATTCATGTCGACTAGACTTGAGAAGAGAGCCCTTGAGGGATGTGTATTTCTAGCATAGGAAAGCATAAAGGCAAGAGGTGAGACTAATTTGATTAGATCCAAAATGGGAATTCATCAATAGAAGACTACACAAGAGTGTCACATACCAAGAGGAGCTATATGGAAGGTGAAGCAGGACAAGGATGGATTCATTATGGTCTCGTCGAGTTAGGAGATTTGCAGGTCGAGTTTGCAAGTGGATATTCTGGGCACAATTTGGTTTGTATGTCTTTGTGGTAATTTCTATGACCAGGATGATTAAAAACAATTGCTAAAGAGGGGGCCAAAACCCTTATTTAGGCTAGATTAATAGGACGGTTTAAAGCTGAGTTAGCTCTTCGTACAACAAAGGTTTTGCAGATGCCAGAAGGGGAAGTATTACCATGTTTGAGGCTCTGTCTTGTGACTAAGATAACAAAAAAAGGTTTGATATGTATTGGCTGAAAAATACTGTGTTTAGACTAAGAATATTTGTCATATTTCATGCCCAGATCCAAGGAATGTTAGAGACTATGTTGAGTCTCTAAACATATATTCGTATGGTCTTAAATTTGATGTAATTTCTAAGTTGGAGGGTCTTTCTTAGGGTTTAGGATAGAGGGTTGATGCCTTAGTTCATGGCTTATTCAATGACGTGTTTCCCTTAAAGGAATTTCCTAAAAATCGGTGTAAAAAGCACTCAAGAATAATGCATAAAATGGAGGCTGAGACCCTATGTCAAGTAAGGTATGACTGCACAGTTGTAAGGGTAGTTTGATCTTCAAGAGAGCAATATTCATCCTTAGAATATGTACTATGAAGTGAGCTGATGGGACAATGAGAAGGGCTCTCATAGTGAAGGAAGATGAGGTTTGTTCATAGGTGATGGGAAATTGTGTATGGAAGCCCTAGATCAGTCAAGGACTGGACCATGTGTGGGAAGTTTTGGAGGCCCTAAGGAGAGTGGAAAAAAGGGATAATTTTTCACGACATGAAGGAAGATTAGTTGGGGCCTAAGATCAACATTTTTGAGTATCTTGAAGGTTGACGAGTGGGAATATCTGGAAGGCCTTATGAAAATGATCTTGGAGTAACTTGTTGGATACCTATAGTAATAGGTTTCATATTTCATGATTGGCGAGAGAAAAGCCAAATATGCTCTGCTTTGGTATCCCAAAGATCCCATATTTCCTAGAAAGTAAGAACTGGGTAAAGTGTTTCAAGTATTGAGGACCTTATTTCAATTTTTGTGGATGATTCAACAATTTAATCTGGATCATGCCATGTTTCAATTTTGAGTTGTAGAATAGAGAAAGAGGTTTGTCCAAACAGCTTAATCTTGGCAGACAAGTAGTTCAGGCAGAGAAGCAAAGGTTCCCAAAAGTTTAATCTGGGACCTTGGAAGACATAAGGGTAGAAGTAGATAGAGAGAAAAGGAAAAAGCCAAAGAAAAGAAAAGGCAATTGAGGCTTGCAAGTCCAAGTGCCCCTCCAAGAAGAAACAAAAAATGCTAGGCAAAATAGTTGGGTAGGCAGTTGTGGTTGCAGAAAGAATATGATCACCATTACACAAGTATCAATAGGTCTCTTGCCAAGGCAATTGATCTATCAGCAAACAAAGTGGTGAATTCCATGAAATTACAGCAAAGAGCATCACTAACTTCTTCTCTTTCCCTCTCTACTCCATCACTAACATCCCCTTTCTAAATTCCCCTCCTTCATTCATATTAACTCCTAATTCTACTATATAACATCCCTTATCTTACCCCCATCCCTAATATTATTAACACTAAGGTGTATAAAACCCCAAATCTTATGTATATTCCCTCCCCTAGGCATAATAGCCGTGTATTTTTCAAAAGGGACCAAATGGCATCTGGCCACGTTGGTGAACCTATTCCACCCTATTTCCCCTTTGCTGCAAGTCAATTTGTCTTCAACTCACCTCTGCATTGCTAAAACCCACTTTCCAAACCCATTTTGCCTATAAAACCTTTGCAAAGATCAAATGCTCGCCTCTGGCACGTCTCCCAATCCTACCGCATTGTGGTTTAATCAAAACATTTGCAAAACCCACATAAAACCCATAAAATTTGATTTTTCCGCCCACAATATCAGACGCGCTTGTTTCCCCTCCGCCAGCCGTCGGATCAAGCCCACCACATCCGACGGCCCACAGCAATATCGGAGCGCCTCCCGTGACCGCACGTTAACTTCCGGGGAAGTGACGTTGCGCCTTGTCACGCCTCCTCCACGCGTCGGGCGTTAAACCATCTCGGAGCCCGCTCTGACATCCTCCGCGCCGTACCTAAACCGCCCCGAGAAACCGCGGCGGTTAAGGCCTTAACCGTGACCGTTGCACGTTAACCACCACCTACCCGCCGCTGACTCGCTGCCACGTCATTGCCTGCTCGTACCTGCCTCTCGTATGGGTCCACCTCACTGCTGACTGGATTGCCACCTCGCCACCCCTTTGACCAGTCACCCACTGCCACGTCGCCCGATGACGTCAGCTGACGTCACCTCACCATGACCCACCAATGACGTCATGCTGACGTCAGCAGAAAAAAGGCGCCAAATGGTAAAATGACCCATATTTACCAAATTTTCCCGTGTTTTTACCATTTTCACTGTGTTTTTACTGAACGCTCTGCATGACCGTTTGAGTTCGAATTTTCGCCAACCAGCCGATTAGCCCGGGCGACCTCCTCAAAAGCAACCGTGCACCTGTGTTTCAACCTCTGCTCGTCGAATTACAGGTATTTAGACCATTTCGCCCTCCATACGACCTTCATTAAGCTCAAAATTGCTCACAGGGATAATAGAACCATAAAGACTAGATTTACACCGTTCATTCCACTTCATTCATCCAGCATTGTCATTGTGAGGGCCAAGAAACACCGGCAGAGCTCTAGAAACCTGCAATTCCCATTAAACCTCTGTAATTCTGCGTTTTCCCGGCAGAATTGCTAATAGACATAATTCACCCTGTCAGAGAGTTCAGTTACACCACAGAGAGGTTCTGTCACTAGACTCCAGTAGTATTTCAATTGCTACTGAGAGAATTCCCCTTGAACATTCAAAACCTCAAACTGTTTCCACAGAAGACTGCCTCCAGACTGTGTTTTCACCATTCCACCTGTCTATTTGCAATTCTGGTAACTTGAACAGCTATGGAGACCCCTATTGCACTAAACATTAAGCCCATCAATGCACCTCACCAAGAACTAGCATGGAAAGCCCTGGGAGACATGGACTACCAAATGCTGGATTGGTTTCCCATGGGAACCAAGTATAATGTGCTAATGCTGAATGAACTAAGAGCCCAGCACCTCAGTGGAGCAGATATCTTGGGGATTTGGGAGTCAAATTTGCCCATATACAACCTTCCCCAAGTCAATCCAATGCCAGAGCTCATTTACAGCTGCCAGGAATGCTATGACCCCAGCCAAAGGGCAGTCATAAGCCCCACAGGCCTAGTCCTGTTCCAGATCACCCCAGAGAGCATAAACCAGATGCTGCACTTCAATACAGCCAAGAAATTGACCCCTCTGTCCATGCAGAATCTGATAAACAGAGGGAGCAAGCTGTCCAGTGACCAGATTGTCAAAATCAACCAACTGTTTGTCACACCGGGCTCTGAAACAGTCAGAACCCCTCCTATTGGGTACCACTATCTAAATGAGTTGGGCAGAATGTTGGTGGACCTAATTAGCTATGTCCTAGGGTTCAGGGGGTTGGAAGATGTAGATGACAGCATAATGGCAATGCTGTCTATATTTGCCCCTGGTAAGCCTCCAGTTGTGCAGTATGATTATGCAACTTACATAGCAGAGAAAATCCATGAGCAGTTCATGAATTTGAAAAGGGAGAGACTGTTCAGGTACTCCTCCTATATATATCATTTATTCCTTTTCTACCAGCCAGCTACCTTCTCTGTTCCTTTGAGGCCACTCAATGCCCAAGGAATCCCAAGATCAGTTGTTTTCTGGACCTCTGTTTTTCATTCTACCTCAGTATCACCCTATACATACTGTGAGTTTATTGATTTATTTGTTCATCCAGCCCTAACAGTTCTGCAAGGTACTCCTCCTCCTAGATTAACCGATGATATGAAGAGGATTCTACATTTGAACAAATCTTATAATATTGGCAACTGGTACTTCTACCAGAACCACACAGTCATTAGGATATATGGCTGTGAATTGAACCCATTTAGGTTGCCAAGGTATGTCCCCATGAGGCTTTTTGCCTTAGAATATTTCAGGCAGTTTGGGAACTCAGATTACCTTCACTTTCAGAGTAGAAACAAGAAGTCACAATTGAAGGTAAGAAACCAGCTAGGTTCCTTCCTATATAACAGGAAAGAGGAAGGGTGGAAAGAGGCACACAGCATACTGGAAGGCTTCAGATTGCAGACCAGTTTTGAATGGATCCCCTATGACCCCAATCATTCTATCTCCCTCAGAAGAATTAGATACAAATTGGGCAACTATGCACATAAAAGACAACCTGAAATTGAACAGTATGCCAATGCACTAGATTGGAAAGAGGGTACACTAGTAGAACAAGTCACTGAGGTAGAATTACTTGAGAAAGAAGCTAGGAATGTGCAAAAAGAAGCTGACTTGGAAACTTGTGGACAGGTGCCCCTCTCCTACAGAAAGCAAATTGGAACAGCTGCTAAATCTTCAGCAGCACAGCAGCAAACTACTGAGAAGACACCCCAGGCAGCAAGCAAAGACAAAGGAAAACAAGTGGAACAGCCACCTATATTGACAGAAGAACAAGTTGACACCTTGCTACAACAGCAAGAAGAAATGGAAGAGCAAGAACTGGGGCAGTAACAAGGAGAAGCACAGTCCAGTGAACAGCAGCCCTTGCAGCAGGAAAAGGGGACAGATTTACCTAGTAACACTGAGCAGCAGCCCCGAACAGAGGTGCCTCCCAGGACAGACACCAATATAGACACCTCAGTCCTCCAAACACCACAGAAGGAGGACTTGACCAGGAAAAGGGAGAGAGAGACCCCCCAGACCTCATCCTTCATCAGAGGAGAGAAGAGACAAAGACTGAATGACTCCCAAGAGGAGGACATAGCAGTAAGGCAAGCCATGGGCATGGGCCCACCCAGTGGAGAACTTTCGGCCAGCTCATCTCAGCGTGGACATGACATGACTATGGGAGGAGAGGTCAGCTCCTCCGGTCAACATAGAGAAGAGCAGTCAAGTATAAAGCAGCAGTTCATTGACATCAAGAGGAGGAGTGATCCCATAAAAGTGCAGCTCTATGATCACTTGTTAAAACTAGCTCCTAGCAACCAACAGAGACTCATGTCTGCTTTCGATGTGAGCGAAGGCAAAATGATAATGAGCCACTTCATGCCCACAACGTTGCATCCTCAGACCACCTCGGACTATCTAAGAACCAACATGGAGGTTCTTGCCAAAGACATACACCCTATGGACAAGATTGAATTACATAAGCAAACCGGTGAAATGGTGTATGCCTCCCTGGCAGATGAGACATTGGAGAATTATAAACTAAAGAGCAGCCTGGATAACACAGCTTCTCAGCTGGAGTTGGAAAGAGCATCATCACAAGCCAAGGACAATAGGATCAAGTCCTTGGAAGAGGTAATTATAGAGATAGGGCATGATCCTAAAGATGTCAAAGGCATCCAAGAACTTCTGAAGATAAGGGATGCAGACATGGCAGCCCTAAGAAAGAAAATCAAACTCCCGGCCACCATCCATCCACAAACAGATGAAGTTGCCCAGCAAAGGCAAGAAAAGGATACTACAGACCTGCTGGTATCCCTATACAAAGAGCTGGTTAGGACTCAAGACCAGCTAGGACAAACTGAAGCTGCAAAGGCAGCACTACAAGAAGCACTGAAGCAAAGAGAACAGGGCCAACCCTCCCAGCCTCCTCCTGTGATAATAAATCTTGAGGAAGTCCCTCCAAAGACTACTCCTCCTCCTCAGCAAACAGAAGCTACAGCACCAACTACAGCGCCATCCACAGCAGCAACAACTACAACATCAGAACAGGCAACTAGTTTAGACATGCAAAAGCTGCAAGCTGAGATCAAAGCCATGGAATCTCAAATGAAAGAGCTGGATGAGCTTAAGAAAACCTTGACTAAGGTAAATGAAAGGTTTGACAAAAGCAAACAGAATGAGGCAGCCAAGGACAGAGAGGTAAAAGCTCTTAAGAGGAGAATTGCTGAACTGGAGAAAGAGCTTGCACTAGAAAAAGTGACAGCTCAAATGAAAGCAGTGCTATGGAGCAACATTGGGCGGTCCATTGCCAACCAGTGGCAATATATTGAGACCATGGATGAGCAAATGGTGCTCATCACTAAGGCAAACAAAGAAATACAGAGAGCCAGGGCAAGCCTTGGACACATGCCAGAAGCTGCTACTAGGATGATCAATATTCTGAACCATAAGACTAGCTCTCAATTAGCTGTCATGGGAATCACTAACAGGACAGAAGCAATTGCTGTAGCAAAGAGAGTCATTACATTGAGGAGCTTAGTTGGAACACTGGAGAGGAGGACACAGGATATGCAAACTGAAATCAATAGATTCCTGGAAAAATTCGTGACACTGCAGAACAGAGGCCTCCCCAGCATCTTAAGCAGTGTAGGAAGACTGCTCACCCTGGACAATTACAACAAGAGGATTGATGCCCATGCAGTGGCAGAGATTGCACAACCACCCAGCACTTCAGCAGAGCCAGGGCCAACCACAGGGCAGAGTATGTATGACAGGGTAGAGAACCTGTTTTTCCTCATGAATGAAGTCGAGCATCTGTTTGATACACCACCTAACTTCTTCAAATACACAGAAGCAGATGAAACTCTAGGGGCAATCTTAGCACACCAACTACCCACACAGGATGTCTGGAGGAATTTGACACAGACAGTTTTGTCAAGCCAGAATCAGTAGCGCTAATTCTCCAGGCAAATGAGCATACATGCGCAAGCACAATTTTGAAGGAAAATATCTACAGGGAAGAGGCAGAGGCTGAGCCAACTCAGCAGGACCATTGATTCACCACAAGCAACAGTCACAATCTCAGGTGACAAGTCCAAGACACAGCGTACAAAGCATTGAAGACAGATTTTCCAGCATTTACTCAGAAAATCTCGACCGACTTAGCTGTCTCCAAAGGCTAAAATATCTTCTGACAGAGCATTAAAATGCCTGTACTCTGTAATCAATGCTGCATTAAATTTTGGCCATAATATCTTAAGTAGTTGGTAAGAAAGTAAAATCTGAGATAACTCAGGACTCAGATATTTTGTAAATGACCGCAAGTATATATTCACCCTTCACAGCAGTTGAAGGGGTTGTTGTAATTTTCTTTTGAGAACTCTCTCTTACTGTAATATTTTCAGAGAAGTAATACAAAGGAAGGATGGAATTTCCAAGGCTTGGTGTACTTTGAAGTATTGTGGTGAAAGATGAATGTTACAGGATTCCAGGGCGTTGCATAAAACAATAAGTATTCTCAAATCTCTTTGTTGTATGTTTTCGAGTCTTTTGTTCTCTTTCGTTGTTTAAATGTTCTACACTTGATAGCAAGGTGAAAGGATAGTTCCAGGACTTAACCCATGATTACCCTGGACTCAAACTGAGCTATTATACATGTTTTCCTCAGATACAGTGACAGAATTGTAATTCTTAATTGCTGCATTTCAAAACTGTGTCTTTTGCTGTGATAGACATTCCCAGGGATTCAATTTTTGCCCCTGAGACATCTGTCTTCTTCTCTTAAACCTGTCTGTTGGAAATATTTAAACAATAAGTGAAAATTCTTAAATGCTTTCGCTGTTTGTGTTACCTGTTTCCAGTCATGTAATCAAAAAACTGTTCTATTAAACACTCAAAAGGCCCTGTAAGCCCATCTTTCATCTCAAAGTTTCAAACACATATAGCCACAGACTCCATTGCCCAATGATATTCAACCTCTCTGAAAACTACATCACTGAAATCTGAAAGGAGTTTCATCAACCAAAAACATGAACATAACCTATGCTCAATACCTAGCCTAAAACACTATCATTGTAGATACAAACTCATAAAGAGAGAGCCCTCTCTGATCACAGTTTGGCTAGAAACAGTGATCCAAAGACTGGTTAGTGGTTACCCCGGCCGTATTCCCTTGGGAGTCATAGGGAACAACCTGGGTGTTAACATAACTAATACATTGCGTGAAGGGAACTGAGTTCTATTAAAAAATGAAGTTGTGAACAATGTTTCTTGGGGGAAAGTATGTAGTGGATAGAAGCCCTAAGTTTTTTTCACCTTTGGATCAACAAGGATATGGATAGTGGGAAGATCTGAAAGACCTCATGTATAGTGAGCCTTGGAGTAGAAAATAGACTATTAGGAGGTAGATTTGATGGAGCCCTAGTTCATGGATTTGGTGTGGAAAATGATTGATAAGTGGGTAATTCTAGAAGACCCAATGAGCATACATATTAGTAGAACAAGAGGGATACTAGTGGGAATATCAATGAGCCAAAGTTCAGTAATCTTGGAGTAGCCAAGTGTGGTTTCTAGTGGAAGGTTGGAAAACTCGATATGTAGTTGCAATGATCAACAAATGGGGAGGCAAATTACCTGCTAGATGTGTTCAAGGAATGTGGACTAAAAGGGCTGAGCATGCACACCATCAACAAGTAGGTCAAGTGTACCTTGTTCACGGAAGATTGGTGGTCATAGTTGTTGACACCAAGCCCTAGTTGTGTCCTTGTATCAGGGTTGTATGTAAGGGCCATGATCCCTGGTATGGGAGCCCTAAGACTGTTGTATTAAAGTTTTTAATACAATAAGTAGTGGGTCAAAAAGGTTAAAAATTGTCATGTGCACTAGTTGATGCACTAATGTATGTTATTCCACTATGCAAAGTAGTAGTGTTGAGTTATTTCAGTGTGTTTATGATCGTGATTTTAGACATAAACCAGTCACCAGAGGAAATTTCAGCCTAAAAGTTGCCTCCTAATGAAAAATAATAAAATAATTGTTAAAATAATAAAATAAGAGTAATGAATTTTGGAAGGAAAAGAAGAAAACTACTTTTTTTTAATTGTATTTTTGGCTTATCTCTTTATAGGTTTACTCAAATTTCAAGTGTAGACACTCGTTGGATGTAGAATTAAATTCCACATATAATGAGTACCCATTATGCATACTTCTGAGAAGACACACATTGATAGAAATTCAAGATACATTAAAAAATGTGTTCAACATGCCTTTTTTTAAATGTATCTTCAATTTTTATCAATGTGGGTCTTCTTAGAAGTATGCATAATGGGTACTCGTTGGATGCGGAATTTAAGTTTGCATTGAATGAGTGTCTACACTTGAAATTTGAGTAAATCTCTTAAGAGATAAGCCAAAAATAAAATTAAAAAAAAAAGTTTTATGTTCCCTCCAAAATATTTACATGTACCTCTTTTTAAATTTAAATGATTTTGATTTGTTTACATATTATGTGCATGAAAATTTTGTGGGAAATTTTAGGCTGAAATTTCCTCTAATGAGTTGAAGTGTTTTGGAAAAATCAACATGGTATCAGAGCAACTTTGAAGGGCCAGTGGATCAGAGGGCGCACAATGAAGCAACTTAGAGAGATTTGAGATTGTCTAGATCATGGAGTAGAGGGTTCATTTGGGTACATGGAGATGTGGTCTTGATAGGCTAAATGGCGACATGGGCTAGGAGTTTTGGTGGATCGGTGGAGAACCTGGTGAGAAACAATTTATCATGTGGCAGGTTATAGATTGTGGACTTCCTATGACTTGTCATGGATCATTAGGACCTGCTCGAGGGTTGCTTTGGCATGGATTAATTGGCTTCGTGCGATGGACGATATATTGGTAGGATATCCTCTTGATTAGGCAGTCATGTTGCACAACTGAAATTAGAGGCATGTGCACATGTGGTGTTTAATTTAAGAGGATGAAATCGCTTGCAAGGATTGGTTGCATAGGTGATGTTGCTCGTGTTTGACCGTAACTTGGATTGACCTTATATTATAAAAGTTCAATAATAGTGTGAGCCAGTGGAGGTTGTGTAGACTTAGAGGGAGTCCAAATTCAAAGGGAGATTCATATGGAAGTTTGAATCTTCAGGTTTTCACGAGATGAGTTAGAGACACTATCAACGAGAGCATGGTTCATTCTATAGGGTATGTTGCAGTGGTGAACACCAGAGATTGGTGAGTGTTGTTGGAAATACTGAGGGGGGCTGAATCAATATTCCTTATCAATTAACGCTTTTAAATATTTTCATAGCATTAGTTAATCTTCAAGTATTATTAATGTCTATGAAGTAATAATAGTAAATAAAAGAACATAGTAGGTACAATAAATTTAGGTGGAAAACCCCCTCTGGATTAAAAACCATCGAACGCTTTTCTAATAAATTCTTTAATCTTCAGCCCCAACTGAATGAAAGCAAAAAATTCCTAGAATTCAAGAAAATCATTCTTCTCTAGATCCCACTGGAAGGACGCCCCAACGCCCTGGTTTTTTCAGTAATCAACTGGGATTCCCCAACACCCTAGACCAACCTACCACTCTGAAGTGTTCACATCCAACCTGTAGGCGACTTCATACACTTTCCTAGCACCTCCCTGCCACCTTATAATGACTAAAATGAGACAAGAGTGTGGATTCCCATACCAGGGACAATGATCCACGATACAATATGATTTACAATGATTTTGGCCAAACACCCAATCACAATATGACCTGCAACCCAACCATGACATCATACCAACAAAGACTCCTATACCTCCCAACAATGCCTTTTCAACTCTAGGAAGATTGATTCTTTTACAATAATGACTCTTCCAATGATGACACTTTTACAAATGACTCTTTTACAACTTTACAATGATGACTCTTGTCCTTGACACTTCTTCAAAATATACAGATGGTTGTCATGTATTTAAAGGATGTCCCACTACAATTCTTCCTTTGATTTAATACTTCAGCTCTTGAATGCTTGCTTGATGATGCCCTTGAATCTTCTTCTACCTGCATGCAAATTTTTCCAGTGAGACCCAATCTCAAAAGGAAAAAAAATACCCTTCAACTTACCTTTGCCTGCAAAACACATGTAAGTGCATAATAATGAATAAATACAAATTAAAATTACAATGCATACCTGAAATTTTCTTGTCACTTTTGTTGTTGACTTGTTGCAACAGTAGACAAAGACTCCCACTCTTGATATAGCCCTGGACTCTATGCAAGACTATATCCAAAACTAACCTAAAGATATATACAATAGAAACTGATGATAGACCCTAGACTTGTGATGAACCAAGTTCTAAGTACAACAACATAGACCATTCTTTCAACTATGACAAGGCAAGTAACATGAACTTACAACATCATATAGATTTAGTAGACTTGGTGTAGCATAAAATGTGTAGTATCAGGAACATGACATCCGAAATGTGGTATCAAAACTAACTGTGACATATAGAGACATAGAGATATAACCGAGACCCTATATATACTTAAGTTGTCCTGCAAAAACATATGTCAGATATGATACTCAAAATTGAAATGTAAACACTTAATCATGCATACCTTGCTGTAGGAGACTTACCCTTGACTGTTGATGTGTGGTCCTTACTGCAGTGATCATTGAATGCGTGCTTTTTCTTGTTTTCTTGGAGCTCGATATTGAATCTGTTGTATCTATGTAATATCGAATCTGCAGGGTCTGAAATTTCATCCTGTGGTAGCCTTATGAGTCCTATTTGCAACCCCATAGGTCTGATCAATATTAGATTCTTCAAGAAAGAGTTATGCCCAATCTCCCACGATGACCTGATTATAACCTAGTTCTGTAGAGAGAACTTGTACGAAGTGCCACATGTGACTATTACAACCTTCAGCCTTGCAAATGCTACTCAAAAAACTATAGTCCATCATATTTATGTGAATATTTACAAAATTTTAATCCAATGATTAGAGAGAAAGTTATGACGATTTTCCCAACGTCACGTGTTTGACATGGAATTCAGGATCCTAAAAAAACCCTAACTTCCTCAGATCATATCTCTGAAAATATAGCAAACCAATATTTTAAATTTAGTCACGACGTTCATTAATATTTTGGCTCGAATGGGTTTTAATGTTAGATTCTGAAGCTTTGCAGAAAAAAAGCTATAGTGAAAATACCACGATGACCTGTTTGAAGGCACAAAATCCTTACTAGAGGATATGAGGGTCACTATTTATATGAATGTCATGAGTTGAGAGGGTCCTCAACAAGTGAACGCTAGAGGGATTAAAAAAAAAAAAAAAAAACGTTATTAACTATTGACTATTCAATGACCACAACCAAAAAATCCCTTATATCAATGGAAACATCTTGACGACTAAAATCCATCGAGAAGATATTTGATGCAAAATAATATGAGTTATCAAGTCAAAATTCCCTTGAAAGATCAGGGTAGCCCCTTGTGCTACTTGGGTTGACATCTATGACAACCACTGATCAACAATCTCCCCCTTTGGCATTGATGGAAACAAAAGTACTCCCCTACGATCATGAAACCTCTTCCTACTGCCTTCTCTCCCCCTTTGTCATCAATGGAAAAGGGTAACTTCCCCTGACAAACAACCATCCTGTGGACCTGTACACCTCCACTCCCCCTTTCTATTCGAGTAGATAAGAGAAAGAGTCTAATGAAAACTTGGGAGAATCCAAAGCTTTTGGTGAAGATACACAAATGCTTCACGAGGTAATGGTTTGGTAAATGTTGGGTCCCTATAATACTAGTGATTACCCCATTACTATTGTAGTTGTATCCCTTATTAATATTGTTGTGCCCCTATTGTCCCCATATTGTTATTACTGTGCCCCATAGAATCCCTCTATTGTTATTTTTGTGGCTTTATATCATTATTGTTAGGTCGGCTGGGTTATAATGTGACTCCTTAGACTCCTATATATAGAAAGGAAGTTTTGTCATTTGAATCATACAAGAATTTCTCATTTGTGTAATGTAAAGGAGGTTTCCCCCTCAAAGAGGCTGAATTCTAAGGCGTTGATATCTCTTTTCTATCTTTTTGTGAGCTGGTTTCATAACATTTGGTATCAGAGCTTTGGATTCTAGGGTTTCGCTGCTCCAAACAGGTCATCGTGGAATTTTCACTATATCTTTTTTTCTGCAACATTTCAGAAGCTAAAAAAAAACCATTTGAGAAGAAATCGTGTTGAATCTTGGGTCCAAATTTCAGAGGTTTTCGCACTATATTTGCGGAGATATGATCTGAGGAAGTTGGTCTTTTTGCAGACTCCTGAATTACATTCCAAATAGGTGACCTGGGGAAAATCGTCATAACTTTCTCTCTAAGCATCGAATTGAAATTTCGGAAGAAGGTATAGAAAGAGGACGGACCATAGTTTCTTTTATATATTTTTCATAGCCAAAGGTTGAAACAGTAACTCGTGGCATGTCGTACAAGTCCGCTCTACTGAACTAGTCTATAATCAGGTCATCTTGGGAGATTGTGCATAACTCTTCCTTAGAGAATCCAATTTGGATCAGACTGGTGGCATTGGAAAGAGGACATAGATGGATACTACAGGTTGCAATTTTAGAAATGGATGATCTGAAATTACAGAGATACATTAGATTCAATATCAAGCTTCTACAAAGTGAAAAAATGTGTGTAGTTTTTTTTAAATTTTTGCATAAGCTTGGTTTGAAAAATTAGTTTGAATCAGTAATTGATGCCCTGAGGAAAGAAAATGAAAACACCTAGTAAGCAACTTGAAATATCTAGCATGAATCATGAAGAAGAGGAAGAAATGCAACATAATATATCAAAATTACGAGACCAAGTGCAACAAGTGTCACTTGCACAAAAAGAAACAAAATCTAAGATGGATGGTTTAAGAAAAGATGTAGAAGCTAAGATGGATGGTTTAAAGAAAGGTGTAGAAGCTAAGATGGATTGTTTAAAGAAAGGTGTAGAAGCTAAGATGGATGGCATGGAAGCTAAGATTAATGGCATGGACGCTAAAATTGATGGCATGGATGATAAGATGGAAGAATTGAAAATAAATATGAATAAGTTGCTACAAGAAATGGTCACTAATGGTGAAAGGGTAGTAAAGAAAACTCATGATGAGAACAAAATAAATGTTAATCATGATTCCATAGACTCTAATGTTGGATCGAAGACCCACCATATTCTAAAAATCGATATGAGGAAGTTTGATAGCAAGGATCCCGCAACATGGATATTACAGATGGAGCAATTTTTCATTCTCAATAATGTGTAAAACACACAAAAGGTACGTATTGCAACTTTATATTTGGAACCAAATCAATTTGTATGGTATCAATGGCTTTGCTCTCGTAAAAAAATTATCACTTGGGAAATTTTTACGGAAGAATTGACAGCACATTATGAGGATATAAAAAACAACACTTTTTTTAGCCAATTGATAAGTCTCAAACAAAAGGGTTCAATAATGGAGCACATTGAGGAGTTCCAAAAATTGAACATAAGGGTAAAAAATATTCCAGAGGAGCATAGGATTTATGTGTTCATAAGGACTTTAAAGGATAGTATCCAACATGATGTTCGCCTTTGGGAACCTGATTCATTAGAGAAGGCATTCAGGTCAGCAAGAAAAATGGAAAGAAAAATTATGGAAACTAGGAAGCATACCACTCACAACTATAAAGATGGAAGTATTGTTGCCCCTAGTCTTCCACAACCTATAAGGTTGACACCACAGCAATTGGAAGAAAAAATAGCAAAAGGGCTTTGTTACAGTTGTGATAGCAAATACACTAAAGGTCATAAGTGTGCTGAGAAGAAATTATTCTACATAGATTGTGAAGAGGAAGAAAAAAAGGAACAAAGAGGTGTAATTGCACAATTATGTTCGCTAGATGTTTCCACATTGGAATCATCTATTTCTCCAGATCTCCAAAAAGTCTTGGACAATCATTCCAAGGTATTTGAGACTCCCAAAGGTCTCCCACCTATTCGTGATCATGATCATGCTATTCATCTGATTCCAGGAAGTGTTCCTCCAAACATCAGGCCGTACAGATATCCATATGCCCAAAAGAGTGAAATTGAACGTATGGTTGCAGAAATGCTAGAGGCTGGTATAATTCAACCGAGTCAAAGTTCTTTCTTTGCTCCAATATTATTGGTGCACAAGAAGGATGGATCATGGTGCATGTGTCCGGATTATAGGGAGCTCAACAAGCTCACTATTAAAGATAAGTTTCCCATTCCTGTCATTGATGAATTACTGGATGAATTACATGGATCAATTTACTTCACCAAGTTGGATCTTCATTCAGGATATCATCAAATCAGAATGAAGATTGAAGACTAAAGACATTCCGAAAACAACATTTAGAACTCATGAGGGTCATTATGAATTTTTGGTCATGCCTTTTGGCCTTACCAATGCACCTTCAACATTTCAAGGTTTGATGAATTCCATTTTCAAACCATTCCTTAGAAAATTTGTGTTAGTATTTTTGATGATATACTAATCTACAACAAGTCTTGGAAGGATCATGTTGAACATGTTGATAGGGTGCTACAACTATTGGAGGAGAAACAATTATATGCAAAAAGATCCAAATGTTTCTTTGGAGTACAAGAGGTGGAATATATGGGTCATATTGTATCTCATGAAGGAGTTAAGTTAGACCCTAGTAAAATTAAAGCCATTAAGGAATGGAAAATCGCCACATCCATAAAGAATCTGCGAGGATTTCTCGGGTTGACAGGGTATTATCGCAAGTTTGTTAAGAATTATGGGAGAATAGCAGCACCTCTAACAACATTATTGAAGAAAGATGCATTTTCATGGACTCTAGAAACAACAAAGACCTTCGAGCATCTTAAAGTGGCAATGTGCCAAGCACTAGTTTTAGCTACACCAGACTTCACAAAAACCTTTATTGTGGAATGTGATGCTTCAGGAAATGGAATTGGTGTTGTTTTAATCCAAGATGAAAGACCCATTTCTTTTGAAAGTCGTCTCATCAAGGGAAGGTTTTTACACAAAGCTATTTATGAGAAGGAAATGTTGACAATACTCCATGCACTTAAGAAATGGTGACCCTACCTAATGGGAAGACACTTCAAGGTAAAAACGGATCATGATAGCCTTAAATACTTTTTAGAACAAAGATTATCCTCTGAAGAGCAACAAAAGTGGGTCACAAAGATGTTGGGTTATGACTTTAAAATCATCTACAAAAAAGGGAAGAAAAATGTGGTGGTAGATGCACTCTCAAGAAAGGATGAGGATGTGGAAGCATTTTTGTGCGCCATTTCTATTATCCAACCAGATTGGATAAACAAAACAAGGGAGGAATGGAAGAATGACGAAGAAGTGCGGGCACTTGTTCAAAAGTTACAACAAGACTCCAGTACTTCTGATACATTTAGCTGGAAAAATTATTCGCTATGGTACAAAGATCGCTTATACCTTTATAAGAATTCCCAGCTGAAACAAAAGATTCTTATGGAATTGCACACTTCTCCCTTAGTGTAGAAACTTTTTCTACAAATCATCTAGCTCCGATACCATGTAGACATTTTGAATAATTTAACACATATTCACAGAGATTATCCTGATCATACAATTATAAGCGGAACATGTATAATACATAATCTCCTCTACGTTGATCATCAATTTACAGAAGCAGAAACATTCACAGGCACACACAGAAGCATCAATCAAACTCATAAACACAGTATGTATCCCGGGGAAAGCATCTCGCTAAAAACCCCACACTATCCGTATATTATATTGATTTAATCATGTAACAATACAAAGAATAATACTTCTCACAAGTATCTCCACCTGTTACACACAATACAGCTCAGATCTGATCTCCAAATCTCTTCCACTGCTTGCCTGCCTCCGCTGCTCAATACCTGCTCAAGAACTGATGAGAATTGCTTCCCAAACTCATTTTTCACCTGCAAAATAGTCACTCACTCTTTGTGGACGTGATCAAAGGCTAAAATGTGGGCCAAATACGTGAGAAAACTCATTGGCATACTCAATCCCTTGATTGTGAAAGATCTGATGCACAACTATAGTCACAACTGATAGCAATCTGATTCTCTACCACTTGTCCCTGTTGAACTGAACATGCACTGACATGCAACTGAGTTAACTGATGTATTCTTTAGTTGTATTATGAGTTAATAATTAGTTTAACAACTCATCATTAGTCTATCTGCAGTTAGACTAACTACAACTAGTTTAACTAAGTCAAACTGAACACAACTCCATCAACTGTACCTCCAGTCCACTAAACTCAACTCACTTGAGTTCTAACTGAAGTCCTGCATGCAAATATTAGTCATCCCATAGGTAACCACGTATTTCCTTGTGGGATCTGCATGTACCACATCTATAGCTCATTCTGAAGTGCTCCAAGAGAATAAGATCAAGTTTATAGTCCAAATATTATTATGAGACAATAATATTTGACTTTTCTATTTTTGACAGCCAGTCTAAAAATAGACTTTGATCACTCACATTGTGATCATTCACATTTTGATAAAAAAATAGAAGTCCATCTATTTTTCCCAACTTGACCAATCATCCATAAACAACAACCTGCAATCCATAGACATGATCCATATGTCTAAAAATAGACATAGTCTAAAAATAGACTTGCGCCAAAAATAGCCTGCGGGCCCACTTAGTGAAGGCGACTCTTTTCACTAAGCTCCATCATCTTGTTGTATTCTCAACAAGCATTTCTTGTTGCACACTTTTCAACACTCCCTCTCAACAAGAAAGGCTTCCTCTCAAACCCGATCCTGTAACTCTGGAATGTTCTCCATGCAACACATCTGGCTGGTCCACTTGCTCTGTCATCAAAGTCTCTGACTGCTATTGCCTCTGTCGACTGAAACTCTGCATCTCTGTGCTCTTCAGTATCTGACTACTCTAGCCTCTGTCACTTTGATCTCTGACTGCATCCGTGCTGCTGCTGGTTCTATCTCCCAGCATTGCATCCGCACTGCACCTCCCAACTGACCTCCCTGTTGGGATAGAAACACCCTCTGATGCTGAAGCTCTACCTGCTGCTGACAAGTGCTCCCTCTCTGACATCTGCGCTACTGCAACATCTCCATGCATCTTGCACCATTGCACACCTCTTTGTGCCACCTAGCACTGTGCAAAACACTTGTGCCTCTCGCATTACTACAGCTTGCTAGCTATGCGCTGTCCTGGGATTCCCTGCACTGTCGCTCTCTCTGCCGCTCCATCCACATCTGTCTCTACCCAATCAGTCAGTTCCTGCTACTACACATCGTGGCTCCCGTAGCAAGGTCTCATCCAAGAGGTTGGGTACCTCAAGGATCCTGCCCCTCCTCCTTGGGACAATCAATCCACATCACCCCACCTCCTACCTAGAGGTATGGCTGCATGCGATCCCTCAACCCACCTGGCTCGAAGTTTCCCCTACTGGAGGCCTCTGGATGAGTAGATGTCTCTACTCTATCTCCTCTCAGCTTCCCCTTTTGTGGCTCCTCCACAACCTCCTGAAGTTGCTGCACCAATCGTGGCTCCTCCACAATCGTCCGAGACTTCTTCTGGCTCTGCATGTTGAGAGGTAATATACACTCCCTCTCAACCACCAAGTCTCCATCATTGGCCTCGCTGCTCAAGGCTTTGCATGCATCTTGAACCTCAAGAGCATACAGGTTCTTGACCCGTGAACCAATCTGCTTCACCTGTCTAGTGATGATGTGTCTAAGGAAAACCTTTCCCTTACTAAAGACCACATCATAGCCTCTGTCTTCCAGCATCGCAATCGACACCAATTTTCTCTTCAGTCCTGGTACATACTTGACATCGGTCAAGGTAAGGCGAGCTCCATGCTCCCTCTGAAAAATAACCGTGCCTACACCTGAGACACTATACTTCTCATCATTACCCATCCCTATGAGTATCTGGAGATCTTTCTCCTCCAAAGTACTGAACAAACTTTTGTCACCGATCATGTGGAAAGAAGCTCCACTGTCAAGAAACCAACCACTTCCCATCATGGATGAAACCATGCATGCGAAGAGTGTGAAGTCCAACTCAAACTGTGAAGCAAGTGAGGCTGCCTCACCTTCAGATCCTTCCCCGGATCCCTTCTTGGGCTTCTTCTTTGGGCAATTAGTAGCATAATGACCCAACTCATGACAACGAAAGCATCTCACCTTCGCCTTGTCAACCTTCTTCCCATCATTGGAAGAACTGGATTCGGAAAGAGAAACCTTCTCCTTCCCCTTCTTCGCCTTACTCGCTAAGGCACAGTTCTCCTCATCCTGCATGGATGAAGAACCATCTCTGGTGCTCCGTCTAATGTCCTCCTACACAAGATCTGACCAAAGTCTCTCCCATCCTGGCAGTTTCTCCCTTCCATTCACCGAATCCTGGTAGCTATGCCAACTCTTAGGAAGGTTAAGGAGTGCTAGACTCACCATCCTCATCTGACAGTCACCCCCACACTTCCCAGCTCATCCCGGCATTGGGTGAACTTTGTGAGATACTGGGGCATACTGTCTCCATTCTCACATTGAATGTTTCTGAGTTTATCTCTTGATTTGGAATTAAATTCGAATTCCACCAGCTCAAAACTCAACCGCTTCCGATCTAAAATTTGTGAGAACAAAGTATTTCTTGTACAGAGATCGACTGTATGGGCATTCACTGGATATCTCACCTTCCAAAAGAAGGATGAATCCAGAGCCTACCTGGCCCGATTACAGACTCTGTCTGAAGAAATAAATTGTAAACACTTTCTAAATAGTAGATCTGATGATCAATCCTCGCTTGATATCCTGTAAAAATCTCTTCTACAAATCAAGCAGCTCCGATACCATGTAGAAACTTTTTTTACAAATCATCTAGCTCTGATACCATGTAGAAATTTTGAATAATTTAACACATATTCACAGAGATTATCCTGATCATACAATTATAAGCTGAACATGTATAATACATAATCTCCTCTACGTTGATCATCAATTTACAGAAGCAGAAACATTCACAGGCACACACAGAAGCATCAATCAAACTCATAAACACAGTATGTATCCCGGGGAAAGCATCTCGCTAAAAACCCCACACTATCTGTATATTATATTGATTTAATCATGTAACAATACAAAGCATAATACTTCTCACAAGTATCTCCACCTATTACGCACAATACAACTCATATCTGATCTCCAAATCTCTTCCACTGCTTGCTTGCCTCCGCTGCTCAATACCTGCTCAAGAACTGATGAGAATTGCTTCCCAAACTCATTTTTCACCTGCAAAATAGTCACTCACTCTTTGTGGACGTGAGCAAAGGCTAAAATGTGGGCCAAATACGTGAGCAAACTCATTGGCATACTCAATCCCTTGATTGTGCAAGATCTGATGCACAACTATAGTCACAACTGATAGCAATCTGATTCTCTACCACTTGTCCCTGTTGAACTGAACATGCACTGACATGCAACTGAGTTAATTGATGTATTCTTTAGTTGTATTATGAGTTAATAATTAGTTTAACAACTCATCATTAGTCTATCTGCAGTTAGACTAACTACAACTAGTTTAACTAAGTCAAACTGAACACAACTCCATCAACTGTACCTCCAGTCCACTAAACTCAACTCACTTGAGTTCTAACTGAAGTCCTGCATGCAAATATTAGTCATCCCATAGGTAACCACGTATTTCCTTGTGGGATCTACATGTACCACATCTGTAGCTCATTCTGAAGTGCTCCAAGAGAATAAGATCAAGTTTATAGTCCAAATATTATTATGAGACAATAACATTTGACTTTTCTATTTTTGACAGCCAGTCTAAAAATAGACTTTGATCACTCACACTATGATCATTCACATTTTGATAAAAAATAGAAGTCCATCTATTTTTCCCAACTTGACCAATCATCCATAAATAGCAACTTGCAATCCATAGACATGATCCATATGTCTAAAAATAGACATAGTCTAAAAATAGACTTGCGCCAAAAATAGCATGCGGGCCCACTTAGTGAAGGCGACTCTTTTCACTAAGCTCCATCATCTTGTTGTATTCTCAACAAGCATTTCTTGTTGCACACTTTTCAACACTTAGGAGGGCACTCAGGATTTTTAAAAACTTACCATAGGGTTAAGAAGGAATTTTTTTGGGAGGGCCTTAAATCAGATATTCAAAAGTTTGTGGCGGAATGTTTGGTTTACCAACAAAATAAAGTTGAAACAATTAAGACATTGGGTCTATTACAACCTTTATCCATTCTAAGCCAATGTTGGGAGGAGGTTTCAATGGATTTTATCATAGGTTTACCCAAGTCTGAGGGAAAGAGTGTCATCATGGTGGTAGTTGATAGACTTACCAAGTATACACACTTTTGTGCATTATCACATCCATTTAAAGCAAGTACAGTTTCTACTGCATTTATGGAAACAATTCAAAAGCTACATGGAAACCCAAAGATTATTATAACTGACAGAGATCCCATTTTCACTTAAAATTTTTGGACAGAATTATTTTCTTGTCTTAGTACTCAGTTAGCTCATAGCTCATCTTATCATCCTCAATCTGATGGGAAAACTGAGATAGTAAACAAATGTTTGGAAGGATATCTTCATTGCTTTCTATATGATAAACAGACATAATGGGTCAAATGGTTGCCTCTGGCTGAATGGTGGTATAACACTTCCTTCCATACAACAACAAAAATGACCCCATTTATGGCACTTTGTGGATATCAGCCACCATCCATCACATCAGATTTAAGAGAAAATTCTAAGGTTCAAGCAGTGGAACATCACATCAAACATCAACAACAAGTCCTCCAACTCTTAAAGGATAACCTCGTGTTGGCACAAAATAGAATGAAACAACAGGCAGATCAACATCGCAGCGAAAGAAGTTTTGATGTAGGTGATTGTGTATTCCTACGACTACAACCATATAAGCAAATGTCCCTCAAGCAAGCTAAGAAGGATAATAAATTATCACCAAAGTATTATGGTCCGTATAAGGTGTTGCAAAAGATTGGTACTATGGCATACAAATTGGAGCTTCTTGCAGCTTTTCGATTGCACCCAGTTTTCTATGTTTCATGTTTAAAGAAGGTTATAGGCAACAACCTCCCAGTTTAAACAATATTGCCAGAATTTGACGAGGAAAGAAAAATTATATTGGAACCAGAAGCAGTCATAGAAATAAGAACTCGACAATAACAAAATCGATCACTTTCGGAGTATCTTATCAAGTGGAAGAACTTATCCGCTAAAGATTCCACATGGGAGGATGAGAATTTTATACAAAAGCATCCAGAACTACTCAAGCGTTGAGGACAACACTTTTTTGAAGGAGAGGGGCATGTTGGGTCCCTATAATACTAGTGATTACCCCATTACTATTTTAGTTGTATCCCTTATTAATATTGTTGTGCCCCTATTGTCCCCATATTGTTATTACTATGCCCCATAGAGTCCCTCTATTGTTATTTTTGTGGCTTTATATTATTATTATTAGGTTGACTGGGTTATATTTTGATTCCTTAGACTCCTATATATAGAAAGGAAGTTTTGTCATTTGAATCATCCAAGAATTTCTCATTTGTGTAATGTAAAGGAGGTTGCCCCCTCGAAGAGGCTGAATTCTAAGGCGTTGATCTCTCTTTTCTATCTTTTTGTGAGCTGTTTTCATAACAGTAAATATGTAAGCAATTTGTTCCTTTGTTCCTGTTAGTGCTTGGAATTCACCTAGGCTGAGATAGACAAACTCTCAAGGCTACATCAAACCATTTCACCTCGTAGCTAGCCCTACGAGGTATGAGAAGGCTCTCTCGGGTCAGATTTGATAGATATTTCAATATGATTAGGCTGACCAATTAATAATAAAGATTTTAGGCTAGTAAATTGATAAGGGGGTTTATTTAATGATTTTTTGGGGTTTTTGGTGGCAATTGGTGGAAGTGCAATTCAAGGTGCGGGGATTGAGCACAGTTTTCACAAGGGGATCTAAGGGGCAAGGTAGGAATGAGTGCTGATGCCTTAATTTGAGATGGATGATCAGAGATGATAGAGGAGAAGCTAAAGAGGGCAAACACACAATTCGAATCCTCTCTAGACAGTAGAAAACATTAAAATTGAACAAACTAAAAAGCTGAGCATGTCAAAACATGAGTTCAAACTTTACCACTTCATCTGTCCAATTTAGAAGCATAAGAGAGATGTGAAACACATAAACAAACTTACAAGAACATGTAGAGAACACACCATCAACAATCAGATCCACAAGAATCCTCAAAGATGTCTGTAAAACCCTGGCTTTCCTTGCCTTCAATTGCATAAATAGGTGCACAATATACAATAAAGCTTCCTTACACAAGAGTCCAACCATGAAAATGAGAAGTAGAGAGCATAATATAGACCATCTAGACCATCTAACTCCTTTCCCCACCTCTAGGGGTCGAGCTCAGCTTCCTAGGAGCAGTTTGAACTAATTCTAAACTAAGAACTAGAAAATAGGCAGCCAAACAACTTGCCTCTATTACTTAGCTAACTCATCCATGCATTAATTTTTCACTTTTTACATCATGGAAGCTTCTAGAAGGGTAAAGAGAGATAAAATCTATCAAAGTGCCATGAAAATATTACATTTATCCATCATCTACAAGTAAAAATGGTCAACCATAGTCAAAACAATGTTTTTTGACAAAAAATGTGAATTCTGGCAAATCTGGAAGTTCTGGTCGCGCCCCTTCACAGCTGTTTTTGAGTGGGTTTCACTGGTCCAAATCAGGTGCAAGATGGCTCATTGGAAAGCTTGGCCTATCTACTTTCCATCCCAAGTGGAATTTATGAATTTGGAGTTGTTTTGACCCCTCAAAAGTCAATTCTCCCAAGGTCACTTTCTGCAACTCAAAAAGTGGGCAGAAAGTCATTTTTTTGATGTATTTTGAGCTTTTGGAGGCTCAAATCTCAAAATCAGGCTTCTCCCAAGTATTGGTAATTTTTCTCTTTGCATGCCCTTTCCAAAAATGCCAAGTTTTCAAAATTCCGAGCAATCCTCCAAAATGGTCGCGCGCGGGGCGCGACCATTTCATGGGCAAAAACCTGTAAATTGCACAAAAAATTCACAAATGACAAAATTTTCTCCAAATTTCTTGAAATTTGGGCTGGGAGTCCCCAATCAAGTACCATTCTCAGTCAAAGAGGCTTTGGCCAAATTTTGGAGTGGATCGGGCGTTTTCCTTCGTTTTTGTGCTTTGGCCAACCGTCCTTGGAGCACCTTCGTTCTCGCCGGTATTTTTGACATTTCTCTCAAACCATGACACCTGTGTAAAAAGTGAAAGAGTTTTTTCTTCCTTGGCATGTTGTGGACAAAAACCTCTCTCAGTTTTGCAAAATTCATCTTTGATTGCTCAGAAACAGCTTTTGAGTGAAACTTGTCTCGATGTGTGAAACAAGGGATTTTGTCGAAATGGAGCGAAATGAAGGGGATAGGGGGCTTCTAAATTCTTGGGGAAATTTTTGGGAGTGGGGAGGGATGTTAGGAAGCAGGGGAAAGTGGAATCTCAGAGATTGAGTGAGGGGAAGGGGTCGAAAAGGGCAAAACACAGGCCAAACCTAGAAAATTGCCAGGTTGTAGCTAGAAACTAGGGTTTGTGCAAAAATGAGGAATTTGGCGGATCTAAGGGATGGGAAGTGTTTTTTAAGGTACTTTAAGGATAGGGGAAGGTGTATGAACATCAGGAAACAAGTTTTGCCGATGATTTGACCATCCAAGAGAAATTGCCTTCAAAACCCTAGGAGAGGGAAATGACCTTGCCTGGGTGGCAACTGAAGCATGGACCAGGTGTAAAATGACTCATTAGACACTGACATGACAATGAAAACCCTCTGAATGATGATAGGCTCAGCTGAATGATGACATGGACTGACATTTGGGCAAACCCTAGACCTAATGCCTAGTGACCAAATTTTGCTTGAAAACTCTTTGAAATGACAAAATTTGACTTTGAAACTCTGAGACCACTTTGTAAGAGCATATTTGATCACTGTAGGAAGGCTGGAAAGACTGACACTAACAGTTCCAACATATTCAAGCTTGATATTCTTTTCAGTGACCTGCTCTCTAACGAAATGATATTTCATTGAAATGTGCTTCCTTTTGGAATGCATTACAAGATTCTTGGAGATATTGATGGCATTATTGTTATTGCAAAACATGGGAATAGGCTCATCAAACTTGACTTGAAGATCTTGCAAAGTTTGCTTCATCTAGAGAAATTGTGTACAACAAGCTGTTGTTGCGATATATTTTGCTTATGTTGTGGATAACGAAATTGAAGATTGCTTTTTACTTAACCATGAAATAAGACAACCACCTAGATAGAATGTTGCTCCACTGGTACTCTTACGATAATCAACGTTTCCTGCCTAATCTGCATTTGTATAATCTTGGATAACCATATCATTTCCTTTGGGATACCATAGAACATATTGTTTTGTGCCCTTAAGATATCGAAGAATTCTTTTGGAGACAATAATATGAGATTCTTTTGGTGCTGCTTGGAATCTTACTACTTGTCGAATTTTCTGCATCACATCAGGCTTGGAGGCTTTCACATATAGGCGACTACCAATCATGGATCTATACAACCTTTGGTCCACATCCTTTGACGAATATTCTAAGCTTAACTTGCAACCTGTTATCATGGGGGTGAGTACTGGCTTGCAATCTTCCATCTGGAATTTTTTGAGCATTTCCTTGATGTACTTGGTTTGATATATGAATATTCCTTTATCCTACTAAGAAATCTGAAGCCCCAAAAAGTATGTCATCTCACCAAGCATAGACATTTCAAACTCACTTTGCATTTTTTTGGCAAAGTCTTTACTTAATCTGTCATCATGCTTCCAGAGATTATATCATCCACATATATCTGGATAATCATTATATTATCTCGATCCACTTTCACATAGAGATTTCTTGTCAGCACTTCCTTTCTTGAATTTGTAATACTTCAGCTATTCTTGTGTCATATGTTGTTGCAGACACTCCTCATCTTCAAATTTCTAGGAGTCGATAAGCTGAATTGTTCAGAATAGTGTGTCATTTAATGGATTGTCTTGACTTGAGTCATTAACCGAAGCAACTGTTGATTCCTCACAATCCATTATGAATCGTGAAAGCATAACTGTTGGGACCTTATTGCCTTCTTTCTTTTCTTTCTCATCTTGTACTTGTTCATCCTGTACCTGTTTTCCTTTCCAAACCTTCTTATTTTCGTCATCAAGATTTTCATTCATGGTTGATTCCATATTGTACTTGCAGTTACGAGCTATGTGTCCATAGTTATGACATTTGTAACATTTGATGTTATTCATAGAAGATTCCATTTGGTGTCTATCTCGTGATCCTGAAAATTTGCTTCTAGGGTTTTGCCGATAATAGTTTTACCTGTCTGGAACTTCACAATCCCTAGCCATATGTCCAAAATTATTACATTTGTAAAACATTTGACATCATCTCTCAAATGATCATATATGTTGATATTCTCTTGAGTTCTGGAATATCCATTTCTGAGAGATCTCTTGGAATTATATTCATTCCAAACATACATGCAACATTCTGCAGCTCTATGTCCAAACCTTCCACATGAATGACAATGACCATAAAATATAGGTTGATACCTGGGGGGAAATATTCTTCAAGCAATTTTCTTCCAAGGTTCTTCCTATGAGTCTTGATCTCTCGATCTAGCTGGGAGATCTACCTGCTTGGTAGATTTTGCATATCCATCTTCTTTAGTTGTCATAGAAGGACTTGATTCCTTTTTGAATTTTTCTTTGTAACTAAGACCAGTCTTGTCGCTTCATGATCACTGGTTGCTGATGAGTTCATCCAAATTCTTTGAGTTGTTGGCATAGTTTTGAAGAGTTTTTCCATTTTTTACTTCCTTTTGTAAAGAAACGATCTCAACTTCCAATGCTTCTCTTTCCTTGTTTCTTTCCTTTAATTATTTCCTGAGCGATTCTCCAATTCATTTGTATTCTTTAACCTTGATTTTAAGAATATTTAGGACCTGTTCCCATTCTGTCTTTAATTTGTCTTCAAGATTTTTGACATGCTTCTTCTCAGCCTTGAGCTCTTTGATAACCCTGATCACTTTGTTTTGAAATTCAACCTCAGGCATTTCTTCTTCTTCATCTCCTTCTTTGTCAGGTGCCTCTTGCCTATTGTGCTTGGCCATAAACAATACTCTTCCGTTGAATTCTTCTTCATTATCATTGTCTTCTTCGGATGAGGAGCTATCTTCTTTGGAGAAGAAAATTTTCTTAAACCATTTCTTCTTCCCTTGCTTGTTTAACTTCCTAGGACTTTTCTTTCCTTTCGTAACAACCTCAATTTTGTGAGGACAATTGGCTACAAAATTCCCAACCTCACCACAACCAAAACATACTAATGGAAGTTTACCTTTGAATTTTCCTGTACCTTTTCTCATTTTCTGCATGAAATAGGCAAACTCTTTATCTGGGACTTCTTCTTCATCTTCTTCCTTTTCCTCATCCTTATAATTGCAAGTTTTTGCTTTCGGAGTCTACTTGTCCTTACTATTCTTCTTGGATACAGAAAATGCTATTTCTAAGTGAGGTGTGCCATCCTCTTCTTCAATCCTCATTTCATATGATGTAAGAGTTCCATGCAATTCATCTATGCTAAGATTGATTAGATTCGATCTATCTTCCAAGATAGATACCTTAGGGTTGAATCTTGTTGGTAAGGTTCTGAGGATCTTTCAGACAACAATTTTCGTTTCAACAGGTTCTCCCAAATATTCCAATGTATTTGTTGTTTCATCAACGTGCTGAAAGTATACAACAATATCTTCATCTTCCCTCATTTTGAGTTGCTCAAATTTTGCCCTGAAAATTTGAAGCTTTGCTTCTTTCACCTTTGAGTCACCTACATATATATTTTCAAGCTTGCCCCATACCTCTTTAGCAGTTTTGAAATTCAATACCTTAAGATAAAAAAATTCGATAAGCCCTCCAATAATAAGATCTTTAGCCTTTGCATCATAGACCATATTTTTATTACCTTGTTCATCTTGGGTTAGTGTGAAGCCTTTGCCAACGATTTCCCATACTTCGTATCCTTGTGCCAACAAATGAACCTACATTCTTCCACTCCAAAGTGCATAGTATACTCCATTCTTAGTAAACAAAGGAACTCTATTCTTAGTATACTCCATGATCTCCTTCTAGTTGTTAGACTGCTATTGAAGGAGCCAAGCTTTGATACTAATTGTTGGAAATACTAGGTGGGGGGGGTGAATCAATATTCCTTATCAATTAGCACTTTTAAATATTTCAAAGCATTAGTTAACCTTCAATTATTATTAATGTTTAAGTAGTAATAACAGTAAATAAAAGAACACAATAGGCACAAGAATTTTAGGTGGAAAACCCCCTTTGGGTCAAAAATCACTAAATGCTTTTCTAATAAATTCTTTAATCTTTAGCCCCAACTGAATGAAAACAACAACTTCCTAGAATTCTAGAAAAAAATTCTTCTCGAGCTCCCACTGGAAGGATGCCCCAACGCCCTGTTTTTTTTTAGTAATCAATTGAATGGATACCCCAACACCCTAGACCAACCTACCAACCTGAAGTGTTCACAAGCTCCAACTTGCAGGGAACTTCATGCATCTGCCTAGCACCTCCTTGCCACCCTATAATGACTAGAATGAGACAAAAGTGTGGATTCCCGTACCAGTGACAATGATCCATGATACAATATGATTTACAATGATTTTGACCGAACACCCAATCACACTATGACTTGCAACCCAACCATGACATCATCCCAACAAAGACTACTATACCTCCCAACAATGCCTTTTCGGCTATAGGAAGATTGATTCTTTTACAATAATGACTCTTCCAATGATGACGCTTTTACAAATGAATCTTTTACAGCTTTACAATGATGACTCTTGGCCTTGACACTTCTTCATGATATACAGATGATTGTCATGTATTTACAGGATGTCCCGCTGCAATGCTTCCTTTGATTTGATACTTCAGCTCTTGAATGGTCACTTGATGTTGTCCTTAAATCTTCTTCTACCTGCATGCAAATTTTCCCAGCGAAACTCAGTCTCAAAAGGAAAAACAAAATACCCTTCAACTTACCTCTGCCCGAAAAACTAATGTAGGTGCATAATAATGAATAATACAAATACAAATTACAATGTGTACCTGAAATGTTCTTGTCACTTTTGTTGTTGACTTGTTGCAGTAGTAGAGAAAGATTCCTACTCTTGATATAGCCCTAGACTCTATGCAAGACTATATCCAAAACTGACCTAAAGATATATACAATAGAAACTGATGACAAACCCTAGACTTGTGATGAACCAAGTTCTAAGTACAAAACTAGATACCATTCTATCAACTATGACAAGACAAGTAACATGAACTTACAACATCATATAGATTTAGCAGACTTGGTGTAGCATCAAATGTGTAGTATCAAGAAAAGGACATCCGAAATGTGATATCAAAACTAACTGTGACATATAGAGACATAAAGATATAACCGAGACCCTGTATATACTTAAGTTGTCTTGCAAAAACATATGTCAGAGATGATAATCAAAATTGAAATGTAAACACTTAATCATACATACCTTTCTATAGGGACTTACCCTTGACTATTGATGTGTGGTCCTTACCGCAGTGATCCTTGAATGCATGATTTTCTTGCCTTCTAGGAGCTCGATATTGAATCTGTTGTATATATGTAATTTTGAATCCCCAGGGTTTGAAATTTCGCTTTGTGGTAGCCCTATGAGTCCGCTTTGCAACGTCGTAGGTCTGATCAAGATTGGATTCTTCATGAAAGAGTTATGCCCAATCTCCCATGATGAACTGATTGTAACCTAGTTCCATAGAGCGAACTTGTACGAAGTTCCATGTGTCACTGTTGCAACCTTCAGCCCTGAAAATACTACTCAACAAACTGTAGTTTGTCTGATTTCTGTGACTATTTACAAAATTTGAATCCAATTCTTAGAGAGAAAGTTATGACGATTTTCCCAACGTCCCCTGTTTGACATGGAATTCGGGAGCTTGCAAAAATCCTAATTTCCTCAGATCATATCTCCAAAACTATATCAAACGAAGATCTGAAATTTGGTCACGAGGTTCACCAAGATTTCGACTCAAATGGGTTTTAATTTCAGCTTTTGAAGCTTCACAGAAAAAAAATTTATAGCAAAAATTCCACAATTCACTGTTTGAAGCCACAAAATCCCTTATATCAACAGAAACATCTCAACGAGTAGAATCCATTGAGAATATATTTTACGCAAAATAATATGAGTTGTTAAGTCAAAATTCCCTTTTAATATTGGGGTAGCCCCTAGTGCTGCTTGGGTTGACATCTATGACAACCACTAATCAACAAGTATTGCCAATGACGATGAAGGTTACTTTGTGTAGTGGAAGTACCTCCCTCACTAAGATGGAGTGTTGATTTGTGTAGCTTGGGAGGTACTCCATAACCCTATTTGACATGTTTGTGAAAAGTTTGACCACAAAAGAGGTTTTTTGGCGAAGTACCCAAGCCTGGGGTTTTTCACCCAAACATGTCGGTGCGAAACCAAATTAAGAAATTAATATGTATTAATTATTGGAAGTGTAACACCCTTAAAGGACTAAGGAGGACCTAAGACAACAATGAGGTGGAAAAATCAAATGGAAGAAACCCTTGTATTAAGTTAGCTAGGCTTTCATGGTGAAAATTCAAGTCAGTTAGGCTTGTGGAGAGACCCCTTGAGGGCTAGGTGTTCCCCTCATAAGAAACTATATAATGGAAAGAGGTGAGACTTATTAAATCATATCCAAAAGTGAAATTAATCAATAGAAGACTACACAAGAGTGTCATAGACCTAGAGGAGCTAGATGGAAGATGAAGGGGGATGGGAATGGAGTCATTCTTTTAAGTTATGGTCTAGCTAAGTTAGGAGATCTATAGGATGAGTTTGCAAGTGGATATTTTGGTCATAGTTTGGTTTTCATGTCTATGTGGTAACCCTATGATCAGGATGAATGAAAACATTTTCTAAAGAGAGGGCCAATACCCTTGTTGAGGCCAGAATACTAATACTAGCTCTTGGTACAATGAAGGTTTTTTCAGAGGCTAGAAGGGAAAGCATTGCCGTGTTTGAGGCTTTGTCATGTGACCAAGATAACAAAAAAGGGTTTGAGATGTATTGGTCATAGAAGAGTATGTTTGGGACAAGAATATTTGTTATAGTTCATGCCCAGATCCAAGGAATGTTAGAGACTATGCCATGCCTCTAAACAAGTATGCTTATGGTATTAAGTTTGATGTAATCTCCAAATTAGAGGTTTTTTCCTAGGGTTTAGGATAAAGGGTTGATTCCCTAGTTCATGGTTCCTTCAATGGTGTGTTACCCTTAAAGGAGTGTCCTAAAACTCTATGTAAAAATCGCTCAAGAACATGCATAAAATGGAGGCTGACAACTTATGTGAATTAAGGTATGACCGCACTATTGTAAGGGTAGTCCGATCTTCAAGAGGGAAATATTTAGCCTCAGAATACGTACTATGAAGTGAGAATATGGGATAGTGAGAAGGGATCACATAGTGAAGGAGGAGGATGCTTTTTCATAGGTGATGAACAGTTGTGTATGGAAGCCCTAGATCACTCAATGACTGGACTATGTGTGGGTGGTTTTGGAGGCTCTAAGGAGAGTGGAAAAAAGGGATGATTTGTCATGGTATGAGGGCAGATCTACTAGGCCCTAGGATCAACATTCTGAAGTAGCTTGAAGGTTGAAAAATGGGAAGATATGGAGGGCCTTATGACAGTGATGTTGGAGTAGCTAAGACAATGTATGAGAGCAGTTGAGTTTTGTTCACAAACAAAGTTGTGAATGATTCTTCTCATGGGAAAGTATGTAGTGGATAGAAGCCCCAAGTTAGGTCACCTTTCGAGCAACAAGGAGATTGATAATGGGAATATCTAGAATACCTCATGTATAATGAGCCTTGGAGAAACGAATATATTGTTAGGAAGCATATTTGATGGAGCCCTAGTTCAGGAATTTGGTGTGGAAAATGACTTATATGAGGGAAGGTCCAAAATATACGTGAGAAAACATCTTAATGGAGCGAGAGCATTGGTAGTGGGAAGATCAGTGAGCCAAAGTTCAGTCATCTTCGAGCATCCAAGTGTGGTTTATAGTGGCAAGTTGAAAAACTTGATATGTAGCTGCAGTGATCAACAGATGGGGAGGAAATGTACCCGCCATATGTGTTTGAGGTACATGGAATGAAATGGCTGAGCATGTGCACCATCAACAAGTAAGTCAAGTGTTTCTTGTTTAGGGAATATTGGTGGTCATAATTGTTGACACCAAGCCCTAGTTGTGTCCTCTTATAAAAGTTGTATGTAAGGGCCATGTTTCCTAGTATCGAAACCCTAAGACTATTGTATTAAATTTTTGTAATATATCAAGTAGTGGGTTAAAAAGGTTAAATTTTTTCATGTGCATTAGTTGATTCATTGATGAATGATTTTCCATTGTGCAAAGTAGTAGCATTGAGGTATTTCAGTGTGCTTATGATCATAATTTTATACATATAGCTGAAGTGTCGTGGAAAAATAAACATGATATTAGAGAAATTTTGAAGGGCTAGTGCATTATAGCATGCATAGTGAAGCAACTCAAATGGAGCTCAGATTGTCTAGATCATGGGGCAAAGGGTTCAATTGAAGACATGGAGATGTGGTCTTCACAGGTTACATGGTGAGACGAGCTGGGAATTTCAGTCATTTGGTGGAGAACCTGGTGTGGAGGGTTGTAGATTGTGGACTTCCTATGACTTGTAATGGATCGTTGGGACATATCGAGGGTTCTTTGGCATGGAAAAGTTGAATTCATGTGATGTATGAGATATTGGCAAGATAACTTCTTCATTGGGAAGTGATGTTGTACAATTGAGATTGGAGGCATGTGCACATGTGGTGTTTGACCCAAGAGAATGAGATCACTTGCAAGGTTGGGTTGCGGTGGTGATGTGGCCTGTGTTCAACCACAACTTGGACTGACCTTATAGGACACAAGTTCAGTAGCAGTGTGAGCTAGTGAAGGTTGTGTAGACTTAGAGGGTGTCTAGATTCAGAGGGAGATGCCCCATGGAAGTTTGAATCTTTAGGTTATGACAAGATGAGGTAGAGGCACTACCAATGAGAGTGTGGTTCATTATACATGGTAGGTTGTAGTGGTCAATACCAGATATTGGGAGAGTATCGCTAATGACGATGATGGCTACTTCCATGGAGTGGAAGTACCTTGCTTGCTAAGAAGGAGTGTTGATTTTTGTAGATTGGGAGGTACTTCACAACCCTAGTTGATGTGTTTGTGAGAAGTTTGACCACAAAATAGTTTTATGGGATAAATACCCAAGCTATGGGCCTTGCACCCAAAGGTGTGGGCACGATACCAAATCAAGAAACTGTTTTTTCTTAATTGTTTCAAGTGTAGTACCCTTAAAGTACCAAGGAGGACCTAAGGCAACAATGAGGTGGTGAAATCAAATGGAAGAAAACCCTTGTCTTAAGTTAGTTGTGGTTTCATGTTGAAAAGTCAAGTCGGCTAGGCTTGAGGAGAGACCCCTTGAGGGCTATGTGTTTCCCTCATAGGAAACTATATAAAGGAAAGAGGTGAGACTCATTTGATCACATCCTAAAGGGACATTCATCAATAGAAGACTACACAAGTGTCCAACAGACCTAGAAGAACTAGTTGGAAGGTCAAGGAGGATGAGAATGGAGTTGTTCTTCTATGTTCTGGTCTAGTTGAGTTAGGAGATCTATAGGCCAAGTTTGCAATTGGAAATTCTAGGAATAATTTGGTTCTTATGTCTCTGTGGCAATCCCTGTGATTAGGTTGATTGAAAATAGTTGCGAAAGAGAGGGTCGAAACCCTTGTTGAGGACATAACACTAATTTGACTTAAGGATGAGTTAGATCTTGGTATAGTGTAGGTGTTTTAGAGGCTATAAGGGGATGTATTATCATGTTTGAGGCTCTATCCTATGACCGAGATAACAGTAGAAGGTCCGAGATGGATTGGTAAAAAAAAAATGTGTTTAGGCCAAGAATATATATAATAGTTCATGCCCATATCCAAGGAATGCTAGAGACTACACTGAGTCTCTAAAAATGTATGCTTATGGTCTTAAGTTTGATGTAATTACTAAGTTGGAGGATCTATCCTAGGGTTTATGACAAAGGGTTGATGCCCTAATCCAAGGCTCCTTCAATGGTGCGTTTCTCTTAAATAACCGTCCTAAAACATTGTGTAAAAATCGCTTAAGAAAAATGCATAAAATGGAGGCTGAGACACTATGTGAAGTAAGGAATTACCAAACTGTTGTGAGGGTAGTCTGATCTTCAAGAGGGCAATATTCAACCTCAAAATATGTACTGGTAAGTGAGTGGATGGGATACTGAGAAGGGCTCACATAATGAAGGGATAGGAGGTTTGTTTATAGGTGATGAACAATTGTGTATGGAATCCCTATATAAGTCAAGGAATGGATTGTGCGTGAGAAGTTTTGGAGGCCCTAAGGAGAGTGGGAAAACAACTGCTCCATGTCGCCACCCACGTCCGCTCCCTGTCATTTCTCCATCCAATCAACTATCGCCTATCCGTTGTTCATTCAATTCACCATCTCCCGTGAATTTATGTCCCAAAGACCCATTAATTAATCCCGTTGGATAATTAATGCAATTTTAACTGTTCATTCAACAACTCCGCTCCAATTTTTCCACTAAAAGCCTTGTTCCTCCATGAAAATAGTTACATAGTACATTCCTGTGACCAAATTGATCACTCACAATTTTCCTCCTTATAGCTCAAAGACGATCTGACACTTAAGCAAATATTTTGTCTTGTTTAGAAGAAAGCCGACATCCAGGCTCACTTGTCCCTTTTTCAGTCATACTATTTTACTATAAGCACCCCGTTTCAGACCAATTTTTCTATTTCCATCATTTTCAGTTTGCAAATTCATTTGATAAAATGCCTCCTAAGGGAAAAGAAGTTGCAGAAATACCAAATCCTCTTGTACATCTGCAGGTTGACTTCCACCATACCTCCCTGGTCAACAGGGATTGTAAAATCATTAAGAATTATTTTCAATAAGATTTATATGAAATTTACTGTTGGATGGAAGATCAATTAATTGATTAGATTGATGAAATAGGACTTTGGGACTCCCTCCATCCCCACTAAATTTTCTCTCAGATTCACAGAGCACCTGAATTTGTCAAGAAATGCCATGAATCCTATGATCCCAGCCAAATAGCAATCATTTCATCCACAGGATAAATCCTCTGTTTAATCAATGCTAAGCCCATTGAAAAGATGTTGCAGGCCCCTACTATTGCACCAAATCATCCTTTTTCTCATGAAAGCCTGATAGAAGCCTATTAGAAATTGGATTTTACTAAAAGATCCTAGACTCTTGAACTTTTCCTAGCCATTGATAGTCCTCTACCTAAAAGAAACCCTCCTTATGACTCATCTATGTTCCCTGATAGAACCAAGCAAATCAAGACTATTTTATCCCATTTTCTTGGTTATAACTCTGATCAATATGTTAATGACGCCATCCTAGGTTTCTTATCTATCTTTTCTACTGATTCCAAACCCACTGTTATTTATAATTTTAGCCAATTCCTAGTTGAAGTCATACATGAGCAATTTGTCCACTTTAACACTGAAGAAGCATTCAAGTATGCTTCAGTACTTGTATACCTTTTCATATATTTTCAGGGAGACAAAATTCCATTTACCCTATAGAAGCTAGATGAGGAAGGCAACCAACAATCCATGCTCTTTTGGACTACAATGGGAATGAAGGAGAAAGAAGAGTTTACCTATAAACAATTCATAGAATTTTTTATTCGTCCAACTATCAATCTTATGAGCAATACTCCAGTACTAAGAATTAGTGATGAGATTGTCAAAGTATTGTAGTTGGTCGACCAAGCCACAACATGATATTGGTATCTTTACCAAAACTACACAGAAATCAAGGTTTATGGTTGTGAGCTTCCACCCTACAAACTTCCCAAGGACCTCCCCATCAGAATCTTTGCATTGGAATATATTAGGCAAAGGTTAAATGCATATGAAGTGCACTTTGTGGTAGCAAAGAAGAAATCTCAATTCAACCTCAAAGCTCAGGTTGGTCCATTCATTTGCAATATCAGAGCAACAAGAGAAGAAGTAGATACGTCGCTAAAGGAAATGAAGTTTGGTCTCAGTTTCACTTGGTCTTATGACCCAATGGGAGTGATTTCTAAACTCAGGGTGGAAAACAAGTTTACAACATATCACCACACAGCTAGGCTAGAAATAGAACAATACAAAAAGCAGTTGGAGTGGACAAAGAAAACCATCCATGAAGCTGAAGAGCAGGAAATTTCCACTTCAAATGTGCAAACTCCACTTGCACATGAAAAGACATCTAAAAGAGCAAGTGAAGAACAATCATCCCCTACCACTGAAGCATCAAGCTAGGGCTTTAGGATTTTGAATAGGAAAAAGAGACCAAGGATCTCTGTGACTGTTGGTGCAACACATGAGTCTTAGAAAACCACATTTGACGGAATTGGAGAGACCATTCTCTATACACAATCTGGTGGACAATCTACCCAGTCCCCAACTCATTCCATTACTTCTCAAGAACAACAGATAATTCAGACTAGTGGAAGCATCTAGAAGGACAAGGAGGAGGACATCTTTCATGTTTTCAGTGAGATAAAAAAGAAGAATGAAAAGTTGAAGTTGAACACCTACACACAGTTTTGGAAACATTCCTCCAGCTCTAAGGCCAGACTTCTTTCAGTCTTTGACTCTGAGAAGGGTGAAATGCAGATGGATTTTCTGCAGGCTCAAATTCCATAGCCTAGGACTACTGCACATTATCAGAAACAGACCTCTTTTGAATTTAATGTAAAGGATGTGCATCCAATTGATCAAATTGAGATGAACAAACAAACCAGACAGATGATTTCTTATACTTTAACTCATACTGCTATGAGTTTGTCAAAAGTGCAGGTTACCTTAGAAAACATACAGTCACAACTCAAGTTGGAGAAAGTCTCCTCATTGGCAAAGGACACAAAGATCAAATATTTAGAAGATCTGGTGCTGAAGATGGGATATGATCCCTCCAACATAAATGCTACAAGAAGAACTTGTGAAGAAGAAAAATGCTGAGCTTTCAACATTAAGGAAACAACTCAAATTGCTAGCTTCTGAGGACCCAATGGCTAAAGAGATTAAAGAAACTGAAACTCAGAAGTCTGACATGATGAAGCTCATCATGGAACAAAATCTGCAGATAAAACAGATGGAAGAGTAGATGGAGAAATTGGTCAAGGAGAAAGAGGAAGCTATCAAAAGAGCTCAAACTCCAATGGATATAGTACCCCGTGCAGAAATCCCTGTAACCAAGGTTTCTACTTCAGCCACAACATTAACTACAGGTGCAATAGAAGGAGCTGAACAACTTGCTAAAGTTGTTCAGAACCTGTCTATTCGGACAAGAGAAATCAAGAAGTTGTAGAATGAACTCAAGGAGTTATAACATATGAAAATAGTTGCAGACACTTCACATGTAACTGAGTTGCTCAGAGCAAAAGCTCAGATTGAAACATTGGAAACAAATTGGGTTTGACAAGAGAAAGTCTGTGGGAAGAAATTATTGAAGCAATTAAGGATATATGGCCCTATATCAAGATAGTGTTTGATAAAAAATACCTCTTAGAGAAAGCTCAGGAAGCTGTTGAAACTATTTCTAAACAACTTGAGGATATCCCAGAAATTGCTTCTAATATAATGAAGTTCCTCAACTCTAAAGACAACTATGAGCTTTAAGAATTAGGGATAAATGATAGGATATCAACTATTCTGGAAGTAAATAAGGTCATCTCCAAGAAGAACCTCATCCTTCAGTTGGAAGAAAAGTGCAGCAGTGTGAATACAATAATTCAACGTTTTTTCAGTAAGATTGAACCCTTGACCAGCAAGGGTTTGCCCTCTATGCTTGTAATTAACAAAAAATTAATGCCTATTGACGATTATGTTCGAAAGCTTACAGAGGTAGGCACCAATGAAACTTCAGTGTCAAACATAAGAGGTGCAATAACACCAAGAGTGGTGCTAAATGCACTCAGGGAAACCTTCTTCATTTTAGATGAGATTAGGCATATATTTCCAGAGATGGATGAAATTTACAAAAGGGTAACCAAAATATTTATCCTAGATAAGAAGCGTTGGGAAGTATTAAATGATTTACTAGACTAGAGGGTGATCAAATAACATTCAGCGTTTACAAGAACAATCATCACAGGTTCAACAATTTTCAATTTTTTCAGCAACAGTGATCAAACATCTCAGCACCAAAATAGTGCGAGATTGGCTAGCAGTTTATATTCCTGGTTTTGTAATTATCTATTTTTGTAAAATAGGTTAAGATATTTTCCCAGTTCTCAAATTGTATAAATAACTCTCTTTCACAAGTTATTAGACGTTGCACCCTTGAAGAAGCATTTCTAAGGATTGAATGTACTTGACTGTTTTGAATCATTAATACATAAGCAAATGGATTATGAATTTGGATTCATATAGTTTCGTTTTTCTTAATTTTTTCTAGTTTTATTTCATAGTGTTTTCTTCATGTTCTTATGTTTTACAAATATAACCAGGTAAGAGTAATTGTGTTTCAATTATTCTTATAAGCTTCTGAAGTGATCATTTATAAAGAGAATGAACTACATAAACTGTTTGTTTATTAATTCCCCCTAAATCATAATATCATCATCATTTATTGTAAGCTTAAGCATATTTTGTTAAACCTCATGAACATAGTTTAAAGGTTTTCTTAATTATGATTATTTAATCTTCAATTTGAAGACTGTGATAGTCATACCACCTCTCTATTTCCTCTCACCTCTATGCAAACTATATCACTGTGTGAATTTCAATAGCAACCCTCTGTTTTGATATTAATATTATTCAAAGGATTAGGCCACATTGTTTTAAATCTGTTTCCTACATTGGTCTTCCAAATTAAAACAAAACTCCCAAAACAATTATCTTAGATGCCCTGGCATGATAGCTGACCATTATCATCTCAGAGATACAACACACTGGAAATGAGCCTTGGAGCAACAAAGAGAATGTTAGGAGGTAGTTTTGATGGAGCCCTAGTTCAAGGATTGGTGTTGCAAATGACTAATAAGTGGGAAGATACAGAGGACCCAATGAGAAGAGATTATAATAACAAGCAAGAGGGCTATTAGTGGGCAGATTAGTGAACCAAAGTTCACTCAGATTGGACCAACCAAGTGTGGTTGATAGTGGCAGGTTGAACATATGGATATGTAGTTGTAGTGATTGGTAGATGGGGAGGAAAAGTACCTGCCATATGTGTTTGAGGTGTGTGGACTAAAAGGGATGGGAATGAACACCATCAACAAGTATGTCAAGTGTATCTTGTTCATGATAGGTTGGTTGTCATAGTTTTTGACACTAAGCCCTAGTTGTGTCCTTGAATCATGGTTGTGTAAGGGCCATGATCCCTGGTATGCAAGCCCTGAGACTGTTGTATTAAAGTTTTGTAATACAAAAAGTATTGGGTTAAAAAGGTAAAAAATTGTCATGTGCACTAGTTGATTCACTAATGTATGTTATTTTTTTGTGCAAAGTAGTAATGTTGAGGTATTTAAATGTTTTTTTTATTGTGATTTTAGACATAGACCAGTAGCTGAAGTGCCATGGAAAAATCAACAAACAATTCATTCTTCCTTGCAAATTTGTCTAATATATTTGGGTTCTCTTTTAGTTTTTGAATGATCTTGCATATATTTTGATTTTTATTCCATTCTATCATTTCTTCTTCCATCGAGTCATATTGCAAAAGAGAAATAACACATAGTAAACCCTCTATTTCTTCTTCTTTCATTGAAAGCGGTTTTTCTACCATATAATGTTTTCCTTTTCTATATATAGTTTCAAAGTCAACCTAGCATCTTTGTAACATATTTTTGTTACTTTTATGAAGATAATTGTTGATCGAAGAAGTACTTGAAACTATCATGAACTATTTTTACTTTAAAGTGTCTTCCTATTAGGTAAGGGCATCATTTCATAATTGCATGTAATGTGAGAATATTTAAACACTTAACAATTAGTTAATTTCAACTTGGTATAATGTGGCTATCTTGGTGTAGTTTTTTAGTATGCATTAGTTGCACTATAATCTAATAGTAATCATATGTTCTAGAGATAAAATTATTCAATGAATCATATTATTATTGATACTAACAACTATTGATCCATGGATTAACACCCGAATGATCCATGATATCTATTTACAGATTGTTGAGGGTAATGGTCAATGATTGATTGTGAGAACTCTCTTATGTATTTTTTTTTCTTTTTACAATAACACAATTGCCTAAATTGGATAAGTTGGTTGGGGCCATGCACAGTTTCCCTCTTAGAGGGTTTTAAGCAAAAAAAATATTGATTTTATGATTTGTGATCCAATTGTGTGGGTAGTTACTAAAGGTGTTAATATTGTATGGAATATTTCGTTTTCCCATAAATGTAGTATAGCCAACATATGATTTTCATATATGGGTTTAAGTTCTTTCTTTCAAAGAACTTACTTTCAAAGTTAATGTATCTTCCTTCTTGCATTAAAACTTCACTAATGCCATGGATTAAGGCTTTACACTCTAGAATAAAAGTGTTTATGAAGTTAAGTGTGGTTAGGATGAGAATCATACATATAACCTCCTTAAGTTTTTCAAAAGGTTTGGTTGTTTATTGAGTCCAAGAAAATGCTTAGTTCTTTAATAATGTTTTTAGAGGCACTACTATTTATCTAGAATTCTTGACAAACTTACCATAATAACCCGATAATCCTAGAAATCCTCTAAATTTCTTCAAATATTTGGGGATTGATGATTCTATCATAGATTTAATTTTTTTAGGGTCCACTTTGACACCTTCATGAGAGATACAATATGAATTAGATATCACACTTCTTGAACTCCAGAGGAACACTTCAAAGGCTTCATATATAATTGTTGCTCTCCAATAGTTTTAAGACTATCAACATATTGTACATGCTCTTCTCAATATTTTCTATAGATTAGTATGTCATGAAAGATTACAAACACAAATTTTCTAAGGAAGGGTTTGAAAATAGAGTTTATCAAGATTTAAAATGTTGAAGGTGCAATAGTAAGTCCAAATGGAATAATAAAAATTCCATAATGATCTTCATGTGTGCTAAAGGCTATTTTGGGAATGTCTTCATGCCTTGTTTTGATATGATGGTATCTTGAATAAAGATCCAACTCAATAAATGGATTTTTTCTATGTAATTCATCTAATAATTCATCAATGACAAGAGTAGGAAACTTATCTTTGATGGTCATTTTGTTGAGCTATCTATAATCAATATGCAAATTCCATGTACCATCCTTTTTTATAAACATCACCACCAATGAAGAGGAAGTTCTTTTTATATGTTTAAGGATGTCAACCTATAACATTTTCTTGCATTATATGCTCAATCTCACTAATTTGTGCATATGGATACTTGTAAGGTCTAATGTTATGTGGCACAATTCCTAGTTGCAAATGAATAGCATGGTCATGATCTTAACCAGGTGGGATATCTACTAGACCAAAGGATATAAATGTTTCAATATATAGTGAACACAATTGTACAATTACACCATGGTGTCTCTTTTGAATAATTTTATCATGATATCAAAGATTATCACTTTAGAGGGATTCCATTGAATACCTTTAAGCTCAATTCCCTTTCCTTCTTAGGGAAAATCTCATGAAAAGATATTGAAATTTAACAACCATTGTTCCTAATGATTGTAACAATTATATCACTAATACAACATCTACACCACCCATTTGGATTATAATCATGAGAATATCCAATAAATACTCCCCCATATTGAGCTTAATAATATGGAACTTCCCACCAGATTAGTAACATAGTCTATTTTGCGTGCGCGTTCTGATCTGCCCGGCTAGGTCAACGTTCGCTGCCGAGACTGTCCGCCGCCATGGCTGCACCAGGGGGTGCGGAGCCCTCTCCCACCCCTCCACCATCAACAGCAGAAGCATTCCGAAGTCTGCTATCGCAGAGGGGGAAAAAACGAACCCATCCAGAAGTACCGAAATTTATTAAAAAGCTTGATGAAATTCCAGAAATCGCCTTGCCGGAAGAACAGCCGATCAAAATCGCCCTTGCCTTGGCTGACAGAGGTTTAGTGGGGCAATTTATGGGTCGCTGGCCATCAACAAAATCGACTGATGAATGGGTTCAACGAAACTGGAGGCCGCTGCTGGCCAACAATGTGATCTGCTACGCGGTCGGAAGAGGTTTTTTCATATTTGAATTCACTACCAAGGAAGATCGAGATCTGGTGTTTAGAAACGGTCCATATTTCATGGGAAACCAAGGACTCTTCCTGAATAAATGGACCCCCGACTTCGATCCTTCAGTCGATGTTCCAAAGGAGGTCCCGGTTTGGGTTCGGCTACCCAACTTGCCAATACATTGCTGGAGCTATCAATCCCTGCAAAAGATAGGAAATGGACTGGGCAGATTCATCGATAAAGCTGATCACAAGGGCCAATACACCTGCGCCAGAATCTGTGTGGAAGTAGATTTAGAAGCTGGGCTGCCGGAAGCCATCAAACTCACTGTTGGAGATTGGCACCATTTCCAGAAGCTGGACTACGAGCAACTGCCATTTAAGTGCAGAATCTGCCATGAACACGGTCACTTCCAAAGAAACTGCCCCAAAGCACCATCAGGGGACAAAGTCGAAGAAGAAGGATGGAAGGAAATAAGAAAGGGGAAGGTAATCTCAAAACCAAACGAGCAGAAGGAAACAGAACGAAAGGGAAACCCTAAGACCAATGATAAGACCATTCAAGTCTCAAAGGAAGGCCCCTCCTCAGGGGAAAAGGGGGAAGCCTCAGAGAACCATGAAGAAACTGCAGATCAGCCGAAGAAAGGGAACGAAGCCGAAGAAAAAACAAATGGCCCCCAAACAGAGGCAGATCAAGGGGGAAACGCAGGCAACGACGAGCACATTAGTCTTGCAACTGACTCAGGGGAAGAATCAGAAGAGAGAGACTCTGAATCAGACAGCTCACAAATTTCCCCAATCAAATCGACAAGGGGCCGAAAATCCAAGAAGAAACACAGAGAGGAGAAAACTTATATAGAGGTTCTCCAAGGCTCCCAGAAAACGCTCAAAGGAATGATGAACACCAGATCCGGGCGCAAGCACAACAAGGCTTCAAAAGGAGCCACCCCCTCCCATCCCAGTAAATAATGAAATACTTCTCCTGGAATTGCAGAGGATTAGGTAGCAAGATGAAATAAGATGCCCTGAAAGACATTGTGAGGTTGCATGTACCTGAAATCCTTCTCATCCAGGAGACAAAGCTGGAGGACACTCTCCTCCTTCAGTCCAGCAAATCATTCTGGCGCAAAGGCCCTGGTAGAGCTGTCAGTGCTAGAGGCGCCTCTGGTGGGATTGCCTCTTTCTGGGATAGCTCCAAATATGACCTGAATCAAGAAGAAAGTTGCCAGCACTGGATTTTCACTCAGCTCATGCACAAAGAATCTGGTCAACAAGTAAGTATATTCAACCTTTATGCTCCGGTCTCTCCAATGGAGAAAAAAATGTGTTGGGACTCGCTCCAGTCTTTTCTTATATTACACAATCCAGAAAACATAATTATTGCAGGGGATTTGAACGTTACTCTAGCAGCTGAAGAGAAAAAAGGTGGATCTCCTGTAAGAGATCCAGCTAGAGAATGGGTAGAAGATTTAATGGTTGACTGGGATCTTGAGGACATTAAACCCTCAGCTGGGAAATACACTTGGTCTAACAAAAGATTAGGTCCCAGCCATATAGCTGCTCGCCTGGACAGATTTCTCGTCCAAGCCTCCTTTCTTACAAATGGTCTAATGGCCTCATCCAAAATCCTTCCTAACTGTACCTCCGATCATAAACCCATTAGTCTCGAGCTCTCCATGGATGGTTTTCTTGGCCCCATTCCCTTTAGATTTAGCCCTTTGTGAATAGAAAATCCCGGGATCCCCTTTCTTTGTGTGGGAAGAAAAGTTGCGGGCTCTCAAGAGAAGGCTCAAGGAGTGGGCTAAAACTCTGAAAACGCCAGCTGCCAAGAGAAAAGAGTCTTTAGACAATCTTGCTGTCCTCCAATCATCAATGGAGGTGTCTGCTATCACCCAAAGTCTGCTCCAAAAAGAAGTTGAGCTGCAAAAAGCCCTCCATAAAGCTAGCAGGGAAGAAGAGGAGTATTGGAGACAAAAATCCAGAAATCTATGGTTACAGGCCGGCGACAAAAACACTAGTTTTTTCCACAAGCATGCCGAAGCCCGCAAGCAATTCAAAAATGTTTCTGAAATCCGCTCCCAAGATGAAGTGATTAAAGATTTTGATGGCATCAAGAGAGCAGCCTTCTCGTTCTTCAAAGATCTCTATTCAGAGCCGGAGGACCCTCCTATAGATCCTCAAGCCTATCCGTATAATTTAATCCCCTCCTGTGTGCAAGACTCTGTCAATAAAATGTTGACTGCTCCGATCAGCATGGATGAGCTCAAGAAAGCCTTGGATTGCATGGAACCGGATAAGGCGCCAGGGCCAGACGGGTTCACAGCTAGGTTCCTTCAAACATGCTGGTCAACTATCAATAAAGATCTCCTGAGAATGATTAGGAAGTCCCAAAATTGCGCAAAGATAGGAGGCAGTACCAATTCAGCTTTCCTTGCATTGATACCGAAAGAGAAAGGAGCTTCAGATTTCAGTAGATTTCGTCCCATTTCGCTGTGCAATACTAGCTATAAGTTGATTACCAAAATAATATCCATTCGTCTCAAGAATATTCTGCCGGACATCATACCGGAGAATCAGGGAGGCTTCATCAAAGGGAGAAAGATACTGGATAATATTGTGCTGGTTCAAGAGGCAGTTCATTCAAGTGGCCAGAGAAAAGAGAAAGGAATGGTAATAAAACTCGATTTGGCAAACGCCTTTGACAGGGTGAGGCATGACTTCCTGTTTGCTGTTATGACGAAAATGGGCTTCTCACTAAACTTCATAAATTGGGTAAAAGCCTGCGTTGCCTCTCCTTGGATAGCACCGTTGGTAAATGGCCGCTCTACTGAATTTTTTAAAGCCTCCAGGGGATTAAGACAAGGTTGTCCGTTGTCCCCTCTTCTCTATGCTATTCAAGCCTCAGTGCTCAGTTTCCAGCTGGACTATTGTCAGCAAATCCAAACTCTGCCAGGTCTCAGAATGGTGCACAGTGTCAAAGACATAAATCATGCCCAATTTGCCGATGATACTCTGCTCCTTGGTGGAGCGAGCATTAATTCGGCCAGATCTTTTAAAAAGGAACTGGACATTTATAAGGAAGCCTCAGGCAGCAAGATAAACTACTCAAAAAGCACAATCTATGGCTGGAACTGCTCGGTCAAAGATCTGGCGGACATAGCAAGGCTCCTTGAGATGAAAGTCTGTCAAACCTGGGAGTCTTTCAAATACCTTGGGATCCCAATCTTCAAATCCACCCCTAAAGTTATTCACTGGATGCCCCTATTAGACAAGCTTAAGCTTAGAATTCAAGCCTGGGGAACCTCCTGGCTGAACACTGCTGGGAAAATAATACTTATAAAAGTTGTCCTAATAAGCATGCCTCTCTTTCAGCATTCCATTCTCCTTGCCCCCAAAACCTTTCTCAGTAAAATGGATGGTATGCTGAGAAGATTTCTTTGGGAAGGAGGGAAAAATAACGAAAGAAGACTTCATTTGGTCAATTGGGAAACCATTAAGAGGCCAATTCTGGAAGGAGGACTGCAAATGAGAGATTTGGAGGCACAAAATCTTGCTCTAGGATCTAAAATCCTGTGGAATATCGTGGCAGGGAAAATAAGCTGGAGCAAAAAAGTTCTGTGGAAGAAATATTTTCAAGGCCAGCGTTTAAGATGCTTGGACCAACCACCAAAAACCTCCAAAGGTTCACCAATTTTCAAGCTGTGCACAGCTGCTCTGGAGCAATTCAGGTCCAATCTATACTGGATCCCAGGTAATGGCAAAAAAATCAGAATCTGGGAAGATCAGATTCTAGGAGACCAGCCTCTGCAACATATAGAAGGCCTTGCAAATATTAAATCATGGCTACAATCCAACAATATGGAAACCCTTTGGGACATTTCCAACTGGACGGAGGACGCTGGTAGACGGTGGGACAGCTGGAATCTGGGAGAGGTTCCACATCGTCTGCAAGCTGAAGCTTCCTTACTATTAGACAAGCTCCAAGGAAAATCTCCCATGTCAGCAACAGCCAAAGACAAAAGAGGATGGGGTTCCCATGCTGGAATTTTCACGGTCGCTGAAGGTTACAAACATTTGATTGCAGTTCCTAATGTTCCTCCTGACCCAACGCAATGGAAACTCATTTGGGGCTTCCCCTCGCTTCCAAAAATAGACTTTTTTTGTTGGACGCTTGCTCACAACAGTATTCTCACAGGAGATAACCTGAGGAAAAGAGGAATGGAAGGGCCTTCCAGATGCCCATTATGTATGTCTGAGGAAGAAACAGCTGATCATCTATTGTTGCTGTGTCCTTTTGCCAAAGCAGTTTGGAAAGGGGTCCTGAGATCAAGAGCTGACAAGGTAGAGCTGGCGAGAAATATACCAAACCTGTTTCATGAGTGGGCCAAGTTATCAGCGTTCTGCCTCAATAAAAAAAACTTGCTTAAGACCGCATGGATGTGGATTCCTAAATATATCTGCTGGAAGGTATGGTTGGAAAGGAATAACAGGTTATTCAGAGGAGAAACTTGCACCACAAACAATGTAATATCCAAAATTAAAGCTATTCTGGGAGAGACGTTGGATGCTAGGCCGACCTTAAGGAACGAAGCGAATCTGGACAGTGAGGAGGAAATCTGGCTAAAAGATATTGTTTCAAAAAATCAAACTAGTCCAAATTCTCAGACCCCTTGCCACGCTAGGTGGGAAATTCGCCTGGAAGAACAGGAGTTTCTAAAGTGGCGCTCTGCACTTGATGAACATTGCCTATTCTTCGACGGGGCCTCTAAAGGCAACCCTGGAGCGGCGGGAGGGGGTGGAATTCTGTTAAATCCTGATGGCAGCACACTGTTTAGGTATCATTGGGGGCTGGGAGTCGAAACAAACAATAAAGCTGAGGCCCTGGCTTTGTGGCAGGGGCTGTCTCTAGCTCTGAAGAGGAACATTCAGTCTCTGGCGGTTTTTGGAGACTCCAGGCTTATCATTCAAGCGATGAACTCTCATTCAAACCCGATGCAGATTCATTTAGCACTCATCCTCAAGAAAATTAGAGCCATGCTGGCCAAGTTCCGGAAAATTTCCTTCTATCATATACTGAGACATCTGAATTCACAAGCCGATTTTGAAGCCAATCTTGGCTCAGCATGCAGCCAAAGATCCCTTTCAATCAATTCAGAAGAATACCTCTGCATCATCCCCTAATCTTCTCAGCAGCTTCTCTATCAGAAAACCTGTTCACCATGATGCAATGAGGAACTGCTCATGATCTAGTAACATAGGCTATGCAACAGGCTATTCCTGAACTGTTACTGGCTTTTTGTCCTAACTAGCCCCAGGATCCATGGATAGGCAATCAGCTCAGAAAAGTTTAATGCTCCGGAATCTAAGCCCACATCATTGCACGGTAAGCTCTATCCTCAGAAACATTCGCCAGAGGTTGACTCACTGAAGATAAGCAGACAAAACCAAGCGGGTCTATTCAAAGGAAGGGTTCATCAGGAACCACCAAACAGAAAGATCTTCTGCATCGACTAGGATACTGTGAGCGTGAAGGAAAGTTTGTATCAGCTCTTCCCATTAGCAGCAACGGTGTTTGAAGAAATATTTTCTGGTTATGTCCTGATACGAGCAGAAGTGCTCTGTTCTGGAGTCAACACAAGCAAAGGGAGAATCGTTCTGATTTAACTCATCACCGTAACTCCAATCAGAGGCGCAGAATACTAAGAACCCTCCTGCTTTCGATCATTCAGACGGCGGTTGGCTCTTCTGACGGTGGAGAAATGGAAGGACCTATTCGACAGAACAACAAAATGGACAGAGCATTCTCCGGCCGGGCAAATTGAAGTTCATAAAAAGGCGGTCCAGGCCAGTTCAAAGAATCTGCAAGCAGGAACTCTGCGAATCATCTATTCCAAAGGGCGATCCAGTCTCTTCTACGAACCTGCTGAATCAAAGAGCAAAGTGTAATAAAAAAGACTGAGAGATAAGTAATTTGGGGGAACAAAGAAACTCTGTGTATCAAGTACGCGGCAGCTGTTTTGCAGCCCTTCAATACAAATCACCGTTAAAGTCAAAAAAAAAAAAATATGGAACTTCCCAAAAAAATTTATGGTATCTCCATCTGCAATAATTATTTGAAACTCTAGTCATGGTGTTGAAGTGCATAACTAGGGTTGGTCTTCATAAATATGAAATTTACTTTGATTCTTTATATTGTAAAAGGAAATAAAAATTATTATTATTATCATAGCATGGGTTTCATGCTCAAGGTCAATGTATTTGTAGGTCAAGCACCCATTGAGTGCTTCTAGGGTTTTTCATAGAGTCAAGAAGTCAATGAGTCATTGTAATATATAAAAATTCCCATTGGGAATCCTATATCAAGTCAAATAAATTTATTTAGAGTCAAAAGAGTCAAATGTCCTCCAAGAACAAGTCGGTCTACATAAGATAAGTCAACCTAAGTAGAGACAAGTTGGCCTCGTGAAGGGTTGTTTGACCTCCATAAGAAGCCTATATATAAAGAAGAACTTGACCTCATCAAGGATCATCCATCAAGTTCGTTGAAGAACAATAAATGAAAATAATAACTAGCGAAGAAGATGAGCAACAAAGAGAGGAAGAGAAAAACATTTAAGGAATTTTTTTGGCTATCTTCATCTCACATGTGTGAGTAAAATAGGGCATCATTCTGTCGTAGTAAGACCAAAAATTACAGTCACATTGGGATGCAAAAACCAGGTGTCAAAAGGATAAAATTTCAAGCTGAGTTACTAAGGAACAAACAACTCCCCAAGCGAAGGAAGAAAGAGACATAGTTCACCATTTTTTCTCACACTTTCCAAATTAAGGTTTTAGTAGTGGAGGCTAGAAATTGCAGTCCTGAAACAATAGCCAAATTTATGAAAAAGAGGGCAAAATCTGAAGTTATGAAGCAGGTTGACTTGGGGTTAAATTTGTGAGAATCAAGTTCATCAAGTATAGGTTTGAATTGGTCTTGGAGGAGTCTTTCTCAAGAGTCTTAGGTCTCAGAATTCGTCATTTGAATATTCTATAAGAAGAGAAGAATTCTTGTGGGTTTTCCTCTCAAGAGGAGAGGTTTTGGCCCTCGTTAGAAACCTATATTTTGTGTCCTCTTGTTCTTTTGATATTCATAGTTTTGTAGTTTGATGATAAGAACACTATAATAATCAAGTAAATAAGAAGCTAACTACAAAGTGCTTCAAGTTAACTAAAATGAAATTGCAATCAATTATCAAAGTAAGAGAAATAACCCTAATCTAGCTGCCCTTGATTTCTCAACACATGTAAATACAAAGTAGTTGATAAGTTTTTCTAATTTGTAATTGATAAAGTTATGGGTGCTACCATAATTAATTAAAACTATTTTTATTTTCTTTTTTTTATTATACATTATTATATCATGGAGGTTTGTGAAATACTAATGCCATAGGCTAATGCATGACAATGTATCGTTGGAGTACTCCCTTATAGCTCTAAATCTTGTGATGGTTATGATTCTTGATTTTCTCTCTTCACAGTCTATGTAGGATAATTTCTTATTGCTACATTTATGTTTGTTGTTGTACTGGTTGTCACAATTGAACCATGGTCCTTGTACTCTTCTTTCATCCATTTGCTAAGGTGTCAACCTTGTCAGTTGAGCGAGGTGAGGAGAGGGAACATGATACTCTATATTTGGTAACTCTTTTAGTAGTAATATTTTTACTTTCAATTTTTCTTATCAAACTAAAAGCATGCTTTAGGGATTTTGGTTCCAAGAGGCAAACCTCATGTTGATGATGTCATTTAAAGTGCCCATAAAAATACCCAAAAAATTATTCTTTGAAATGTACTTTATCCTTAGCTTTAGTTTTTGAAACTGTTGAATGTAATTTGTAATTGGACCTCCTAAGATTTATCAATTGACTAAAGTATGTATTTATCTTAATATCTTGATAATTTTATATCAATTCATTCGCAAAAAAAGGAACAAGAGAAAATAACATATTTTTTTCTTTAACATAGCTAGTGATTCTAGACAAATTGATCATTTTCGAAATACAATGATGCAAGAGTTACTTTTTTAAGGTTGATACTTTGTGTAGATCAAGGAATTGCTCCATTTGGAATATCCAAGTTATAGAGTCTTTTCCGTCAAACTTCTTCATATGAATCTTGGGAATTAAGTAGTTCACTGGTGTTGCAATGAATTCTCAATGTTATGGGTTCAAAGATGATAAATAATCATGATTTTCAAACTCAATATTTACTTCCTCCAAATTTTAATGATTTTCTTGTGTCTTGATATTCGCTTAGGGAGTCTCTCATTGGGGTATGTAAGAAGATGGCAGACATGGAATTTTTTAATTCTTCCAATTTTTCGTCCATCTTGTTTTCCAATTGTTATATTTGGTGAAAATCTATTCTATTTCTTCTTCAACCATGGTTGATCTCTCTAGAGGTTTAGTTAGTGATAAATTTTGGAGCACCCTTTGGAGCCATGTAAAACAATAGTAATACTCATATATTTTTCCTCTTTGTCACAAATTTTGAATCGCTAAAATATATCATCAAATCAAAAGTTATGCTAATTGTACCTTTCATACCTAAATTTGGAGATTGTTTGCATGAATGATCTCTGTTCTCATTTATCTCTATTATTTGAACTCTTCTGAGTCTTGAATTTTTGTTAATAATACTTTAATACATCTTCTTAAACTCATGAGAATTTCACAGTCTGAAACTTCGCCAAAAAAATGTTATAGAAAAAATTCCCAAATTAATACTTTGAGACTAATTTCAATATTAATTAAAAAACCTTAACTTCTACAAGGTGAATCACATAATCCTGAATTCTAAATATTTCAGTTTGAAACTTTCAATGAAGAAAAAATTATAATGAACATTCGTGTATGATTTTTAAAAGATCGTTATTAGGATTAGTTATATACCTTATCTTCCATAGACAATATCTTTGAATGTATAATGAAATAGAACTTGAAATTTTGACCACATGTACCTTGATATTTCTCTTCATTCTTTTCAAAATTTCACAATAAAAGACTTCCAAAAAAAAATTTGTAACGAAAATTTCAATATCACTCATTGAAAATTGATTTTAGGTTTAGTGACAAACCCTATCTTCCATAAACTATATATCATATAATATAATGAACTAAAATTTGAAATTTTTACCATTTGTACCCCGATATTTTTCCTTATTCTCCTCAAAATTTTATTATTTAAAACCTCTCACATAAAATTATAGCAAAAAGGAAAAGATGCCTTGATTGAAGGAGCAAAACCCTAGGATTGTAGACTTTGATACCAAATGTGAGGCAAAAAATGGAAACATATCCCAAAAATATAAAGAGAAGAAGCTCCTTGCCTTGATAAATAGATATAAAAATGAAAGATAAGTGTCTTCGAAGGGGTCAAACTCTTTTTACAATATAAAAATGTAAAAGAATGACATGAGATGATTATAAAACTAGATTTTCTTAGTGTGTATACATATAAGAAACAAAGGTTACAATTCCAATTAAAGTGTCTATTTGAAAACACTAATATAAATTATTTTAGAAATATAACTTACTATATAGGGATTTACATGCGTATTTGTCTAGTTCTTGATTCTAAATGAAGGGTTAGTCCACACAAATATTCATTCCATGGTGTCCCTAGCTTATGTATTAGATCACAATTGAACAAAAGGAGGTGATGGAGGTTAAAAAATTGATCAATTATGCCCACTATTGAATGAGAGGGTTAGGATATTTATTATTTCCCTTAGTGCCACACGATTCTTATGTAAAGGGTTTATTGTACTACTTAGGTTCCTTTGTAAATAAAATTCCCTCAATATTTCAAATGACTTCTCTATTATCGCCTGCTCCTTCTGAATATTTTCTTTTCTCCTTCTTATGCTCTTGTGTTTTCCATTTCAAGGTAAATTTTTTGTTTCTTTTGTTGACATTATAATCCCTTTCAAATTTATCATGCATTTTTATTATGTAGCATTTCAATCTGACTGCATTTCATTTACCTGTTCTTTCTTTCATTATTTTTAACCATTTTGAATTATTTCTTACTTTTTCATGGTTAGTGAGGATTTGAAGTCATTAATTTGAGGTAACTATTTATATCTTATTGAACCCTCAACGAAAGCCCATGGATTCTCTTGTACCCTTTCCATTGGTAGATTTAGGAAATTGGAAAGCAATTCAACTCTTTTCCTTTCTATCATCAAAGGATATATATATATATATATATATATATATATATATATATATATATATATATATATATATATATATATATATATTTTATTGCGAGTTCCCTCTTAGTTATTTTTCTCTCTAAGTTATTCTTTTTTCTTAAATTGATAATGTCCTTTTCCACTTACATCTCCACAACTTGTGTCGTATAGCATGGAAGGCTCACATTTTCATAGTTGTGATCAAGATTTATCCTAAGCTTTATGAGATCATCCTTTATCTATCTAGTGGGCTAACTACACAGGCATTGTGAGATGTTGTTCATTAACCACATTGTTGTGTTTCATTAAATTAGAAATTTGTTTGAAATCCCACCTTTTGAACCACAATTCGTTACATTTGATTGACATGTGCTATTTAAGCATGTTTTTCATGACTTTCACTTCTTCTGGAAGGGATAACATGGAAATGCTCATATTTTTATTGTTATGCAAGATTTTTCCTAAGATCCATGACATCATCCATTACGTATATGGTGGGTTAAACTATATAGGCCTTGTGAAATTCTCCTCATTAGCCACATTGTTGTGTTTCATTAACTTGGAGTCTTGTTTGAAATCCCACTTATTGGACTAAGCATGTTTTGCACAACATTTGCTTCTTTTTTAGATAAATGTTGAAAGCAACATTTCTTGGGAATTATTAGTGTTAAGGGGTCAAATCCTAGTTCTTTTACAACTTGAATTTATGTTTCCTATTGTAAGTGGAATTTGTAGTGGTTTTCTCCCCAATTCTGTGAATCCAACCCTTCTTTTTCATGTTTGATATTTCTCATCATCTACATATATTGGTAAATTTTTAATTAGCATGTGAATGGTGAAGAACCACTTGTACTTGTTGAATATTATGCCTTGTACAAGAAGAGAATGTAAGTATATCAATACCCAAAACACGATCCTCTTGTAATAAAGCATATGTGCATTGTAAAAGTAGAAACACATCCAAGTATAATCAATGGTGTTTAAGCACATCACCATATAGCATTAATGCACAAAATAATAACATAAGGCAATATTTCTTTCTTATAAATTGATTGAAATGGTCATTTATTTATACTTAAGCATGTAACCGATCATATTTAAGGTAAGGTTGATATGTTCAATGTTGATAACTGAAGGCAACTCTAAAGTATTTGGACAATCCTAGTTTCCGAGTCCTTTTTGCACCCAAATTATCACAATCATGCTAGTATAGACCACTTACTAGGCCCTATTTTACCAATTAATACCCCTTAGTTGGTCTTATTTGACCAATAAAAATCCTTCAATGGTATAGTGAAATTCTAAACGAATTCATTGACTTGTATCCAAAAGTTGGATTTAATGGCATTCAAACATCTCTCCTTCAACACAATTTCTTGGAGGATTAGGAGGTCACATTATCTCAATCCCCCCCCATAATGAGAACACCCTAAAGCTAAATTATTCATTGAAGTTTAACAAACTTTTCCTTTGTTAACGACTTCATAAATATATTAGCAATTTTATATTTTAGCCCATTAAAAAAAAGAGTTATCAAATTCTCTTACCCATTGTCTAAAGTAGTATGCATGAAGGTTAGCACACTTCATCTTGTTAATCCAAATCACTTCAATTCTAACATGTATTATTATTCTATATTCAACTTCAATAGTTAATAAGGAATGGCTTTTCACTTTTTACATGATGAAACAATCAAACCCGATCTTAGTTGAAACACTTCAAAAGTTGAATATGGATAATCCCCATGATTAGCCTAATCAAATTTTGTATATCTATCAAATTTGTTCATTTTTTTGCAGAAATACTTAATGCTAAGATGATATTTATGTTTGATATACCAAACAAATTATTTTATAGCCTTGAAATGGCTCTCCTTTAGATTTTGATGAATCTAGAGAACAAACTAAAAATAAAGGCTATTTGGGGGTTACAATGAGTCAAATAAATAAAATTGTTAGCAAATTTCCTATACATGATAACGTTGACTTTCAAATAATCACATTGTTTAGCTGACTCAACTTCCCATTAAAAAGGAGTAGAGTAGATCTTATAATGTTCCAATCTAAATCTATTCAAAATATCCACTACATGCTTCACTTGAGGATAGAAAATACCATCATCAAACTGATAGCCTGGATGCCAAGAAATAAAAGCAACAAATCTAACTTGGTTATTTCTAATGTATCCTTTGATTTCTATGTTTAGACCAAATGTTGAATTGCCACTATTTTTAGTAATAATTAAATTGTTCACAAAAATAAATATTAATAGAACTAAATTATTCACATGCATAAATGTTTCATTCTTAACAATTTGAATCCGGGTTGAGAAAGGATGTTATTAGTCTTCCCATATGATGCCCTAGGGTTCTCTTTCAAGCCATACAAAAATTTATATAATATGCAAACAAGACTATGCACTTGTACAAAATTTGGTGGTCATTTCAATAGATCTCTTTAGTAAGATCCTCATGTAGGATAGCTTGGATACCAAGAGAGAAAAACAACAAATGTAATTTGGTTGTTTCTAATGTATCCTTCAATTTTCATGTTTAGACCAAATGTTGAATCATGAAATCATTCATAAAATCAATATTAATAGAACCACATTATTCACATTCATAAAAATTGAATTATAACTCACTAGAATACAAGTTGAGAAAGGACGCTATTAGTCTTCCCATATGATTCCCTAAGCCTCTATTTCAAGCCATACAAAATTTTATACAAAATGTACACAAGATCACAAACTTCTACAAAATTGGGTGGCATTTCATATAGATCTACTTAGTAAGTTCCTCATGTTGGATTGAACTCTTCACATCCATTTGATATATCTCCCAACCAAAATTTGTAGCAAGAGAAAGAACAATTTATAGAGAAATAATCTTTTCTACATGATCAAATGGTTCCATAATATCAATACCTTCTTGTTAACAAAAACCATTTTCTACAAAGAAAACTTTATGTTTTTCAAGAACTATATCCGAAGTAAACTTGATCTTATAAAAGAATTTTATTTTTACCATATTATTTCCTTGTGGACATGAAGCCTATTACCAGGTCTTATTATTAAACAATGCATCATATTCTACTATCATAAAAATCTCCCATTAAGGTTTGATATGTGAATTTGCAAATGTTTTGAAATGACATATCTAGAACATGCACCATGAGTGAAATGTTAATGTGTTGTCTATGGTAATGAGTCATTCATGAAATAGTCATATCACTTGAATCCATGCTAAAAACCTCAATTGCATTTTCTATCCACTTGGAATGATGAATTTCTTTAACAAATGTTTTGGTTGTTTAAGAAATAAAAGTAGTTAGTTTAGAAATTAGGCTAGTCAATTTAGAAGTGTCTAACATTTCCACCAAATTAAGACTTGAAATACTCAACTTTTCTCATAAAATATAGCATCCCATTATATTCATTCTTATTAAAAGCATATGGTTGAAAGGTTTTAAACTCTTAAGATTAGCTAAACATGATGCACAAATGAATTTTAGGATCCAATTTTTTTTTCTTTTCATAAAAAATATGAGCCTAAGCTATGCATCCAAAGGCTTTGAAATTTCCAATAAAAAAAATTCCTTGCACAACATCTCTTGACAGGATTCATATCCTCACTATTTATGTCAGAACCCAGTTTAGAATATAATTTGAGTAAACAACAATTTTACCAAAAATTCGGTTGATATTCCCTTTCCTCAAAGCAAACAACTAGCCATCTAAATCAAGGTCTCATTCTTCCTCTCATTGATCATAATTTAATGAGAAGTGTAAGGTTTTATGATTCTTCATGAGATATTAGTATAATATAAGTGTCCTATAAGGGCATTAATCACATATTCTCTTTCATTACTAAACATCACATTTGATACATGAATTATGTTGATTTTCAGTTAATGTCCTAAACTTGAATTTTCTTAAAGGAATGTTGGAATATGAATTCGAATTCTATTAATAATTATGTACATATAAATACAACATACAAACCATTGGATTCAACTTCCAAGGTTTGTTGGACATACGATAATCGTCCACTAGAACCCTAATGGATTAGGTGTCTAACATTACCCCCTTAAATTGAAGGGGTGTATATGAGTCCAATAAGAGAGCTAAAATGCAAAAATGCATGATAACCAATGGCTAAATGAGGTCTATGAAATGGTGGTTTTTAAGGAAGACCAAAAACCAAATGGGAGAAATCGAGGTCTCTATAAGTGGTTGTTTAAGGCTGGCCACCAACTCTAGAACTAAATCTCGATGCAATTCCTGGAACAACTCCAAATCTGGCTAGAAGCTAAAGTCTTATGCTAGTGTAAGTGCTCCCTGATAATGACTTGAAGATGACCACAATTTGATGTAGTAGAAACCAAATTCTTCTGCAGGTGGTAGTTTTATTGGAAAATCGATAGAGATGACAACTAAATGATTTTCCTCTTTATGAAATTAACTTGTGATGTTTTCATTATTAGCATTAGGTTTCTTTATTATATTTTCTTATCATCAATAGTAACTCCAATTAACAAATAAAAGAGAACACAAGATATAGACATGTTTCCAGGGAAAACCCCCTCGAGGGGAAAACCCAGTCACAAAATTCTTCCTTCAGTAGATTCAAAAGATGAGACGACCATGACTCTTATAATATAGATTCAAGACTACCTCCATCCATCAAGTCAACCTCATCTGAACTTGTTCCTTACACAAGCATCGAACTTCTTCCTTACACAAGCATCGAAATTCTCCACAGAATCTCCTCACTATGATATATGTGAATTCTATGGTCATTGTAAGTTCATCTCTTTATTGTAATCTGCATGCCTATGATCAATAGCACTGACTAGCATCGAAAATTCCTTTCTGAGATAGCACCAATATATATTTAATATAATAAGAGTGAAGATGGTTTCCTGTGATATCAAATATTTTTTTCTAGCAACCAATCTGATCTTCTTTCCTTATGATAACACTGAAACAATCCGAGCTTCTTCACTGTGATTACTTTTGTGATGTAAAAACTAGATTTCATATGATATCTAAACTTGTGCTTCTTTGTTTGATGCGAGTTACTTACATTGGTATATATAGTGGTTGCCACACGTAAATAAGTTGACATATGTTCATGAAGAGTTGTGTCTTGTTATAAGCTGACATAAGTTCATTTTATGATAGTTTCTTTGAGGCCGACTTGAAGGAGTTGATGAGGAGGTTAACTTAATGATGGAGGAGTCTTTAACCAATCAACACATTGACTTTGAAAATAGCCTGAAGCCTTCAATGGACGCTTGACCTATACATTTGACCCAAGCATGAAACCCATGCTTTAATAAGTCAAATCAATTTAATAATAAAATTTCTTTTCACTTTCTTTTGACAAATAAATTACACTTTTACTTCAAGTACAATAATGAAGATTGAACCTAGTTACATTTTCCAACAACCCCTCTTAACTGGGGAGGTATTCATATTTACATATAATCAAAGAGGTACATGGAATATCTCAACACATCATGTATGAAGAAGTTTAGGCACCACAATGCCATGGATATCCATTGGTCTCTCAATAATTTAGGCACCACAATGCCACAGACTAGATTCTTGACCAAGAAATCTATCCATTGGTCTCTCAACAATTTAGGCACCACAATGCCACATACTAGATTCCTAACCAGGGAAATCTATCTAGGTGGGACTAATATGGACTCAAGCTTTCAGCCTCTCTAGGTACCATCAGGCTTACTTGCTAACCACCAACCTAATATCCAAGTGTGTATCCAAAAATAGAGCTCTATAATCAACACCGCCTTTCCAACTTCGAGACCTAGACATAAACACAACGTGCTAATCGGATGTCCTCCCATGAAATGCTTCACTCAAAAAGCCTCAACACTCCTTGATCCAATAGATCAAGGATGACAAATCTCTTCCAATCAAACTGATTGGTAACCAACATGCTATCAAAATATTTGATAGATTCACCTGTACAAACACAACCCCAATCAATAATATACATTCATATGTACATAATCAAATACAAACCTCTCGAGTCTTCCAGACAACTTGATGTTTCTTCTCAACTTTTCATAGTAGTACTATCAATTGAATCTATGATAGAATATTCCTCAATCATACACTTTACTTTCCTACTTCTTATGCAGCAACATATCCTTCGAAATTCATTCTTCAATAAAAACCAAGCTATGCCCTCCCTCTCAACTAGGGAGCATCTCTTTATCCAGACTCCCTCATAATATTAGGGAGATATCTTCTATTCAGGCTTCCTCGGGGAGATAAACTTCTTCTTTTCTTCATCAGAGAATCTTTCATGGCTTCCAACCATTTCATTATATTTATCATCATCCACATCGTGCTTATCATAACAACGAAAACATTCACCATATTGAAGATTGTGTACCTACACAACTTATATAGCAAGTACAACCAAAAATATAGAAGCATGTAGTTAGCCATATCAGAATTACGGAATCATTTCAACATATATCAGATACCCAAACTTAAACAAAAAACACATATTCTTCAACATCTTGCTAGGGACTTTGTCATAAACCCTAGACTACTTCATAACAACTTTCATTCCAACTAGGTTTTCAATGTTTCTTTCAAAGGAGTGACATACCCTACTACAACATATAACAAACCCTAGAAACAATTCAAACAAATATAGATCTACAAGGCATCTAAAAACTTTTAGAATTCATATGTTAGATTTTTCACTAGGGTTTTCATACAAATCCTATATTTCATACAAGAGAATTAATCAATCAAAACCAATCACAACATAGTCATCAACATGACCAGCTTCCACTAGGGTTAGTTGCAATCCCTAGACCATCAATCACAACTACGACTACGCTTTCAAAAATATTACACAAATCTCAAATTATCATATTGTCATCATACATCATACATTTTTAATTCTAGTAAGGTTTAACTCCAAAACCCTAAAATTTAATTTTCACAATCTCACTTATATAAATAGCTCTCAGATTGTAATATCACACATACTAGAGAATTTAACTACTACTAGGGTTTGGTTGCAAAACCCTAGATTTCAAATATCATCATCCTAGAATCTCAGGCAAGGACTTATATTAAATCCTAAGACTTATAACCATCAATAACTAGGTAAACACACATATCTAGGAATTCATTATCAAGCATAAGAATATCATATGCCAAACAACATTAATACATTAGACATATACTGACCTAGACCGAGCTAGGGTTTCGACCAAATGTACACATATATATACCTAGGGCTTCATTCCTAGGATCTTGCATTCATAACAAAGGTTTTTCTTATAGGCCCAACCCAACCCTAAAAATCTAATGTTTCATAACATAGCAAAGCAAACCCTATTATTCCAAAAATTTCAAAGGTCTGAGATCTCCAAAAAACATCATTCAATACTAACAAGTTAAGATTTCATGATCATACCAAAATCCCAAACATGACATCATCAACAAAAAATTCGAATAGCATTTCATAATATCCCTAAGCAGGATAGGGATTCACACATTGACATTAGCATACCCTTAGGTTTGGGTTTTCCTGAGAACCTGTCTAGGGTTCTATAAAATCAATTAAAAATTTAGTGAGGGGTATATTTGTTATATTTGAGACTTTTGTGATCCGTATTGTAGAAATGTCTTTCAGATTAATCACATTATTAGGATTTGGTCGACGTTTCGAACCAACTAATGTGGCTCATCCTCAAGACAAGGTGAAAAAATCATACAATCTTCATGTATAAATAACAAGGATGTATCATTGCCCCAGGGTCAACTCATGAAACTAGTTGTTGAAAACTAGCCGTTGGAGATTAGTTAAGCAGGCAAATAAAAATCATAAAAAGTTAGAAATGAATTATTTATATTCTAAATTTTCTTTAATATTGTAAATTTAGTTATAAGTCGGTTGACATGAGCATGGATAATAGTAATTAGTAGGGGGGTATGAATAAGCTCTTAATAAAATAGTTTTTAGGAGATTATATATAATATTAGATCAAAATACAGTTTTAAGGGGTTAAGTATTAATAAAAATAGTTGTTATATAGTTAATATCCCAATTTTAGGGTTAAAAAAAAAAACATGTTATAAATTAACATTTAGGAGACGATTAATATAATGTAGAGAATAATCCAAAAATTAATTAGAGGGTTAAGAATGAGATAGGAGTTTATAATTAATATTAAAACTAAAAGGTTTAGATCCAGAATCTTATATAAGAAGTAAAGAGAGGTTAAGAGAAATTAAGAGAAAGATTCAAAATATTATATGTTAATGAAATAATTAGGAGCTTAGTAATTTATTTTAAAATGGTCAAAGAATGAATCAAAGTGAAGATAAAAATATAAGTTATAAATATATAAAGAAAATGAGAGGAGGGAATTTACTATAATATAAAGTACTAAGTAGCTTGAGAAATTATTATACATGAATTAACAAATGAAATGAAACAAATATATAAAAAGGGGAAGGAGGGAAAAATATAAAAGGGGGGGAACTAAACAAGAGAGGGTCGGAATCCAACTCCTACTCAATTTACAACCATCATCTCTGCTAAGATTTCTGGTATGCCTCTCAATATCTATAGCCTCCCTAAGCTTCCTATGCTAGAAATGATCAACTCTAGCAATGAATCTGGCAGGGAAAATTTTAAGAACCCCCCCTAAATTTATAAATATAATAAATGGGCAAATCTCCATGGTATATAGGAAAAATGGAAGGCGATTTTATCAATAATATAGTATGTATATATAATTTTTTGGCGAATCTCTCATATTTTACTCAATTATAAAATCTTGTAAGATCTTGGCCAGTCTTTTACTAAATAATAAAACTTTGTAAAGTCCTAGTGAATCTTAGCATAGGCTACATGCTGGTTTAATTCCCCCATTTAAATAGGCTACATTCCAGGTGAATACCATGGATCAATACCATGTGCCATTTTGGTGAATACCATGGGTCAATACCATGTGCCATTTTTATTTTTATTAATTCTAATATTAGGGTTAATAATGGTTTTTTGCATGGTATTAATAACAATCTAGTCCATGGTATTTGTCCCATAGTATTTTGGCCATAGGTTTCACCTAAATATAACCCATTTTTTGAGTGTTCGTAAATATAAGGTGACTTATGGAGTAAATATAAAAAAATGTTTTATTTGTTTACCATACCTCTCGTTTATTTATATTTTTATTAATTTACCATACCTCTTTTACAAATATGGTATTTGGCCCATAGGATTCACTTAAATAAAACCTCTTTCTTGAGCCAGCCTTCATAAATAGAATGAGGGTTATGGATTAAATATAAAAAGAGGTTTTATTTATTTACGATATGTCTAATTTATTTATATTTTTATTTATTTACCATACCTTTTGAGTAAGTATAAAAAGACGTTTTATTTATTTACCATACCTCCACTTTACTTATATTTTTATTTGTTTACACCCTTACATGTATATAAGGTGACTTATGGAGTAAATATAAAAAATGTTTTATTTATTTACCATACCTCTCATTTATTTATATTTTTATTAATTTACCATACCTCTTTTATAAATATGGTATATGGCCCATAGGATTCACTTAAATAAAACCTATTCTTGAAAATGGGCGAATGGATTCACTTAAATAAAACCTATTCTTGAAAATGGGTGAATGGAAGGTTGTAAGTCCTAATTTCAAGGGCTAAATTTACCTTTTTTACCCTCTCCCTTAAAATAAGGTGGGCTATTTGAGGTGATTTGTAAAAATGTACTATGATACAAAATATTCGCCCACTAAAAATTTAAAACCCCTTAATTTGGCCAAAGGGCAAACATTCGCCCCTAAAATTATCCTTGGAATCTGGATTCCTCAATACATACATGGTGCTTGGATTTCTTTGCATGTTCAGCTAGAGTCGAAGAGAGAGAACGATTGTGCCTTATGTCTATAGTGTGCTCATGGATCCTCCGGTTAATTGACCAACCCGTGTCTCCAATATATGGAATACCATATGAGCAAGGAACCAAGTAAATGCCTTTCATGTCTTTCAGGTCGATAGGGTCCTTAACCAAACCAAGAGAATTTCTAATCATCCTTAGAGGCTTGAACGAAGAGGAAACATTATTCTTCCTAAGGTGGTTCCTTGAATAAACGGGAGATGAACCTTGGAGATAGAATCAAAAAGAGTAGTTTTAACTCTTGGTCCTTTACAGGCTCTTTGAAAGGCCTTGAGGATCTGAGTTTTGATATACCCATTATTTTTAAAAACTTCAAGGAGATGTGATTTCTCTTTCCCTGGGTGGTTCTCATCAGAGATTATCATAGCATGGGTAGAAAGGGTGTTGAGAACACCAAATTTTTTAGTAGAAAAATGATGAGAACTAGTATGAAGATATTGTTCCGCGTGAGTTTTTTGCGAAAAAACTTGGTGAGAAACGAAACCATCATCCATTATAGAGAGGAGAATGTCAAGGAAAGGAAGGCGCCCCTCCACCTCAACTTCCATTGTGAACTTGATGGAATCAGATTGGGAATTAAGGTGGCTTAGAAAAAAATCCAATTTCTCATGGCCATGGGGCCAGATGACGCAAGTGTCATCAAAAAACCTCTTCCATATCTTGGGGAAAAATTGAGTTGAGGATAAAGATGCAGCGGTAGCCATTAAATCGAATTCGTCTCTCAATCCTCTTTCCAAAAAGCTCATTGAGAGCAATTTCCTCACCCCTAGAATTTATGGCCTTCCTAAGATCCATGAATATGGGGCCCCCTTGAGACCTATTGTTAACAAAATAGGTGGGCCTACTTATCTTCTTGCTAAATTCTATCTCTTAAGCTTAAGCCTCTTGCGGGTCGCACTGATTCCTATGTTAAGGATTTTGCATCCTTTGTCAAAGAATGGAAGGATGTAAAGTTGGACCCCAGGGATCTGCTTCTTAGTTTTGACACTGTTTCCTTATACACCAAAATCCCTATTGAAGAGGAAATTGATGTCATAAGTCGTATCACTAACCATGACACTGCCAAATTGGTTGGCCTCTACCTCACCTCGACCTTCTTCAGTTTCTAGGGTGAATTCTATGAGCAAACCTACGGGGTGGCGATGGGTTCCCCTCTTTCCCCTATTGTTGCTAACTTATTTATGGAATATTTTGAGACCAGGGCCTTAGCCTTAGCTCAATTTCACCCCAAGAAAAGTAAGAGGTTTGTTGATGACACTTGCGTCATCTGGGCCCATGGCCATGAGAAATTGGATTTGTTTCTAAACCACCTTAATTCCCAATCTGATTCCATCAAGTTCACGATGGAAGTTGAGGTGGAGGTGTGCCTTCCTTTCCTTGACATTCTCCTCTCTAGAATGGATGATGGTTCCATTTCTCACCAAGTTTTTCGCAAAAAAACTCACACGGAACAATATCTTCATGCTATTTCTCATCATTTTCCTGCTCAAAAATTCAGTGTTCTCAACACCCTTGCTACCCATGCTCTGAGAATCTCTGATGAGAACCACCTAGAGTAATAGAAATCACATCTCCTTGAAGTTTTTAAAAATAATGGGTACATCAGAACTCAAATCCTCAACACCTTTCAAAGAGCCTATAAAGGACCAAGAGTTAAAACTACTCGTGTTGATCCTATCTCCAAGGTTCATCTCGTTTATTCAAGGGACCACAGATAGGATTACCCATATCCTTAGGAAGAATAATGTTTCCTCTTCGTTCAAACCTCTAAGGACCATTAGAAATTCTCTTAGTTCAGTTAAGGACCCTATCGACCTAAAAGACATGAAAGGCGTTTACCTGGTTCCTTGCTCCTGTGGTATTCCATATATTGGAGAGACAGGTCAATCAATTAACCAGAGGATCCATGAGCATGCTGTAGACATAAGTCACAATCATTCTCACTCTTCGGCTCTAGTTGAACATGCGGATAAATCCAAGCACCATGTTTGTATTGAGGAATCCAGAGTCATTGCTAGAGTTGATCATTTCCACCATAGGAAGCTTAGGGAGGCTATAGAGATTGAGAGGCATACCATAAATGTCAACAAAGATGATGGTTGGAAATTGAGTAGGAGTTGGATTCTGACCCTCTCCTTATGATCCTCTTGTTTAGTTCCCCCACTTTTATATTTTTCCCTCCTTTCCATTTTTATATATTTGTTTCATATCATTTGTTAATTCATGTATAATAATTTCTCAAACTATTTAGTGCTTTATATTATAGTAAATTCCCTCCTCTCATTTTCTTTATATATTTATAGATTATATTTTTATCTTCACTTTGATTCATTCTTTGGCCATTTTAAAATAAATTACTAAGCTCCTAATTATTTCATTAACATATAATATTTTGAATCTTTCTCTTAATTTATCTTAACCTCTCTTTACTTCTTATATAAGATTTTGGATCTAAACCTTTTAGTTTTAATATTAATTATAAACTCCTATCTCATTCTTAACCCTCTGATTAATTTTTGGATTATTCTCTACATTATATTAATCGTCTCCTAAATGTTAATTTATAACATGTTTTTTTTTAACCCTAAAACTGGACTATTAATTATATAACAACTATTTTTATTAATACTTAACCCCTTAAAACTGTATTTTGATCTAATATTATATATAATCTCCTAAAAACTATTTTATTAAGAGCTTATTCATATCCCCCTACTAATTACTATTATTCGTGCTCATGTCAACCAACTTATAACTAAATTTAGAATATTAAATAATTCCTTTCTAACTTTTTATGATTTCTATTTATTTGCTTAACTAATCTCCAACGGCTAGTTTCATGAGCTGACCCTGGGGCAATGATGCATCCTTGCTATTTATACATGAAGATTGTATGATTTTTTCACCTTGTCCTGAGGATGAACCACATTAGTTGGTTCGAAACATCAACCAAATCCTAATAAGGGCTAGATTTATCGAGAGATGAATCTCCCTAAACAAGAATCTCTATAACTCAAGATAGCTAGACATAACGATGTTAGTAATGTAATTCAAACTTCAAAAATATGATAAAGAGAATTTTATAAGATATATAGACATACCTAGAGGTGGAGATGTTCCTTGACAAACCTGGTAAGGATTCCTTGAAGTGTTTTCTTTGTACTAGGCCAAGATCCTATAATACATACTTACAAGCAAACCATGTTATACCAAGAATGTGATTTAATTTCTTAGGTTAGATTTCCTACATAGCCAAGGAGGATGGAATTCTATGAAAAGTTATTCTTTCCCTCAATCAAGGAATTTTTCTTGGAATCCTAGATTACTTGTAAATCCTAGAGGGAGAGGATTAAGGTTCTAAGAGTACATTCTTAATCTTAGATTAGATAGAAACAAGGATTATATGTATCATAATAGAAATTCAAATGCTTATATACATACCTCGTGAACTGCATACCCTTGATTTTATTATATTTGTTTCAAGTGTACCTTGTTGAGTACAGAGTACTTACTTGATTTTATTAAGTAGGTACCTTGTTCTCTTTATAGGATAGACTTCAGATTCCCTTGATTGTAGTGAATCCTTCACATTGTTGTGACATTGAATCTTAGTGGTAGTACCGAAATCCTTTTTCGGTTGGAGGCATGAGACTTGTGTTATCAAAACCTACTCAATTTTAAGACTTTTCCACTTTGGTAGAACTGAAGCCTTCTTCAATATATATAGACTTTGTACCATGAACTAATTCATAGAGATGGCGTCAATATCTCATTATTATATTGATATGTCACCTCTGTAGTTGCACCAAGATTCCATGATTTTGTTACTACAAGCATACTGATATTCTTTACCACTGTAATTATACCGATACCTATGATAGTCTTTGAGACTATAATGGAATCGAACTATTCTGAAACTTTTGAGATTGACCCAAGCCTCTTTCTTCTGAGATATCACTGAAGTAAAACCTTGTTACTTGATTTGTCTTTTTCCTCAAGGTGTGAATGAACTGGCTTACTGTAATCTGCTTTCCATCCTTTCAATATACCTCAGAATATTTAGCTCAAAAATGTCCTTGGACCTTGATCTTCAATGCAAACATAACTTCTCACTGAGACTGCTTCAAATATGGATGAGTGTTCTTCAAACTGCCTTTAACCTTTGACCATAACTCTGATACCATGTTGGAAAATCGATAGAGATGGCAGTTAAATGATTTTCCTCTTTATGACATTGACTTTTGATATTTTCATTATTAGTATTAGGTTTCTTAATTATATTTTCTTATCATCAAGATTAGTGCCAAGTAACAAATAGAAGAGAACACAATATATGGGCACACTGCCAAGGCAAAACCCCCCTCGAGGGGAAAACCCAGTCACAAAATTCTTGCTTCAGTAGATTCAAAAGATGAGACGACCATGACTCTTACAATCTAGGCTTGAGACTACCTACATCCATCAAGTCAACCTCATCTAAACTTCTTCCTTACACAAGCACCGAACTTATTCATCGAATCTCCTCACTGTGGCATATGTGAATTATGTGGTCACTGTAAGTTCATCTCTTCACTGTAATATGCATGCTCGTGATCAATAACACCAGAAATTCATTTCTGAGATAGCACCAATATATATTTACTGTGATAAACCAAATTGTGATAAGAGCGAAGATGGTTTCCTATGATATCAACAAAGTTTGTCTAGCAACTAATCCAATCTCTTTTCCTTGTGATAACACCGAAACAATCTGATCTTCTTCACTGTGATTACTTTGTGATGTCCGAACTAGATTTGAGATGAGATCTGAACTTGTGCTTCTCTATTTGATGCAAGTTACTTAGGTTGGTATATATAGTGGTTGCCACATGTAAATAAGCTGACATATGTTCATGAAGAGTTGTGTCTTGTTATAGACCGACATAAGTTCATTTTATGACAGTTTCTTTGAGGCCGACTTGAAGGAGTCGATGAGGAGGTTAACTTGATGATGGAGGAGTCTTTAACCAATCACACATTGAATTTGACAATACCCTAAAGCCTTCAATGGAGGCTTGACCTATACATTTGACCCAAGCATGAAACCCATGCTTTAATAAGTCAAATCAATTTAATAATAAAAATTCTTTTCACTTTATTTTGACAAATAAATTACATTTTGACTTCAAGTACAATAATGAAGACCGAACCTAGTTACATTTTCCAATAGGTTTAAGGCTGACCACCATCGAAAAAGCATGCTCATGGAACATGAATCTATCTCTGGGTACAACTTTGAATCTGGCTATGGATGACTTTGGATCTAGGCTGTGGAAGTTGGTTCTGTTTCATGTTTTGGCTTAGGATTGCTTGATAAATCTTGAAATGAAAAATCTTCGAAGCTGGTAATTGACCATCAATCCTTATGGAACATGAATTTTTCTTTGGCTTCAACTTTGAATATGACTATGGATGACTTTGGCTCTAAGATGTGGTAGTTGGATTTGGTTTATGTTATGGTTTAAGATCAATTGATAAATTTTCGAATGATGAATCTTCAAAGCTGGTAACTGACCATCAATTCCCCCTTTTCAGATATAAGGTGAGAAGATGAAGAAATATTCATTGCAAGACTAGTCAATACTTGAGAAAAAATTCTATTGTATGATTGGTATATCTTCTTGGATGTTGAAGGCCATTTCCAAGAATTTATCCATCTGAGGTGAATCTTCATTCTTGCAAGAGTCTTGTTTCCAGGATACCTTTCTTAATGATGAGTGTGCTTAACACAATGCTCACAAGGGTGAAGATCAAAACACTGATATTTCACATGGCCAACCCGATCATAATTTTGGAATCTAACAATATGTTGTGGTTGTGGAACATGAGCAAGTGAATATGAATCATATTGAAGAAACCCAACATAATGAAACCGAATGGGCTTGGAATAGTCCAGAATATGAAAGGATGCATCCTTGTCATATCCAGGACATGTTCTCTTCCTTATGATAACAACTTATTCCCAAGGCTTGATTATGGACTTGGGAAGTGCAAGCTGAACCATTGCATCTTTATGCAAATCTACTCCTAAAATGACCTCAAAAATCTAACTAATATTTGACTGTTGATGGGATTCAGACTAAAAAAATGAGTTATTTTGAATTGAACTAGTTCAGAATCACGACTTTTCTGCTGCAATTCATCTAGCTGAAATTGAGAATCGAGTTGCATAAAATCGATCTTGTCTTCTGCATTTTATAAGCAGGTTCGAATGTTAGAGATAGTTTCCTTGCTGATTTGGATAATGTTATGAACACTATACAACATTAGAGTTCTTAATAACTCTAATAAATCATCAAGTCTCACAATTTTCTTCAAACTACTATTAGAAAACACTTTCTTGCAATCAACTTTGAAAGGGGTGTTGGCTTCAACTAAAAATGAATTTGTTTACTATGTAATTTAATAAGTAAAAAATAGATGGCACCAAAAATTACATAAAAAATAACTTTCAATCTTTCTCTATAAATATATATGACAAATACGATTAGGAATTGAGCTACCTCCAACTTTAAAAATAAAATAAAGCACCACTCTTATATATGCCACCTTCTTCCAACCAATTAAGACAAAGTCAAAGGAAGAGACCTTCCCCAGTGGACTAGCACAACTTACTTAGAGATCTTAGAGGCAAGGAAACACACATAAAAGCTTCAACATGTGAAAGTTATCCTTGAGGAGGGTGGCCACTTTTCTGGGATATATTGGAAGGTTTAATTGAAGCCTCAAAAAGGGTAAAGGTAGTGTGCAAACTAGAGTAAAATTGTGAGTTACCACAATGTAAATGAAATTTCCTTCCTTTGAAAATAAAATTTGTTGTTTCCTACTATCAATTCAGATTTAAAGCACCATCACATTTGTGAAGATATCATACCCTATACGCAAGAAGGATTTCCATTGATGACGGTTATTATTATTATAACACAACTCAACTTGAATGAATGTGCACATTACTCTACTAGTGTTGCAATGTCCCTTAATAATAAATAATAAATAATAAAAATAATAAATAATAAATAATAACAATAATAAAAATAATAAATAATATAATTTTTTTTTTTTTTATTATTATTGTTATTATTTATTATTTATTATTAAGGGACATTACATACTTCCCCACTTTAAGGAACTTCGTCTCGAAGTTAAGTTGAATTATTTAACATTTTATTTATTTAGTTATTTATTACTTCATATTGGCCCTACACCCTCCGCTGAACTAGTATAACCAGAAGGCATCGAAAGTCTTCACAACACCTGGGAAATCTCAAGGAATCTCTGTCCTTTTTCCCACTTTCGGAATCGGGCATAAGCCTCCCCATGCATAAGCCAACCTTGCGAAATACCCGAAGCCATTGAGTACCGTACCGGATGCCTGACTTGGGGTAGATGAGGTCTGAGTCAGGCGCGAACCTTGGGGCCAGCCTTGGACTAGGATACAGACTGGGGAGGCTTATGCCTACTTCCGAAAGTGTGAAAAAGGACAGAGATTCCTTGATATTTCCCGAGTGTTGTGAAGACATTTGATGCTTGCTGGTTATAATAGTTCAGCAGAGGGTGTAGGGCAAACATGAAGTAATAAATAACTAAATAAATAAAATGTTAAATAATTCAACTTAACTTCGGGATGAAGTTCGTTAAAGTGGGGAAGTATGTAATGTCCCTTAATAATAAATAATAAAGAATAAAAATAATAAATAACAATACTAAAGCTCTAAATAAATATAAATAGAAATAAAACAAGAAAGCAGTAAAAATCAGTAAAGCTATCAAAGAGTAAAAACAAAAGAAATAAAACAAGAAAGCAATAAAGTTGCATGTTGACACATGGAGTGTGTGCATGTGGTTCCCCTTCAATGTTTTATCTATTTAATAAATGGTGAGGAAGATGAGAGGCATTCCATCATTCCACCATCCATTCTCTTGGGAGAATAGTGTTATGAGACAAAGGATACCCTGGCAGTAGTACGTTGATTGAGGGCTCGGGGGTGGCCAATTGTAGAAAGCTTTTATGCAACTGGGCCTACGATTGGGTGGAGAGTCATCCCCAAGACCTTGTTGCAGGTACCAGAGTTAAACTAAGTGTTCAACTAGAGTTCCACAGGTAAGTTGTCTCTCTTCACTGATATTTTTGTAATTGAATGTTAACTAGTTGATAAATTACATGTTGATTATAAATCGCTTAATTAATCTAATTAATTATGTGTTGTTATTTCGGGGCTGTTACAAGTGTGACCACCAAATATGAACATCACAATTAACATAAATATGATTGACTTAGAGATAGATATTTGTGGTAGATATTTCCATTTCACCCAATTGATTACAATCAACTCATCACCGATGAAGATAGTATTGAACGTACGATGAAAAAGAATGAAGTTGGAATTGCTAAAATGAAGGTATAGTTAGCTCACCTTTTTCAAAACATTTCTCACCATCTGCAAGAATTTTGGTGCAGGCAATGGCATAGAAGAATCTAGTCACTGAATTGTTATATAGTCCTGGACCACATGCAATTAAGACTGTTGCTTAGAATTCATACAACATCAACGATCAAGAGTGATGCTTAAAACTCCTGTGACATCAATCTCACTATCTATGTGTTGTCCCCTGGTTTCTTTATTGTTCAAAGCACAAGTCACATGAAGATCATAGTCAAAATTTCCACAACGATAATTATAGAACCATCCAAAACCATGGTCATAGCAATGTTGTCAGTGTAGGGATATAGGTTCTCTCATTGAAATACAACATGAGATCTAAATTTTCTAACCATGGAACTTTAATTGAAGGAACTTCATATTCTTCAAGAAAAATTTAGTGGAGACATCAGGTTGGCCTTTGGTGGTAACTATGATGTAGGGAAACCAATTATATAAGTGGTATTAGGCAAGCCTCATGAAAGCATCATCCTCTTGTGCTTGGTTCTAGATATGACCATCCACACGATTGTGATTTCACATTGATTTCTGGGTGATATAAAAAGTTGGGTTTCCATTATGATGGAAATTACCTTAAAAATTTTATCTTCTCTTTTATACATTATTATATATCAATTTTAATTGTTGGTATCTTTATGTTTGCAGGTCAAGAGCAGTTATGGTGGTTACATTGGAAATCTCATTACACTTAACCCTAGCTTCTAGATAGTTAGGTTAGGATTAGGTCTAGTTGCATCCTAGTTCCCTTTTGCATTCATCATGCACTTGCTATCCATTAGTATTTCCTTTGTTTTCTTACTTTTGTCTCACATGTTTCTTTTAAGTTCAACCTCCATTTTATTTGTTCTTTTCATTTTGTTTCCATTTTTTGTTATGCCTTTCTTTCATGTTTTTCTTAATAAGACTTTGCATGAAAGGTACTCTTGTTTGGCTCAAAAGACAATGTGTCCAAGATTGAAAAGGGAAATTGCGATGATGAACAACTCTTGGCTAATATGTTACCTTATTCTCTATTTGGGTATACATATATTTAAATTCAATGATGTTTGAATGAAAAATACAATCCATTCAAATGGAAAGTTGTAAGATGAACCATTATGCCTGCATCTATTTTAGCATCCTCATCCCTTGACGCGGTATTGTAATTAAATGGTGTTTATCTTGACAACCTAATTGATTAGAGAAGGGAAAGGGGAACATCAATAGCGAGAAAAAAAATATTAGAGGTACACCTATCTCTGAAAGAACAACCTCTCCTACTCTCAATAACTCAGGATCCCTCTTTCTCCCTAGTGAAATAATAAGTGCCTAAGCACATATCTATAAATAAAATAAATAAAGGGAAAAAGAAGAGAAAGGCTTCTTACACAGAGAGGTGAAGCAAGTAAATTCGTTAGGGTACTATTCATGCTCGTTGGCAGCGAAGTAATGCTTGTGTTCCTACAGTGACTCCGTTGAGGTATTGTCCAGGTCTACTGGTAGCATAGCAACACTTGAGATGAAAACTCATACTTCGATTATCTTTAACTTGCATTACTATATTACCCTATTTTGGATCAAAAGAATTATGATTTCATAAGCTTTGTAAATGTGTTTAGCCAAGAAAAGGAATAGAGGAGACTATATCCATAACTTGGTCAAATGGGGAAGCCAAGGTAAGCCATGTAATGAATCAATACTTCCTAAAGTACTAAGACTTTTCACTCAAAGATAGACCTAAACAAAGAAGCATGAGTTCTACCAGTGTATCACCAAGTGTTGTCACTGCGACAAACACCCTCCAAAATTTTTCTTACACTTGAATTTTGGAGCCTACTTGTGACTCTAGGATTTGTAATCCCTTGATTTTTCGTAGTTTCTTCATGGTTCGTTGATGTTTCCTCATATTCTATGTGTTAAATTGACTTTCTTATACATGCTCATTCCTTGAATAATTCACAAGTGCACTCCTTCTAATGCGAGCTTGCATAAACATTAAACTGCTCCTAAAAGTAAGGCTTGCGCAATCGCTATTGACAGTGAATGTGCAATCCATTAGTACATAAACTATGAACCTATGTCAACATTCAATGTGCACTCTCCATTGATAGTCTCCCTCTCACTGTGGTTGCATTTGTACTTCTATTTCAGTGAGTTTTCTTAATTGTCACTTTTGGATGCTTCAATTTTCATTACTATCACTTTCACTTTTGCGACTGTCATTTTTTCTTACTTTCACTTCTACAAGTGGTGATTTTTTGTTCTATTCACTCAAATATATGGTCGTTTTCATTCTCTTTAGCTTTTGCAAGTGTCATTTTCACATTTTATTACTATCACAAGTTTCACCTTTTGTAAAGGGAAGTGTAACAACTAGTAAAAGGGAGTCATTTGTATATTCTTAGAGGGTATATTTGATGCATTCTCTTGTACCAATGTGTTCCATTTATCATAGAGACATGCATCAAACTCATTTCCCAACCATTAAACATTGTTTTTCTAGTTTCATCACTTGTGGCGTAAAGTGTATCTTAAGTGTCGCCCTTGGAGGTATGTATTGTACTACTGTCATTTCAATAGGAACATGTTAATTGTGTGTGGTAACTGCTTCCTTGTTGAGTGGTTGATCATCTATAAGTGTGTGATCATGTTCAATTCATGTTTTGGTTCCATCTCTCACCTCTTGGATCCCACACTTAGTCATTTTCTGCAATTGATCCTTTGCCTATCAGGCCACAAGAAGCCTATCTTTCCCTAAGGAACTGCATACCATGTAGTTTATGCCTCCAAGGACTGTGTATTACACAATCAAAATGCTCAAGAACTCCCTCCTGCGCTCAGAACCTGCACAATTTTTCTCCTTAGTCAACCTCCTTATGCACATTGCGCAATCGCAGTCAGTAGTCTATCTCTTTGCCTCCCTGAGCTATGTAACTGCATAATTGAATTGCCTATTCTCCCTCTAGAACTACACATTACAAAGTTACAATGGGAAATCCTACCTTACTATGACCCTAAATTGTGTAATATTACTTCGTAGGCCTCTAGTTGATGCGCATTGCAAATTTGCAAGCCTCATTCCCTCACTCATTTCCTTTGGAACTGCGCATTGCGCAATCCGTGAGTTGTCCTCCTAGTCCAATACTCATTTCCAAGTCAAACAATGGTTTTTATGAAAAAATTTAGAATAGGAGATTTCGGGACCGATATTGTCTTGTTATGAGTGAATTTCATTTGCATGTACCATATCTTGAGATGACAGGATGATTCTCAATGAGTATTCTTAGGAGATCATACGAGAAGTTCCCGAAGCCACAGACCCACTTCATATTGAGAGACCCTCTGTTGAGTCTATACCTCAGATACTAAAAGGTTCCGTAAATCACTCAACTATTAACCCTAATGGAAGGGAAGCCCAGAACTACTAGATTGTAGAAGATTTGGTTCAAAGTCCTTGTGTTATGTCTGCATTGGAGGTACTCCACTCGTGCCCTACTCAGATAAGTGCTTTGCTTTCAGCAATCAGTGCAGTAGATCCAAAGAATTCTTTAGTGCTCACTTTTGATAAGCTGAATGTTAAAAAGAGACTTCCTCACCATATGGTTTTCTAGATAAAATCCACTTACCAAAAGACCAATATTTTTCGGACAGTTATAGAAGAGCGAGCTTCCACATGCGTAATGTATATGTCATGTTGAAAGGCCATTGGATCACCTTCAGTTGTTCCTTCACCGACTCTCTTTACAAAATTTGATGGACATTCTCATAGGCCACATGGGATTATCCCGGCCTTTCCTATATGTGTTTGTGGAAAGGTCGTAAATATTGAGGTAGAAATTGTTGATTCCAACCTGGATTATAACCTCCTCTTAGGCAGGAATTGGATTTACGATATGGATGCCATAGTTTCATCTTTGTTCCGCATCCTCTGTTTTCCTCATGAGGGGAGGATTGCTAAAATTGATCAGTTGGATTATTCTCTAGGTGACTCCCACGCAACTTTGAATTCTACCGTTCCATTGGTGGACAATCCCCATCAACCTATTGAGAATTTAGGAGTTGGGATGTACTCTTCGTTAACGGGTATATTTGACCTTCCTACTCCTATAACTAGAATTACTGCAATTTCATCCTCTAGGGGACCTTCACGAAAAGAGTTCTTTCGAACTCATTATTTTTTGGACCCTTGGACCTTACCTTCATCTACCACCACATTAGATGGAGGGCAGGTTGGTGGAATGGAATTTCCCATGTCTGCAATAGGACTTAGCTATCAATCTATCATTAACTCTACATACAACCATCCCACTCCATTTTCACAAGATGAGTTAGATGTTGATGTGGCTCTGGCTTAGACCCTCGATTGTACTTCAGCTCTAGATTGCTTGGAGACAGTCTTACCATCTAGAGAAGCAATTTTGGAGTCAATGATGGGTGTAGATCGACCATGGGAAGATTTACATCATCGTTCATATTTTCTTCCTCCATTGCATGAAGTTGAATCTAGGTTCTCCAATCTGCTTACTAGTGATGTTTGTATAGTTTCAAACACTTTGGCTCCAGCACAATTTTCTTCCAAAGGTAACATGTCTGTTATCTCACGAACTATACCTATAAACATCTCTAAGAATCCTAACATAATAGAAAATGTCTTCATCGGAGCTGATTTCTCCCTTGAAGAAATTCAAATCTACATCGGCCTCTTTAAAGAATTTCAAGATGTCTTCACTTGGTCTTATGAGGAAATGCGTGGAATTGATCCATCTATAGTCCAGCATGAGATCAATACGTACGAAAACGCCAAAACTATTCATCGGAAACTTCAACCGGTCAATCACCGGAAAGTGACAGCTATTAAAACTAAAGTTGAAAAGTTGTTTAAGGCGGGTTTCATATACCTTGTTTCTTTAACTGAGTGGATTTCCAATCCAGTCTCGATAGATAAGAAGCAAGGAACGATCCGAGTATGTATCGAATTTAGGGATTTAAATAAAGCTTGTCCAAAAGACAATTACCCCACACCTTTTATTGATCAAATTGTTGATGAATGTGCAGGTAATGAAATTTTTTCGTTCATGGATGGATTCTCTGGTTATAATCAAATTACTATCCGTTCATAGGATTAGCACAAGACAACCTTTATTTGTCCTTGGGGCATGTTTTCATACAAAAAGATTCCTTTTGGTCTTAAAAATGCTGGAGCTACTTTTCAGAAGGCCATGTCTTATGCTTTCCACGACATCAAGCAAGTTATCGAAGCATACTTGGATGACTTAGCTACTCATTCTCGCAAGAAAATTAATCATCCCAGCCACCTTCGGTTATTTTTTGAGAGATTTCGTTTTTATAAAATCCCTTTGAATCTGAATAAGTGTGTTTTTGCGGTCACATCTGGTCGGCTGTTAAGATTCATCATATCGACTAAACGGATTTGTGTTGATCCTTTCAAGGTTGAGGCAATAATTCAGTTGCCTCCCTCGTCTTCCATTCGTCAACTTCAAAGTCTCCTAGGAAAGGAAAATTTCTTGAGGAGATTTATAGCTAATTACGCCGAGATTTCCAAAGAATTTATGCGTTTTCTTAAGAAACGAGTTCCATATGGGACGACTTCACACAATGATCTTTCGATTCTTTGAAAAAGGCATTAACCTCTACTCCGTTGTTGAGTCCACTAGATTATGGCAAAGATTTCCTTTTGTATCTCATTGCAGCAGAATCAACCATTGGTATGGTTCTGGTTCAGGAGGATGATACTCTCAGTGAGCATGTAATCTACTACTTTAGTCAAGGCTTAGTAGGACCTGAGCTACGCTATTATCGCATCGATAAATTGGCCTTAGCAGCTATCCATGTTGTCCAACGGCTTCATCATTACATTCTGCTGCACAAAACGGTCACCTTAGCAACTGTCAATCCTTTTCAATTTGTCCTCAGCGGGAAAGTTATTGGGGGCAAGTATATTTGATGGATTGTTATTTTTCAAGAACTCGATCTTGATTTCTTGTCAGCGAAATCTAAGAAGTCATTAGTTTTTGTGGAATTAATTTCAGAGTTGCCTTATGAGGAAGCCATTGTTTATGAGGAAAATTTTCCCAATGAACATTTATTCTTCATTCTTCACAATATCCCTGGTATGGAGATATCATTATATATCTCCAAACTTCGAATTTCTCACCTGTTTTCTCCAAAGATGAGCGTTGAAAATTACGTCACCTTGCCAAAAACTATATTATCATTGGTGATACATTATATCATAGAGGGGTTGACTCAATCTTTAGGCGTTGGTTAACTTTGGAAGAAGCTAAGTCTATACTTAATGATTGCCACAGTGGAGCTTGTGGTGGTGATCTATCAGGGCTTGCAATAGCCCATAAAATTTTGCATGAAAGCTACTTTTGGCCTTCAATTTTAAAAAATTGTATTGAAGCAGTCAAAAGTTGCCATCCTTCTCAAATCTATACCGAGAAAATGTGTGCGCATCCAGCTCCACTTTTTCTTGTTATCACTATCGGTCCATTTACAAAGTGGGGCATTGATTTTACTACTTATAATCCACCTTCAGCAGTGAATCACAAGTACATCATTGTGGTCGTGGACTACTTTATTAAGTGGGTTGAGGCCATGCCTACTTAAAAAAATGATAGTGAAACAACAGTCATTTCTCTTCAACCAGGTTATTTCACGATTTGGTATCCCAAGAGAGATTGTCACTAACCATGACAGTCACTTCTAAAATCAACTAATGGCCGAATTGACTCTCAAGTTGGGCTTCTAGCAGGAGCATTCATCTCCATATTATCCTCAGACCAATGGGTAAGTCGAAGCCATGAATAAGTCCCTTAAGACAATCCTGCAAAGGACGATTGAAAAAATCGATCCAATTGGCACATCATGTTTTACCCGACACTCTGGGCATATCGAACCTCGGTTAAGACTGCCACCGGTTTTACTCCTTTTCAATTAGTTTACAGGCTAGAATCTATTTTTCCTATTGAATGTGAAATTCCATCCCTTAAGCTAGCTGTAGAACTTCTAGAGACGTCTAGTCTCGAAGAATGCCTCATTAATTTGGAACATCTTGATGAGAAGTGTTGAGATGCAGTGGTAATCAACGAAGCCCATAAGAAGAGGGTTAAAAATCAGTATGATAAAGCTATCCGTCCTCGGGTATTTTCTAAAGGCCACCTTGTCATAGTCTATGACCAAGATAAAGACGTCTTGGGGGCAGGAAAATTCAAGTCTATGTGGTATGGTCCCTTTATAGTAGAGCGAGATTTGGGAAAGGGGCCTATGAATTACTTGATTTTGAAGGGAACAAGTTGGCAAAGCCCCGAAATGGGCTCTACCTTAAGAAGTATTTTGCTTAGGCTTTGGCCAAGAAATTGCTTGTTTTTATATATTCTATCTTTGTACATATTTGTATGGCATTTTGTGATATCAACATTTTTTGATCTGCTTTTGCAGGTGTTAATGGATGATTCAATATATCTCGGATTCGCTAATGGTGCTAGTCAGCACACTTGGAATCTTGCTTCTGTGGCTTGGGTGATTTATTATTCATCTGGCCAGTTGATGGTGTTGAGGGGAGTATGTATTGGCCCTGCTTCGAATAACATTTCCGAATATACTATCGTTCTTAATTTACTATCTGAAGCAATTTCTTATGGGATTGATTCGTTGGTAGTTTATCTAGACTCACATCTGGTGGTGTCGCAGTTAAATAACATTTATTGGGTTCATGATCCTTATTTATATTGCCAATTTTTGAGAGTGAGAATGTTGCAATGATCATTTATTTATATTACATATGTTCACATTCCACGATCTAAGAATTCATTAGCAGACTCTATTGCTAATCAAGCATTAGATTGGCACATTAATCATTCATCTAATTAAATAACATCAAAAAATTTGAATCTGTATATATATCATAAAATCGCTTGTATATAGATAAAGTGTTCAAAAAGTAATGTACAAATTGGGACAAGATGCCCTCAAAATTTGGGTTCATGCCTATAATCATGTCTAGTCATACATAGGTTTGTCTATCGACCTGACTTAGGATAAGTGGCTAAAAAGTTAACCACCGTGTTGGCTACACGCCGAAGTATCCGGACCTAGTCCCGCGGTAGCCCTACCACGTGGCACTGCATCTCCTCAGGTAGGTCCTCTATGGCTATCATAGGTACCTGGTGAGTTAGTCTCACCAAGTTTCTCTTAACTACATATAGGACTCTCTATATCTTAGCTGTTGCCTCTTCGACCCCTCTTCCGCGATGTTGGTGCCTTGGAAATCCACCTGGTCTCACTGGACCCACATCTGGAACATGGTAATTTTGTCAGTATTATGTCTCCTCAAAAATATTTCTAAGTTGATTTCATATTAAAAAATTCCAAAAATATTAAAAATTCACAAAACCTTAAAAAATTTCTATCTATGTCTCCCCATGCCGCATTTGGTGGTAACACTAAGTATGGATCTCCTCGGAAATCTATACCAACATATGGGTAGTTGTCACTACTGTTGGTCCCACCAGGTGAAAAACTCATCACAAAAGTCTTTCAAGGTACGTCCTCACCTCCAAGGCGTTTCATTAAGTCTGCCCATCTACCCATTCATGGATCTCTAGGGCTACTGATGAACAATGATACTTTGGGACATAGCCCAGGTACCTTCTCGAAGAAGGATGAGCATAAGATAGTTCCATATCCAAAAAATTTCATCTGACCCTTTTGTATAGAGGTCAATTGGCTCTTCATGTTAGTCAGAAGATGTGTGCACCAATGAAATACTGCGGTAAGACATTCCACTGCCAGGCTCATGGACACTCGTGATGCCTGATGCAATGAATCTGACCCATTTACCCGTGCGATGGTAAATAGCAGAATCCTCAGGGATAAACTTTCCACATGTTTGATTGGAATTTGACTTCCAATCTTCTTTGGATGTCCTAGATAGTGTATATGGACATAGCCTTCTACTGAAATACTACTTCTTGTTCTGCTAGTCGAATGCATGACCTCCCCTCTTTGGGAGAGACCTGTAATAAAGTAGATGTCTTTGACCTTAATCCATAGACGCATCTAGTCTATCATGAAGGCATCATCCTCTACACTCCAGTAGTGGATCAGTAGTTCGAGCAAGCGCGCGTTGGCTTTCATGTTTGGCATTTTCAAGAATTTCAATAAGCCATAGCCTCCCAGATCGTCTAGTGCATTTTGGTCATTCATTACCTCATAATCAATTGTGGTATGCTCTCTTTCCCCCCATGTGATAGTCATCTTGCAAAAAAGTAGAGTTTCAACCGTTAGTTTTTATGTTTAAACTTTAACTCGTGTACACGTGGGTTCCCTTTACACACAGTCGCGTGTAGAGCCATTGTATACATGGGTTGATCACATCCAACACACGTGTACGCAGAGTTGGATTTTTGGGCATAATTTCCCACGGTCAGAACTTTAAGAAAACTTCTAAAAACTATCACAAAACATTACAAGTATGATTTGAGGGTTACCTGATAAATTTGGGGTGATTTGAACGGTCCAATTATTCAGAGAAAAGCTTGCTCCATTTTGCTCCATAGTGCTTTGCTCCAAATAAAAATGAAAAACTGTGAGTCCAAAAGTCATTATATAACTTTGAAATTGCAAAATATTTTCTCAAAAATTGATTTTTGTCTCATGGATTTTTTGACCTGTGGGCTTGGATTATCGAGAAGGTTGTTTTTTCAAGATATTTTGGAGACTTCTTCGAGATGTTATTTCGGTCCCATGACCGCTGACCCGTCATGGCAGGTATTGTTCACTCACTGGCATTTAGGTTAGGGAAAACCATTTTTCGCTGCATCTTGCATACTAGCCTCCATTTAGCGATACGTTAGCCATAGGGTCAACCCCATCGTATCTTGGTTAGCAAACCATTTTCACTCACCAATTTTGAAATCATGATGCGATGGTAGAGCCATGCTTTACATGGTCATCTTAGTTAGAACCTCGCTGACATTGGTTGTCCATGCTGCTATACTAAGTAGGCTCGGGAGTCCTCTTTAATCCCGCCATGACTTATGCTTTGAAGACACATTCTCCTTTATTTCGCGTTGATTTTTGGAATTATACCCTAGAGGCTCCTTTGTGTTGAGTTGTACTGTTGCATTGCATTTTGACTATTTGCACCTTTTTGGCCTTGAGCCAACTTCACTTGGACTCGTGTTTAAGCCACTTATTTGACCATGTCTTCTGCAAAATCAACCATGCAATCACTCTAGCTTCTTCAACTTGACGCATCCTTTTACCTGTGGAAAGAGCATCCCTTCAAGTGTCCTTGACCAGTTTCGCCTCCCTGCATTAAGCATAGGAATGTTCCCCTCCTAGGAACTAGATCATCTATTTATCTGACACTCGTTCTTTCCACTGTATTATAACATTCTTTTATTCTTTTTCCAGCTTAAAGAAAAAGACAAAAAATATATATTCCAAAAAGAGCAGGAACAGGACAACATTTCCATATTTTGTTGGCAGCTAAAGTCAATCGTGTTGCCCTTGAACAAAGCACTCAAAATAAAGTCTCTCCTCCATTTGGGCAGGATTTAGCTTGACTTAGGTACGCCTTAACCTTCTTGTCGAGTCAGTACTCCTCTGATTGGTTACCTCTTCCAATCATATGGAGAGTTTGCTCATGCCTCCTGCATGACGAAGTTATACAGAGTTATCATATGCTACCATATAGTCATCATTGAGTCATGCTTTTGTTCAAGGGAGGTAAGCCTTATTCGGCCTCTCTGCGGTGTCCCTTGACATATTTTTCAGTCGGCCATCCCTAGTTGTCAGTGTCATGTTTTTCATCACATCAGTTATATTGGTCCTTTTCTCATGTCAGTTTGAGAAGGTCTACATGGACTTCTTGTTGGTAGGTCTTGTCCTTATCAACGACGACATATTACCCTAAGGGCAAGCCTAGAGCCACACCCTGGCCCTATTTTCATTATTGATAGGTCACCTTGTGCTCAACATCAATCAATATCATGGATCTTTGACTGAGTGGTTTCCCTTGTGTTCGACATCAACTTTCATTATCAGACATTGGGATTCGTGCAGTGACTTGGTTTCCATTTGACCATATTGGTGGATTCCTCGCCTCTATGTCAACTTTCATTATTGGTTGGTTCATAGGGTTTTTATCGTGCGCTAGCTACATCTTGTGTATGCATAAACATGCTTCGGTTCGGTTACTACATCTTTTTCAACTGATTCCTTCCACATTATTGGCCTACGGGTTACACTCGCGCTAGATTGATGAAGGATGCCTTAATGCCTTCCTTCTAGCGGATCTTTTCCTATCGACTACAGTTCATTTTCTCTGGGACAAAGATCTAGAGTCCATTTGGCAGTACCTTGGGGTTTGCAGTCATCAGTGGCATATTCCTTCACTATCGATAGTGGGAAACCATCATTGTCCCCTAATTGATAGATTCTTCCAGGTGTTCGACTTCAACTCATTTATTCGCACTTGTTAGATTATACTGGGTACCTTGGCTCTCATTATCATTATCAGTGAGTAGTCTCATGTTTGTTAACAGTATACATCAATGACCAGTAATCAAATGATTGCTCATATGGTTGAACTCAGATCATTTATTCCCATTGTGTAGAAATGCACCGCAGTGGTCGGTGAAGACCTCGGATTGCATTAGCATGTTTTGGTTCACTTGTCAGTTGCTCCTGTTGCTGCTAGTTGACACCATCCACCTTATATGTTGCAGTTCTTCACAACGACATCTTATATGCTGGCATCCAAATTGCAATGTAGCATCATTTTATTCCATTATGTTCATTTGTTACTATTGGGATCAGTTTTTGACATCAGTGACCAACTTCATCCTTCAGCATCATTGATCGTCTTCTTATATGTGATATTTAGACATGTACTTTTTTCGATCATGATCAGATGATCCATCATGTACTTTCAGTTCTTTATACTTGTATACATATTGGATCTGCTTGTGCTTGATATGCGGACATGCTTTACTTTTTCTGAGCATGGGTATGCTGGCCTCAGACAACAGTTTCTTTCTGGTCTCTTTTGATGGCTTGGCAGACTGAATTTTAGTGAATTCCTTCTCAGTTTCAATAATATTCTTTCCATACACTTAATACATTTCGGCCATCATGTACCCCTTCTGACCTTATATATTAGGGGGCATCTTTTATAGCACCATTTACCACCCTTGGTATTTGTGATGCTTGGTTTATGGCCTAGGGCAACCCCTCCTTCCAGACTTGGTCCCAATATATAAAAAACAGTGTTTTATTCTCTATACTCTACTTTTCCTTGAGATAGAAGCGTGTACATGCGGGTTAGTCAATACCCAACCTACGTTTATATGTTAAAACACTTAAAAAATTAAATTTCCTTAATTATGGATGGAGTTCACAAGTTTTACCTATTGATTACCTCCTATTGCCCGTGGCCCAACTGTTTCCCAAATGTTTCCCAACTAAAAAACTAATTAGGAGAAATATAAATAAAGTTCTATGGAAAGACCTAAAGGAGGAGAAGAGATAGAGTTATTATACTGAGATTATCCCTGAATGAGTTTGATTAATCCATGTGCCTCATGCACTTCCCCAAGTTTCAGGAAACTCTTGTTTCCTTGATTATAGATATTCTCCTTCTTGCTTGATATATCATGGTGTTGGTTATGGAAGAAGATTGTTGAAGGCTAGAATAGGATGAATCCGGAGGACGGTTCTGCTTGGAGCCAGAAGAAGAAGACTCGGGTGAATTCTCTCCATGTTATTTATAGCTTATTGTAATAAAAGAAATTTTTTTTTGTTTCCGGAATTAACTTTGTTTATGCATAAAATTATGTTGTAACTCATATATGAATGTCGTTTTGATGTATGATCAATCATTTGTTTATAAACAATGTAAACTTTGAAATGGGAACTATAAACTCAAAACAGGAACTCTAGCCCAAAAACCCTGAAAAAAACATGAAAAACAATGCTAAGAACGAAAAGTGTGTATACTAGAATGATGGTTTTTTATTTTAGGGTGAATTTTGAATATGTTTTAAAAATGGCAGTGAAAACGATTTCTTTTTGTGGAAAAATTGTGTAAAAAACACCCTGAATATGAAATGTATTGATAGTGGAATGATGGCTTTTTTTAGTGTCAATTTTCAACATTTTTAAAAAATGCCAGTAAAACCGAATTTAAAATTTAAAATTTAAAATTTCGATTTAATTTTTTTTAAGATTGTTAAAAAAAAATTATTAAAAAAAAAGACTCACACTACCTTATAAAAATATAAATATAATTTTGATTCAAATTAAAAAATTAAAATTATTATTATTATTATATAACGCTCATAACATATTTCATGAAAAATACTTAAAAATATTAACATTATGTGTATATTTTTTTAAATTGAATGTCTTAGTTTATATAAATATATATATATATATATATATATAAAGTTTGTTGTTCTATGGTTGAAAATCATAATGGGTGACACTAGAATAAATGATACTTTGCCGGAATTTAGAGGAATTAGATTCAAATTAAAATTCCTAAATTTAAAATATATTGGTAGCCGGGCGATTCCGGGAATCGCCTAACGTAAACGAGTAAATCTTTGATATTGTTATGTTGCAATTATTATAACTATAACCACTCCAAAATGATGCATGTAGATTTATTTGATTCCCTATTAATGTTAAAAAGGTGTCATGTTATTTGATTCCCAGTTAATGTTACCGAAGTTACTATTTTATCAATTTAACTCTTGGATTTTTAAATGAGGAATTAATAAAGCGGATTAACAACTTTGGTATCACTTAAAATATAATAATAATAGTTTGGACATTAAGGGTTTTAATTTAACCTAGAACATTAGGGATTGAGATTAATTGATTCTGGTTGGAAAATAACATTTTTTAATTTAATAAATAAGTATTAATAAATAAAATTTATTGTTTTATGGTTGAAAATCATAATGGGTGACACTAGAATAAAGGATACTTTTCCGGAATTTAGAGGAATTAGATTCAAATTAAAATTCCTAAATTTAAAATATATTGGTAGTCGGGCGATTCCGGGAATCGCCCAAAGTAAACGAGAAAAGTTTTGATCTTGTTATGTTTCAATTATTATAACTGTAACCACTCCAAAATGATGCATGTAGATTTATTTTATTCCCTATTAATGTTAAAAAAGTAGCATGTTATTTGATTCCCTATTAATGTTACTGAAGTTACTATTCTATCATTTCAACTCTTGGATTTTTAAATGAAGAATTAATAAAGTGGATTAACAACTTTGGTATCACTTAAAATATAATGATAATAGTTTGGACATTAAGGATTTTGATTTAGCATAAAACATTAAGAATTGATATTAGTTGATTCTGGTTGGAAAATAATATTTTTTTGAATTAATAAATAAGTATCAATAAATAAAGATTGTTGTTCTATGGTTGAAAATCATAATGGGTGACACTAGAATAAATGATACTTTGCTGGAATTTAGAGGAATTAGATTCAAATTAAAATTCCTAAATTTCAAATATATTAGCAGCCGGGCGATTCCGGGAATCGCCCAACTTAAACGAAAAAAGCTTTGATTTTGTTATATTGCAATTATTATCATTGTAACCACTCAAAAATGATGCATGTAGATTTATTTGATTCCCTATTTATGTTAAAAAAGTATCATGTTATTTGATTCCTGTTAATGTTACTGAAGTTACTATTTTATCATTTTAACTCTTGGATTTTTAAATGAGGAATTAATAAATTGGATTAAGAACTTTGGTATCACTTAAAATATAATGATAATAGTTTGGACATTAAGGGTTTTGATTTAACCTAAAACATTAGGGATTGAGATTAGTTGATTCTCATTGGAAAATAATATTTTTTTTGAATTAATAAATAAAGTTTGTTGTTCTATGGTTGAAAATCATAATGGGGTGACATTAGAATAAATGATACTTTTCCAGAATTTAGAGGAATTAGATTCAAATCAAAATTCCTAAATTTAAAATATATTGGTAGTGTGGTGATTCCGAGAATCGCCCAACGTAAACGAGAAAAAACTTTGATCTTGTTATGTTGCAATTATTATAACTGTAATCACTCCAAAATGATGCATGTAGATTTATTTGATTCCCTATTAATGTTAAAAAGGTATTATATTATTTGATTCCTGTTAATGTTACTGAAGTTACTTTTAAACTCTTGGATTTTTAAATGAGGAATTAACAAAGTAAATTAAGAATTTTGGTATCACTTAAAATATAATGATAATAGTTTGGACATTAACGGTATTGATTTAACCTAAAACATTAGGAATTGAGATTAGTTGATTCTGGTTGGAAAATAATATTTTTTTGAATTAATAAATAAGTATTGTTGTTCAAATTAAAATTCCTAAATTTAAAATATATTGGCAGTTGGGGGATTTCGGGAATCGCCCAACGTAAACAAGAAAAGCTTTGATCTTGTTATGTTGCAATTATTATAATTATAACCACTCCAAAATGATGCATGTAAATTTATTTGATTCCTTATTAATGTTAAAAAAGTATCGTGCTATTTGATTCTATGTTAATGTTACTGAAGTTACTATTTTATCATTTTAACTCTTGGATTTTTAAATGAGGAATTAATAAAGCGGATTAACAACTTTGGTATCACTCAAAATATAATGATAATAATTTGGACATTAAGGGTTTTGATTTAACCTAAAACATTACGGATTAAGATTAGTTGACTTGGTTGGAAAATAATATTTTTCTGAATTAATAAATAAAGTTTGTTGTTCTATGGTTGAAAATCATAATGGGTGATAGTAGAATAATTGATACTTTGCCGGAATTTAGAGGAAATAGATTCAAATTAAAATTCATAAATTTAAAATATATTGGGGGCTGAGCGATTCCCGGAATCACCCAACGTAAACGAGAAAACCTTTGATCTTGTTATGTTGTAATTATTCTAATTGTAACCACTCCAAAATGATGCACGTAGATTTATTTGATTCCTTATTAATGTTAAAAAAGTATCATGTTATTTGATCCCTGTTAATGTTACTGAAGTTACTCTTTTATCATTTTAACTCTTGGATTTTTAAATGAGGAATTAATAAAGTGGATTAACAACTTTGGTATCACTTAAAATATAATGATAATAGTTTGGACATTAAGGGTTTTGATTTAACCTAAAACATTAAGGATTGAGATTAGTTGATTATGGTTGGAAAATAATAACTTTTTGAATTAATAAATAAGTATTAATAAATAAAGTTTGTTGTTCTATGGTTGAAAATTATAATGGGTGACACTAGAATAAATGATACTTTGCCAAATTTAGAGGAATTAGATTCAAATTAAAATTCCTAAATTTAAAATATATTGGCAGCCGGGAATCGCCCAACATAAACAAGAAAAGCTTTGATCTTGTTATGTTGCAATTATTATAACTGTAACCACTCCAAAATGATACATGTAGATTTATTTGATTCTCTATTAACGTTAAAAAAATATCATGTTATTTGATTCCCTGTTAATGTTACTGAAGTTACTATTTTATCATTTTAACTCTTGGATTTCTAAATGAGGAATCAATAAAGTGGATTAACAATTTTAGTATCACTTAAAATATAATGATAATAGTTTCGACATTAAGGGTTTTGATTTAACCTAAAATATTAGGGATTGAGATTAGTTGATTCTGGTTGGAAAATAATATTTTTTGAATTAATAAATAAGTAATAATAAATAAAGTTTGTTGTTCTATGGTTGAAAATCATAGTGGGTGACACTGGAATAAATGATACTTTGCTGGAATTTAGAGGAATTATATTCAAATTAAAAATCCTAAATTTAAAATATATTGGCTGCTAGGCGATTCTGAGTATCGTCGAACATAAACGAGAAAATATTTGATCTTGTTATGTTGCAATTATTATAATTGTATCCACTCCAAAATGATGTATGTAGATTTATTTGATTCCCTATTAATGTTAAAAAAGTATCATGTTATTTGATTCCATGTTAATGTTATTGAAGTTACTATTTTATCATTTTAACTCTTGGATTTTTAAATGAGGAATTAATAAAGTGGATTAGCAACTTTGGTATCACTTAAAATATAATGATAATAGTTTGGACCTTAAGGGTTTTGATTTAACCTAAAACATTAGGGATTGAGATTAGTTGATTCTAGTTGGAAAATAATATTTTTTTGAATTAATAAATAAGTATTAATAAATAAAATTTGTTGTTCTATGGTTGAAAATCATAATGGGTGACACTAGAATAAATGATACTTTGCTGGAATTTAGGGGAATTAGATTCAAATTAAAATTCTTAAATTTAAAATATATTGGCAGTCAGGCGATTCCGGGAATCGCCCAACGTAAATGAGAAAAGCTTTGATTTTGTTAGGTTGCATTTATTATAACAATAACTACTCCAAATAATGCATGTAGATTTATTTGTTTTCCTATTAATGTTAAAAAAATATCATGTTATTTGATTCCCTGTTAATATTACTGAAGTTACTATTTTATCATTTTAACTCTTGGATTTTTGAATGAGTAATTAATAAACTGGATTAACAACTTTGGTATCACTTAAAATATAATGATAATAGTTTGGACATTAAGGGTTTTGATTTAACCTAAAATATTAGGGATTGAGATTAGTTGATTCTGTTTGGAAAATAATATTTTTTTGATTTAATAAATAGATATTAATAAATAAAGTTGTTTTTCTATGGTTGAATATCATAATGGGTGACACTAGAATAAATGATACTTTGCCAGAATTTAGAGGAAATAGATTCAAATTAAAATTCCTAAATTTAAAATATATTGGCAGTGGGGCGATTTTGGGAATCACCCAACGTAAACGAGAAAAGTTTTGATCTTGTTATGTTGCAATTGTTATAACTGTAACCACTCCAAAATGATGCATGTAGATTTAATTGATTCCCTATTAATGTTAAAAAAGTATCATGTTATTTGATTCCCTGTTAATGTTACTGAAGTTACTATTTTATCCTTTCAACTCTTGGATTTTTAAATGAGGAATTAATATAGTGGATTAACAACTTTGGTATCACTTAAAATATAATGGTAATAGTTTGGACATTAAGGGTTTTGATTTGACATAAAACATTAGGGATTGAGATTAGTTGATTCTGGTTGGAAAATAATATTTTTTTGAATTAATAAATAGGTATTAATAAATAAATATTGTTATTCTATCGCTGAAAATCATAATGGGTGGCACTAAAATAAATGATACTTTGCCGGAATTTAGAGGAATTAGATTCAAATTAAAATTCCTAAATTTAAAATATATTGGCAGCCGGGCGATTCCGGGAATTGCCCAAGGTAAACGAGAAAATATTTGATCTTGTTATATTGCAATTATTATAACTGTGACCACTAAAAATGATGCATGTAGATTTATTTGATTCCCTATTAATGTTAAAAAAGAATCGTGTTATTTTATTCCCTATTAATGTTACTGAAGTTACTATTTTCTCATTTTAACTCTTGGATTTTTAAATGAGGAATTAATAAAGTGGATTAACAACTTTGGTATCACTTAAAATATAATGATAATATTTTGGACATTAAGGGTTTTGATTTAACCTAAAACATTAGGGATTGAGATTAGTTGATTCTGGTTGGAAAATAATATTTTTTTGAATTAATAAATCAAGTTTGTTGTTTTATGGTTAAAAATCATAATGGGTGACACTAGAATAAATGATACTTTGCCAGAATTTAGAGGAATTAGATTCAAATTAAAATTCCTAAAATTAAAATATATTGGCAGCCGAGCCATTCTGGGAATCGTCCAACGTAAACGAGAAAATCTTTGATATTGTTATGTTGCAATTATTATAACTGTAAGCACTCCAAAATGATGCATGTAGATTTATTTGATTCCCTATTAATGTTAAAAATGTATCATGTTATTTGATTCTGTGTTAATGTTATTTAAGTTACTGTTTTATCATTTTAACTCTTGGATTTTTAAATGAGGAATTAATAAAGTGGATTAGAAACTTTGGTATCACTTAAAATATAATGATAATAGTTTGGACATTATGGGTTTTGATTTAACCTAAAACATTAGGGATTGAGATTAGTTGATTCTGGTTGGAAAATAATATTTTTTTGAATTAATAAATAAAGTTTGTTTTTCTATGGTTGAAAATCATAATGGATGACACTAGAATAAATTTAAAGTAAAAAAAAGGTCTTTTAAAAAAATGATATGATGCAGAATCATCACTTTTTAAAATCAGTATGCAAATCACTAATATTCTAAAATGTGATGTACATAAAAAAAATTAAAGTGCCAAAAACTATGCTTTAAAAAAATGTGTGTTTTGCATCACCCCTTTTCAAAATCAGGTCACTTTTTCGCTATCTCTACAAAACAAGTAACAATATCAGTTCACGTTTCAAAGTTTACATTGTTTATGTGATATAAAGTCAAATTTCGTGAATATGCTTTACTTTTATATTGCTATATATGTTCGAATTGAATGATTTTAAGGTTTGAAGAACATCAGGAGTTTCAGAGGGTCTGAACCCTGTGGGACCTACTCGAACGAAGGAAATCTGGGTACGGTCACTCTTACATTGTTTGATTATATAAGTATTTTGCCTCAGTTGTATGATTGTTTCTTGTTGTAGTTTTCTTTTTCTCTGTTGGGGTTCTAACCCAAATCCCTAGGGTACTTATTCCCGAAACAACACTTGTGAAGCTAGAACCATGAAGAAGTCAATAAGCAATAAGATGAAGGGACACTAGCTTATGATAGGAGATCAAAGATTAGGATTGCATGAATAATACATATCAATCAACCCCTTGGAGAATGAATATGAAGCATATGCAAGACCTTCCATGAAGGCATGAACTAAGAAACAATAAGAGAAGCTTGTCATTGACACATCACTAATAAGTTCCATGTCATCAGTTCCAATTCATGTCTTATCTAATTGTCATCACAATGTCATATGTGTCAATGTGTCTTGCCACATAATTTATGGATGTAATTATGTATTTTCAAGATGTAAACATGTAAATATGTGGAAGTCCAAGAGTCACATGTGGAATATGAAAAGTCACATGTAGACTAAAGAGTTACTAAGAGAAGTCCAAGAGTCTTGTAGAAGTTCAAAAGTCACTTGGAAGTCTAATAGTCTTGAGGGAATCTCAAGAATCATGAGGATATGAAATCTCATTCCTCTTATTATAAATACACCCTCATAACTCAAGCAAAAGGATTTTGGAGGTTTAAGCTTTGGAGAGCTAGCCTTGGCTTCTCTAGCTTAGCATAGGAGAGAAGATCATTCTTTGGAGAAGTAAGTAGTGAGACAATGTTCCACTAATGATCTAGTGGCTAACCATTGTAACCGTGTACTTTGATCTTTTACCTAAGAATCATAAGCTCATTGAGCTGACACATTTAATGCATGTGTTATCACTGTAAAAGTTTTTAAAATTTTGGACAACCCGCATGGTTCCTAAGTTTTTGTGTTAGACATGGTCAATTCATTTTTTATGTTTTTAAGAGTTTCAGTTATAGCATTAGAGTCTCATTTCCATCATTAAATAAATTCCATTAGCATTGTCTGGCCCCTTATGGATCCCATATCATGTTTTAAGTTTCATGTGTCTGGTCATTTCAAAAATTTGAACGCGCTACGAAACTGTCTAGTCGTTTTCGTAGCGCAAAGCCCTGAAATTACACTACATGCGCTATGAAATCGGGGATTCATAGCTAGTCATTTTCGTAGTGCAAAACCCTGAATTTACACTAGATGTGCTATGAAATCGGGGATTCATGATCAATCCTGTCTAGCTATCAAATCCACCAGAAACCATTAAATTTTCATCATCAGGTGCCAGTCCACTAACCTTTCCTCTCACATGCAACCATTCATATCCATATTTAGATTCGTTAGAGGTCATTTGTCATTTTAAATTTCAAAAAAGGTTAGTTGATCTTGGCCATATTTGTGCAAGAGAAACTTTGTGTTATTCTTAGTCCGAGTAAACAAGCCCAGGGTGAGCAGAAACCAGAGTTCTTCCACAGGGTTTAGGTGAGGCAGTTTTTCATCAAATTCAAGCGAGGCAGTTCCTCAGTTAAGCAAGGCAGTTTTCTTCCAGGTTTTCTGTCTACAGGGATTTCAAAGGAAAAATGTTAGAAGAAAGAAGAAATCACAAGTCAGGTCGATGTTTGAGAACAGAGCCTGAAGGCTTAGATTCTTTGACGAAATATAAACCAGTTGAAGAAGCCTTCAAAAATGCAGGTTGTTGGAGGTTCTGTGAGAAACTACAGGGAGGACATAACCAAGTGATCGAGGAATTTGCTCTAAATTTCACAGGTTCGCATACAGAGGTTGGAGTTTTAATTTGCAAATTTCTCCTGAAATTATATCTTTAGTGACAGAAATTCCTAGAGGTCAAGAAAGGTGGTTTAAGAATTTCAAATTTGAAATGGCACTCTGCAAGATATTCTTGAAGCTAGAATTTGTAGACACAAATTTAACTAAAGCAGTGCCAAGGGGTTATATCAAAGATACATATGCCAACCTACTCTCATGCATACAAAGGTACTTCACCTGTGAAGGAAGATACCACAAGGTTTATTCTTATCATTTCAAACTCCTATTGCATTTCACTAGGATAATCTCTCTAGATCTACCTTTCTTTTTGTTTCAAAGTTTAGGCAAGATGTCTGAGAAAATACAATTGAAGAAAGAGGCATGTGAAACTTCATTGTTCCATCATGGCTTATTTAAATTAATTGTCTTGCATGAACTTCAAAAGGTAGATAGAGAGTGGTCTGCATTTCTCTTTATGTCTGTTTTTAGAGTTGAAGCAAGGTTTAGCCCTAGGGCTAAAGAAATATCATCACCAGAGGCTAGTTACCCTGCAGAAACAAGGTCAAGTAGGTTTGTTAAACTGAAGGCTAGAAAGCAAGTTAAGGAGCCAGTGACTGAAACACCATTGACTGTTCAAGATACTCCTCAGAATTCATAGAATAAGAAAGTTCAAATTAAGGAAGCAGCACAAAAACAATCCATTGGTGAAACAGTCCAGAGGAGGGTAACTAGAAGTCAAATAGCCAAAGAAAAGGGTAAAACAGTGGTCACTGATGAAATACCAGTCTCAAAGGGCAGTTTGAATATATTCTTCAGGATATTGACATTAAAGAGTCCCCTCTGGTCCAAGCAGACTTCGTTGAATTGGGTGAGGGAAAGTCAAAAAAGATGAAATCCTCTAAAAAATTACAGTTCGATGATCAAGTTTCAGAATTTGTCTTCAAGCCTAAAAAGCCTGTGACTAGGCGGTCAAAAAAGTTATAAGAGGCAGATCCAAAGGTAGATGAAAAAGGGGAGATATCAAGTTTTTGTGAAGAGCCCATAGTTCCACCATCACCCATGCACGAAGATGACAGAAACATAGTGGTCAATACTCAAGAAGAAGAAAATAGCTATGAGGAAGTTAAGAAGAAATTGAAACTTGCCAATCTTGAGATTGCTAAACTTAAGAAAAGGGCAAGGGAACATGTAGTTGAGAAGGCAAATTCAACAGAATGAAGGCTCTGGGGGAAGCTGAAAAAGCTTCAAAACCTAAAGTAGTTAGCAGAAAGGCTTAATACTTTACCTAGACTATCCCTGCAATCAAGGAGGCAAGGTATGTAAGATGGATCAATGGCAGACTAAGAACTAATATCAGGAGGATGAAAAGACAAATTGAAGACCTTGAAATTCAGTTGAGCAAGTCTAGAGGTCAGCCTCAGCACAAATGAACAGGGCAATAAGTGATGAAACCCTAATACAATTTTGGTTGAAACAAAGACATTACTTTTTGAAGATGTTTTAGGGATGGGGGGTGTTAAGTATATATGGCATATGTACATAATGGAATAGTTGTAAAGAATTCTTAGAAAGAAAATTTTTGAAAAAAAAAACTATGTAAATTGATTCACACAGCAGTTTCGTAGCGCGCTATGAAACTGTTGTAGGTGACATACACAGCAGTTTCGTAACGTGCTATGAAACTAATGTAGGTGCAGTTTTGATGTTTTGTTCAATTCTCAAAGGAGAGAAGTGGTTATTTTTTGAGAATGATGCTTCTAGAGAATGTGAGGAGGTCACTGATGAAAGTTTAAAGCTCAAGCAAGAAAAAAAAAGCTCAAAGGATAAATGATATATGTAAAAGAAAATTTTTGTGCTACAAAAACAACAGTTAGTTTCGTAGCACATCCAGATTGACCTTCTTCATGCACCTTCAAGGAGTTTAATTTTTGCACAAGTGAAAGAACAGGGTTATATGGCTAACTTAACATATGTTACATAATTAAAGGGGCTAGTTTTGTCATCAGAATATTTGAGGAACATCATTGAAGACCAAGGCTATAGTGCAGGGGACATATTCCTAGTTTTCAGGGCAGATAAAGGAGAAGTTATTAAAGGCTAGCAGGAGGGTTATGGACATTACCAAGGTCGAAGTTAAGGAGGAGCAGCTGTCAAGCATCGAGTTTAATTCCTAGATTAGGTTGTTGTTATCATAATAAGGAGTTGTACTCCTAATTGTATTAGGACTCTAAGATAATCAGTTAACTATTACTTGCAATTAATAGTCTGTTTTAGGTATGAATAGGTGCCAAGCTACGAAATTCGAATTCTCCTCAAGTTGGATCAGGGAATCCAAGATTGTAATGATAACTCTATTAAAGACAAGAGGTGGAATTCCCCAGGGTTTGGCAATTTTCAAAAGAAACAAGCACACCGTGTTATTGTATGAGACTGTATGTTTTCATGTTAATATAGAGATATTGGCTTCACTACTCAGGATTCAGAGAGGGTTTTTAATGTTTGATTTTCTCATGGATTTCTTCATTTACTTACTTGCAGTGGTATAAACACATGTTACTTAGAATTCATTGATAATGCTCTAACTTCCTTCATGTGTTTATAAACTGTGTTCCTTGCATTATGTCTTTGTTTTACTGATATATTAAGACTCTTTATGCCCTGACTTCCATGTTAAGCTAATCTTGCTGTTGCACTGAAACATACTTTGACTCCATATCCCAATAGTAGTTTTTTGATTGGTATTTCAACCATTTATACATTTTTGTTTGATTTTTCCATAGAGTTAGCCATATAATCTTCAAATTAAAATCTTTAACCTAGTGAGAGAGCCCTCTCAGGTTGAGGAGGCTAAGCCTCAGCCAAAATATTGGTTTGAAATAGTTACTCAAAGTCTTCCTGATCAGCAGCCTATCAGGGTCTGGTTTTGTGATAACAACATGTATCATGAATATTGTAAGACTATTCTTTGGATGTTTATGGTATATGTTATGCTCATATATACTAAAGAAATTGAACTACTTCACTATCTTTGGTACTTATCTTGGTGAATATGTTTTGTATTTTCTTTAATGATCATTGTGTCTATGTGAACTATTTCGCTAGATAACTAATGAATATTTCTTAGCTCTTGTGTGCCTCTCTTAGGATAGTACTCTTACTTCCCTCTTGTAAAGGTATCCTTTTACACATTGCAATTGGTGTTTCACAGTGTCAACTTACTTGTTGATTTCAAAGGCTATGTGCATACTCTCTTATGTTATTGCACCTAAGGAAATATTAGAGTTATGGAGGTTAGACGGATACTTCGAATAAGGCTCATACTCTAAATGGTGTGAGCTCTAGTTGGGACTTTAAATTAGAGTGACCCCCCCTTAATTGATAGATTTCCAACACCATCAATAGTTGGCGATAGAAGGATGGATAGAAGAAAATATGTTCTTGTTGAGTCTGTTTTGAACCTCTTATATTAAATTGCTCATCCCCAACTCATACTCCCAGGGTGTTTTTCCAATAGATCCAATGGTAAAAAAATTATCCCCAATGAACCTCCTTATGACTTGTCTCAATTCAAGTTTGATGGCGAGGGTGATACATCCATAGTCTAGCATGCATCTCTTTTTCTTAAGTTCTATGAACATTATGAAATTAATTACGAGTATATGGCTTGTGTTATTTTCTTCCACACTTTAAAGTTAAGTTAAATGATGGTGTCATACTCTACCACCCACTTCCGTTTATTCTTTTGAACACTTCATCAAGGAGCTTCATTTAGTCTTCAATAAGTATGATTTCTGGGATGTCCTTAAAAGGATTATTCATCTAAGAATGAACCTTGGTGAGTAAATTAAGGATTTTTCTAATTGATTCCTTCACCTATGTTATGAGTTTTTAGAAGAAGATATGGAATGGGATTTCTTGAAACAAAAGTATGAGAATTTGGTTCATATCTCTTTTTAGGGTGAATCTAAACCCCTTGATGTGTCTTCTTCCCCAAATTTTTTAAATCATGAGACGCCTCTAATTTCAAAGGAGGAACCGACTATTCCTTTTGTTCGTTGTCCTCCTCATTTTCTAGTACCCATTTGGGTGCCTCATGGTGATAATGTGGAAATTGGGAAAATTTCAAATCAAATGGACGATTCATCTCTTCATCCTTCATCCATTTCTCATGATCTGAATCCAATGGAGGAAACCTTGGAATGGTTTATGGAGCCTAAGGTGAATACTAATACATCCATTATGAAATATGATATTAACGCTCATAATTTTAGTCTTGAATCTGTTTTAGATACCCGCCATCTTATATCACCTCTTTCACACAATCCCTTAACCCTTGATCAACTTAATCAATCTCTTCCAAATCCAAGCAGTAATCAGGTGCAATAAAATCATATTTCACAGCTAGAGGAGCATAAAGGTAAATATTATTTATATCTTTCTATTCTTTTTCAAAGTCCTCTATGTTAAGATCATGTTCCTTTACTTTTAGTTGATTTAGAATCTACTAATCTCGGTAGTCAATCAAATGAGGTTAATTTTCCTAATCAATCTAAATTCTTGGGCAACTGTGATTCTGATGGTGATGAATGCCAAAGTGCACCAATTTATATTTTGGTTTCTCAAGAATATTTTAATTTCAAAGATCTAGAATCCGATTCATTCAAAGAATATGTTCCTATCAAAACATCCTCTTCACCTCACTGTTCTTTTTGCTCTACTGTTTGTAATGAGACAACTTGTGAAGAATATACTCCATGCTCTTCAATTTCTTCATCTAATCATTTGGATTTTGAATTGACACAAGGAAATGAGGTTATCCATCACAAGGGAGGAAACAATCAAATCATCAAGTATTCATTCCATTCCTTATCATTTCCAGTTTTGCATGAGGAAAATTCCTCAGTTCAGGTTACTCATGAGATTGGTTCAATCTATTCATCCCTAGATGTTCAATTAGAAGAATCTTATGACTTGAGTAATCTGTTTATTGAAGTTGAAAAATATGATCAAGCTAGTGATGTAGATGGTTTCCATCTAGATAATAATGATGTTGTTGATTTAACTAATAGTGATTGTCCATATGCAATTTGCAATCTGACTCAGTTCTAAAAATATTGTTATCTTTCCCAAACTTGTTAAGGAGTCGAGACACTTCAAATTTTTTCAATGGTTATGTTAGGTTCTTAAAATCTTGATGAGATCCCTGAACCATGTCAAATCTGGATTTCCTTGCAAAACGCTTTCCTCCATGTTGTTTCACTCTATGTGAACCGTTTCTTGAAATATTTTAGGTATTTCAGATACAACTATTCTAACTTTCAAGATTTAGTTTTTGATCAGATTGAGAATTCTTCTTTAGTCAATTCATCCCCATGAATATATCTTGTATCAAATTTGGGTTCGAAATGTATATCTTTCATGCATGCACAGAGGTATCAAACCTATTATTATGATTGTTAAAGTAAGGATCAACTTTGGATGAAGGATTCATATCTGTTAAGTCCTTTTGTGAACAATCAACTCCCAATCCTCATTGTGAATGTTATTAAACTAATCGTTTTGGTTTTGGCCCAATTAATTCTTTTGAGTAATATTCAAGTCTTGAATCATTTAGTGGATCAAAACCCCCATGCTGACACAAATTCTAGATATGATTTGATATATCATTCTAACCTTTTGTCAGAATGTTATTTCAATTGGTTTCCTTGATTTATAAAGCCAACAATTGCTTCTAATTTCCCAATATTTCGTATTACTTGTCTGGTTTATAATCAGATACAAAGGGAACCAATCGAGAATTGATAATTTCATATGAAAAATCATCAACCCGGTCTAAAATTTGGTCCTAACAACTATCATTCTATTAATCATTTTCCCATTAATATATCTAATGATAGTTCTCCTACCTTGGTTGATCTTATCAATTCTCATTATAATTCAAGTACAATGATTGAAAGTTCATATTTCCTAGAGTTTCATGGTTTTTAAAGGGATTGTTTTAAATGTCATGATCTAATCTATGAACGACAGGAAGCATCTTACTTAGCAAGCACTTTTGCTAAGAACAAAAATTTGTCATTTCTCATGGTTGTTAACAAGGGAAACACAGATGAAGATACATTCGTAAGAAGCCTTCAAGGTTTGTATGAATGTTGTTCTTGTCAGAAATGTAAGGTTGTTGGTTGGTTAAGGTTATTTGTTATGGCACATCTCTCTACTTTTATCAAAGACCTTCAATATTTTGTGCAAACTATTCAAGTTCTTGTCTTCTCCTTTGCACATTATTATATATCAGTTTTGATTGTTGGTATCCATTAGGGGAATTTTGAGGTCTAAAATGGGACTGCTAAGAAAAAATTACAACCAAAATAAACTTTATAATAACCAATAGGATTCAATATGATGATTTCAACCATGGGGGATGATTCACCATTTTTGGAGTAAAAAAGTAAAAATATTAAAAGATAATAAAATAATAAAACTACTTTTCAACTCGTATTTTCAACTTATCTCCCTAAGGTTTTACTCAAATTTCAAGCAGGAATACTTGTTGGATGAAAAATTTAATTCCTCATCCAAGGAGTACCCATGTTCCATACTTTCGATGGACCCTCCTACACGAAAAATGAGAAATACATGAAAAATGTGTTTGCAATCACATTTTTCATGTAGTAGGGTCCGTTGAAAGTATGCAACATGGGTACTACTTGGATGAGGAATAACATTTTGCATCCAATGAGTAATCCTACTTGGAATTTGATTAAAACCATAGGGAGATAAGTTGAAAATACGAGTTGAAAAAATGGTTTTTTCTTTTTTTCCCTCTAAAATTTGATGATGTCATCTAATCTTATTTTATTATTTCCACTATTATTTTATAATTTCCTTAGGAAACCCATTTTAGACCTCAAAATTCACCTAATGTTTGTGTTTGCAAGTTGGGAGCAGTTACGGTGGTTACATTGGAAATCTCATTACACTTAACCCTGACCTTCTAGATAGACAGGTTAGGAGTAGGTCTAGCTACATCCTAGTTCCCTTTTACATTTATCCTACACTTTCTCTTTGTTAGTATTTCATTTCATTTCTTACCTTTGTCTCACGTGTTTCTCTTAAGTTTAGCCTCCGTTTGCTTTTTTATTTCATTTTGTTTCCATTTTTTGCTATGCCTTTATTTCATGTTTTTCTTAATAAGAATTTGCATGAAAGGTACTCTTGTTTGGATCAAAATACAATGTGGCAAAGCTTGAAAAGGGGAATTATGACGATGAACAACTATTGGCTAATCTATTACCCTATTCTCTATTTGTGTTTACATATCTTTAAATTCAATGATGTTTAAATGGAAAATATGATCCATTTGATTGGAAATTCGTAAGCTGAACCATGATGTCTGTATTTATTTTAGCATCTCATCCTTTGAAGCAGTATTTTAATTGAATGGTGTTTTTCTTGATGACCCAATAGAGTAGAGAAGGGAAATGGGAAAATAAATAGTGAGCAAACCAATATCAAAGGTATACCTGTCTCTGAAGGAACAACCTCTCCTCCTCTCAATAAGTTGGGATCCCTCTTCCACCCTAGTGAAACAATAGGTGTCTAAGCACAAGTCGATAAATAAAACTAATAAAGGGTGAAAGGAGAGAAAGGATTTATACATAGAGAGGTGAAGAAAGTAACTTCATTGGGGTACCATTTAGGCTCACTAGCAGTGAAGTGATGCTTGTCTTCCTATAGTGACTCTATCGGGGTACTTTCTAGGCCCACTGTCAGCGGAGCAGCACTAGAGATGAAAAATAATACTTTGATTATCTTTAACTCGCCTTATTATGTTACGCTCTCCTAGATCGAAACAATTATGATTTCACAAGCTTTGTAAATGTGTTTAACCAAGAAACGTATTAGAGGAGACTATATCCATAACTGGGTTAAATGGGGAAGCTAAGGTAATCCATGAAATGAATCAATACTTTCTGAAGGACTAAGACTTTGAAATGAAAGGTATACCTAAACATAGATACTAGAGTTCTACCATTGTGTCACCAAGTGTTGTTATTGTGACAAACGCACTCCAAAATTTTGCTTACATTTGAATTTTGGAGCCTACTAGTGATCCTAGGATTTATCGTCTCTTGATTATTCATAGTTTCTTCATGGTTGGTTGATGTTTCCTCATATTCTAAGTGTTAAATTATTTTATTATACATACTCATTTCTCGAATAATTCACATGTGCACTCCTTTAGATGCAAGTTTACATAAACATTGCATTTCTCCTAAAAGTAAGGCTTGCGCAATAACTATTGATAGTGACTGCGCATTCCATCAGTACATAAACTATACAACCTATGTTGAAAGTTAATGCACACTCTCCATTGTCAATCTCCCTCTCACTTTGGTTTCATTTGTACTTCTATTTCACTGAGTTTTCTTCATTGTTGCTTTTGTGAGATTTGGTTTTCATTAGTGTCGCTTTCACTTTTGTGACTATCATTTTTTCTTGCTTTCACTTATATAAGTGGCGCTTATGTGTGTTGAAAAGTGTAATTAGGTTCGGTATTCATAATGACATGTAATTGTGATTTTATGTAATGAGATGTAAAGAAAAAAAAAATTATTGTATTTCTTACTTCGTGGGTTTCATGAGAAAGAGATTTTATTTTTGAGTCAAGACTCCCATTAAGAGTCTTTAGGAATTATTTGTCATCTAGTCATAAATGATAGAGTCATTGTCATGTAATTAAATCATGTTACACATTGTAAAAGGTCAAACTTGTCTATGTAAAGTATCCTCCAAGACCTTGTCACTTATCCTCTTCAAGTCAACCTACAACCATGAAAGAACTTGCTAGAAGAAGTCGACCTTCATTCTTGTGATCATGTCGGTCTAAAGGACATGAGATGAGGTGTATAAGTAGCCACACTCGACATCACTTAGAGGCAAGAAAGTCGACAAGAATTAAATCAATAGGAAGCGTGAAGTAGATCCCAACAATAGAAGTGTGAAGAAGATATAACGAAAGAAGGTTTCTTCTAGGGATAGCGAAGAAAGGATTTTTCTGGAATAGTGAAGGAACGATTCTTCTAGGTATAGCAAAGGAAATTTTATTTTGGGGATAGCGAAGAAAGTAATCTTCTAGGATCAATCAAAGAAGGATTCTTCTGGTGTCTATCTTGTGTTATATACTCTCTCACAAGCGAAGGAAGAAGGAACAAAAGCATCACAAAAGGACTGAAGAAGATAAATATAGGTCTCTATTAAGGATACTAGGGTTTCTAATCTAGGGTAAATCTAAGAGACTAAGATTCTTTAGGTGACTGAGATAATAGAGATCGAGATTCTCTATAAGAGACCAATGAAATCCTAGAGACCAAGATTCTCTAAAAGAAGCCAAGAAGAATCAGTGTGAAGGATAGAGACCAACTTTCTCTAGAGGAAGTCAAGCAGAGCAGTTCAAGATCAAGAAGAAAGTCGAGAAAGGGAAGAGGAAGAACATCAAGGTTAGTGACAAGGTTCTTGGGAGAATTCTAGAGTCAAGGGTTTTTGTCATGGTCTTGGTATTCATCATTTGAAGATCTATAAGAAGATTTTTTGATCGGGTTTTCATCTCAAGAAGTGATAGGCTTTTGCCTTGGCTAACTAACCTACATACTATGTCACTTGTATTCTATTGTGCATATTAGTAATTGTCTTGATGAAAAAAACACAATAATAATATAATGAAGAGAAGAATATAAGCTAATAAGTAAAAATTATATCACAAGCAATTATCAAGCAGAGAAATCTTTTAACTTCTTATGACCTAGATTTCTCAACATGGTATCAGAGCTTATGTGTTGAATTCAAGAAGGGCATTCAATCAAGAAGACATCAAGCCTTGAAGAAGGATCATATCATATTCAAGGGCTGCCAAAGTCAAGATCTTCCAAACCCTAGATCAAAGAAATCTACACCAGCAAGAGTCTTGAAGTCATCTTCAAGAAAGAAGGAAGACTAAAGCATTCAAGAAGGATCGTGAATCAAGCTCTCTCTCATCAATCTCTCAAGAAGAAAACCCTCTATAAACATTAAGGTTAAGAAGGAAGCAAGCATCAATTTATCAAGTAAGTCTATGACTATATCTAATAATAAAAAAGTGTCTTTTTGCAAGGAAAGCAATAAATTGGTTGGGGCTGCAAATTCCCTTGCATGGAACAAAAGGACATACCTAAATATTATTGAGAATGAGGTCATGGATCACATCAAGGGGTCAATAACCCAGCCTCCAATCGAATATACTCAAGCACATGCTAGATTCATGAAGGGAGAAGTGAGAGCTAAGAGGATTCTTATAGAATATATAAAAGACTCTCTAATCCCATATGTATAAAAGTTGGAGACTGCAAAATCTATATATGAAAAATTGGTAAATTCATTTTCTGTCATTCTATTGATTACAAAGAATAAGAGCTCTTGGAAATGTTTAACACCTAATCATAGGGATTGGGTGAACAATTGTAAATAGTGTAAATAAATAATAAGAGAAAATGGAGAGTCATCGGGAGATGAAACTCAACAGTCACTCCCTCATGTATATAACTATGAACAACCTAAATGAATAAACATAATCTCATTTGAGGAGTTACCTCCTAGCCTAACATGGTATCAGAGACAACTCTATTTTTAGCATTCCTACCCTTGTAACTACCTTCTATCTATTTTGCCTATTCTGCCCATGTTCTGCATTTTTGCAACCTGACACATCTACCTTTTGCCAGCACAAATTCCTCAACCTCTCATCAAAGAACTGAACCTCTCTTAGTTAACACTTCAACAAGATTCCTTTTTGAATACGATGATTTTGTTTCTGAGATGTTTTGAGGGAACAATGGAAATTTCCTCAACAATTTTCTTGTTGGTATGGAAGTCGAGTGTCATACGAGATTAGTACCTCTCTATTACCTGTGGAGAGGGTTGAGAGCATGGGGAGGGACAACGATTGGTGGGAACACAACCTCTGCTTGCATCATTATCGTGAGGAGGCATTTCTCACCTGGCATTTCTCACTTCTTGTTTGTAGCTTTCCTTGCAACTCCCATACACAGCCTCCGTTGCCTCCCCTACGCATCGTTCCGGTTCCACATCTTAAAGGGGGTATTCCTATACTGGATCAACCTATGGAATCTTCTTTTGAAGCACTCTCTGCCCCACATGAAACTCCAACCACTGATGATACTTTGAGTGATGTGATTAACAGAATTGGGAGACTCAATCTTGATTCAATCCCAAATCAATCAATTGAGCAGCCTGGACCATCTCAGAAAGGTCCTCAAAGTGGCTGACAAAGACACTTGAAAGTGTTCATCCTGATGAGGTTGGAAAGACAAGAACTAGAAATTCAACTTGACAAAATGGAAGTGATGTAGATGAATCTAATTCACCTGTTGATATGGATGTTTCTTATGATTGTGAATTGAATTTGTCTACAGATTTTGAACCAACTTCCTTCAAAGAAGTTGTTTCTCATGATGAGTCTACAAGAACAAGTATAAAGCTAATGGCTCACTTGACAAGCACAAAGCTAGGCTTGTGGAAAAAGGTTTTTCATTGAAGGAAGGGGCCAATTATGAGGATACTTTCCCCCCCACAGCAAAATGGGCTACCATCCAGATACTCTTTGCCCTAGCAGCTCAGAACGGTTGGAAAGTCCATCAAATGGATGTAAAAACTACTTTCTTGAATGGAGACCTTAAAGAGAATGTTTTTATGTCCTAGCCTAAAGGATTTGCTGTGAAGGGATATGAACGCAAAGTATGCAAACTTGTAAAATCCTTGTATGGCCTCAAACAAGAACCGCGAGCCTGGTATGAAAAACTAACTGAGCATCTTCTGAAACTCAATTTCCAACATTATGATCTTGATAATGCAACTTTGTTTGTCAAGAAAGTTGGAAAAAAAGTTGTATATCTTCTAGTATATGTAGATGATCTTTTGATGACAGGGAATAATGAGAGCTACATTGCATCCATAAAGAAGGAATTGAGGAAAGGTTTTGAAATGAATAATTTGGGCTATGTTCATTACTATCTTGGTATTGAAGTAACTCAACATCCGAAGTCCATATTCCTTTCTCAAAAGAAGTACATTGGAGATATGTTGAACAGGTTTGGCATGACTGAATGAAATCCTCTAACTACTCCAATGGAACAAAACTTAAAGCTCACATCCATTGTAGGAAAATAATTTGAGGATGCAACAAAGTATAGACAACTTGTAGGAAGTCTCAACTACCTGACTACTACCAGAACAAATATTTTGTTTGTTGTTGGAATCCTCTCCAGGTTTATGAAAAATCCTTGTGAGGGACATTGGTATGTTCTATGCTTATAGAAGTTTACTTATCTTTCTTATTATTATCCACAGATTAGCAATCACATGTACATAAAGTAAGGTGTAGATAGAACATTAAATGATCGATAGAAAACAAGCCAAGACAAGAGACACAAGATGTGGCAGCTAGCCAGGGACAAACCCCACAATGTGGGGAAACCCTTTGATCAAATCTTCTTTTATCTTCAATAATTCAGCAAAGAGAAATCGTACAAAGAGAATCTCATTTATATCAGCAGAAGAAAACCCTAGATTAGCAGCATCAGCATTAGTGGCTTCATCATCAAAACTAGGGCAGCCGATATCTCGCAAACCAACCATCGGATCGGCTTGATTCCACCATGAAAAAATGCGTCCTTCAGAGGAGGTCCAGATGGACCTCCAACGCAATTTTGAGGAGGGGGTCTTCTGGTCAACATTGGTCAAACTTTGGTTCTACAATTGTAGCCCTAAAACTACGTCCTTCCATCCACATGTGTGAGAGAGAGTCTCTTTTCTGCGCAGTAGAGAAGAGCCTCTTTTCTGTGCAGGAGAGAGAGAGAGATGTGATGAGATGAGTGAGTCCAAATGAGGAAAATTCCTTTTATATTTATACACATCTTATGATAATTGAATAGATGCAACTGTTGGGCTTCTGAGCCAACATGAGTGCAGATTAGCTTGATAATTACTCCATAATCAAAATAAATTCATATCTCCATAAATACTTATTGGAATAAGATGATTTTTAGATCAATCCTACACCTCTCAACTAGAGGAGTCTAACAAAAATATTATCAGCCATGAATAAGATGACCCACATGGATTTTGGTCGTAGTTGCCAATTTTAACACTCCCTCTCAACTAGGGAGAACTCCATTTGCAATCTGTCTGTCGGTCGCTACTATTCATCCATCAAATTCACAGCCCTCTATAGCTTGACCGTTGCCCTGCTCTACTCTATTCTGCCTATTCTACTTTGTCTTGTTCTGTCCTGTACTGATCTCTACTGCTCTGCTCTGCTTTGTTTTGTTTTGCTCTACCTTTGTCCAAATTATGAAGAAGAAGAAATGATCGAGGATGCATCATACTGACTCAAAGTCAGTCTTAAAGTATGTACCACGGGTCCCAGACCAGCCTCAACTAACCCAAAGTCAGCGTCATAGTGAGTACAACTCCTACCACTAGTCCCAGACCAATATCATCCTCCACTGACTCGAAGTCAGTCTCAAAGTGTGTACCACTAGTCCCAGACCAGTCTCAACTGACCCGAAGTCAGCGTCATAGTAGGTACCACTCCTACCACTAGTCCCTGACCAATATCATTAATCCTAGATCAATGATCATGGATGTACCATACCATCCTCCACTGACTCAAAGTCAGTCTCAGAGTGTGTACCACTGGTCCCAGACCAGTCCTTAACCGACCCGAAGTCAATGTCATAGTGGGTACAACTCCTACCACTAGTCCCAGACCATCATCATTGATCCCAGATCAATGAAGGTCATCCTAGCATAGGGAGTACGGTAGATACAACGATGCATCCATCAATACTACTATGGTCCCTAACTTCACTTCCCTACTCATTGATCAGATGAGAGGTACTTCCCATGAGTCCCAGATTGCATGGGTAGGATGCCTTAACAGGAGAACTTAATTAGTCCCATCCTCACAGGAGAACTAATCATCCTACTACAATATCGCCATGGAGAACAAATCATCCAGGCCTCATAGGAGAACTAATCATCCCGCTACATAGTAGTCATGGAGAACACATCATCCAGACCTCATAGGAGAACTAATCATCCTGCTACATAGTCGTCATGGAGAACACATCATCCAGACCTTACAGGAGAACTAATCATCCTGCTACATAGTCACCACGGGGTGTCATGTACACCACCAGGGGATAATGAATCACCCTGTGGTCATATGTCGCTCCAAAAAGTACCCTGCATCCCCCCGGAGCTCCCTGAGCTCAATGAATCATATAGGACCCTCATCAGAGGGTCTTTGAACAACACCAAGTTGTTCTCAAAAAGTCGAGAATTTGACTTTCCCTAGGGGCTTTGTTAGAATGTCGGCGACCTGTTCATCTATATCGATATGTTGGAGCCTTATAGCTCCTCACTGCACCATATCTTGAATGTAATGGTACCTGATATCAATATGCTTGGAGCGGTCATGAAACATGGGATTCTCTGACAAATGAATCCCACTCTGGTTGTCACATAGGATCATGGTGGTATCCAATGTAAATCCAAACAGCTCACTAAAGAGCTTCCACAACGAGACTGCCTCACAGGAGGCCATACTAGCAACAATATACTCTGCCTCAGTGGTGCTCAAAGCCACTGACTTCTACTTCCTACTCATTCAGGATATCGAAGCAGATCCCAAGGTGAAACAACACCTAGAAATGCTCTTACGGTCCACCACATTGCCTGCCCAATCAGCATCAGTATATCCAAGTAGTCTCACATCTCTGGCAGTGTATCTTAACGCATAAGTGATTGTGCCACGAAGATATCTCAACAGATTATTGGCACCAATCCAATGTATGTGATGAGGTTAAACCATATGTTGACTCAATGTGTTGACTGCAAAATGTATGTCTGGACGGGAGTTCACCAAGAACATTAATGCTCCGATGAATTGACGATACTCGGTGGCATTTCGTAAAACAGGTCTAGCAGCACTACCGCTTAACTTTTTGAGGTCAAGCTTCATCGGGGTAGTTACGGGCTTGCATTCCACCATACTGAATCTTTCCAAAATCTTCACCACATATTTTCCTTGAGATAGGAAAATTTTCCCTGGCTTCTGCCAAAATTCAAGTCCTAGGAAATAGTGCATCAGTCCTAGGTCCTTCATTTCAAATTTAGAATCCAACTCCCTCTTACATTTGTGAATGGGAGGGTCTGTACCATTAGGAAGATGTCATCCACATACAACACCAATATGAGAGGTTTGTCATCTTCAACCTTAAAGTAAAGGTTAGGATTAGCTTCACTCCCAGTGAATCCTAGCTTCATCAAGTAGTTATCGATCCTCTCATACCATGCTCAGGGTGCTTGCTTCAGCCCTTAGAGGGCTTTCTTCAACCTTCATACATGAGATTTTTTATCATAAATCTCAAATCCTCCGGGTTGCTCCACGTAGACTTATTCTTTGATTGAACCATGCAAGAACACGGTCTTGACATCCATCTGATGTAGGTTCCATCCAAGTGAAGCCGCAAGGGCTATGATCGAGCGGATGGTGGTATATCTGGAAATAGGTGAAAATATCTCATCATAGTCTATACCTTCCTTCTGGGAGAAGCCACGAGCGACAAAACGAGCCTTGTATTTTTTCGTACTTCCATTTGCTGCATGCTTTATCTTGTAAAGCCATTTAGAAGTGACAGTTGTTTTTTCCTAGGGTTTGGGAACTACTTCCCAGACATCATTCTTCATAATAGACTCATATTCTTCAGTCATAGCATCCTTCCATACTTAATGCTTGACGGCATCTGAGAATGATGAAGGCTCATTTTGTATGATCGTGCTCATGATGGTTAGGTATCCCTAATACCTGTTGGGTTTCTTACTTTCACGGAAGGTTCCTTGGGGTGCAGTGTGTCCTTCAGCATCATCGAGTAGCCCCCTAAGCCAAGAGGGCCTCTTCCTATAAGAGGAAGGCTCAGGTGGATCAATAGGATCCATGGGTTCTTCCACATCAGGCATTGTTTCATCATCCTTTTCTTTCGGTTCCCTGGTGTCGGCTTCTTGAGAGCTCCTCAAAGTCAAAAGATTGTCCACCTTGATGAGAGTCATATCTTCATCAAAGGTGACATCATGACTAATCATGACTTCCCTTTGACCGGCTACATAGATTCTATAGCCCTTAGTAATTTCACTATAGCCCACGAAGCTTCCTTTCTTTCCAGCTGCACCCAATCTATTCCTTTTCTCTTTCGGCACATGAAAATATATAGGGCTGCCAAAAATTCTAAAATGAGATACGTCAGGTTTCTTACCGGTGATCATTTCTTCAAGAGTCTTGGAACCCAATGCTTGATGAGGGCATTGTTTTTGTACATATATGATGATGCTTGCAGATTCAGCCCATAGAAACTTTAAAAGTCTTTGATCATGGAACAAACAACTTCCACAATCTTACAGTTCTTCCTTTCTGCCACACCATTCTGTTCAGGAGTATATGGTGTCATAGTCTCCCTCTTAATGCCAACCTCTTTACAAAAGTCATGAAACTCGTTAGATTCATATTCAATCCCTATTATCAATCCTTAAGATCTTGATCTTCTTTTTGGTTTTCTCGATCAAGGCTTGAGATGTGTCACAAGACATGACACCCAGCAGACTTCCTCTGACCTAATATAATGAATCAACTCAAAACCAAAGAGTGAAGGCATGTTTAACATTGTTTTTCCATATATGTACCTTTCCATCACTGAAGTTCACCTTGTAGCCTTTGTCTTCCATTTTCAAGATGGACACCAAGTTCTTCTTGAGGTCAGGTGCATATAATACATTCTGTAAGTGGATCATATTTCCTTGATTCAATTTAAGAGAGACATTGCCTACACCTTTCATGGGATATCTCATATTATCTCCAAGGACAATTTCCAAGTTAGTTTCCTTCTCTATTAGATTATGGAGAACTTATTTGTAACCAGTGAAGTGCCTTGAGGCACCGCTATCAATAAGCCAAATTCCCATTGAGTTCGAAAGAGAAAAGGTAGATAGAGCAGCTGGTAGATAATATTCATCCTGCTTATTTTCAACAATGTTGGATTCGTACCTGGAATTTCTAGCTTTCTTGAATGATTGTCCTCTTCCTTGACTTCCAACACTCCTTTTACCTCTGCTATTAGATTTGTCATTCCTTTGATAGTCATGAGAGGGATTTTGATCATCGTCCCGGTGTGAGTCCTTTCTATCAGGGCACTCCCTCGCATAGTGACCTGCTTTATCACAAATGTAACATCGTCCTTTTCTTCCACCCTTAGGTCCAACCTTTCTTTTTGATTTAGTCCCAGAATTATTTCTTTTCTTAGCATGAGAAGAAAAGGCAGTAGGATAACCTTTAGGCATGGGCATTTCTTGCTCTTCAACCCTTTTTTCTTCTTGAGTTCATCTAGCCATTAATTCCTCGAAACCAGGAATTACATTATTGTTTAGAAGAGTAGTCCTGAACACATACCATTCAGATGGTAATCCTCCAAGAATCGTGAGTGCCATTTCCCTATTAGTAATAGCCTCCCCAATAGATAGGAGATCATTCATGATCTCGGTGATTCCTAAGAAGTATGCTTTCATACTCTCATCTTTTCCCTTCTTAATTTCCTTCAGCTTATTTCTAAGAAACAAAACTTGATTTGCATCATTAAATTTAAATAAACTCACCAGTCTATAGTAGATTTCCTTGGAGGTGTCTAGGTCAGAGATGTAGGCCACCAAGTGCTTGTTGATAGAGTTTCGGATGATCTTCTTTGTTTTGACTTCACTAGTTTTCCATTTGTTCTTGGCAGCAGCAGTTGCATTTGATGGAGGCTCAACAATATTTCCTCTCACATGATCCTATACTCCTTGATCTTCTAAGGTTAGATCAATAGATATCTTCCATCCGTGATAGTCAGCTTTCTCACGGAGCTTGTCTTCGGTAGAAAGAGTGAGGAGGACCCCATAGTTCTTTTAGGGTAGCCTTGCCAATCTTCTCTTCGATGATTGCTCTTGCTCTTGCTTGGGCTTTGTCTTCACCTCAGCTCTGCTACCATGTTAATTTATGGTATGTTCTATGCTTATAGTAGTTTACTTATATTTCTTATTATTATCCACAGATTAGCAATCACATGTCCATAAAGTAAAGTGTAGATAGAACATTAAACGATCGACAGAAAACAAGCCAAGACAAGAGACACAAGATGTGGCGGCTAGCCAGGGACAAACCCCACAATGTGTGGAAACCCTTTGATCAAATCTTCTTTTATCTTCAATAATTCAGCAGAGAGAAATAGTATAAAGAGAATCTCATTTATATCAACAGTAGCAAACCCTAGATCAGCAGCATCAACATTAGTGGCTTCATCATCAAAACTAGGGTAGTCGATATCTCACAAACCGACCGTCTGATCGGCTTAATTCCACCACCAAAAAATGTGGCCTTCAGAGGAGGTCCAGATGGACCTACAGCGTAGTTCTGAGGAGGGGGTCTTCCTATCAATGCTGGTCAAACTTTGGTTCTATATTTGTAGCCCTAAAACTGCGTCGTTCCTTCCACATGTGTGAGAGAGGGTCTCTTTTCTATGCAATAGAGAAGAGCCTCTTTTCTGCACAGGAGAGAGAGAGAGATGTGATGAGATGAATGAGCCCAAATGAGGAAAAGTCCTCCTGTATTTATACACATCTTATGATAATTGAATAGACGTGACTGTTGGGATTTTGAGCCTACATGAGTGCAGGTCGGCTTGATAATTATTCCGTAATCAAAATAAATTCATATCTCCATAAATACTTATCGGAATCGAATGATCTTTAGATCAATCCTACATCTATCGATGAGAGGAGTCTAATAAAAATACTATCAGCCATGAATAAGATGACCCACATGGACTTTGGCCCTAGTTTCCAATTTTAACAGTCTGCTGCAAAAAGAGTTCTAAAGTACTTGAGGGGAACTCAAGACTTTGGACTCAAGTATACACAGGGGGGCGACTTCAGATTGATTGGATAATCTAATTTAGACTTTGATGGAGACAAAGAAACTAAGGTATCTACTTTTGGTTATCCTATGAGTCTTGGATCAAGAGTTGTCTCCTGGAGATCACGCAAACAATCAGTTCCAACAGATTCTACAATAGAGGTAGAATATGTGGTAGCATCTGAGGAAAAAAAAAAAAATATGTGGCTCAGGAAAATTCTAGAATATTTGTAGGTAAAACAAGTACATTTGACTCCACTCATGATTGAAAATACCTTTTCAATAAAGTTGGCCAAGAACCCAAAGTTCCATGATCGAACAAAGTACATCAACACAAAATACCATCTAATTCGACATCATGTTGAGGCCAAAACAATCCATCTTCGCCATTGTTCCACTAATGAGCATATTGCAGATATCTTCACCAAATCACTTGGAAGATAAAATATTGAAAGATTTAGAATGATGCTCAGACTCACCAACATCCCTTCAGATTAAGCGAGGGAATGTTGACACCTAATCATAGGGATTGGGTGAACAATTGTAAACAGTGTAAATAAATAATAATATAAAATGGAGAGTCATCTGGAGATGAAACTCAACAGTCACTCCCTCATGTATATAACTATGAATAGCCTAAATGAATAAACATAATCTCATTTGAGAAGTTACCTCTTCGCCTAATAGAAACCTCATTGAAATCTCAAGTATTACTTATAGAAAGAAGTAGAGGTCATCTCGATTGGAATCATCATACAATAGTCAATAAGGAAACATCTGTTGGGTGAGGATATGAAAGATCCTCAAGTTTCTCTAATGGATTCCCTATCACAGGGTTCACCGATCTAGAAAGGAAGCAAATGTTTCATCAAGAATTCCAACTCGTGGGATTGAAGGGATGATGGTATGATGACATAACAATGAAGTGGGTCTAAATGTTAAAGCTACTTCGTTGAGATGAAGCTGCTATAGGAAGTCTTGATGACCCAAAAGAAAGATGAGGTATGTATGCTTACACAGGTTATTATGAAATTCATGTCATATCGTTGCAGATAATATGGATCACTATTTCCATCTTGGGAAACATGATAAAATAAAATAGGGATATCCTCCTATGAAAGTTGCAGAAAGGCATAGGTCACACTAGATGAAATCAACATAATATGTTCTCGTATGAAGTATAAGGGTGTTGGCTACAATTAAGGAACTTTGATTGGAGGATCCTGGGAATTAAGAGTGTGAGGAAAAAGGGGGGAGATATCATGAGATATGCAACAATGGTAGAAGGAATTCAACATATAAAGACCAAGAATATTTGACTAGCATATCTCCCGAAAAGATATCAAGACTCTAATGAAAGTCGGGAAAAGATAAAGACCCTTGACAATGGATATCTTTGAGATATGTGTCAACATGTATACGGGATGCCGAACTACAGGAAGATGTCATGATGAAAGGCCATCACAAAGGTAATTTTTGGTGTAAGTGTTCATTTCTTATTTTTAAACTAATACCTGGATGGGCTTATGTAGGACTGCCAAAGGGAAGATTTGTGGATGAATTCTAGGAACACCATATAGAAGGATGTAAGATCCTTCCAGAAAATATGGCATGAAGAAACTAGTATGACATGAAGCAAAGCCAAATGGAAACCTGATAGATCACTTTCTGATAAAAGCAATGAGGACATGACTGACTCATGAATGAAAGTGATGGATGGTCTGTGCCCTATGAAGAAGTCCCAAAAGATGAAGACTCCATGATAAAATAAATTTATGACATCGAAGGAAAAGAAATTCTTCAAGTAGTTGGTTGTCCCATCATCTCCACCAGAAAACCTGTTGTAGGTCCCTAGTTAAGAGGGAGCCTGGAAAGAAGTTTCTTACTTGGAAGAAACTTGGAAATTCCTAAACCAAGAGGGAGCTTAAGGACATTCCTTTTTTAGGAATAAGTACAATCCTTTATTGAAATATGTCCTCCCTATTCGAGAGGGAGAGATATACACATAATTCTAGTCTTCACCTAGGAAGAGAGTATGGAGGATTGGGTAATAATTTGGCATCTCATACTCTTTGAGGATGAGATAGGGCATCCAACAGAAGAGTGATCGTAGAGGACTGATATTATTTGAGGAATGGTAATCCAAGATAAAAATAGTCTTGATGGAACACACCCTGAGTACCCAGGTAGGGTATGTTCTAGGAGAGACAATGATGAGTATGTCTATAAATCATTGGTCTTGCCAACATTAAGCTTAGATCTTGTGGAGAAATGGAGTTTTTAGTCAAGGCCTTGATATGTGAAACCGCTGGTTGATATGATGCTATACAAATTACATACCAATATGAATTCTTCTTATGAGAAATTCTTTAGATTGAGAATGACCAAGTATCATTATGAATACCTCCCTAGTTAAGAGGGAGTGTTGAAAAGTGTAACTAGGTTAGGTCTTCATGATTACATGTAATTATGATTTTATGTAATGAGATGTAAAGAAGAAAAATAAAATTATTGTATTTCTTGCTTCATGGGTTTCATGAGCAAGAGATTTTACTTTTGAGTCAAGACTCCCATTAAGAGTCTTTAGGAATTATTTGTCATATAGTCACAAATGATAAAGTCATTGTCATGTAATGAAGTCATGTTACACATTGTAAAAGGTCAAACTTATGTAAAGTATCCTCCAAGACCTTGTCACTTATCCTCTTCAATTTGGCCTACAACGATGAAAGAACTTGCTAGAAGAAGCCAACTTTCATTCTTGTTATCATTTTGGCCTAAGGGACATGAGATGAGGTGTATAAGTAGCCACACTCTGCCTCACTCAGAGGTAAGCAACTCAACAAGCATTTGATCAAGAAGAAGTGCGAAGAAGATATAGTGAAGGAAGGTTTCTTCTGCGGATAACGAAGAAAGGATTCTTCTAGAATAGCAAAGGAAGGATCCTTCTAGGTATAGTGAAGGAAAGTTTCTTCTGGGGATAGTGAAGAAAGGAATCTTCTAGGATCAATGAAGGAAGGATTATTTTTGGGTCTATCTTGAGTTATATACTCTCTCACAAGCGAAGGAAGAAGGAACAAAGGCATCACAAAAGGACTGAAGAAGAGCAATATAGACCTCTCTTTAGGAGACTAGGGTTTATGATCTAGGGTGAACCTAAGAGACCGAGATTCTGTAGAAGAGACTACTGAAATCATAGAGACATATATTCTCTAGAAGAAGTCGAGAAGATGCAATGTGAAGGATAAATACTGAGTTTCTCTAGAGGAAAACGAGGAGAGAAGTTCAATATTAAGAAGAAAATCGAGAAAGGGAGACATCAAGGTTAGTGACAGGCTCTTAGGAGGATACTAGAGTCAAGGGTTTTTTTCATAGTCTTGGTATTCATCAGTTGAAGAACTATAAGAATAATTTCTTATAAGGTTTTCCTCTCAAGAAGTGAGAAGTTTTTGCCCTGGCTGACTAGCTTACATACTGTGTCACTTGTATTATATTGTGCATATTGGTAAATGTCTTGATGAAAATAACACAATAATAATATAATGAAGAGACGAATATAAGCTAAGAAGTAAAAAGTATAGCATAAGCAATTATCAAGCAGAGAAATATTTTAACTCCTTATGCCCTAGATTTCTCAACAATGTGTTATCTTCTCTATTGCACATGTCTCTTTCATTCTCTTTAGCTTTTTCAAGTGTCGTTTTCACTTTTTATTACTATCACAAGTGTCACCTTTTAGTAAGGGAAGTGTCGCAACTAGTAAAAGGGAGTCATTTGTACATTCTTGGAGGGAACCTTTGATGCATTATCCTATACCAATGTGTCCCATATACCATAGGGACATGCATGAGACTCATTTCCCAAGTCTCGAGCATTGCTTTGCCAGTTTTTTCCCTTGTGTCACAAAGTGTATCTTGAGTGTCGCACTTGGAGGTAAGTATTGTACTACTGTTTTTTCAATAGGAACATGCTGGTTGTGTGTGGTAATTGATTCCTTTTCGAGTGGTTGATCATATCTAAGTGTGTGATCATCTTCAAGTCATGTTTTGGTTCCATCTCTCGCATCTTGGATCCCACACTTAACCATTTATTGAATTGATCCTTCTCCAGTAAACCTCCTCCCAAACTACCTCCCTGAACTGTTTATCCCACAATCTTAGGTGACAAGAATGTCCTACCCTCAGGAATTGTGCACTGTGAAGTCTCTGCCTCCAAAGACTACATATTGCACAGTCATAGGGCTCAAGAACTACCTCTCTCCCTTAGAAATTCCATGATATGTCTCCTTAATCAACCTCTTTTTGTGCATTGCACAATTATAGTCAACAGTCTATCTCTCTGCCTCCCTGAACTATGTAATCAATTTTCTCGATCTCCCTCCATAACTACACATTACACACTTACAGTGGGAAAGCCTACCTCACTGCGATCATAACTGTGAAATATTACTTCTCAAGCCTCTAGTTGTTGTGCATTGTGTAGTTGCAAGCCTCAATCCCTAACTCCTTCCCTCTGGAAGTACACACTACACAATCCTTGAGCCTTCCTCATGGTCCATTATTTCTGAATTGATGTCATCTTTTAGTGAGTGAATTTCATTTGTAGGTACCATATATTGACATGACAAGATGATGCTCCAAGAGGATTCTTAGGAGGTCATACAAGAAGACACTTGTGAAGCTAGAACCATGAAGAATTCATTAAACAAGAAGATGAAAGGACACTAGCTTATGATAGAATATTAAGATAAGGGTCACATGGAGATTCCATATCAATCATCCCCTTGGGGGATGAATATGAAGAACATGCAAGACCTTCCATTAAGGCATGAATGAAGAAACAAGAAGAGAAGATTGACATTGACACATCACTGAGAAGTTACATGTCATCAGTTCCAAGTCATGTCCTTTACAATTGTCATCACAATGCCGTATTTGTCAATGTGTCTTGCCACATCATTTGTGGATGTAATTATGAAGTTTCAAGAAGATGTCAAAATGTAAATGTGTGGAAGTCGAAGAGTCACATGTGAAATATGAAAAGTCACTTGTAGACTAAAGAGTCACTAGGAAAAGTCCAAGAGCCTTGTAGAAGTTTAAAAGTCACTTGGAAGTCCAATAGCCATGAGGGAAGCTCAAGATTCATGAGGATATGAATGGTCATTCCTCTTGTTATAAATACACCCTCATAGCTAATGCAAAGAGATTTCATACTCTTGATCTTTGGAGAGCCAACCTTGGCTTCTCTAACTTAGCATAGGAGAGAAGATCATTCTTTGGAGAAGCAAATAGTGACTCAATGCTCCACTCTTAGATATAGTGGCTCGACATTACAATTGTGTACTTGGATATTTTTTATGAGCCTTGGTATTGCAAGAAGAATGGTGCAACTCCCAAGGCTACCAAATTTAATTATAAACCTGGGGTTCATACAAACTTAACAACTATTGGAACTATATGTGCAGCATACAATGTGTCCTTCTTTTGATGTCATGATTTAATGGAGTGAATGTAATAAAATCAGATCCTAAACTAATTGCAGAAAATGAAATGCTCGAAATGGAAACCTTGACCTATTGCGAGAAAGAAAACACAATGAAAGAAACATATTCTAATTGCATAAATTAAATCTCATGAAGTAAATTTGAATCATTAAATTTCAAATATTTTAGGTCCATTAACAATGTTCATTGGAGGTGGAAATCATCATTGTATTATCCATTTCATAGATCTGTCCATTACCCCAAATCACTGAAATGTTTTGCATGGGTAAAGAGACAAGTCCTAAGTGGTATTTAGTCTTCCCTAATCATTGATTTAGAGCCCAGGGGTCTTGATTCAACCCTAAGGTATAATAACCAAGCTTCTTGAGCGAATCTGGGCAAGTATATACATGTTGGAAGGTTGTTATAGGAGATCATGTAGTTACTACAGGAAACGACAAATTTACTACAAGAAACTATAATTCACCAAATAACTAAGAAAATCAAATCCAAATTGGATGGGGAAAATGTTTTTATTGACTAGGATGTATTAGGTCTCCATTCCAAGTGGAATCACTCAAAAATACCTTTGTTAACCCATTCTAAAAAATAACAAAAAATTACTAGTCTAAAATCTAGAAATTCGAGAATTAGTGAGCTAGTAAATCTATCAAATGCCTAACCTAATCAAGTGAAAATAAAATGGGGTGATTTTTGTTATTAAATAGAATGTTTTTTGGATCTAATTCAAGTGGAATCAACTCAATTGAAGTTCATTAGCATGCTCTAAAAAATAACATAAATTTATTGTTAGTTGCCACAAAGGACTTCCAAAAATCTAGATTTGGGAATAAGCAAATTAATCCAAGTAATTTAATGATTACTATGACCTTCCAAAGATGTTACAATGATGAAATGATGCTTTTTATCCTGCAAAATAACTTACTTCAACCATTTAACCCAATCCTACAACACAAAATCATCAATACTAAACTGAGAAATAGGAAAAAACAAGAGATAGAGATGCATGTGAATAAGAAGTGAAAGAAGAAAAGTAAATGATACAAAAGGGCTCTGAGGCTCCTGGGATGGCCAAGCCCAAGGTAAATCAGAGTCCTATGGAGGAGACCAAGATTTAGAAGTTGAACATGGCACCAATCTTCATTATTTCCATCAATACAATCACATCCCTGCAAGAAATGACAATGGAGTTGCAAAAATATGAGTTATCTCCTCAAGAAGACTAAGAAAAACCAACCCCTAGAGGAAAATTCAGCTTGTTACTTATAAAAAAATATTATGAAGCATTCCCCATTAAAAGAGGAAGATTTTCCCACCAAAATCCCTCAAATAGAGGATCTAGTTCCCATTACTAATAATCTGCATTAAATGGCAAGGAACACATTCCTAGATTTTCTCAATCATTGGAGATCCAGAATCTGTGTAGTAATTTCATAATATCTTCTTGATTTATTATTTAATATTGATCCTCCTGTAGTAGGGAGCGAGTCCCTAAATTATCTCCTCCTCCAAATCTTCATAATCTGCCTAATATTCTCAGAATATTCCACAAAAATAAATAATATTAGGCACAATTATGCAATTATCCATAAACCCTCCTAATGAACATATTAAAGTTAAAAATACTTTATCTAATGCAAAAAGAGAGGTTTAATGTGCTAAATCATGGTCATATGGGCCTTAATTTATGTCTAATTTGGAGGCCCATCTTACCCCCTTATTGAAAGTGTTGCTCATCCTCTCAGCAACTTAGTGACCTCATTGTGCCTCATTCATGGACTTGGTAACCTCCTTGATTTGTACATTCCTACCTTTTTACCCTTATGCAAGATGGTTTCTTTAATATTTTTTAGTTTGGCAAGGTCTTCCACATCCTTTTCCAATATCCTGCTACCTTTTTCCACCATTTGGACACCTATGGAACCCTGAAAATGCCCTTAGATGAGATCTTGTAGTAAACTAGGACATCCAGTAGTAATTCTTGTAGTAACTACAAGAAACCCTGTAGAAGCTTGTTTAAACCTGTTTTGAGCAAAAATGATAGTCTGAGCCTAGGGTAGTCCCTCAACTTGGCTTCCATTCCCCTCAATGCCATTTTTGACCAACTTTTCCATGCCTTTCTGCCCTTTATATAACATCTTGTAGGCCTTGGACAAAAGATAGAAAGAGATTAGAGACCCCTTGGAAAGCCTCTTTTCATCATTGTAGTTTGAGTTCTATTTTAATGGTGAATGCCTTCTTGTCTTTGTTTCCTTCTTCTTCTCTTTTTTGAACTAGATGATTTCGTAATGGGCTTTGGAGTTCTCTATTTTTATTAGGTCTCTCTTAGGCAATGCCATTTTGGTTTTAAGCACAATTTGTTCCTTTCTTCCTTCTTGTAGCAACATTCTGCTTGCCTGTAGTAATCGTTCCTTCTCTTTTAGGGTCTTGTAACTCTATGGGAGTGATGAGAAATGATGTAGAGGGTTTGTAGGATGATGCTAGGGCTCAGAGGGAGGGGTGTAGGTTTGTGAAAATGGAGAGGATGTGCTCTGTGTGTTTTTTACAAGAAATTTTCAGGTTGAGACAGAGTGTAGGGTTTATTCTTGAAAAATGTTAATTTTTTCTTATGAAATGGGATGGATGAATGATGGATAGATAGTGGATATGAAGTGGATGGAGGGCTTGGAGTGCTTTGGTGACTTGGAATTTGCATAAATTTCCTCTTTTAACTATTGTCCCCATTCCTCAAAATCATCACTCTTCCTAATTTGGTTTTTCCACATTGCATGAGTGAAGGAATTAGTTGTATTAACTAGGTGAAAGTGGTTGAGACTTCTGACCCATCCTTAGCTTATAAAACCTCATCTCTCATGCATTGAAAACAAATTTCTAACTATAATATGATCAAGAGAAGAGGTTAAGAATATTTCATCCCTGTACCTACGTGATGGTTGTTGGAGAGACATGCATGTTACTGCTAAGTTGATGATCGATCCATGGTACTTTGGAGGTGATAATTTCCTTTGCTATCTTCTACACGGGTCTTCATAGCTTGGTGACTCTAAACCTCTATCTTATAGTTACTGTGAGCAAGATATCTTAGTCAAATCCAGCCTTCTTGGAGTGTTGGGTTGGGCCATAGGTGGTGTTCACATTCCCCACACTTTTCAAAATTGTCATACCCCTTACCAACACTTCATTTCACCTTCCCTACCTTCCTTCAGCTAGTTTTATGTAGAAAACCAGGACATCTTGTACTAACTATAGGAAACCCTATAGAAGCCTGTTTAAACACATATCTCCCTAGTATTTTAGGAAAAAAAGGAAATTGAGCGGTACTTTGCATACTTGTACCTACCTTATGGTTGTTGGAGAGGCATGCATCCTTCTGAGTTGATAATCGATCCATGGTCCTCTAGAGGTGATAATTTACTTTGTTAGCTTCTGCACAAGTCTTCATATCTTGGTGATTCTAAACCTATATCTTCTAGTTACTATAAGCAAGCTATCTTAGTCAAATCCAGCCTTCTTGGAGTGTTGGGTTGGGCCATGGGTGATTTTCACATTCCCCAAACTTTTCAAAATTGTCATACCCCTTACCAACACTTCATTTCACCTTCCATACCTTCCTATAGCCTTTAGCCAGTTTTCTGTAGAAAACCAGGACGTCTTGTACTAACTATAGGAAACCCTATAGAAGCCTATTTAAACACATGTCTCCCTAATGGTATACTCATTTGACATGAAATTTTCTGAGCATGTTTCCATCATCCTTATGCACCTCCCCATAAAAAAAATCCAATGGATGCACGAATATTGAGAAAAATTATAAATGTATGTAGGTGATGGAGGTTGATTTCTTGAAAACTGTGCACTGGAATTCGCTGAAATTGCTTGGGCATGTTGCCATCTCCATGAAACAACTTTGCAAATGGATGCACGAATATGGATAAATTTAAAAATGGTTACAGGTGATGGAGGTCGATTTCTCGAAAACTGTGCACTTCAATTTGCTGAAATTGCTTGGGCATGTTACTATCATCCATATGCATCTCCCCCTGAAACAACTTGGTAAATAGATGTATGGTTTTCAAGATATGACAAAAATAATTTTCTTCTCTATGTATTTTTGTTTCCTGTAGTATTTTAGGACAAAAAGGAAATTGAGCGGTAAAAGATTATGAATGATGACCATGGTGGGGTGCGGAGGAGGGAGATCAGCTCCCTCCTACAGTGAAGTGGTTGCGGACAGAAGCAAGGGAGTTGGATCGCATTGCTTCAAGAAACCAATGGAGGTGGTAACAAAGGCTAAGAATAAAGAAAAATTGGAAACTATCAGACCTCAAGGACAGGAAGAGAATCATGAGGAAGCTAGTAAGGAGAAGTGGACAAAGGTTAGCGGTCTGAAAGTCGCCCCTATGAGTACATCAAGGGTCTGTAAACCCAAGTCGACTACTATTCCTTGAGTGGTTTTAAGTGACCCAACACTGTAGGTACACAAAGACCACATGTCGAAGTATGCTATTATCTGTAAATTTATGGGGATTTGGCCGACAGAGAAGGCTTTGCAAGCATGGCTAAGGAACCACGGGAAACCAAAGGGGGAAATAGACCTTCACCTTGGGTCTAAGGGCTTCTTCACGGTGGTGTTCACAAGCGTAGAGGATAAATATAGAGTGTTCGAGGGAGGACCCTATTTTTATGCTTCTGTAGGCCTTTATATGAGACCATGGGTAATGAACTTTGTCCCATAATGAGAAACTTTCACCACGGTGTCAGTATGGATAAGACATTATTCCCTTCTTTTAGATTATTGGCAGTAGGAGTCTCTAGAAGCTATCAGCAACAAGCTAGGGCATTTTATTAAGATCTTAGATGCTACTCTAAGAGGCAAGTATACCTCCTTCGCTCGGATATGTGTGGAAATGGACTTATCTGGAGCACTGCTGGATGCAATCATTTTATAAGTGTATGATGAGGAATGGGTGAAGACGGTGGACTATGAACACGTCCCATTTAGGTGTCGTAAGTGCCATGAGCACGAGCACCTATACAAGGACTGCCCATTGAACATGCTAGAGAGTAATATGAAAGCCACTACAAGCAAGGAGCCCGAAGGTTTTACTAAGGTTGGGGGCAAAGGGAAAGGAGGCGAGTGGTGCCAAAAGAAAATTAATGAAGACAAACAACTGAGTCAAAACAGTTTCAAGATTGTAGAAGAAAAAGTCGAAAACAATGGGACAAACCAGGAATTAGAGAATATTCTTACTGAGAAGGAAAGTGATACTAATATGGAGGAAATACCAGAAAATAGAAAACAAAAGGATGATATGAAGAGCATTATGGAGCTCAGTAGGTACCACGAGATGACCCCAAGTGAGGCTGGAGTGGAAGACCATGAATTGCGAGATATTCTAGAGAGGGAGAATTTATATCTAAAAAAGTTTCTGGAGAAGCGAATAACCAAAGAGGTAGACTCTCTGCCAAATGAGGAGTTTGACAGGGTTAAACAACTCTTCCTCTGGAGATCGTAAATGAAGTGTTCTGGAGGCAAAAGAAACCATGATAGCCAAGAGAATATGGGAGTGAAAACGATGGAGGATACACTGATGCATTCTTCCAAGAACCCGGGTAGGAAAAGAGGAAGAAAAACACAGAATGAGCTGCTAACCAAATGTGGGAAACTTATGATTAACTCAGGTAAGATGAGGGATATTACCATTTACTCCTTTACAAACCTTTCTTAATGAATATTACAACTCGGAACATTAGGGGTCTAGGAAGTAAAAGGAAACAAATAACTCTTAGCAAAAGAATGAAAGAAGAAAAATCACATATGGTGTTTATTTAGGAAACAAAATGTTCGATGGACAAGATCAAAGAGATACACAGCAAATGGTTAATCAAGTATGAGTATCTAGAAGTTAAAGTGGATAACTCGGCAGGTGGGATTCTTACTCTATGGGATCCTCAAAAACTTGGAATCCTGGATGCTGAAGCTTCTAGGAATTATCTATCGCTAGTGATTCAACCTTTGGGTGATAAGGAGATCTACATGATCACTAATGTTTATGATCCTCAAAAACTAGAAGACAAAATTAATCTTCTCACCTCCCTTGAGAAGCTGAGAGAGAGATATCTTGATATGCCCTAGATTCTGGCAGGGGATTTCAATATGATCATATATCTTACATAGAAAAAAGGTGGTACCAGAATACTAGGCAGAGATTCCATTGCTTTCCAGAACTTCATGAATAACTTGGGGCTAGTGGACACCGAAATAGTAAATCACACTTTTACTTGGAATAATAAGAGGGGGGGGGGCCTTCTTAAGTCACCTCTAAACTAGATAGATTCATAATCTCAGAGGACCTCTTTCTCAAAGGCCTTGATATGTCAGCTTTATTCCTTCCCTTTCGAGGCTTGGACCACTGGCCTGTCCAGCTTGAAGCTACTTTCATGGGTACACTGAGGAACATACCTTTTAGGTTTGAAAATGTTTGGCTCTCTCACCCTGACTTCACCAGCAATATTGACAAATTGTGGGCGGAAGATATGCCCGCTCTAGGCACTAAAATGTTCATGTTGCAGCAGAGACTTAAACACATCAAATCTAGGCTTAAATATTGGAACACAAAAGAGTTTGGTAATATTTTTAAGGCCAAAAGAGAATTTGAGCAGAAACTCCAAGAGATTAATCAGATCATCATCTCAGAAAGTTTTATCGAGGAAAAAAAAACTTAGGCAGACTCTCTTCAGAATGAATGGGATGATCGGTGCATGCAAGAGGAGATTTTCTGGAGACAGAAATCAAGGGTGTAGTGGATTAGAGAAGGAGAAAGAAACACAATTTTTTTTCATAGATCAAACTTGGATCACAGATCTCATAACAGAATTTCAAAACTTAAATATTCTGAAGGGAAAGAGCTCATCTCTCACAAAGATATGGAATTTGTCCTAGTTCAACACTTCCTTAGCATAATAGAGGAGCCTCTCGTTGATAGATCTTGACTCATTAACAAATTCACCAAGTTCATTCCTAAGCTTGTAACATGCCGGTGTTTGAAGAGGAGGTTAGTAAAGTTATCAATGAGATGCAAAATGGGAAAGCTCCTGGCCCTAATGGCTTCAATGTGGACTTCTTCAAAGCTTGCTGGAAAATAGTCAAACAAGATATCCTTGATGTTGTGGAAGACTCTAGAAGATCCAAAACTGTTTTGAAAGCTCTTAATGCCTCTTTCATAGCTTTGATTCCAAAGCAGGAAAAAGCTATGACACCGAACAGATTCAGACCCATAGCCTTATGTAATGTGGTGTACAAAATTATTTCCAAAGTGATCGCTAACAGACTCAAGCCTCTTCTTCCTAATCTCATCTTAGAGGAGAAAACTGGATTTGTGGAAGGAAGACAGATTCTCAACAACATCATATAAGCTCACGAGGTGGTACACTCTCTTAAGAGAAATAAGCAAGTTGGTATTATCATGTAGCTTGACCTAGCGAAAGCTTATGATAAGATAAGTTGGTCTTACGTCAGGGCAGTGCTAAGAGATTATGGCTTCAACCACAACTAGATAAGATGGGTTATGGCCCTTGTATCCATGACCAGCTTCTCCATTCTGCTTAATAGCCCTCCCTCTATAACCTTTATGCCTTCTAGGCATCTCAGACAAGGGGATCCGCTCTCCCCCTTCCTCTTTGTTCTCATGATGGAAGGGCTAGGCAGAGCGATCAAAATGGAAAATTCTGAAGGAAAAATCCAGGGTTTGAAACTTACTCCAGATGGTGCTACTTCTACTCATAAACAATTTTCTAATGACACAATGCTGTAGGGCACTCCTATGGTCAAGGAAGCCAGGGCTTTCAAGAAAATCCTGAACGACTTTGCATTGGCCACTGGTACAGAGGTAAGCCTTGACAAATCAAAGGTGTTATTTTTTAACACTGACATTGCTATTCAGAGGAACCTCACCAGAATTCTTGGGTTTAAAGAGATCAGTTACCTTCCAAGTACCTGGGAATGCCTCTTACTGATAAACCTCTAAGCAAGGAAGTGTGGGAGCCGGTAATGAATAAAATTCAGGACAAAGTCAGGAAATAGACCTGCAAGTCTTTGAATTTGGTGAGGCATCTGGTGCTTACTAAGGCTGTCCTGTAGGATATACCCATTTTTATGTTTTCAGCTCCTCCTGCTCCTAAAGGAGTTATGCAACAAAGCAGGAGTATTCAACGAGATTTTCTTTGGGGCAAAGGGGAAGAAAAAAAGAAGTGGTATTTGGTAGCTTGGGACAAGCTTTGCAAACCTAAGGCCCATGGTGGTTTGGGGCTTCATGACCCTGAAATCCTCAGAGAGTTTCGAGAGCCAAACTTTGGTGGAGGTGGCTCAAGGAATCGGCCACCCCTTGGGCCAATCTTTGGAAACAAAAATATGCAAATAAATGGCAGGAGAGTGATCATATCTGGATGTCAGGGCTCATCAAGGGCTCCCACATTTGGAACCTTGCTTGGGAGAATAGAGCCATTGTCCGGAAGCATAGTTTCTGGGAAATCTGAGCTGGGAACCTTGCATGGTTTTGGGAGGATAACTAGCAGCAGGAACCAAATCTGTTTAGGGAAGAACTAACCGCTCAAAAAAATGACACTGAAAACAAAGGGTTACTTATGGTAAGTGACTTCTGGGATTAGGTAAGTAACAATGGTAAATGGAGAATGTGGAAGGATCTTGGTTATAGTGAAGAGAGTCCTTTGAAGGCCCAGGCGGATTCTCTTGCTCTTGACTTGGAGCAGAGGAAGATTTTGGTGTCATCCTCGTCTGACCAACTGAGATGGGGTCGAAACACCAAAGGCACCTTCAACCTAAAAGAAGCTAAATGCATGGCCCTAGGTTTCGATTATCCAAACCATGATTAGGTTTGGAATGACCTTTGGTAGAACTCATAATGGATGAAAATCAAGTTGTTTATGTGATTGGTGCACCAAAAGAAAATTCTCACATGGGATAATCTTCTGAAAAGGGGATTTTTTGGCCCATCCAAATGCCATCTATGTGGCTTACAACAGGAGATGATGGAAAATTTACTAAACCTCTGCCCCTTCACCTCTACCTTGTGGGATTGGACGGCCTCAGTCTTCAGGAAAACTGACAGGGGCAGACTCAACATCACCAACACTTTGAAGAATTGGAGGAAAGACTTCTCAGGTAATGAAATCATTAACAAGGCATGGACTCTGGTTCTAGGCTTTATTATCTGGGATGTCTGGAAAGAATGCAATGGAAAGATTTTCAAGAACAAAACAGTCTCAACCTAGAACATCACTGTCCAAATTTTATGACAGCTCAAAGATACAGTAGGAGCCCTTGTGTGGAAAATTCCTGAGGACCCTCCTTTGCCCTAGGATGCTCGCATACTGCTGCAGTTGGGTCTCCACTCCCTCGTTCCCCAAGGCACTGCCAAGGGTGTGAGAAAAAAAATTGCTAGTAAAAACATCTAGTAGCCTCCTCCTCATGGTTTTTTGAAAATCAATATAGACAAGGCCTCAAAGGGCAACCCAAGGATGGCTGGATTTGGTGGTGTCATAAGAGATGAGTAGGGGCACATAAAGGAAATATTTCACAGTCATTTGGGGACTGCCACTAATAACATGGCAGAGCTCATGGCCTTAGAGCAGAGCCTAGAAATCTTAATGGAGTCAAATTTACACAGTGCCATCATTGAAGCTGACTCTGAATTGGTCATTAATGAGGCAAGAAAATGTGTAATGGAATGGCACTTGCCAAAGTTTCAAAACATTGGAGGCTCTCACAAGTCTTTCATCATATTCATTCCCACTTGCGAACCTTGAGAACCACCAGCTTCGTTCATGTGCGAAGAAAAGCCAATATGTTAGCTGATCATCTGACTAATGAAGGAGTGTTATGTAAGGAAAGCTATATTCGGTACGACTGGAATTCTATACCATCTTGTAAACTGTGTGATGATTGTCAATGACAGGCAGCCAAATACATGACATACTTCTAGACCATGAAGAATGAGAAGGAGTAAGACTAGCAGAGCAGGAGAGAGCGGAAGTCCTTGAGCCGGGTTGAAGTGTTGTAGTAAATCCAGATTGTCGATCCCATAGTCAATGCTTACGTCATAGCTAACTACAGGGGTTGAGTATTTGGTAAACAGAATGCTAGTTGAAGGGTTGCAGGCCATAGGATCTGATGGTTGTCGTTATCGAAAGGTTATCAGACTTTAAAATGATCGAAGGTTAAGTCCAAGAGTGGACTCGAAGTTTTTATAGACCATGGTTTATAATCTATATCGGCTCCGTGAAGCAGGTAAAGTATCGCACAAGTTTCTGATGCGATATAATTGAGGACTGTAGGATCAAATGGGTTTTTTATCTACGGTGCAGGATCATCGTGCAAATCTATTGATCGAAGAGAATATTAACCGTCCGATTGAAGGTAAGATCAACAGTGGAGATTGAGCGACAAGAATTGGGGAGATTGAGCGATAAAATTGGGGAGAGAACAACAGTATGAACACTAGGAATAATGACCTCGGATCTAATTTTGTTATTGTGTATAAGGTTTTGGGTTTCGTTGACCTTGTTGTTTGTTTATCATCAACGGGTATGTCTTTTGTTAGTCTTTACACTTGTAAAGACATGTACCATATGTAATCTTTTTTTCAGTAATTTAAGGCTCCACTCTTACTTGACAAAAAAAATAATGTTGAGTGGATGGTGGAAATAGATGAGGGTGATGGATTGACATGGCCTTGGTCCTTATGGAGCTTCTGAGAAAAGGAGGAGAAATTCCCAGTTTGACTTCCTTTGACTAGGCTTCTGATCAATTTTTCCTTTGGTGGCTAACTTGTTTTTGTTACTTACAGAGCTTGTAGAGCACCTGCATTCATGAGAGAGAGATACATGGAGAAATTTTTTTTCTTTTTTCTTTTTTTCTTTTTTCCTTCTAGGCCTACTAGCCACCTCAATGAGGTTTTGAATAGTAGGTCTGCACAGGTGCCTCAAAGGAGGTTTTCACCTAGGATCTTTTATTTTTCTTGTTTTTTCTCTTTTTCTCCAACCCATTAACCGCCTCATGGAGGTTTTAAATCAATGAGCCAATCTCAGGAACCTCAAAGGAGGTTTTCACGTGAGATTTTATTTTTTCCTCTTATTTTTCATTTTTTATTTCTTTTCCTATCCTATCTTATTCTATTTTTATTTTTCAAGTGTAGGAATACTTCCAATGGATCCACTTGCATAACTGGATGACAAATAAAATCATGTGTAGGTTCGAAACATATTCTTTGACATGTACCTGAATGTAAGAGACCAAATGCTTTTACTTGGATGATATCACACATAGTTAAAGAAGAGAGTATTTCTGAAACTTAGGGACATTCTAGAACCATATTTCAATATAGTTGTGATGCCCCTAGTCCTCTTGCTGATTTGGATCATATTGGATGTATTCTTCTTCCATGAAATTCAAATCTTCTTCGTTTTAGTGATTATTCTCTTGAACACATAGAGGATCTAATGGTAAGCATGAGGGAAATTTCTCAATCTCTTATTATAATGTCTGATCTTCATCAAGTGTAGCCCATGATCCTTTGGTCTTCTCATTTGAATCTTCTTCTTCTAGATGTGGTCCTTCAATGACATCAATATAATCTCTTTTTGACAATACCTTTTCTGATCTAAGATGAATACCATTTAGATCAAGAGGATATGTTTGGAAGTGTTGTACCTCAACATTGTGAGTGGGTTGAACTACTTCATCATGTGGGTTTGGAAATGGTGGTACAGGTAGTTGAGTTGGAGTGGATGTTTGAGATGGATGTGGTTGGGGTTGTGGTTGTGGTGTAGGTGGATGATAGGGATAACATGGAGTTGAGTATGTAGGGTATTAAGGAAAATATTGAGGATATTGTGGATGGCTCCCATAAGTTCATGGCCAACCTTGTTGCCAAGATTGGTTTTGGGGTTGATATGGCCAAGGTTGCCAAGGAAAGGGTGTGTTACAATTACTTTGAGATGGATGTGCATAATCTTGAAATTGTGAATTAGATTCTTGCATCATATCAGGTTGAATAGGATGCCATGGTCCTATTGGAGCTACATAACATAGTTGCATTGACAATTTACTTGCTCCATTGTCCTCTTGGTAAACTTCCTTCAACCTTGGTAATGAGGGGCAATATTTAACATCATGTGATTCTGCATGGACAACACAAATATCAACATATTCTTTTTTCTCATTTTGTATTCTTAACATTTCTACATGTTCATTTAGATTGATAAGAATTTATGTTTTAAAGTTATCAAGCAAATTTCCAAGTTTAGCTTGACTTATCGATCTTGATGTTGATTGACTTAATCTTGCCCTTCCTCTTGATATGTGTTTTCATATTTCATAAATTTATTCAAATGATAATTGGTATACATCACCTCTACTCATGAGATCAAGGAGATCAATCCATTCATCCCTAATTCTTCTAAGTAAGAGGGTTTTTAGTGTGTTCGATCTTAAATGATGTAGTTCTTCCCTCTTAACATTATACATGAACCTCTCTATTATATCCTCAAGACTCTCATCTTCTTTTTTATTCATTCTAAAGATTTCTTCTTTAAGATCATGATCTTTATATTTTTCTAGGAATATATTTTGCATATCATTCCATGATCATATTGAATTAGTCACTAAACTCATGAACCATTTAAGAGCTCTATCCTTAAATGTTGTTAGAAACAATCTCAAGATGTACAAACAATTTCAAATTCAAAGATAAAGGTTTCCGATCCTTTGACCTCATACCATGGAAGTATCTTGAAAGGGGAATCCAAGAAGATTTTCTTTATTGTCATCATCTCCATCCATTTCTTCTACCTTCTCTGTCACCTATTCTTCTTCTACCTACAAAAATGAATGGTGATGTGGCTCTTACTGCACCACGTGATCAAATGGGGGGGGGGGGGGGCAGGGGGGTGGGGTTTGGTGTTGGAGAATTATTTTTGTTTTGTTTTTATGACTTAATGAAAAAAACTAGTGCAATGAAATTTTATATTTTTGAAATGAAGATGCCTAATGCAATTTTTTTGTTTTGTCATAAATTAAAAGAAATGAATCAACTAGGGAAGAAAACAATGTATACTTTTACACCTCCCCGACAACGGTGCTAAAAAGTGATGAGCCTCGGTATTGCAATAAGAATGTTGCAACTCCCAAGGCTACCAACTTTAATTATCAACCCAGGGTTCGTACAAACTTAAGAGGTATCGGCCCTATATGTGCAACATACAATGCATCCTTCCTTTGATGTCATGATGTAATGGAGTGAATGTAACAAAATCAGATTCTAAACTAATTGTAGAAAATGAAATGCTCAAAATGGAAACCTTAACCTATTGCAAAAAAGAAAACACAAGGAAATAAACCTATTCTAATTTCATAAAGTAAATCTCATGAACTAAATGTCAATCATTACATTTCAAAGAGTTTAGGTCCATTAATAGAGTTCATTGGATGTGGCAATCATCATTGTATTATCCATTTCGAAGATCTGTCCATTAGCCCAAATCGCTGAAATTTTTTGCATGGGTAAAAAGGCAAGTCCTAAGTTGTCTTTAGTCTTCCATAATCATTGATTTAGAGACTAGGGGTCTTGATTCAAACATAAGGGAAAATAAACAATCTGATTGAGTGAATATGGAAAAGTATATACATGTTGAAAGGCTACTACAGGAGATCCTATAGTTACTACAAGAAACTACAGATTTACTAAAAGAAACTATAATTCACCGAATGACCAAGAAAATCAAATACAAATTGGATGGGACAAAAAATTTTATTGACTGGGATGTCTTAGGTCTCCATTCCAAGTGGAATAACTCAAAAATACCTATGTTAACCCATGCTAAAAAATAACAGAAAATTACTAGTCTAAAATCTAGAAATTCGAGAACTAATGAGCTAGTAAATATATCAAATGCCTAACCTAATCAAGTGAACATGCAATGGGGTAATTTTTATTATTAACTAGAATTCATTTTGGATCTAATTCAAGTGTAATAAACGTGATTAAATCTTGTTAGAATGCTCTAAAAAGGGGCGTAAATTCATTATTATTTGCCACAAAGGACTTCCAAAAATCTAGATCCAGGAATAAGCAAACTAATCCAAGTAACTCAATGATTACTGTCACCTTCCAACACTATTCCCATGATCAAATTATGCTTGTGGTCCTTCAAAGTAAATTTATTCAACCATTTAAACCAATCCTACAACACGAAATCATCAATACTAAATGCAGAAATAGGAAAAAACAAGAACAAGAGATGCATGTGAATAAGAAGTGACAGGAAGAAAAGTAAATGATACAAAAGGGCTCTAAAGCTCCTGGGATGGGCAAGTCCAAGGAAAATAAGATTCCTATGGAGGAGACCAATATTTAGAACCTGAACATGGCACTGATCTTCATTATTTCCATCAATACAATTACATCCCTGCAAGAAATGGCAATGGAGTTGAAAAAATTTGAGCTCTCTCCACAAGAAGACTAAGAAAAATCAACCCCTAGAGGAAAATTCGACTTGGTACTTATACAAAATTATTAGGAATCATTCCCCATGAAAGGAGGAAGCTTTCCCCACCAAAATCCCTCAAATAGTGGATCTCGTTCTCAATACTAGGAATCTGCATTAAATGATAGGGAACACATTCCTAGATTTTCTCAATCATTGGAGCTCCAAAATCTGTGCAATAATTTCATAATATCTTCTTGATTTATTATTTAATATTGATCCTCATGTAATGGGATAAAGTCCCTAAATTATCTCCTCCAAATCTTCATAATCTTCCCAATATTCCACAAAAATAAATAATATTAGGCACAAATATGAAATTACCCATAAACCTTCCTAATGAACATATTAAAGTTAAAAGTACATTATCTAATGCAAAAAGAGAGGTTTAATGTGCTGAAGGATGGTCAGATGGGCCTTAATTTATGTCTAATTTGGAGGACCATCAATTTCACACCATAATTAGAAGCTCATTGAGCTGACACATTTTCATGCATGTATCATGAATATTGTAAGACTATTCTTTGGATGTTTATGGTAACTGTTATGTTCATATGTACTAAAGAAATTGAACTACTTCATTGGATTTTTTGCTTATCTTGTTGAATATGTGTTGTGTTTTCTTTAATGATCGTTGTGTCTATGTGAACAATTTAGCTAGATAACCAACAAATATTTCCTCACTCTCATGTGCCTCTCTTAAGATAGTACTATTACATTCCTTCTATAGACTCATTCTTAATCCCCTCTCATGAAGGTCTCATTTTACACAATCCAATTGGTGTTTCACAGTGTCAACTTACATACTGATTTGAATAGTTATGTGCATAACCTCTTATGTGATTGTAGCCAAAGGAAATCTTAGAGTTATGATGGATGGGCCGATAATCTGGATGGGGCTCCTATTCCAAACAATGTGAGGACTAGTTGGGACTTCACATAGGGGAGAATTAGGGGAATTTTAAGGTCTAAAATGGGCCTCCTAAGGAAATTATAAAATAGTGGAAATAACAAAATAATATTAGATTACATCATAAAAGTTTAGAAGAAAACAATAAAAAAAATTGAAAAACTATTTTTTCAACTTGTATTTTCAACTTATCTGCCTCTGGGTTTACTCAAATTTCAAGTGTCAACGCTCTTTGGATGCAAAATTTGATTCATCATCAAATGAATACCCATGTTGGTTACTTTCGATGGATCTTGCTACACAAAAGATGAGAAATACATGGAAAACGAGATTGCAATAATGTTTTTTCATCTATTTATCATTTTTTGTGTAGCAGGGTCCATCAAAAGTAGCAATATGAGTACTTATTGGATGAGGAATTAAATTTTGCATCCAACAAGTAATCCTGCTCAAAATATGAGTAAAAACTTAGGGAGATAAGTTGAAAATACTAGTTGAAAAAGTAGTTTTATTATTTTATTATTTTTAATATTTTTACTTCTTTACTATGCAAATGGTGAATCATCCCCCATGGTTGACATCATCATCTTGAATTCTATTAGTTCTTATAAAGTTTATTTTGGTTGTACATTTTTCTTAGGAGGCCCATTTTAGACCTCAAATTTCCCCTAGTGACCTCCTCTCGTTGACGAATTTTCAACACCATCAACAATTGGTGTTAGGAGGGCCATATGAAAAGATGTGCCCATTGAGTATGTTTTGAACCTCGTATATTAAATGGCTCATCCAAAAATCATACTACCAATGTATTTTTCCAATAAATCCAATGGTAAACCTTTTATCCCCGATGAACCTCTTAATGACTTGTCTCATTTCAAGTTTGATGGTGAGGGTCATGCATCCACAGTTCTTAAGTTCTATGAACATTGTGAAAATGATCGTGAAGATGTGGCTTGTCTTATTTTCCTCCTCATGCTTGAAGGTCAAGTTAATCAATGGTGTCATACTCTACCACCTACTTCCTTCCATTCTTTTGAACCCTTCATCAAGGAGCTTCATCTAATATTTGATAAGTATGATTATTAGGATGTCTTTAAAATATTCGATCAACTAAGAATGAACCTTGGTGAGTCAATTGAGGATTTTTATAATTGATTCATTCACCTATGTTATGAGTTTCCTCAAGAAGATACAAATTGGGATTTATTTAAACAAAAATTTGAGCTTTTGGTTCATATCTATTTTCATGGTGAATCTAAACCCCCTTATGTGTTTTCTTCCCCAACTTGTCTCGTTTCAAGTTTGATGGTGAGGGTCATACATCCACAGTTCTTAAGTTCTATGAACATCGTGAAAATGATCGTGAAGATGTGGCTTGTCTTATTTTCCTCCTCACGCTTGAAGGTCAAGTTAATCGATGGTGTCATACTCTACCACCTACTTCCTTCCATTCTTTTGAACCCTTCATTAAGGAGCTTCATCTAATATTTGATAAGTATGATTATTGGGATGTCCTTAAAATGATTGATCAACTAAGAATGAACCTTGGTCAGTCAATTGAGGATTTTTATAGTTGATTCATTCACCTATGTTATGAGTTTCCTCAAGAAGATACAAATTGGGATTTATTTAAACAAAAATTTGAGCGTTTGGTTCATATCTATTTTCATGGTGAATCTAAACCCCCTTATGTGTTTTCTTCCCCAACTTTTGTAAATCACGTGACACCTATAATTTCAAAGGAGGAAATGACTTTTATTTTGTTCCTTGTCCTCATCCCTTTGCAGTACCAATTTTGGTGCCTCTTGGTGACAACGTGGAAATTGGGAAATTTTCAAATCAAATGGTTGATCACTCTCTTCAACCTTCATCTATTTCTCACGATCCAAATCCAATGGAGGAAACCTTGTAATGGTTTATGGATCCTAAAGTGAAGACTAATCCCTCCATTCCACAAGTTGATATTAACACTCATAATTTTAGTCTTGAATCTGGTTTAGATATTTGTCATCCTATATCACCTCTTTCTCATGATCCCTTTCCCCTTGATCAATTTGAGCAGTCTCTTCCAATTCCAAGCAGTAATCAGGTGCAAGACAAACATATTTCACAGCTAGAGGAGTAGAAAGGCGAATATTCTTTCTATATTTCCACTCTTTTTCAAAGTCCACTATGTCAAGATATTGTTCCATCATTCTCAACTGATTTAGAATATACTAACCTCGATATTCAATTAAATGAGGTTAATTTTTCTAATCAATCTAAAGCCTTGGGAAACCATCATTCTAATGGTGATGAATCTCTTGAAGTATATGATGTTGAATGCCAAAGTGCACCAATTGGTCTTTCGGTTTCTTGAGAAGATTTTAATTTCAAAGATCCGAATCTAGAATCTGATTCAGTCAAAGAAGATGTTTCTATCGAAACTTCCTCTTCACCTCACTATTCATTGTGTTCTAATGTTTGTAATGCAACAACTTGCGAAGAATATACTCCATGCTCTTCAAGTTCATCATCTAATCATTTTGATTTTGAATTGACATAAGGAAGTGGGGATATCAATCATAAATGAGGGAACAATCAAATCATCAAGTATTCATTCCATTCCTTATCATTTCATGTTTTGAATGAGGAAAATTCCTCAGTTCAGGTTACTCATGAGATTGGTTTAATCTATTCATCCCTAGATGTTCAATTAGAAAAATATTATGACTTGAGTAATATGTTTGTTGAAGTTGAAAATTTTGATGAAACCAGTGATATAGATGGTTTCCATCTAGATAGTAGTGATCTTGTTGATTTAACTGATAGTGTTTGTCGACATGCAATTTGCAATCTGACTCAATTCTCAAAATATTGTTATTTATCCAGAACTTGTCAAGGAGTTGAGGCACTTAAACTTTCATTTATGGTTATGTCATGTTTTCGCAATCCTAATGAGATACCCAAACCATGTTAGATCTAGATTTCCGCGCAAACTCTTTCCTTCGTGTTGTTTCACTAGACGCAAACTCTTTCTTGAAATATTTTTGGTATTTCAGATACAATTTTTCTAACTTTCAAGATTATGTTTTTGATAAGATTGAGCATTCTGCTTCAGTCGATTCATTCCCATGAAGATATCTTGTATCTAATTTGGGTTCGGAATGTATATCTTTCATGTATGCACAGAGCTATGAAGCCTATCATTTTGATTGTCAATGTAGATATCAACATTGGCTAAATTTTATGAAACCAGCTCACAAAAAGATAGAAAAGATAGATCAACACCTTATAATTCAGCCTCTTCGAGGGGGAAACCTCCTTTACATTACACAAATGAACAATTCTTGGAAGATACAAATGACAAGACCTTCTTTCTATATATAGGAGTCTAAGGGGTCATAATATAATCAGAGCCGACATAACAACAATAATGTAAGGGCACAATAATAACAATAGTGGGCTTCTATGGGGTACAATAATAACAATATGGGGACTACATGGGCACAACAATATAATAATGGGGTTGTACTAATAACAATAATGGGTTACACTAGTAGTATAGGGACCTAACATGCCCCTCTCCTTTAAAAAGTGTTGTCCTCAATGCTTGAGTAGTTCTTGATGCTTCTGTATAAATTCTTGTCCTCCCATGTGGAATCTCTAGTGGGTAAGTTCTTCCACTTGATGAGATACTCTGAAATTGATCTATTTCGTAGCTTTCGATTTCTAGGTTTTGTGGTTGCTTCAGGTTCCAATATGATTTTTCCTTCCTTGTTAAGTTCTCGCAATATCGTTTGAATTGGGATGTTTTGCAACTTTTGAATGAGTTCCCACTCCTTTGGGCATATGGATATATGTAAAGCGTGATGTTTGGAGGAACACTTTGTGGAATCAAATGAATAGCATGATCATGATCACGAATAGGTGGGAGGCCTTTGGGAGTCTCAAATACCTTGGAATGATTCTCGAAAACGTTTTGGAGATCTGGAGAAATACATGATTTCGATGTGGGATCCTCTAGTGAACATAATTGTGCAATTACACCCCATTGTTCTTTATTTAGAAGCTTTTTCATGCTGTTAGAGTTGATTATCTTTCAAGGTTTTCCTTCGATACCCCTCAATTCAACTTCCTTTCATTCCCAAAAAAATTTCAAGAAAAGTTCTTGAAAATTAAAATCTATCGTACCCAAAGATTGTAGCCATTGGACTCCTAGTAAAACATCAGCACCACCCATTGGAATGGAAAGCATTGGACTATTCAATACATATTCTCCCATGGATAGCTTGATATTATGGCACTTTCCAGAGCAATTTATGGTTCCTCCACTTGCAACCATCACTTGACACTCTGGTGCTGGATATAGGAAGCAATTCAATTCCTTGGCTATCTTACAATCAATAAAATTATGGGTACTACCTGAATCAATCAACACCCTTGCCTTTTTCTTCTTGATATGTCCTTCTATCTTGATAGTTTGAGGAGTGGTAATTTCTTCCAATGCATTACAAGATATGGTCGGATTGATTTCTTGAGACTTGATGTGATCTTTCAATTCTTGAACATTTTTCTTCTTTATATGTCCTTCTATATTGATAGTTTGAGGAGTGGTAATTCCGTCCAATGCATTACAAGATATGGTCGGATACATTTCTTCTTTCTCAATGTGATCTTTCATTTCTTGAACCTTTTTCTTTTTGATATGTCCTTCTAGATTGAGAGTTTTAGGAGTGGTAATTCTCTCCAATGATTTACAAGATATGGTCGAATTCATTTCTTCTTTCTCTGGGGTTGGTTCCTGGTGTATTTACTCTTCTTTTGACGTTTCTTGATCCTTTTCTTCCTCCTCTCCACAATCAATGTAAAACAATTTCTTCTCAACACACTTATGACCTTTAATGTATTTGTTATCACAATTGTAACAAAGCCCTTTTTCTCTTTTTTCTTCCAATTGTTGTGGTGTTGCTCTAAAGAAGGTGTTTCTCTTTGTATCCTCATAATGTGCTATCATTTCCTCCGTGAAAATTGACCACATAATTTTTTTTTACGAGAACAAAGTCCTTTATACCATAAAAATTGATCTGATTCTAAATATGAAGATGCAATACATACCTTTTGTAATAATGGTACACCATCTAGATCAAAATATTGCTCCATCTGTAGTATCCAATTTATTGGATCCTTTCCATCAAACTTCCTAATATTTCCTTTTCTTGATTTCAGGAGCTCGATCTTGAAATGACTGTAACTCTATACTTTCAAATCTCAAAGTTCTGAAATTGTCTCATGTAGTAGCCCTCTGAGTCCTCTTTTGAACCCCACAAGTCTAACCAGAATTTGATTCTCCAAGAAAGAGTTATGCCCAATCTCCTAAGATGACCTGATTATATAATGTTTCAGTAGAGCGAACTTGTACGACATGCCACGTGTCACTATTTCGACCTTCGGATCTGAAAACTATGCAAAAAAAACTATAGTCTGTCCTCTTTTTGTAACTTCTTACGAAATTTCAATTTGTTGCTCAGAGAGAAAGTTATGATTATTTTCCCAAGGTCACTTGTTTAGGATGTAATTTGGGAGTCTGCAAAAACCCTAACTTCCTCAGATCATATATCCAAAAATATAGAGAGACAAGATATGAAATTCAGACCTGTGATTTAGAACGATTTCTTCTCAAATGGGTTTTTTCTTTAGTTTCTGAAACTTCATAGTGAAAAGGTTATAGCGAAAATACCAAGGTGACCTGTTTTAGATGAAATTCTGGAACTTGCAAAAACCCTAAATTCCACATATCATATCTCCGAAAATATAGCGAGAAAATATTTGAAATTCAGACGCGTGGTTCAAAAAGACCTCTTCTCAAATGGGTTTTCTTTTAATCTTCTGAAATGTCACAGAGAAAAAGTTATAGGGAAATACCACAATGACCTGTTTGGAGCAGGGAAACCCTAGAATCCAAAGCTTTGATACCAAATGTTATGAAACCAGCTCACAAAAAGATAGAAAAGATAGATCAACGCCTTATAATTCAGCCTCTTTGAGGGGGAAACCTCCTTTACATTACACAAATGAACAATTCTTGGATGATACAAATCACAAGGCCTCCTTTCTATATATAGGAGTCTAAGGGGTCATAATATAATCAAAGCCGACATAACAATAATAATGTAGGGGCACAATAATAAAAATAGTGGGCTTCTATGGGGCACAATAATAACAATATGGGGACTACATGGTCACAACAATATCATAATGGGATTGTACTAATAATAATAATGGGTTACACTAGTAGTATAGGGACCTAACACTAAAGGATTCATATTTGTTACGTGCTTTTGTGAACGATCAACTCTCAATCCTAATTGTGAATTTTATTAAACCAATTGTTTTGGTTTTGGCCCAATTAATTTTTTTGAGTAGAATTCAAGTGTTGAATCATTTAGTGGATCAAAATCCCCATGCTGAAATAGATTCTAGATTTGACTTGATATATCCTTCTAACCTTTTGTCAGCTTGTTATTTCAATTGGTTTACTGGATTTATAAGGCCAACAATTATGTCCAATTTCCCAATATTTCGCATTATTGGTCTGGTTTATAATCATATACAAAGGGAACCAATCAAGAATCAAGAATTTCATATGCAAATTCATCAACCGCGTCTTAACACTGGTCCTAACAACTGTCATTTAATGAATCATTTTCCCATTTATACATCTAATGATAGTTGTCCTACATCAATTGATCTTGTGAGTTCCCATTTTAATTCGATTACACTGATTAAAAATTCATCTTTATTAGAGTTTCAGTGTATTCAACGAGATTGTTTCAAATGTCATGATAGAATCTATGACTAGCTAGAAGCATCTTACTTAGCAAGTGCTTTTGCTAATAACAAGCTTTGGTATTTTCTCATGCTTGCTAAGAATGGAAACACCAATGGAGATGAATTCACAAGAAGCCTTTGAAGTTTGTATGAATTTTCTTCTCATCAGAAAGGTAAGGTTGTTTGTTGGTTAAGGTTAGTTGCTATGGCACATATTTCTGCTTTTAGCAAATAGCTTCAATATTTTGTGCAAACAGTTCAAGTTCTTATCTTCTCTTTTGCACACTATTATATATCAATTTTGATTACTAGTGTCTTTTTGTTTGCAGGTCAGGAAAAATTATGATGGTTACATTGGAAATCTCATTACACTTAAACATGACCTTCTATCTAGTTAGGTTAACAGTGGGTCTAGCTGTATCCAAGTTTCATTTTACATTCATCTTACACTTGCTCTCTGTTAGTCTTTCCTTTTATTTCTTACTTTTCTCTCACATGTTTCTTTCAGGTTTAGCCTCCAATTGCTTTTTTATTTTCATTTTGTTTCCATGTTTTGTTATGCCTTTCATTCATGTTTTTCTTAATAAGACTTTGCATGAAAGGTACTCTTGTTTGTCTCAAAATTCAATGTGGAAAAGCTTCAAAAGAGAAAATGTGACAATGAACAACTCTTGGCTAATATGTTACCCTCTTCTCTATTTGAAGTTTACATATATTTAAAGTGAATGATGTCTGAATGGTAAATATGATCCATTCGAAAGGAAATCCATAAGCTGAACCATGATGCTCACACCTAGTTTAACATATTCATCCCTTGACATGGTATTGTAATTGAATGGTGTTTTTCTTGACGACCCAATCGAGTATAGAAGGGAAAGGGGAAAATAAATACCAAGAAAACCAATAAAATATATATACATGTCTATGAAGGAACAACCTCTCATGCTCTTCATAATTCGAGATCCCTCTTCCACCCATGTGAAATAATAAGTGCATAAGCACAATTATATAAATAAAATAAATAATGGGTATAAGAAGAGAAAGGCTTCTCTCTTAAGCGAGAAACTTCATTGAGGTATTGTTCAAGCTTTCTGGCAGTGAAGTGATGCTTTTGTTCCTATAGTGAAGGGTCGAGGTACTGTCTAGACCTGCTGGCAGTGGAGAAACACTAGAGATGGAAACTATACTCTGGTCATCTTTAAATCACATTACTATATTACCCTCTCTTGGATCGAAACAATTATGATTTCACAAGCTTTGTAAATGTTTTTATCTGAGAAAAGGAAAAGAGGAGACTATATCCATAACGGGTCAAATGGGGAAGCTAATATAATCCATGCAATTAATCCAAGATAATGCATCCAATTGTTGTCGTTGCAAAAAATACCTTCCAAAATTTTTCTTACACTTGAATTTTGGAGTCTACTTGTGATGCTAGGATCTATCATCCTTTGATTTTTCATAGTTTTTTCATGATTGGTTGATGTTTCCTCATATTCTAAGAGTTAAATTCACTTTCTTATACATGCTTAGTCCTCGAATAATTCACAAGTGCACTCCTTTTGATGCAAACTTACATAAACATTACATGGCTCCTGAAATTAAGGCTTGCGCAATCACTATTGACATTGACTACACAATCCATCAATACATAAACTATGAAACCTATGGCAACAATCAGTGTGCACTCTCCATTGACAATTTCCCTCTCACTATGGTTGCATTTTTACTTCTATTTTAGTGAGTTTTCTTAATTTTCGCTTTTGTGTGCATTTGGTTTTCATTAGTGTTTCTTCCACTTTCACGACTTTCATTTTTGCTTGCTTTCACTTCTACAAGGGGTTCTTTTGTGTTATCTTCACTATAGCATGTGTGGCTTTCATTCTCTTTAGATTTTGCAAGTTTCATTTTCACTTTTTCTTATTGTCGCAAGTGTCACCTTTTGGTAAGGGACATGTCACAACTAGTAAAAGGGAGTCATTTGTACATTCTTGGAGGCCAACTTTGATGCATTCTCTTGCACCAATGTATTATATCTATCATAGAGACATGCATCAAACTCATTTCCCAATCCTTGACTATTTTTTCGCTAGTTTTGTCACTTGTGTCGCAAAGTGTATGTTAAGGGTCAAACTTGGAGGTAAGTATTGTACTACTATCATTTCAAGAGGAACATGTTGATTGTGGGTGGTAACTTCTTCCTTGTCGAGTGGTTAATCATATATAAGTGTGTGATCATGTTCAAGTCATGTTTCGGTTCCATTTCTCGCCTCTTAGATTCCAAACTTAGTCATTTCATAAATTGATCCTTCTCTTGTCAACCTCCTCCCTAACTGCCATCGTGAACTATGCATTGTGCAATATCAGGCCAAAAGAAGTTTGTTCTACCCTTAGGTACTATGTACTATCTAGTCTCTACCTCCAATGACTATGCATTGCATAGTCACAGTGCTCAAGAACTTCTTCCTTCCCTAAAAAACGATGCAATTTGTCTCCCCAGTCAACCTATTTTTGCGCATTGTGCAATTTCAGTCAACAATTTGTCTCTCTGCCTCCCTAAACTACATAGTATAGTTTCCAAATATCCCTCTAAAACTGCACATTATGCAGTTACAAAGGGAAATCCTGCCTCATTGTGACCCTCACAATATTGCTTCTCATACCTCCAATTGTTGTGCATTATGCAATTCCAATCCTCAGTCGATCACTCATCTTCTATAGAACTATGCACTGCACAATCCTTAAGCCTTCCTCCTGATTCAATATTCAGTTCCAGGTCAATCAACGATTTTCATGAAGAAGGTTAGACTAGGATTTTTCTATAATGATGTCGTATTTTCATGAGTGAATTTCATTTGCAAGTACCATATCTTCACATGACAGGATGATGCTCAAGGAGGATTCTTAAGAGATCATACGAGAAGAAACTTATGAAGCTAGAACCATGAAGAAGTCATTTAGCAAGAAGATGAATGGACACTAGCTTACGACATAAATAAAAGATCATGATCAGATGAAGAATCCATTTTAATGATCCCCTTGGAGGATGAAGATGAATCACATGCAAGGCTTTCCATGAAGGCATGAAGGAAAAAGGAAGAAGAGAAGCTTGGAATTGACACATCACTAAGAAGTTCCATGTCATCAGTGCCAATGCATGTATTATCCAATTTTCATCACAATGTCATATGTTTCAATGTGTCTTGCCACATCATTTGTGCATGTAAGTATGTACTTTAAAGAATATGTTAAAATGTAAGTGTGTGAAAGTCTATGAGTCACATGTGGAATATTAAAAGTCACCTGTAGACTAAAGAGTCACTAGGAGAAGTCCAAGAGTCTTATAGAAGTTAAAAAGTCACTTGGAAGTCCAATAGTCATGAGGATATGAAAGGTCATTCCTCTTGTTATAAATACACCCTCATAACTAAAGAAAATGGATTTTGGAGGCTTAATCTTTGGAGAGCTAGCCTTGGATTATCTAGCTTAGCATAGGAGAGAAGATAATTCTTTGGAGAAGCAAGTAGTGATTCAATGTTCCACTATTGGAGCTAGTGGCTCACCATTGTAACTATGTACTTGGATCTTTCACCTAATAATTAGAAGCTCGTTGAGCCGACACATTTTCATGCATGTATCATGAATATTGTAAGACTATTATTTGGATGTTTATGGTATATGTTATGTTCATATGTACTAAATAAATTTAACTAAGTCATTGGATTTGGTACTTATCTTGTTGAATATGTGTTGTATTTACTTCAATGATCGTTGTGTCTATGTGAACTATTTCTATATAATGAACAAATATTTTTTCACTCTCATGTGCCTCTCTTAGAATAGTACTATTGCTTTCCTTCTAGAGACTCACTCTTACTACCGTCTCGTGAAGGTATCCTTTTACACTTTGCAATTGGTTTTTCACAGTGTCAACTTACTTTCTAACTTCAAAGGTTATGTTCATACTCTCTTATGTGATTGCAACCAAGTAAAATATTAGAGTTATGTTGATCGGGTCGATACTCCAGATGGGACTCCTACTCCAAATGGTGTGAGGTCTAGTTGGGACTTAACATCGGGGAGAGCCACCCTTGGTTGACAAATATCCAACACCGTCAACACCCTAGCTACTCCAACCCTAGTTTTGGGTCTCCCTTCCTTCTTCGTTGTGGTTCTCTCTCCTTGTAGGTACAATAACTGGTTTATGGTACCTTTTTTGCATTGCACCGAGTGTTTGTTGTGTTGTTGTTTGGTCCACTGTGGGAACAATTGAGGGGATAGAGGCATGGGTGGCCACTTTGCTACTTGACTCTCTTCTTCATGCCTTTTCTTGCCATTTTTTATCATTGTCTCATGATTTGTGCTTTCATGTGGTGGGTCAAGTTTTTATTGATGGTCCTGTTCACATGTGCAGTGGTTGCTTTCACTAACATGAGCCTCTGGGTTGAGTTATACATTTGTGTTTTGGATGTGCCATGTCACAAACTCTTCTCAACACATCCCTTTCATTTTTCTCATTGATGACTTCACTATTCTTTGCAAGGACTTCACCGTGGTTTCTTGCTAGGCATAGTGGTCTATTTTTTATTATATTTCTATAAGGCCTACTTTTGGGTCTCTTTTTTGAGATAGCAAGGTGACTTATGCCTTGATAAGTTTTATTTTTTCTCCTATTTCTTGGTTTTTCTACACTGGGGTATTCCATTTTTGTGGCAGATTTAATTTCTTTCCCAATATTTCCCTTTTTATGATATGTTGTGTGGTTATAGATAGGTTTTTTGTGTTGTTTCGGCTCCCTTTTGGGATATTGTGGTCTCACGTGCATAGCGGTTTCATTTCGATGGGCCTGTGTGCCCAAATTTTCTTAATTTCTATTTGCTCTGTGTCTGGGTTTTGTTGTCCCTAGGGTTTCCTACCCAAATCTTATTTGATAGATATTGGAGTCTTATTTTAGACATGTAATTTCCTTGGTTGACATACACACATGATGTGGTTATAGAATGTAACTTTTATTTCCTATTATCATAATAAAAATTATGATTTATTGTCTTTGAAGAAAAAAAAATCCCCATGTTAAACAAAAAACCTCTTATTAAGCCCTAAATATTGAGTGATTACATTTCTATTGTTATGTAGGCTAGACCCCTTCATGGTTCCATTTTATTATAATTATATCCCTTTTCTCCAATATATATATATATATATATATATATATATATATATATATATATATATATATATATGAGACTTAGTTTTAGCACTATTAAATATTGAGCCAATTTTCGATGGCTCTGTATTTCTTGTGATGCTTATTTGTAGCTATAATGACAAAAAAAAAAGACATTGTGAAATATCGAACATTTACAATCATATTTGTGACGTCTTCTCAAGTGTTATAATTTTGTCATTACTATCATCGCAATTCCGAATGAAAGACAACCTGTTTTTGTTGTCGAAACATGTGATGAAAGACCAATGTAAACTTAACATAGTTACGACCTTTAGGAGTGGGAAAAAACATCACAATGTGCATCTCACATTAGATAGATTTTGAGGTATAAAATGGACCTCCTAAGGAATATTATAAAATAATATTAGAAGTAATAAAATAAGATTAGATTACATCATCAAATTTTAGAGGGAAAAAAGAAAAAACTACTTTTTCAACTCGTATTTTCAAATTATCACCTACAGTTTTACTCAAATTTTGAGCAGGCGAACTCGTTGGATGCATAATTTAATTCCTTGTCCAAGGAGTACCCATATTGCATACTTTCGATGGACCTTGCTACACGAAAATCAAAAAAACATGAAAAACATGTTTACAATCATGTTTTCCATTCCATCGAAAGTATGCAACATGGGTACTCCTTGGAAGAGGAATTAAATTTTGCATCCAACGAGTCCCCCTGATTGAAATTTTAGTAAAACTGTAGGGCGATAAGTTGAAAATACGAGTTGAAAAAGTAGTTTTTTTTAATTTTTTACTTTTTTACTCCAAAAATGGTGAATCATCCCCATGGTTGACATCATCATCTTGAAACCTATTGGTTGTTATAAAGTTCATTTTGGTTGTACATTTTTTTTTTAGGCCAATTTTTTACCTCAAAATTTCTCTAATGATTCTTCCAGTCAAACAACTTGTTTGTGATATTTGTGCGACATTTAGCCATGAGAAATGTCATTGCAAGACTGAAAAGTACACTAATTCTACAAAGTGTGTTGTGACATACATGTTGTAGTTGCAATATCTGTGTTGTGGGAAATCTCGTAATTATGACGTTTGTGTCATGGGAAGTCCCATTGTAAGAACGATGATCCCAATAATTTAAAAAAAATATGTTGTAGTGACGATTTCATAGTTGTAACGTTTAAACCATGGGAAATCCCATTGGAATACCTACGAAATCACTAATTTTACAAAATACATTGTGATGCACATGTTGTAGTTGTGACATTTGTGTTGTGGGAAGTTCGGTCACAAGACTGATGAACCAAAATTTTTAACAAAAGCATTGAAATGGTTAGACCGATGTCGCAATACCATTAGAGTTGATAATTTAAAAAAAAAATAGTAAAATTAGAAAGGAGCCTTGTTATATGCAAACTAATTTGGATTATTTGTAGCGCTTAAAACTATATAGCAGTAGGGTTTTCTGCCGAATAAAATTCGAGTAAATAGCATGCTGATCCAAAATTGAATATCAGTCCAATGGTTTGTGACACCCCTCCCTCGGTTACACATTAAGGGTAGAGGACCTATCGTACTGTTGTTTTGCAAAACTACCAATCAAAGATCAAGTAACAAGCTTTCTCTAAGAAACAACACTGTGAAGATAAGGAACAACATGTACGTTCTAAGGAAACAACAAGTAAAAAGGAATCATTACAGACTTCTTCATATAAAATCAAATGCTAAGAACTATCTATCGATTAACTAAGAAACAACACTAACCAATCTAAGTAACAACATAGAAAGGAACTGCATTTAATCGAAAACTAACTAATTTGTATTATACAAAGAGATAGTGCTTGTCCAGGGAAGCAGGCCCAACTGCCTAGGAGTCAACCTGCCTATTAAAAACTCAAATCAATGAATACACAAATAAACCTTGGAATTAATAAAAAATTGCTTTCACTAATCATTCCTAACAAAAAAGTACAAGATGCAATAAAATTTGTCTCAAAGTTCCAATTAAAATGACAAGTCTCCTAGTTAGAGGTAGCTCGTCCTCTTTTATACCATATGAAAGATGTATATTAAGGTTTTACAAGATAAGGAATGACCTAAGAATCAAAGATTCTTATGGCGTTCTTTCTAATTCAGAGGAAATCTCAAATACTTGAAGAAGTAGAAGCTCTACTAAGCATAATTAATATCTCATTATAGGGAGAACTTGTGCTTCATATTTTGGCTCCTTGCTAAAAATCTTCCTTCAATGCAACTACTTCACACCAACCTTTAACATTCTTGTTTATCACAATCTCATTCCATATTTTGTTAGCTTAATCATGAACAAAAAGCTTTAATTTATTTCATTATAATATAAATTTATAAATAAATGGATTTCATCAAAACTTAAGTCATGATAAGAAATAAATACATACATGGATCAAAAAAATATAATGACTAATACAAGAAATGGAAAATTAAATAAATAAAAATGAGACAATTATACCACCAAACATCACCACCAAAGATGCAGGGTTATTAAAGAATAGGCCTCATAACCTGTCACCTGCTAGCACTCCCTATGTGGCTTGGGCTAGAAGGTGTTGGGATACCTTCACCTTGAATTTCACAATCCCGTGAGGGTAGACCCTAGATTAGGTTTTCATGAGGATTTACTAGGGACACACACATAAGGGTACATTCCTTGATCCCTGGCACCATATGTCTCATTATAAATGAAGACATAGGAAAGGACAATGGTATATTTCATGCCTTGTTTTTCCCTTCATAATCACAAGAAACCTGAAGGGAAAGCGACATGGAACCCTTGGAACTCCAAATGTAAGTTCTTCAAGGGAATGACCAACGTGGCGCCCTTGGCATCAAGAAGAAAAAGTTGAAAGATAATTAAGAGTTGATAATTATACAATGATGAACACTAATTCACATCATGTAGTAAGAGAGGTGTTAGAATCAAATTAACTAAATCAAGAGTAAACCTTGGGATAAAGGGAGAATAAGAAGAATTATAAAAACTAGGTCAATTGAGTAACTCTACCCTTCTCATGTTTGGAAAATCTTAGGTAGATAATGTGTATTAAAATAACTCTAAAATATATAAGTGTTCTAACAACAAAAGGGAAGGGGACATAGATTTAATTACAAACATTAATCCAAGGATAATTTAACATCATTAATAAAAGAGGGTGGTGTATGAAATTAAATAATAATAATTTAAAATTAGAGAAATTTAGTTTCATGAGAAATGTTCCATGTGGCAAGAGTAAAACACAAAAATCTCCATCCAAGAGTTCAACTTGAGACATGCTAGGGTGTAGTTGGGGAACCAAATATGAGACCTATTAGTTGACTTCAGTAATGAACACAAAATAAGGAGTCTAAAATGGGGATTAAGAGGCAACTAGGATAATAAATAGAGATTCATGTCGAGGTGAGGGAAGTTATGCTTTTTAATAAGAATTTAAATAAATAATTTGGGAGAACCTTGGTGAGAGATTGACACATGGATGGGTGAATAATCAAACTTTTATTTTAATAAAAATAATATTTTATGAATGAAGTGAAAAGTGTCACCTTTGAAGCCTCCTATAAAAGAGGATCAAGTTGTAGGAGAGGGATCAATTTTTTCCCTACTGTTGGATGAATTGCAGCATGTTATTGTGATAGTGATCACTGAGTCTATAGTGAGTTTGGTGTAGTGGAGGCGATTAGAGAGGGTTGTTTGATCCATGAGTTCTCTCCTCCAATTTTTAGTATTCTTCCTCTACTTTACTACCCCATTGTAGCTAGGGGATTTGTGGGGAAGAAGAGTACCCAAGGAGTAGGTTGGGAATTCAACTGGTGAGAGAGTGAAATTCGATCAGGACACAACATCCTTCAAACATGTTCACAAACAAAAAAAGGGAATGCAAGAACTAATAGAGTTGAGATCGAGACTTTGCCCCTTTGGTGCATGGTATATTGGGTTTCCATAAAATTCTCTTACATGCTTATTTATTTTATATAATTATCATATTGTAAAAGTGAAGAATATGACATATAATTGTAAACTTATGGAATGTTGATGTATGTGCCTTTAATTATTATGTGATTTTGGTATTGGATGTTGCTAAAGGATGTTATGAAACCAGCTCACAAAAAGATAGAAAAGATAGATGAACGCCTTAGAAATCAGCCTATTTGAGGGGGAAACCTCCTTTACATTACACAAATGAACAATTCTTGGATGATACAAATGACAAGACCTCCTTTCTATATATATGAGTCTAAGGGGTCATAATATAATCAGAGCCGACATAACAATAATAATGTAAGGGCACAATAATAACAATAGTGGGCTTCTATGGGGCACAATAATAACAATATGGGGACTACATGGGCACAACAATATAATAAGGGGGTTGTACTAATAACAACAAGGGGTTACACTTGTAGTATAGGGACATAACAAAGGACAATTAGTTTTAAAAGAGAATCTTTATTTGTTTATTATTTGAAATACAATAACTTAGACTACAACTAATAAAATATGAGCACGGTGTCATGCATCTAATAACTTGTTTCTATATCTTGAGTTTGGTTTATAAGTTAAAAAAAATCAATATACTCATATGAGTAAATGGTGTTATAGGGAAGGTCCCTACATTTCCATTCCACAACCTGACTGGGTGGAAGAAGCAAGGACAGAATGGCAACAATATGAGAAGATATGAAATATCATTCAATAATTACAAGATGACCTTCATGCAATAGAAAATTTTACATGGAAAAATGATTCGTTATGGTATCAAGACCACTTATGCTTATGTAAGAATTCTCGACTCAAACAATAGGTCTTATTGGAATTACACACTTCTATGTGAGGAAATTCAAGGTTCTTGAACACATATTATAGGATCAAGAAATATTGTGTTGGGGAAGGTCTTAAATTAGATGTGCATAAATTTGTGGTGGAATGTATGGTATCCGAACAAAATAAAGGAGTGACTATCAAGACCTCGGGGATCCTTATGCCATTAGCCATACTAATCCAGCATTTGATCCAGGTGGATATTGGTGGCCACCCACCTATTCCACTTAGACCCCCAACATTATTTCTTTCAGTTTCCTTAATTGTAGCACAACTTACTATTTTTGGTAGTTTTTCAGGTCCTGAACTTCTAGAGATGTTTTAAGGCCCTCAACAATGTTTTTTGAGAAATGGGAAAACTCGTAGCCTATATCAAGGATTTGCATTCAAAATTTTTATTTCTCAGACAGATTTTTCTAACGAGGTATTGTACACATTAAATATAGATCATATGCCAAAGTTATGACCTCGGGAAGTTAGTGTACCAATTAACCCCAACAGGGCCCACAAACTTTTGGCACTTCATCTCCTAGGGTTAGGATTCTAGATGTTTGGGGTTTTCTCTTGTTTCTCAATAATAAAAAGGCCTACAAGCCTCATTGTAACATAGTTAAGAGGCATGTAGCTGCCACATATTTTCTCAAAGATGAGCTACCATCACTGAGCTAGTTTATTTCTATTATGCATGTAAACAATTTTAGTGTTTTTTTATCCATGAATTGATGTTCAATTTTCGTTGTATCTCTGTGTTTATGTTTAAATATATATTTCATTTTTTTCCTACATAAATATGGATCAATGGTATCAGAGTGGTCTTCTCTTTCTCTATTTTTCTGTGCATGTCCCCAACGAGGTCAGGGTATAAGGAGTTAGGGATGGATCTAGTTAAACCTTTGCAACACCAACCTCGCCAACCTCGATGGCCTCCCATGGTGAAAGAAAAGAAATACGAGGGAGTAGGAGATTCTTTCAAAATATTGCTCGAAGAAGCCCTCGAGAAACAAAGGAACATAATAATGGATGGAAAACATTTCCCAGATCCTTTAGTGGATGCCCACAGGAGACACATCTTCATCCAGCAGCGACCTTGGAGGCGCCACTCCATTTAAGGTACAAATCAACTTTGACATTCCCATATTTGAAGGCCAGATAGACGTAGAGGCCATAGATAAATGGTTAAATCTATTGGAAGGATATTTTTTTAGTTCATGATTTTTCCAATAGGGAAAATCTTACTTTTGTACTCCTCAAAGTTGCCCCCCACATCAAGGACTAGTGGGAAATATATTGTGAACAGAGGTCCAAGAGGGAACCCTCACTATTTTTAGCTACGCCCACTTGGAATTCTTTCCAAGATGCCACCAAGGAACAATATTATGCTACCAAGAGCTATGAAAATAAGTACATAAAGTGGACCACACTGTGGCAAGGAAGGGACCAAGACGTGTCAGAGTTCACAAATATTTTTCATACCCTTCGCACAAAGTTGGGTATCAAGGATTCTGAGTGGAATCTAGTACTCAAGTACTGTGTCTGTCTACACAAATACATCTAGGATGAGATGGAGTTCCTACACATCTCCTCACTTGGTGTCACCTATCGATACACTGTCAATATTGAGCAAAAATTTAAACAAAGGAAGCGATAATTTGGATCTGTGAATCTGAAGCAACGAAAAGGAACTCCCAAACCACAAAACAAAAGAAAAATCCAAAGTGGGGTAACCCAGGACAACCCGATGAAGTCGTAAGCAAAGAAAAACACAACGAAGACAAACATAGGAAAGTGGTGTGAGTTCCATAAGAGCCCCACTCACAACAAAAGCAAGTGTCGAGCCAAGCAATCACTGGTGGTCAAGTTGAAGGCTTCAGAGTCAAATGCATGTTCCAACTCTTAGTTAGACCCTAACAAGGGGAATGACAAAGGAAAGAAAATTATTTATGCAGAGCCCAATGCCACCATTTCCACCACAAAGATCTAGAAGATTGAGCTCGAAGATCCATAGGAAAGGGAGTGTCTCTTCCACTCACAGATGAGGGTGAAGGGGTCTCCAGTGCAGTTCATTGTCGATAGCGGGAGGCAAATGGAAATCATCTCAAAATAGGTCATGAAGTGGTTGTTCCTACTGACCACACCACACTTGCAGCCATACACCATTGGGTGGCTCCATCAAGGATGAGATATTCGTATCAGCCAGTAGTTCCATCTTCCCTACAACATCAAACCCTTCATGAATGAGGTATTGTGTGACGTTTCTCGTCTTGAATTTTTTGATGTATTATTAGGCCAACCATATTTGTAGAAGTGTCATATTTTGTATGATTTTAGGTATCACGCTATTATTATTACTTTGGGTAGTAATTTATACAAAATAATGGAGGTAACCCTGCCTACCACCATCTCCTTGATCTCCACTAAGAAATGCAGTAAGATCATCTCCTGGACCTAGAAATTTGGTTTCTTTTTTATTCATTCTCAAAGTAAGGGGAATATCATGGCCACATCCATGGCCTCCATGAAAGGTTCCACTACGCAACATCAGTATGTGTATAAGGTCTTGGAAGAATACAGGGATATCTTCTCCTTGCCCATAGGGGTGCCTTCGCCCTCTCAGGTCAAGCATTCAATCGATCTGACTCCCATAGAACCTCTACCCAATGGGCCAATATACCGTCGCTCTATTATGGAAAATGAATAAATCAAGCAAGAGATATAGGAGTTGCTACAAAAGGGGCACATTCGACCAAGTTCCTAGAGACTTTGCATTGATTATCGAGAACTAAATAAAACCATTGTCATGAATAAGTATCAAATCCCACGGATTGACGACCTTCTTGACTAGATCAAAGGGACCGAGTATTTCAATGAAATCGATTTAAATTATGGTTATAACAAGGTTCCAATAGAACCCATGGATGTATGAAAGACCACCTTCAAAACCAAGGATGACCTTTTTGAGTGGTTGATCATGCCTTTTGGTTGACAAATTCCCCTGCAACTTTTATGAAGCTAATGGATGACATCTTGTGTTCCTTTACCAACTTGTTCATGGTTGTATATCTAGATGACATCGTCATCTTCATCAAGGGTTGGGAAGAACACTTTCAACACATTGAGTAGGTCCTTCAAACATGCCAACAACACAAAGTATGTGCCAACTTGGAGAAATGCACCTTTGGCATGAGACAAGTCCAATATTTGGGTTACATCATTGATGAGCAAGGCATGCATGTGGATCCAAATAAGATCCAAGTCATTCAGGATTGTCTAGCCATGACCACTCTAATAGATCTTCACATATTTTTGGGCCTTGCCAATTTTTGTTGGAGGTCCAAGTTGGATTCTCACATATCACTTGGATTTTGAGTCAAGTTACCAAGGGTGGAGCGAAAGAAAAATTTTTCTGGTTCGATTCCTAAAAAAAAGGATTTTTTTAGCTGAAGCACCATGTCTGCTTTGCACTGGTACTCACATTTCCAGACTTGCAACAACCATTTGAAATTGAGACAAATGCCTCTTACTATGCTATTGTTGCAGTTCTCACCCAACAAGGGCATGCAATGGCCTATTACAATGAGATACTTTTTGACACAATTCTGAAATACCTCACCTACGATGAGGAGATGTGTTCCATCATGTAGGCTTTCCAGCAATGGGAAACATTAAAATATGGGGAAGGAGACGGCCATCCACACAGATCACAAACCCCTACAATTTATACACACCCAAGGGAAGTTGTAAAACGATCATCATCAAAAGTGGTCCACATATCTATAACAATTCCATTTTAATATCAAATTTAAGAAGGGTAGTACCAATCATGTTGCATATTGCACCAGTGGGCCATAGGTTGTAGCACTAATCATTGTTCTCAACTCATATGGCCATGAGACCTCTGGATGGCCACAACTACATAAAAAAGATCTAGAGTTTGCCACCACATACCAGATGCTAGTGGATGGAAAGTAAGTTCCAGACTTCCACCTCTAGGATCCATCATTATGCTACTTGTTCCACCTTTGTGTTCCTTTAAGCGAGTGTGCCAAGCTGATTTGGGAGATACGCTACAGATGGGTCGCATGTTACTTTGGTGTGGAGAAAATTGTGGGGGTAACTACAAAAGTATTTTTATTAGCCAAATCTTCGATAGAATGTTGAAAAATTGATCTGAAATTATGAAGGAACACAAAAATACACAAAAATACACATACACAGAGATGCAACAAATATAAAACTTCATTTCATTAATATCAAAGAACTGAAATATGCTTACATAAAAAAATGGAAATAAACTAGTTCGGGTGATGATATCTTATCTCTTTAAAGAGATGTGGTGGCTACATGCCCCTAAACTGTGTTACAATGAGGCTTGAAGGCCTATTTATTATTGAGAAATAATGAAAAACCATAAAAATCCAAAAACCTAACCCTAGGAGATGAAGCGCCAAAAATATGGGCCCCGTTTGGGTAAACTGGTACATCAATTTTTTCGGGGTCGTAACTTTGGCATATGATCTCTGTTTGATGTGCACAATACCTCATTAGAAATATCTATCCAAGGAATAAAACGTTCGACTGCAAACATCAATAAAAAAATCATGTTTTCTTGTTTTTCAAAAAGACGTTGTTTAGGGCCTCAAAACAACTCTAGAAGTTCAAGACCCAAAAAACTGCCAAAAATAGTAAACTAAAAAACTGAAAGAAATAGTGGTGGGGGTCCAAGTGGAATAGGTAGGTGGCCACCAATATCCACCTGGATCAACCCTCACCCCTCAGGAAGCAAGGGTCGCCATTGCGTTGAGTGCCTCCATGAGATGGGGAAACTTATGCTGAACTTGGTCCCTGGTGAGTCACTTGCCTTGGTGTAGGAGTTGACCAACTTTTACAACCTGATATAATTGGATTCATTGTTGGCAGGTATTATTGATCTATGTGTCCATGATCCGATTAGTTTTGGCTTGTTCCATGCACTTTGGGTTTAACTCTATTGGTGTGAGTTTTTCTGCAATTTTTTATGTGTTCAGTAATGGTGGAATGTTGAGCTCAAAATAATTGTCCCCTACAACCTTAGTGATGGTGTAAGGCTAATATCGGAGCAGATGAATCTTGTGGTGGGTCCCAACGAGGCACTCCTTCTGTAAATGTAACCAAATTTTTGCGCCCACCTGGAACTTGTGTGGCACCCGACGTTGATCATGACACTGCTTGTGATTAGCATTGGCTCTGTCCAATATGTCATGGACCTGCTAGCAGATGTGATGAATGCACTCAATGAAGTTGTTAGCCCTGTCGGCTTCATACTAGACAAGATCTGAATCTATCGAAGTAGATGCAAATGGTATGGCCACATCAACGAGACATAATAGTTGGAATCCTAATCCCACCTGAAAATGGTTGTGGCCGATTGAGCTATGGAGAGATCTGTTGTAGCTATGATGGATATAGGGGAGGATTTCATCCGATGTGCATGGATTCTTTGAGTTGTTCATGCACAAAATGTGTATGATCATCTTGTAGACGACCTTTGTTTGGCCATCAGTTTGGGGGTGGAAAGTTGTGGACTTAGTGAGCTTAGCATCCAACATCAACCAGAGACTTGACCAAAATGTACTTAGGAACCTACTATCCTGATCTGAGATAATGGACAGTGGGATCCCAAAGTGTACCCACACCCCTTCAAATAAGAACTTAGCAGTGGAATTTGTTGTGATACTCTTCTTGCAGGCTACCAGAATGGCCATATTAAAGAATATGTCGATGACCATGAAAACGAAGTCATTGCCATGCTAGGTAGAAGGAAGGCCCAACATGAAATTTATGGAAATAGATTCCCAAGGTAGACTAGGAGTAGGAAGAGGAATATAGAGGCCTTTCTTCTTGATGGTCGGTTTGGAAATGATGCAGGCAATGCAGGATCTTATGTACTTCCCAACATCCTGTCGAAGGTTTGGCCAATAAAAATACTTCTGCAACACTACAACTATTTTCTCTACCCCGAAATGTCCAATGACCCGACTGTAGTGTGCCTCCAAAATCATATTGGCATGGTCACTTGAAGGAACATAGAGGTGTCCCAGGTGGCATAATAATGCATCTTGGAAGTGAAAATTTGGAACTTGCTTGCCTTCCAGGAGCATCTGGTACGTGTTGCCAAATTCTGGATTGTTCTTGTAAAGATACGGCCACCCTATAGTCTCATGCCCACAAGAGTCGAGCACAGTGGTCAACACCATGATCGGTAGTTGGCTGAGGAAATTTGCAACATTGTTGGTGTTTCCCTTCTTGTACTTAATTTTCAAATGGAACTGTTGCGGGTATGTGGACCATTTCTGATGTCAATTGTTTTGCAACTTCCCTTATGTTTGTATGAACTATAGGGGTCAATGGTCTATGTGGATGATTGTTTCCTTCCCCATAATTTAATGCTTTCATTGTTGGCAAACCTACATAATGGAATACATCTCTTTGTCATAGGTGGGATACTTTCATACTATGTCTGAAAGTGTCTCACTGTGATATGCCATTGGATGCCCCTGCTAAGTAAGAACTACACCAATATCATAATCAGAGGCATTTGTCTTGATCTCAAATGGTTGTTGCAAGTTTGGTAATGTGAGAACTGGTACAGAGAAGAGGCGATGCTTCAACTTGGAAATTTCCTTATGTTGGGATCCAGACCAAAAGAACTTTGCTTTCACTCCTCCCTTGGTGACTTGACTCAAGGGCCAAGTGATATTAGAGAACCCCAACATGAACCTATGGTAGAAGTTGGGAAGGCCTAAAAAGCTGTGAATATCTCTTAGATTGGTTGGGATTGGCCAATCCTGAATGACTTGTATCTTGGATGGGTGACATGCACACCCTGCTCATCAATAATGTACCCCAGATATTGAACCTTGTTCATACCAAAAGTGCATTTCTCCAAATTAGTACACAACTTGTCTTGCTGTAGGGTTTGGAGGACCTGTTGAATATGGTGGAGGTTCTCTTCCAAACTCTGGATGAAGATCAGAATGTCATTCAAATACACCACCACGAATGAGTTGGTGAAGGGTCACAATATGTCATCCATCAGCCTCATGAAGGTTGTGAAGGAATTTTTCAACCCAAAAGGCATGACTAGCCATTCTAAAAGGCCCTCTTGGATTTGAAGGAAGTATTCCACACATTGGAGGATTCGATCGGTATCTAGTGATAACCAGAATTCAAGTTAATCTTGCTGAAATATTTGGCCCCCTTAAGCTGGTTCAGAAGGTCATCAATCTATGGGATTGGATACTTGTTCTGGACAATGATCTTGTTCAGCACCCGATAGTCAATACAGAGTCTCCAAGTCCCATCCTTCCTCTTACAAACATGATCATGCTCCCATAGGGTGATGAACTTAGTCTAATGTGCTCTTTATTCAAAAAATCCTGAATCTTCCTCTTGATTTCATCGTTCTCTAGAATAGAGCATTGATAGATCGGTCCATTGGGTAACAGTGCACCCAAGGTTAGATTGATGGAGTGCTTGACCTGATAGTGTAGTGCCCATGTGGGTGAGGTGAAGATGTCTCTGTACTCCTCCACAACCTTGTCCATATGTTGCTGTCATGTGGAGGAGCCTTGTCTAGAGGTCGTGGCCACAATATTCTTCTTGCCCTAAGGGTGAATCTTAATGAAAATAAATTTCCTAGTCTGGGAAATGATCTTACTGCTTTGCTTCGCAATGATCAAAGAAATGGGAGTAGACGACGGTACCTTTGATATCCTATACAACTTATCACCCAAAGTAATAATAACAATGTGAGGCCTAGACTCATACACAACATTCCACTTCCACAAGTATGGTTGGCCTAATAATACATCACAAACTTCAAGAGGAGCAACGTCACACAACACCTCATCCATGAATGGCTTGATGTTGTAGGGAAGGCGACATTGCTGGCTGATATAGATATCTCTCCCTTGGTGTACGGTTGCAGGTGTGGTGTGGTCGATAGGCCCAACCACTCCATGGCCTCTGCTGAAATGAGGTTCTTTTGGCTCCTGCTGTCGACAATGAACTGCAATGGGGAACTCTTCACCCACATATGTCAATGGAAGAGTTGTTGCCCCTCCTCTCGATATTTGGGCTCATCCTTCTGGAACTTAGTGGTGGAAATGGTGGCACTAGGATCCACATCGATGATCTAATTCCCTTTGTCATTCCCCTTGTCAGTTTCCGACTTTGAGTCAGAACATGTATCTGATTCGGAAGCCTTCATCCTGGCCACCAATGATTAGTTGTCTCGACACTCACTTGTGTTATGAGTGGGGATCTTATGGAACTCACACCATTTCCCTATGTCCTTATTTGTCTTCGTTGTGTTTATCTTCACTTGTGGCTCTCGTAGGTTGTCTTGGGTCACTCTTCCATGGCTTTTTCCTTTGTTTTATGGCTTGGGTGAGCCTTTCCCTTGCTTTAGATTCATAGATCCAAAGTCTCTCTTCTTCTATTTAAATTTCTGCTCGACCTTGACAACATATTGATAGGCGACACCAAGTGAGGAGATGTCCAGGAACTCCACTTTGTCCTAGATGTACTTGTGTAGACAACTACAGTACTTGAGTACCAAATGCTACTCAGAATCCTTGATACCCAGCTTCGTGTGAAGGGTATGGAAAACATTTGTGAACTTCAACACATCTTGGTGCCTTCCTTTCCACAACATGGTCCACTTTATGTATTTATCTTCATAGATCCTGATAGGGTAATATTATTCCTTGATGGTGTCTTGGAAATAATTCTAACTGGGTGTGGCTGAAAATAGCGAGGATTCCCTCTTGTCCTTTTGTTCACAGTAGGATTCCACCAGTCCTTGACGTGTGGGGCAAATTTGAGAAGTGAAAAAGTAGCCCTTTTCCTGATTGGAAAAGTCATGAACAGAAAAATATCCTTCCAAAAAATTTAACCATCTATCTACAACATCTGCATCTATACGGACTTCAAATATGGGAATATCAAAGTTAACCTGTACCTTAAAAGGAGTGGTGCCTCCAGAGTGGCTGTTGGATGAAGATGCGTCACCTTTGGGTAGCCACTAAAGGATCTGGGCATTCATTTTATCCATCATCGCGTTCCTTTGTTGCTCAAGGGCTTCCTCGAGCAATATTTTGAAAGGATCTCCTGTCCCCTCATCTTTATTTTGTTCCACCATGGGAGTCCATCGAGATTTGTGATTCTCGTCTTGCAAATGTTCAACCAGTTCAAGCTCTAACTTCTTATACCCTGATCTCGTTGGGGACATGCAAAGAAAAATAGAGAAAGAGAAGGTCGCTCTATGCCATGCATACAGACTTATGTAGAAACGCAACAAAACACATAAATACACATATACACAGAGATGTGGCAAAAATAAAACTTCATTTCATTACTATCAAAGAACTGAAATATGCTTACATACAAAAATGGAAATAAACTAGCTCAAGCAATGGTAGCTTATCTCTGAGAAGAGATGTGGCGGATACATGTCTCTGAACTATGTTACAATGAGGCTTGAAGGCTTATTTATTATTGAGAAACAATGGAAAACCCTAAAAATCCAAAAACCTAACCCTAGGAGATGAAGCACCAAAACTATGGGCCCCGTTTGGATAAATTGGTACATCAACTTCCCAGGTTTGTAACTTTGGCATACGATCTTCATTTGATGTGCACAATACCTCGTTAGAAATATCTATCTGAGGACTACAAAATTTGGTTGAAATCATGAATTTGAAACTTATGTTTGCCCATTTTCCAAAAAACATCAATTAGGGCCTCAAAACAGCTCCAGAATTTCAAGACTCAAAAACTGCCAAAAATAGTAAATTTTGCTACAATGAAGGAAAATGAAAAAATTAAAGAAACAGTGGTGGGGGTCCAAGTGGAATAGGCAGGTGGCCACCAATATCCACCTGGATAAAAACACACATAACTCCTACACTCCCTGTGCTATCGCCAATCCAACTATTAATAAGAAAGACTTGTATACTCCTCTGCCTAATCCTACCCAACCTTGGGAATCCATCTCCATGGACTCTATGTCTGACATTCCTTCTACCAAGCATGGCAACAACTATGTATGTTTGTTCATCGACAAATTTTCTAAGATGGCCATATTGGTTGCCTGTAAGAAGAGTATCACAATAGAGGCCACTTCCAGACTCTTCTTTGAATGAGTGCGGGTACATTTCGGGATCCTGCAAACCATTATATAATATCGGGATAGAAATTTCCTAAGTGATTTTTGGTTGAGTATTTGGTCATTGTTGGACACCAATTTCACCAAGTCGATTGTTGTTCACCCCCATACTGATGTCCAAACAGAGGTTGTCAACAGGATGATCGTGCACATACTATGCATGTACAACTCTAAGCATCGACGGACATGGTATGAGAGTCTTCCCTATGTGCAACACAACTATAACATAGCTCTCCATAGTTTGACATGCCACATCCCCTTTGAAGTGGACCTGGGATTTCAACCATTATGTCCCCTTAATGTTGCATTGCCTTTGCAACTACACAAGAATAATATGCCCATGTTCAATCTGAAGTTGATAAAGCGACCAGGTTTATTGGATATATTCAACACATTCACCAGTAGGTTCATGACATCCTGGATAAATCCAATTCCAAATACAAACAATAACATGATCAACATCGGGTGCCTCATAAGTTTCAAGTGGGTAACATAGTTTGGTTACATCTGCAGAAATAATGCCTCATTGGAGCCCATCATAAGCTTCGACCACTCCGATAAGAGCCTTACACCATCACCAAGGTTGTTGGAGACAATTATTTTAACCTCAACATCCCCCCATTCCTTGGATTTCACCCTGTATTCAATCTGGACCGACTTCAGCATACTTTCACCATTGTTGGACACATCAGACATTGTTGATAAATTTACATCAAAAGAGCTCAACCCATACTGCATTGAACATGCTACAACTGATTGAATCATGGACACATAGATCAAGAACAATCACAAACAAAGGATCCAACGATTTTGAGTTGTCAAAGTTGACCAACTCTTGCACCAGGGCAAGTGGCTCACTAGGAACCAAGCTCAACAAAAATTTCCCCATCTCATGGAGGCGCTCAACACAATGGATACCATTGCTTCATAAGGAGGGAGGACTGATCTAGGTGGATATTGGTGGCCACCCACCTATTCCACTTGGACCCCTAACATTGTTTCTTTTAGTTTCCTTAATTGTAACACAATTTACTATTTTTGGTAATTTTTCGGGTCCTAAACTTCCAGAGCCATTTTGAGGCCCTAAACAATGTTTTCTTTGGAAAATGGAAAAACCCATAGTTTGTGTTTGGTTTTTTAGTTGAAAGTTGTAGTCCTCAGACAGGTCTTTCTAACAAGGTATTGTACGCATCAAATAGAGATCATATGCCAAAGTTACAATGCTAGGAAGTTGGTGTACCAACTAACCCCAACGGGGGCCACAAACTTTTGGCACTTCATCTCCTAGTGTTAGATTTTTGGATGTTTGGGTTTTTCCCTTGTTTCTCAAAAATAAAAAGGCTTGTGATCCTCATTTTAACACAATTCATAGGCATGTAGCTGCCACATCTCTTCTCAGAGATAAGCTACCATCGCCCGAGCTAGTTTATTTATATTCTACATGTAAATAGTTTCAGTATTTTGTTACCATGAATTGAAGTTTATTTTTGGCTGTAGCTCTATGTTTCTTTTTAAATTTGTATTTCATTTTTCTCTTGCATAAATTTGGATCAGTGTTGGGAAGAAGTTTAAATGGATTTTATTAGAGGTTTACCCAAATCTAAATGAAAGAGTGTCATTATGGTAGTGGTAGATCGACTGACAAAGCATACCCACTTTTGTTATCTTTCTCATCCTTTTAAGGCAAGTATTGTGGCAGAAGCATTCATGGAAACAATCCAAAAGCTACATGGAATATGAAAGATTATTTGTAAGTGACACAGATCCAATTTTCACTAGAAATTTTTGGATTGAATTATTTTCTTGTTTGGGTACTCAATTAGCTCATAGCTCATCTTAGCATCCTCAATTTGATGGGAACATTAAGGTTGTGAATAAGTTTTTAGAAGGATATCTATATTTATTTTCATATGATGAACAAAAACAATGGGTCAACTAGTTTCCCTTCGCATAATGGTGGTACACATCCTCCCATACTTCATAAAAAATGTCACCATTTATGGCACTTTGTGAATATCATCCTCCATCCATAAATATCACCCTCAAAAGTGACTATAAAGGCTCAAGTAATATAGGACCACATCCAACACCAACAAGAGGTTCTCAAACTCTTGAAGGAAAAATTGGTTATGGCATAAATAGGATGAAACAACAAGCATATCAACATAACAGTGAAAGGGAATTTGAAGTAGGAGATTAGGTATTTATGAGACTACAACCATATAAACAGATGTCCCTCAAGTAAAAAATGAACGAAAATAAATTAGCTCCGAGGTATTATGGCCCCTATAATGTGTTGCAGAGAATTGGAAGTATGGCTTACAAATTGGAGCTACCTCCATCTTCACATGTACATTCAATCTTCCATGTTTCTTGCTTAAATAAGGTAATCAATTATAAGATCCCAATCTAAACTATTCTACCAGAGATAAATGAAGAACAGAAAATATTACTTGGACTAGGAAAAAAAATTGAAACAAGGATTAAGAAACTGAGAAATCGAGCAATTACTAAGTACCTCATCAAATGGAAGAATTGACTAATGGAAGAACTAACATGGGAAGATGAGTCATTCATGCAGAAACACCCACTGCTAGTCAAATGTTGAGGACAACATTTATTTGAACATAAGGGGAATTTTAAGCCCTATATAAGCCCCATGTTAACCCAAAGCCCCTTATTAAGCCATATATATTGAGTGATTACATTTTTATTGTTAAATTGTTATGTAGGCTAGAACCCCTCATGGTCCCATTTTATTATAATTGTATCCCTTGTCTCCTATATATACTAAGGAGACCTAGTCTTAAGATCATAAAATATTGTCTTGTTCATTGTATTTCATTAGGGGATTTTTGAGGTCTAAAATGGGCCTCCTAAGGAAATTATAAAATAATAGTGGAAATAATAAAATAAGATTACATTACAACATCAAATTTTAGAGGGAAAAAAGACAAAACTGTTTTTTCAACTTGTATTTTCAACTTATCTTTGTATGGGTTTACTCAAATTTCGAGAGGAAACACTCATTGGATGCATAGTTTGATTCCTCATCCAAGGAGTACCCATGTTGCATACTTTCGATGGACCCTACTACAAGAAAAATGAGAAATACATGAAAAAACTTGATTGCAATCACATTTTTCATGTATTTCTTATTTTTCATGTAGCAGGGTCCATCAAAAGTATGCAACATGGGTACTCCTTGGATGAGGAATTAAATTTTGCATCTAATGAGTATTTTCACTCAAAATTTGAGTAAAAACTTAGGGAGATAAGTTCAAAATACGAGTTGAAAAAATATTTTTATTATTTTATTATTTTTAATATTTGTACTTTTTTACTCCAAAAATGGTGAATCATCCCCCATGGTTGACATCATCATCTTTAATCCTATTGGTTCTTATAAAGTTTATTTTGGTTGTACATTTTTTCTTAGGAGGCCCATTTTAGACCTCAAAAATCCCCTAATATATTGTAAAATGAGGTTTCCCCCTTGAAATTGACTATAATTATTGATTTATTATTATTTTTAAGGTGCAAGGATCATAACAACTTTTCTCAAAATAGTCATATCACTTGCATCCATGCTAGCAACCTCAATTTTCTTTACTACCCACATGGGATGATAATTTTCTTTAGCAAATGGTGTCCTTGTGATGAATTCATCATGAACAAACTCAAACATACTATCAATGTATTTTCCATCATAAATTTGATCAATAATCGATTCAACAATAGAATTATGACTAGAAATTGATTTAAATTCTTTGGTTGTGTAGGAAATCAAAGTAGTTAGTTTATAAATTGGGCTATTCAATTTAAAAATTTCTAACATTTCCAATAAATTAAGACTTGAAATACTCATCTTTTCTCATCAAAGATAGCAACCCATTAGATTCATGCATATTCAGAGCATAAAGTTAAGAGGTTTTGAACTCTTAAGATTAGTTGAACATGAAGCACAAATGAATTTTAGGATCTAACTTATTTTTCTTGTCATCCAAAATATGATCCCAAGCTATGCATCCAAAAGGTTTGAGATGTTAAATCGGAAAAGTTTCCTTCAACAACATCTCTCGAGAGGAGTCATATCCTCACTATTTTTGTTAGAACCCATTCTAGAATATAATTTGAGTATGAAACAACTTTACCAAAAACTTGGTTGATATTCCCTTTCCTCGAAGAAAACAACTAGCCATCTAAAGCAAGGTCGTGTTCTTCCTCTCATTGATAGTAATCTATCGAGCAGTGTAAGGTATTGTGATTTTCCATTAGATACCATTATAATATAAGTGTCCTATAAGGGTATTAATCATATATTCCCTTTCATTACTAAACATCACATTTGATACATCAACTGTGTTGATTTTCAACTAATGTCATAAACTCGAATTTATTAAATGTCATATCATTTATCTTTAAGAATAAACCAAAGTAAAACTTAAAAAGTAATGAACATAGGTTACAAGTTATGTTCCACTTGATAAATTAGGATGCCTTATTATGAAAATATTAATGTCCGCAAGCACAAATTATAAATGTTCCCTCCAAGACTTCCATTTCTCAATTTTTTTGTGGTGAAACTTAACAGGAACAAAATGCTCGCATATATCTACTTGAAGAATCACTCGAGGGATTCATTGAACCATATTCAACCAAACAATCAACTTCATACTTTTTAAATTTAATTTTCCTAGATTCTCATATTAAATTTTACTTCTATAATCAATGTTGGCAACAAGTGCAAATGCTCACATTTCTTTCTTTACACCCTTAAAGTGATGAAACTTATACAATCTATTCTTATGGTTAGGAATACCCTTAGCAAGAACTACAAAAAATTGTTAATATCTTGACAAAAAACTTATAAAATAGACTTAAACTTTGTTGTCTCTTTTCTAGATAAGCTATTTTCATTCAGATGTCGTACAAATTGAACATCGATGATCACACCATTTATCACAATCAACTTTATTGTTACTAGTAATAGTAAGTACATAGGAATATGAAACAAATACCTTACAACCACCAGTGAATGTGAATGCATAGACATCTATAACAAATATCTTACCACAACATGTAGCAACCAATGCTTAGATATCTAAAACAAATATCTTCTCTTCTTTGTCCTTAGTCAAAGAAGAAAAATAAGCATACCTAGTGATGCGATGTGAACAATGAGAGTCTTCTATCCATTCTTTTTTAGAACTATGACCATGTAACAGCTGAGAAGAACACATAGAAAATGTATGATTTGACCACATTTATTGTCTTAAGACCACTTCTACTGCTCACCTTCAAGCCTCTTAAACTTTCCTCAAGGTCATTAGTCTTATTTTAACACGTCTTCTTAAAATTCCTTGGTTTGCCAGAATGTGTTTTCTTTTTATTGATATTCTTGGTTGATTGGTCACTATCACATTGATGATTTCTTCTTCATATTTTATTTTCATGATCCTTATCATGGTCTGCACCATGAATCCTTTCTTGATTTACATCTCGACCTCTTTTTTGTAATTTTGTCGACCCTTTCCCTTATTGAAATGAACTTGTTGCTTATAATTAAGTTTTTCTTCATAAAAAAAATTATCACATGTTCTAATCAATAGAGAGTAAAAGGAATCAAATGTATCATCTCATCTTATTTCCTTGAGGCTAGAACAAAAAATATCATATAGTGTTTTTAGACTAGCCATAATGAATTCTATTAGTTGTCCTCCCTTTTTTAGGAATTCCTTTCAACATTCTCTTCACTTCAACTGTAATGCCTTTACATGATTTAGCTCATACTAAATATTATTAAAGGAGAGGTTCATGATAGAATCCTTCTTTCTCAAGTTGCTTAGCTTGAATTTCATTGCCCTTTTCAAATATGGCTTTCAACTTCTTTCATACTTCATTTGAGAAATTGATCCCATTGGTATGGAATCCAATCTCCCTTGAGATGTAGGTCATTATAACACTAATAATATACCCATTATTCCCAATAAAAATGAACTTTTGAAGTTCATGCTTAGGATTAGGAAGACCAAATTTTGTCAACAATGTCTCAATGTCTTGTTTCCACTTGCCATAATTTTGCATCCTATGGTACCATAGGCACTAGATTTGAATCCATATTTCTCATGCAAACCTTGCTTCAAAAACCTATAAGCCAAAACAAGTTGGTCATTTCTTGATCTCTAACTTTGTAGAATTGGAAATACCATTGATAATATTCATGTGATGTGACAACCTCTAAAATTCCCTGCAACAATAGAATCAATATACGATCTTCAAAATCTGGGCTTTGATACCATGTTAGAAATCAACAGTGCATTGTATAATTACAAAATGAATCTAAATAGTGTTTAATATGTTTAATAACATGTTATAAAATTATCACACAATACAATAACATAACACAATATTTCTCGCTTATAGTCAATCCAAATGATCATCTATTTATGCTTTAGCATGTAACCAAATTTCCTAAAATTAAAGTTGGTACAATAAACATTGATCACCCAAGGTAGTGAAAATAAGCTATATAATTTACATTTCTTGGTCCTTTTTTCATGGATTTGATGACGGCCGACCTAGTGTGGATCACTTAGTTGGTCCTCTGTGATAATTGAACCTCTTAGTAAACTACTCAAACTGACAATGGATCCATTGAATTTCATCCAAGAGTTAGGTTTAATCACATAAAAAATGGGTTCAATCATCTAAAGTTGTTTGCTTGGTCATTGTCCAAAACATATGTTGTTTCCTTGGTCATTGTCCAAAACATATATATTTTTTAGTGTAATTTTGGATGCCTTTTTAAAAATCTACTCTACAATGACTTTCTTCGTAAGCGATCTTTGAATAGATTAGGTTTGATATATCATATAAAATCCATGTAGGACTTTAGTTGAGGGATTTCAAGACTAGTAGCCTAGTTGTGTTCTGTATTTGCACCAATTCACTATTCCAATATCCTCTTCATTTCATAAATATTGATGGGTTGGACCACATATATATACAAAATAGCTTTAATTTTTTTTTAAACACTTGGTTGAAAGAAAATTAATTTTCATCACATATGTTTTTTCAAATGTAAATAAAAAATGTGGAAGAAGTATTATAATTTTTCACATTGATAATAATAATAATAATATAAAAAAAAACTTAGTTAGAAAAGGGTTGTTGACCTAAACTCTGCCTTGGAAAGGTGGAAGAGCATCCTCAATGCTACTTGAGGAGTATTATCGATGAAGTTTCCTAATATTCTCACCATCGATGGTACTCAAGTACCGTCAACAATAAATCTTCTCAACAACTCTCATTAGAATTATATTGACAAGCATCATTAGTGGATGGTAGCCTCCCCAATGGTAATTTCAATACCATGAGAGAATAATAGCAATACTAGTTATTGTTACCACTCATAATATACTAAGGGAAGTGCTATGCAAATAGAGGGTGATACTAAGTGTTTCTTTGTGTAAGTCACCATTGGAGTTGTTTGAGCAACATAAAGAAGCATCTACCTATAGAGTGTCTAGGTGGGAGTTGTGCTCCGTAGATTAGTTGGATAGTGAAAATAACTCCAAACATAGGCCATGATATATAGCATAATGCCTTTTCTTCTTGATTTGTTGAAAGTAAATCCATGATGTAGAGGGTGACACTCAATGTTTCTATTTTCTTCCAAGAAGTTGAACAAATTTCATTAAGATGTTAATAAAATTAAAATCCTATTTACAATACATTAGAAACCCTTCCATATAAAATTTTACTTTGAAACAAAAGTATTTGTCTAACCTTCAATGTATCATTATTCCTATATCAATGGGGGTATTTACGAACTTGTTTGTCTCTCTATTAACATAATGGTTGATTGGTTATAGGGTGATTATGTTTTCTTACTTTCCATTCCTCTCCCTCATGTGAGTGGCATGTATAAATACTAACATTCAAATACATTGATCTTGTGTCTCCTTGAAATAAATTGCATGACTTTTGAATCTTCTTCCCTTACATTTGATATTGATAGATAAATTTATATGTTATTAAAATCTTGTACCTATTTTTAAAATTGGGGATAAGAACAATCCGTCTTGTTATAGGACCATTATGATTAACCCCCATTTAGTGGAGCTATATGGAATTATTTTAGAAAATAACATCAGTGCATGGCTAGAAAGCCATTGAAAAATAGCTAAATGCTAGGTTGGATTTAGAAGCTATCATGGAACTATGGACCACCTTGTTACACTTAGAATCATTATGCAGGATTTTTGTAATAATAAAACCAATCCTCTGTGTTATTTCATTGACATTAGAAAAACTATTGGCATAGTGCCAAGAACTAAATTTTGGAATAGAGTCACATAGCTAAAGGTTCCTTTCAAGTTAAGAGTTTTTGTGAAAATGTTGTATGCGGATGTCATTGCACTTTTAGGAACAATGAAGGTTAATTGGAAGAAAATATTTGTAATATATTAGTTAAGCAAGGTTGTTCTCCACCCCCTACCCTTTTTGGCATATAAATTGATAAATTAGAAGTTTGTTTAAGCCCTACTTTAGTTCATATAGTTGTCATCAATTTTATTTACATTAATGATATTGTTGTTATGGAGAGGAATCCCTATAATCTCTACAAACGATTAAAAATTCTAAGGATTTTTTCTCAAGTACAATATTATTATTAACAATGAAAAAGTGAATGTTATCATAATTAAATCCAAAAAATATCACTTACATTAGTTACGTGTATGACAACAACTCGAAGAAAGTGACTTCATAAAAATATCTCAAAATCATTTTTTATCATAAGCTTAATTGAAACTATAACATTGAGAAAATGATAAGTGGAAGAAGGAAAGCTTATTAGGGGATTGAAAATAGTTTCAAATAAATGGACCTTTGGCTATGGGATAAGAAGAAAATTTTATTTGATACCCTTATCACTTTTTTCATATTATGTGGTTGTGAATTTTGGGGTTGCAATATTGATGAGCACCAATATTGCAGCAAGAATGTTGCAACCCTTTGGCTACCAACTTTACTTTATCAACCTAGGGTTTGTACAAACTTGGAGGTGACAGTGTTGTATACACAAGTAAAAGTGATGGTTTTGCCTTTTGTCACTATTCAGCTCACGAGAGACCACTATGATTTGCAAGCCAGACTTCTATGGATTCATAAGAAGCTTGGTTCCTTGATGAAAGAAATAGAAATCTACTCTAAGAGAGAACTGATCTACTCCAATAATGAAAAATACTAAAATTCAATGCTAAGGCACACCATTTCCTAATTAATTGCTAAGAGCTATGCTTTGCAATGATGCTAAATTAACATGAACAAAATGCTACTATCATAAGCATGGAAGTTGAAAACATCAAACACAACTGTTATGCATGTAAAGCACTGTAATAAATCCATTTTGTCTTTTTATGCTTTTCATGAAAAATCAAATGTGCAAACTAATCTCTTTTGGTGATGTGGCAGGTGGTTTATGGATGTTGATGGATGGCCGGAAGGTTCAGGTGATGATTGGAAGGTTTGGGGGACCCTTGGGTGACCTTGGGAGGCTTCTTAGAGGTTTTCCCTCAATTCGGCCTCAAAACAGGCCACTACAGGAAAACCTACAGGATTTGTTAGAAACCTACAGGATTCCCCGTATTTCCACAAGATGCCACAGTGAGAAAAATGATGGGTGTTGGAGGTGATGGAAAGCTTAGGGAAGGTGATTGATGGTTGGAATGGAGTGATAAGAGGCCTAGGATCACTCATAACCCAAAACCATGTTTAGGAGATGGTTGAATTCGCTCAAAATGCTTGAGGAAATTTCTATGTAAAATGATGAAATTGGTGAAGGTTTTGATGAAAACAAGGAATGCCTATGGGTGGATGAAATTGGAAGGTGGTTGCTGGCTATGAGATTTTTGTCTACTTTTGAAGTACCCACTCTACATCAAACATGTGTAATTTCCAAAAAAAATCATGTAAACAAGAAGGATTCTCATGAGCTAGAAAGGAAGAATTTAATGAACTAATTGTCTACATTATGCATGAAGAAATTGTTGACTAACATGGAATCATGGATAATATCTACTGCAAGAATGAAGATAGAAGAGATGAAAATGAAATCCTACTTTACAAAACTGATCAAATGCTAATTTAAGTACAACAAACTCTAAATATCATAAAAGAAATGGAAATTTGTCTTTTTGGGTTGCATAAGGGTATTTTCCTCAAATCATGATCCCGGAAGGAAGAAGTGAGGCCAAGACACCTACTGATAGCTTTGTGGTGCCTCTTTTATCCCCTCTAAGCTAATACTGAAGTAAGGCACAAATGGAAGCAACTAATATGCAATTAATAAAATCTACACTACTTGCAATGAAATACTTCTAAAAACAGTTTAACCATGAATCTATAAAACTAAGCTAAGCATAAAGATACAATAAGAGGAGCATTTGTTTCTACGGTTGGACCCTAACCCAAGAGCTTTAGTCCTCTGAGTTAACTCAATACTGAATCAAGAAAAAACTCATTCTTATTACCAAAACATAAAATTACATGGAAAAGTCTTCCACAAGTATGGAGCTCGAAAATAGCTAGAGTTTTACAAAAAAAATTCGAATCCTAATGAGGCTTTAGGTCTCTCTACTTATACAACTGAAGTCTCCAACAAATTCCTTAAATTTAGGGAGGCTCGGATCACAAACTCGAGATGAAATAACTCTTTGTCTATCACTTGCTCGACTGCCTTCTAATCTTCATGACTTGGTTGCTTGCACTCCGAGATGGTGGGATTAATCAAGGAATATTCAAATGGGGAAGGAGTAAATGAGGAAGATTTACCACTTACAATCTCTCTCCCTTGTCCCATTCAAGTTTCAAACCTTAGTCTTTGCCAAAATTCCTTGATTTTCTCTTCCAAACCTGCATTCAATGCATATTAGTCCACTAGGCATACTATCTCACTCTAACTCATCTCATTAAACAAAATATAATCAAAACATGTAATAAGTTGTGAGAAAAGTTGGTTTGGCTAAGATAGGAGGTGAATTAAGGCCAATATAATTACCCAAGGATGAGGCTCATCATCACCCCCTACTAAAAGTGTTGCTCATCCTCTGAGCAACTCAATCAATATCCATGTCTTTCATAGCTCTAGTGGCCTCCCTGGCATCCCATGCCTCTGATGTGGTTTCCTCTTCTTGTTCATAGAAACCTGCTTTCTTTTCTACCTCCTCCCACTACCTCTTTTATTCTTCTTCCTTCCTTCCTTCTAACATTCCTAAGAGCAGTAGTGGACTGAGTTTCAAGCCAATCAAATTGACTTTGAGCCTTTTCATAGATTGCTTTTACATGGGTGTCCTATTTAGTGCTTCTCTCATTCTTTGAGGAGAGTGGTACTCTCTTATCTTTAAACTATATGGAAATGTGTTCCATATCCTCAGGAAAGCTTGTATGTTGTCATCCCCTAACAACCTAAACATGTCCTCAAAATGTGTAATTGCTTGCTCTTGGGCAGAAAGATACCTGGGTGCAAGTTAAGGATCATTTGCAATTAAATTATGTGTACTGATGAGGGCCATTGGATTGGACTGCTCAGATCTAATCATAAGAGACTCTGTTTGTTCTCTTGCCAATATCTTCTTCATTTATTTAGCCCTTTCTTCCTCATGGTTCATCCATGATTCCAAGGCCATCAACTATAAATCTCCTAGCTTGGCATTAGGGTCCCATACATTCATGTCTGTTAAGGCCATGTTATGCAAATAAAACTCAGACATTTTGGCCCTGTCTTCCAATGTACTTTGATCACAGAGATCAATGAACTGTTTATAATCCTGAAATGGCATAGTGCCTCTCTGTGCTAAGGTTTTGATTTGGAATTGCAGCCACTGTTCCTTAATGTATAGGACATAGGATTTAGCTAGAATCCTACACTAGATTGCTTCCAAAGAGAGACTGGCCATTCAGGCCAATCGGTTCTCTCTTTCTTGTAGTTGTCCTTTCAACCATGCATTTTCAGTCTCTAACTGATTTCTCATTATGGCCCCTCTATCTCTCAAGCTACTTATTTCTCTGCCCATCTCCTTGAGCTTCTCCTCCATGTGACCATTGTCTTCCACCCCCTTGGATTTGGAAATCTGCATCCATTGATGAGTTCTGGCTCTCTCCTTCTCAAGCTCAAAGAATAGTGGAATATCAAATTTTTGTGGAATGACATTTCCCCCTTCAATAAATTTGTAGTAGGAGTCAAGGTTAGGTTGGGGGCTAGGTTCCCTTAGCTCTGGGTTTTCTTCTTTAGTTTCTTACTGTAGGCTTCCCTCCTTATCCAATTTTTGAGTCTCCTGTAGATTTAGCAGAGTCTCCTGTAAGACTGCTTCAGCGTCCTGTAGGTCCTGCTGTGTATCTTGTAGGATTGCTTTTCCTTTCGATGAGGTGGATCTAGTTATAGGCCTTCTCACATAGGTGATAGGAGGCTTAGGAGGAGGCATTTTCTCCTATTGTTTAGGTGAGTCCTCAATTACAATGGGGATTTTGGTTGGAGTTTGGGGTTTCCCCTGCCTTATTCTTGTGCTTTTCCTTGTCCTAAAATATAAGGGTGTTTGCCTTTGTCTTTTTCCTTTCTGTTTGATAGGGGTGCTAAGAGAAGTGAGGGTAGCTACTACTTCTCTCTCAGTGACCTATGGAGACACCCTAGGTGACTCCTCCTTGTCTTTTGCCTCCTATTTTTCATTTCCATTTTCCTCTATGTTTTTCCCCTCTTCTCCTCCTTCTAGATCCTCATCTTGTTTATCAGGATCTTCTTTGTCATCTTCCTATGTTTCCTCATCACATTCCTTCTCTTTCTCCTCTTCTTCCTCCTCATCTGTCTCATCTTCATCCCCCTCTACTTCTTCTCCATTTGTTTTAGTTTCTTCCTCATCCTGTTCACTGACAGTAGGACTAATGTCATATGTGAGGGATTTGATATCTTCCTCTGTCTGCGTGTCTCTGAAAATTTCCTATTGGATAGGAATTATGAAGTTGCGGAGGGCATATTCTATGTGTTGAAAATGGCAACAAGAAATGCTAAAAATAGCAGTTTGGGTACTAGTGCTGGATTGGGAAATAGAGAATGAAAAATGGAAGTGCTAAAAATAGAAGTTCTATTTTTAACAGTCCAAGATGGATTCCTATTTTAGTTAGTTCTTGGACTAGAAATAGGAAGTAAAATTCGAATTTGATATTAACAACAGTTTGGAAATTAATTAATTAATTTAGTTTGAGTTAATTAGTTAAGGAATTATGAACTTGAAGTCTATGTGAGGACATGCAACAGTTTTTCCTTTGATTGAGGGATTTATCCATCAATTAAAGAGATAAGGATGAGTTGTAATATTGAGTTGTAATTAGTTGACTTAGTTTCACTTAGTCAAGTCCAGCTAGATTAATTTAACAGGTTGTTAAATTAATGAGAGTTCAGTTAGTTAATGCTTGCATGCATGTAACTACTGTATTTCAGATAACTAAAGATTCACTCATGGATAACTCATGCATGTCAATTAAGACAGAGACCCAATTGAGATCAGATGGAGGGACAGTGTACTATCAGTTGCTAGGATATTCCTTTTGAATATTCCTTGCATGCAGAAGGAATGTTATTCCTTATGGATTGCGTAGTTGGACCTGAGGTTACAGTGGATATGATGTGGCCAATTCACACATGTTATGGCATTGGACCCCAATCAAAACTGCGCAAAGAAATAGGGGCTTGGAGGACTTGTGCAACCTATATATACAAGCCTAGGTAGTCCATGAGCTACATCATCAGAGTATAGAGAGAGAAGGATAGCTTTTGAGCTGATTCTTTTTGTATGTTGTTGAGGATTTCCACTTGATTGATAATACATAGACGGGGTTTTAGGCTAGTGATTTCCCTAGGTTATATCTTTTGTGTTATGGTTGATTACTTCTCATTCTCAGTTATATCTTTTCATGCTTGATGTTGCTCATGTTCAATTAAGCTTCGGCAAAGTTTATGGTAGATGTAGATCTAGTATTATGCTTTAGTACATTGCATATATCAGTTTGATCTACAGGTGAAATTTCTACATGATATCAGTGAGCTAGCGAGGTTTTGTAGAAAAAGTTCTACATGGTACCATAGCACAGGTGATCAAGGAAGAACAATATACAAGAAGGGAGAAGTTGAAGTTTGTGGTTTCTAAATATTGAATTGAGTTCTTATCACATCTATTTCAACGATGGTGTTCTATGGTTTGAGACTTGAATATACCCTTGATGGCAGTTCGAATTATATAGCCTGGAAGGATTGCATGGAGGCAATATTAGAAGATAATGGTATAAAGGACTTCATTGATGAGGAAGTCCAGAAGCCAACTAATGCTACTCAACTGGTGGAATGGAAGAAGTGTGTGGCTAGAGCTAGGAGAATCCTCTTGGAGGGAGTTGGAGATCACATTTTCTCGAGCCTCTATGTGAAGGAGACTCCATTTTCAATGTGGAAAACATTGAAAGATCTTTATCAAAATAGCAGTGATCAGAGGAAGCTGGCACTGAAGGACAAACTTTGAAAGATCAAGTGTGAAAAGGATGACATGATCTCTATGTATCTGAACAAGCTCACCTCATGCAGGGATGAGCTTGGAAGTGTAGGGATCATGACAGTTGATGATGAAATGGTGAGTCTTGCACTCCTCGGTCTTGCTAAGAGTTGGCATAGCTACCAGGACTCAGTTAATGGAAGAGAGAAACTACCAGATTGGGAACGAATTTGGTCGGATTTGATGCAGGAGGAGATAAGAAGAAGCACCAAAGATGGTTCTTCATCCATGGACAATGAAGAAAACTGTGACTTAGTGAGTAAAGCAAAGAAGGGGAAGGAGAAGGTTTCTCTTTCCGAGTCCAGTTCTTCTCCTGGTGGGAAGAAGTTTGACAAATCGAAAGTGTGATGCTTTCATTGTCATGAGGTAGGCCATTTTGTTACAGATTTTCCACTGAGGAAATCCAAGAAGGGATCCGGGGAAGGATCTGAAGGTGAGGCACTTGCTTCATAGTTCGAGTTGGATTTCACACTCTTCGCATGCATGGTTTCATCCATGGTGGGAAGTGGTTGGTTTCTTGACAGTGGAGCTTCTTTCCACATGACCGAAAACAAGAGTTTGTTCAATACTTTGGAGGAGAAAGATCTCCAGATGCTCATAGCGATGGGTAATGATGAAAAGTATAGTGTCTTAGGTGTAGGCGCGGTTATTTTTTAGAGGGAGCATGGAGCTCGCCTTACCTTGACCGATGTCAAGTATGTACTAGGACTGAAGGGAAACTTGGTGCCGAGCGATGCTGGAAGAAAGAGGCTATGATGTAGTATTCAGCAAGGGAAAGGTTTTCCTTAAACAAATCATCACTAGACAAGTGAAGCAGATCGGTTCACAGGTCAAGAATGCTCTTGAGGTTCAAGATGCACGCAAAGCCTTGAGCAGCAAGGAAACTGATGGAGACTTGGTGGTTGAGAGGAAGAGTATATTACCTCTCAACATGCACCGCCAGAAGAAGTCTCAGACAATTGTGGAGGAGCCATGATTGGTGCAGCAGCTTCAGGAGGATGTGGAGTAGCCACAACAGGGGAAGCTGAGAAGAGATCGAGTAGAGACATCTACTCATGCAGAGACCTCTAGTAGGGGGAAACTTCGAGCTAGGCGGGCAGAGGGATCACATGCAACCATACCTCCAGGGAGGAGGTGGGGTGATGTGGAGTGATCGTCCCAAGGAGGAGGGGCAGGATCCTTGAGGTACCCAACCTCTTTGATTCGACTTTGCTACAGGAGCCCCGATGAGGAGTAGCAGAACTAACTGATTAGGTAGAGACAAATGCAGATGGAGCGGCAGAGAGAGCTACATTGTAGAGAATTCGAGGACAACACAGAGCTAGCAGACTGCAACAATGCGAGAGGCACAAGTGTGTTGCACAGTGCAAGGTAGCACAGAGAGTTGTGCAATGGTGCGAGATGCATGGAGATGTTGCAGTAGCGCAGAGGTCAGAGAGGGAACACTTGTCAGTAGCAGGTAGAGCTTCAGCATCGGAGTATGTTTCTAGTCCAAAAAAGATGTTAGAAAATTATATATTACGAAGCAATGGAACACATAAATGTTGCAGAAATATAAACACAAAAAACGCATAAAACAACAGAGACATAGATATACATGGTTCACCCAATTTAGGCTACGTCCACCCCAAACAACCAGTCCTTCCTTTCTATTATCCAGCAAAATGAAGAGACGCAACCTACAAAAGATCCGCTGTAATATCCTCTGTTTTCTCTCACAGTCTCACCTCTTTGTTTCTCGCTCACAGAATACACATCTATTATACAGCCTCAAATACAATTCCCTCATACAAAGAGAGGGGTTGCCTTCTAGGGAAAAAAAACCCTAAACTAAATATAAGTTCTAGCGTCAGATCATCCTCCTAATGAATGGCCCAAATTGACTAGAAATTACTATAATTTTACAAGGCAATTTTACATATGTTTTTAGCTTCGGGGGCACTGCCCCCGAGCCCCCGCCAGGGGACCACTGGCCCCCGGACCCCCCAACCGGGGGGGATCGGCCCCCCCTGGACCCTCACGGGGGGGACAAGTCCCCCCCGCACTCCCCCGCATGGAGGGGTGTACAAACTTCCTGGGGTATACATCCGGCTGAAACAAAAACATCTGAACAATCATGCTCCACACACAACAAAAGAGGTCAGTTGGGAGATTTTTTTTGTTCTGAGAGTTGCTCGAGCAACCACACCTGGTAGAAGTGTTGCATGCAGAACATTCCAAAGGTACAGGATCGGGTTCGAGAGGAAGCCTATCTTGTTGAGATGGAGTGTTGAAAATGGCAACAAGAAATGCTAAAAATAGCAGTTTGGGTACCAATGCTGGATTGGGCAATAGGGAATGAAAAATGGAAGTGCTAAAAATAGAAGTTCTATTTTAGCAATTCAGGATGAATTCCTATTTTAGTCAGTCCCTGGACTAGAAATAGGAAGTAAAATTCGAATTTCATATTAACAGCAGTTTGGAAATTAATTAATTAATTTAGTTTGAGTTAATTAGTTAAGGAATTATGAACTTGAAGTCTATGTGAAGACATGCAACAGTTTCTCCTTTGATTGAAGGATTTACCCATCAGTTAAAGAGATAAGGATGAGTTGTAATTAGTTGACTTAGTTTAACTTAGTCAAGTCCAGTTAGATTAATTTAACAGGTTGTTAAATTAATGAGAGTTCAAATAGTTAATGCCTACATGCATGTAACTACTGTATTTCAGATAGCTGAAGATTCACTCATGGATAACTCATGCATGTCAGTTCATACAGAGACCCATTTGAGATCAGATGGAGGGACAATGTACTACAGTTGCTAGGATATTCCTTGTGAATATTCCTTGCATGCAGAAGGAATATTATTGCTTATTGGTTGCGTAGTTGGACTTGAGGTTACAACAGGGATGATGTGGCCAATTCACACATGTTATGACATTGGACCCCAATCAAAACTGCGCAAGGAAATAGGGGCTTGGAGGACTTGTGTAGCCTATATATATAGACCTAAGTAGTCCTTGAGCTACATCATCAAAGTACAGAGAGAGTAGGATAGCTTTTGAGCTAATTCTTTTTGTATGTTGTTGAGGATTTCCACTTGATTGATAATACAGAGATGGGGTTTTAGGCTAGTGCTTACCCCAGGTTATATCTTCTGTGTTATGGTTGATTACTTCTCATTCTCAGTTATATCTGTTCATGCTTGATGTTTCCCATGTTCAATTAAGCTTCTGCAAAGTTTATGGTAGATGTAGATCTAGTATTATGCTTTAGTACATTGCATATATCAGTTTGATCTGCAGGTGAAATTTCTAATAATAATAATAATAATATCCATTTTTAAGGTCACAGCCAAGCCAGACACCAAATTGGTGTATGAGACCCCCTTGTTTGTGGGACAAGGGACCCACCTCCGCGCAGCGATTTGACTGCTAAGTCTACGAAGGCATACATACTCTACCCCCCTCTGGTTTTGAACCTGTGACCTCTTAGGAGGAAACACATGCTCTTAACCATTAGGCCCACTCAAGCTGTTAGCTAGCGAGGTTTTGTAGAAAAATTTCTACACTATGATGATTCTAATCAACCCATGGTGGGCTAACTATTGGTGGTTTTCCTCCTGCACCTTTATGCTTGTGTCTATTAGTGATTGCAAAAGGAAGTATGGTATGTTGAGCCTGTTGTGAGGAGGTGTTTCTGCTCCAAACCTCAATTCTTCAAGAAGCCTAAAGTGATACCCATAAACCACACTATATATACCCTCACATGATATGGATTTGATAAGGTGGTAGCTCACCTCATTCCAGGGGTATGGTAGGCTTGCTTTCTTTACTACGTTTTTGTCCTCAACTAGCTCTTCTCCCTCTAAACAGAACTTCTTCTTGGAAATCTGGTTATCTCCATTGTCCTCCTTTCTCCAAGGCACTCCTAGGGGAAGTGTGGTAATTCTGCTTATGAGTTTAGGGGTGATCTCTCTGGAGAGGCCTCTCACCATGATAGTGGCATAAATTTTGGTTATTTGAATGAGGGAGAGAGAAAAATCTCAGGCCACTTCATCATCATACCCTCTTAACTTTTCAAAGTACCCCTTCCAATTATGCTTTGTGAACATTTCTAACACCTAACGATGTTGGTAGATTCTCACAGTATTAATGGGCTCCCTTCTGTTAAACCCCCTGTCAATTTTTTGGTGAATTTGGAGGATCTGAGATGGTTGACACAATTGTTTAATGCAGAATTAAATATTTGAAAGAATTGTGGAGACAATTCCCTTACACAACTACCAAATTCACCCACTACTAGGGGATTTTATGTTCAAATCGCTTTGAAAAATGGAAGTAATTATAAATCCTACCTCTTCATAGCATTTTTTGTAGCCAACCCCCTTGTTTTCCCCTCTGAAACTCCTCTCAGCCAATCTTGTAGACTGTTTGTCTATATCCTGTAGGTTTCCTGTGCAATCCTGTAGGATTTCTTGTGCAATCATGTAGGAAGTCTTGTGTAGGAGACGGATGGAATTTTCCTCTTCTGTAGGTTTCCTCGGTATGAGAGTGACTTTTTCTAGAGTGAGCCTCGAGGAAATGCATGCATGAGTGCATGGGGATCAACGAGTATTTCTTCTTATTGCCGAGTTATGTGAGGTGGTGTGTTGGAAATGGTGGTACATTTTCTATTTTTGGACCGTTGGTCCCCACTACCACCTCATCATTCCCCTCTTCTCATAATCAAATCCCACTTCATGCCTCCATAGAATTAACTATTTTTGTCCTGCTCTTCTCCTTTTTTGACTTGATTGTTGCCACGTGTGGGAGGAAAAACTATTTTGTCTTAGTCGATTCAACGAAGCTAGCCAAGTTAACTAGCCACCTTTCACTTATAAACCAACTTACTTGTTACATTTACATCTTTAGACTACATTATGAAAATGAGAGAGTGAGCGAGATACTAACCTGTGGTGTTAATACCTTGCTGCAGTTGTTGAAGACTAGAGGTGCTTGTTGTGTGTTGGTTGCATGCTATTTTTTTCCTCTTTTTATTGCTCTCTGATGATTCCTTTGATGTGTAGGTACCTGTTGTTGAAGATGATGATGGTGATGTTGCTGCTTTGGAGCTCCATCTGCTCTTGGATCATCATGCTGGAAGCTTGATGCAATCATGATTTGTATTCTGTGGGATAGGCTGCTATAGGAATTCCTACTGGATGTCCTGTAGCTGCTTCTCCCTCAGAACTTGTAATCATAAACTCTGTTGGCATTCTAGGATGGTGACATGGATTGAGAGGAAGACTAGGAGTGTGGAGAAATGAGACATACTCAGGTGGTTCTCCCTTCTCCTCTCAGTTTCATTTTTTTTTTGTGCTTTCTCTTGAAGAATGTGAAAAGTATTTTTTTTTTTAAACTGATTTTTTTGATGGTGAATGCAAGGGTGATGAAAGTGGACATAGGTATGGTAATGAAATGGTTATGTATGGGTGTTATTTCTTTGACATAGTAGGTCATTTTTTTCCCTAGGGTCACTTCCTGTAGAATTCTCGAGCCACCGTAATTCCTACAAGATCATCCTATAGGTTTTCAAGGGATGTTGTAGGTTTATAGGGGATCCTGTAGAAAAAACAGTCCCCTTGTAAACTTAAGCAAAGGAGTGAAAAAAATGAAAGAAATGGTGGAGTGATGAATGACAATGAGTGGAAAAATAAAAATGTGAGTGAAATAGGTCCCTTTTTTATCCTCCTTTGTTCTCTGATCGTCCTCCTTGCTGACCTGCAAATAGAAATTTTCATGATTTTTTTCTTCTCTTTTTTTCTTTTTTGAAAACAACTAGGTTGCCTCTTAGAGGTTTTCATCCTAGTTGATTGCCCTGGGCACCTCATGAGAGGTTTTCAACCAGGGATCTTTTTATTTCCTTTTTTTGTCTGACACCATTGGGCCGCCCCAAGAGGTTTTCAACCCAATAGTGGGACTCGAGCGCCTCATGGAGGTTTCCCCCTGAGTCCTTATTTTTATTTTTCTTTTTTTTTGCTCTCAATGATTAGATGAGGCATGAGTTGAAACTTGCTCCACCACCATCACTATTTTATTGATAACATCAATGAACTCTTTCTTTGACAATGGTCTTTAGTAAACTTTCAATCGGTGTCCATTAACAAGTAAACGAATGGCCTCTTCATCTATGGTTCTGATCTGCATTGAAACCTTATCATGACATCTTTATATAACATAAGCTCCTATCCATCTTGTCCTTAACTTTCCCTTAAAGTATTTATATCTGGAATCATATAACAAGGCCCAATCACCTTCTTGAAATTTATTATCCTTGATGTTCTTATCATGCCATATCTTCCACTGAAGTTGGGTTACCTCTGTGTGTAGGAGGGCCTGCATTCTGAGCTCATCTAAACCATTCAACTGAAGCAATCTCTCTTTTTCTACAATACAGAGATCTAGATCTAGTTGGGCTACCATCCTTAATGTGTTATACTCAAACTCAATGGACAATAAGGCCTTTCTCCCATATACCATCTCATAGAGTGTGAATCCAGTGGTGGTCTTCCAAGTGGTATTATAGGCCCAGGTGGCCTCAACTAGTCTATTTGCCCAATATTTCCTATTGTTGTTAACCACTTTGGTCAAGATGCCCTCCAGCGCTCTGTTGGTCACCTCCACTTGCCCATTAGCTTGTGGTTGATAAGGAGTGGAGGCCCTATGCTTGATCTTGTGCTGGTTGAGCAAGTCTTCAATCATGTTGGAGGTAAATTGGTTGCCTTGATCAGTGACCAGCTCTCTACGGTACCCAAATTTGTAAAATACATTCTCCCTTAACAACCCAGTCACCTTCTCCACTCTTTCTACCTTAATTGCCTTGGTTTCAGCCCACTTAGTCAGATAGTCAATGCACATAATGATGTATTGTTTTTTCTTGGAAGGAGGATCAATAGGTCCAATGAAGTCCATGCCCCACTTGTCAAATGGCTCGAAAGTCACTTGAGGCTACAGAGGCATTTCATCCCTTGGAGTAGGCTTTCCCATCCTTTGGCACCGATCACATTGACTAGTATATCTTTTCACATCCTGATGAAGAGTGGGCCAATAATAGCCTGCTTGTAACACTTTGAATGTTGTCCTCTTTGCTGCAAAGTGACCTCCACAAGGCCCATCATGATAGGTCAGAAGGATGTCAAAGACTTCCTCCTCCCTGACACACCTTCTCAAGATTTGATCTGGGCCAAGTTTGAAGAGATTGCCCCTAATCCAAGTGAAGGGGGTGCTCTTCCTTATAATCTTGCTTTTCTCTTTGGAGGACAAGTTCGGTGGGAACTGTGCAGATACCAAATAGTTTGCTATGTCAGCAAACCATGGAGAGAGAACTGAAATGGCGAACAAGTGCTCATCCGATAACTAGTCATCAACCATTCCCTCTTCACCTACAGGAAAAGTTAATGTGGAAAAAAAGTCTGCAACAACATTTTCCTTACCAGGCTTATCAACAGTAGTTAGATCAAACTGTTATAATAAAAGAAACCATCTTATAATACGAGCATTCACATTGGGTTTATTCATTAAATATTTGATTGCAGCATGGTCAGTATGGACAAATGTTTGATAGCCCGTAATATAATGCCTAAATTTGTTCAATGAATGCACAATAGACAAGAGCTCCTTTTCAATCACTGTGTAGTTCAATTCGGCCTTTAACAAATTCTTGTTGATAAAGTAAATGGAATAAGGAAATTTTTCATCTATCTGACCTAGGGCTACTCCTATGGCTTTCTGTGAGGCATCAGCATGAATTTGAAAAGGAAGGGCCCAATTTGGGCCTCGGAGGATCGGAGCAGTGGTTAACTTGTTCTCCAGGATGTCCAAGGCCTCTTGACAACTTTTTGACCATATAAACTCAAAGTATTAAGCCAACAACCCAAATAAAGGATAGGCCAACTTGCCAAAGTCCTTTATGAAGCTTCGGTAGTTCCTAGGAAACTTCTGACAACTCTCTGCTTTTGAGGAGGTGGGACCCTTTGGATGATAGCTATTTTGTTGGGGTCCACCTGGAGTCCTTGTTGAGATTGAACTACCCAGCATGGTCCCTTCAGCCATCAATAATTCACATTTATCGGGACTGAGAGATAGGTTCATCTCAATGCATTTATGTAGTAACTTACCTAAGTTGGACAAATCCTCCTAGAAATCACCCTCATAAGGTGTGCAATCATCCATATAGATTTCTACCGCATTATGGACAAAATCAGCAAAGATACTCAAGCCTGCTCTCTGAAAATTGGTAGGAGCATTGCATAGGCCAAAAGGAAGGACCCTATAGGAAAAAGTGCCCCAGGGACAAGTGAAGGTGGTTTTATCCTAGTCCTCCAGGCTAATCTAGATTTGGTTGCACCTGCTGAATCCATCTAGGAAAGAGAAAAAAAATTCTCTACCAGGCCATCTAGCACTTGGTCGATGAAAGGTAGAGGGAAATGGTCCTTCTTTGTGGCTTTGTTCAATTCCCTGTAATCGACACAAATCCTCCACTTACCATTTTACTTGGGAACTAACACCAAAAGTGAGACCCACTCACTGTCGGAGATAGGATAAATGAATCCTGCATCTAACAATTTTTGCAGTTTGTTTTTTACTATATCTTTAAGAGTTGGATTCATTCTCCTTTGGGGTTGCCAGACTGGCTTGCAACCTTCCTTGATCTAAATATGGTGAGTACACACTGAGGGGTGTACTACCTTCATTTCTTTGTAACTCCAAGCGAAGGCATCTAGATGTTCCTTTAGCATGTTGTACAACTTCTCCTCTTGGAGAAGAGAAAGAAATGGATTGATTTTCAAAGTTTTCTTAGGGCCAAATGCTATGGTTTTGACACTGAGAGGGTTGGAATCAGCCAAGTACAAATCAATTGGATGGTTGTTCTGGGTTTCCTTTACTACTTCTTCTAGGGACAATGTACTGGAAGTTGGACTTTCGAGTAGGTGTTCAATCAAATCGTTTGCATCCTGTTGTCCTCCTCCCATGGTTGTTTCTAAGGTATACAGTTGGGCAGTATAAACTTCATCTTCTTCCTCCTCTTCCAGCCATAAAGGTAAATCATGTTCTATAGATGGCTGAGCAGGAGGGTATAAGACTAACTGCTTGGACATATGCTCATTCTTTATGGTCATATTCCCAACTTTGCAGCTGATGTAAGCATCGACAGTGGCCAACCAGGGCCTCCCAAGGATGAGAGGGTAACCAGTAAGCTTAGCCTTAGGTTGGAGAACTAGGAAATTTGCAGGGTAATCCCAAGAGTCAATGGAGACCATCACATCCTCCACAATCCCCTGAGGGGTCACTATGGAGCGATCTGCAAGTTGCAGGACTATTGTGGTCTTTCTCAACGAACCTTGGAGGTTGAGCTTGAGCATGGTGTCCTTGTTCATCACAATAATGGCAGCCCCAAGATCTATCAAAGTGTGTGGGACAATGGTGCCATTGATGTCCACATCTACTACAGGGTCCAAATGCTTTGGAAAGATTACCTGCCCCAGCATTAAGTCGGATAGTTGTCCAATGACATTAATGGTAGGGGCATCTCTTTTTCGCCTCCCTAGATGATTGAAACACTTCTCCTTAATAAACTTGTTGTAAATAGGTACATCCTTGATGGCTTGGAGAAGTGGAATCTTGACACATAGGTTTTTCAATTCTCCTAGAATTTCAGTCTCTTCTAGGGTAGGCTGGAGTGGTTGAGTTAATCTCTCGGGAAAGGGTGGATTTACTTTAAGAATGCTTTCCTCTCTTTCTTCTTCAACCTCCCTAGGTGGAGGTGGAGGTTGGTTATCCAGGATAACTCTCCTAGATCTCAGGTTAATTTCCTAGATCTCCACAGCATAAGATGGATATGATGTCTCTCCACTGTATACTTGTTGTGCATGTCTATTGTTCGGGTTCGGATTTGGCTGGGCAGGCATCTGGGGTTGTTTAGGTGGAGCAGAGTGTAACAACTGTGGTTGGGTAGGTGGTGAAGGCAATAAAGCTGGAACATTATTGTATTGGGGCCTCCACCACTAGGGCAGTGCATTCCACCGAGGTTGTGGTGGAGCATATGGTTAAAATGATTGGATGGCTAGCTGGGAATGATACTGAGATGCAAACGGCCAAGGAGGAGGTGTAGACCAGGAAGGATGGTAGGGGGTCCCCAAGATATCATTTGATAACTTCATACTTTTGCAAAGTGTTTTACTTTGAATTGCAACATGGTTGGTTCTTCTGTTACAACCATATTTTGTTGTTGCATTCTATTTTGATCTTTGAACTTTGCATAATGATAATTTGATTTTTGTTGCAAAGTATATCTTTATTGGATTGCATGATGGTTGGTTCTTGTGTGACAACCATGATTGTGTTTGTATCCAATTATCTTTTAAGCACTTTTGAAAAGCCATTGTATGCTCATAATAACAATGTAATAGTTAATATATTTTAGAAGTATGTAGGCTTCTGAATATGATATGAACATGGAAATATATGAATATAAATGTATTATGCCCCCCGCCGCCCCCCCCCAGCTGATGGTATTAGCAATTTTATGAAATGAGGAAGAGAAATGTTTTTCCAACAATTATCATTCTAGCTTTTTATGGAATTCTATGGTCAAAAGTTAGAAAATGATGTACTTTAACTTACCCTTTGGAAATGGATAAGTTGTATGTGTGGTGGCTACAAAATTTTGATCATAATCTTCTTCAAGTGGCTAGACAAAAAGAGTCATGGATAAAGAGTCAAGATGATTTTCTATTGCTTCTACTAAAACTTGTTGAATCTACTGCTGAATAGTGCTGATCTATTTTATATCTACTCCAAAAATGCTAAAAATAATAATCTTCATGTCTTCAAAAATCATTGGCACAATTCCTACTATGTGAAGAGATGTTCTGATGTCGAACATAGCAGGAAATTGTTGACTTAGTGGTCATTAATGAATGCCACTAGTCAACATGAGAACTCTCACCATTGATGACAATGAGAGTCAAGATGCCCAAACACATCTTGCTAGGTACGAATGAATTTGCCGATGTCGAGTCACCTAGAAGATCCAATGAACAAGGGACATTAATTTATTCCCATTGTTTGTCGACATGAGGACTTTCCATTACGGCATGCAAGCCTCAATGTGCTTTTACAAGGAACTTAGACTCAAAGAACTATGGACGCAATAATTTGCATTGAAGCAGGGTTTATTTGCAAAATGAAAATGACAGGAAAGGGAAAATGAAAATGGAAGATGGCAATGGAAAGTAGTAATGGCAATGGGCAATAAGCATGTAACTGAGCCTCTTACTTTTATTTGTGGGTTATGAGTGGAAAAAAAGTAATGGAAAGTGTATGTGAATGTAAATGGAAAATATGAAGGGAAATGAGGTGAATGGTTTATTATGAAGTATGGATGTAATGGAGACAATAGTATCTGAAAGTTTTTCAAGTGTTTGGATCTGATTTTGCATTAGCATGTTTCTTCTTTGTTGTTGATCATCCTCTTATGAAACAAATTGGTCTCTTAAGAGAGACACTATTCACTTGTAGTCATTTGTCCTTCCTCTTGGAACCTGCAAAAAAAACTAATACTTCTTCTGCAATGGAATGTAATATTATCAAAGGAGAGAGGTGATCAATCTCTTTAGTTGTGATATTTACACATAAAACTAAGAATTTGCATTAATGAAACAAGTTCACAAAGGAAAACCAAAAGAATTTATACCTGCTTCGGAATTAGTGCCTCAAGTTAACTGTTGTATCTTTTCAGCAATTTATTTCATTATTTACTATTTCAAACTTTGATGATGGATTTCTCATTATGTAGATCTCGTTGATATCTTTCCAATGATACTTGAATCATCAAAATCTGATTTCATATGAGAAATTTACGTTGGTTTGAACAATAAGGTTTTTCAGCTGCAAATTGATGTTTAGCTGCGGAATTAGAACAGCTGCGAAATTGGAGAACAACTGCGGAATGGCCGATTAGCTGCGGAACAGACCTACATTCCGCAGCTAAAAGACAGAAAAATAGTGTCAATAGAAGTCAGGCCGAGGTCGACCAACTGCATCTTTTATTGAATCAGTGATGACTGTTGTAATGAGCACTTCAAATAGAAGACCCAATATGGCATGGTGTAAGTCATTAAGATCTTTCTTGCGAATATAGTGAATGGAAAAAATAAGGATCGGCAATATTATTGCATATATTGGCACAACCCAAAAAGGGACAGTATTGGCTTTCAAAGGATACTTGAGATCAGTCATCATATCCTTCCCAACAAATTGGTAAAATGGATTTGTAACATTGAGAACTATTTCAATCACCACAAGACCAAGAATCATAAGCTAGCAGCTTGCTACCATGGGACTTCACCACGTCTATCAATCGACTGTGAAGAGCTGTATCCAACTAGTTCACGTCATGTAATTAACCATTAAAACAGTGAAGTGTGAATTTATTAAAGACGGAAGGCGTGTAATCAGGTTTTGGATGCCAGCACACAGTTGATTCCCAAATCGGAATTCCCTTGTCGAATTAAATCATAGCATGTTCATTAATTCAAACTCGTTTTTCTTCACGCGACATGCAAAAAGAGGCTTTAGAGAACCGAGAAATTCTCCTAAACCACTGCAAATTTTTTAAAATCATTTTTGGATTATCTAATTGACCCCGTCCCCGAAAAAACCCATGTTTTATGTTTTCCTAATTCATCTTCATTTGACCAAATCACGCAGTTATAGTTTGACATTTTTATTGTTCCGCGTTTTTGTGAATTACTACATTTGGCTTTCTGGGTTTGATTTGCAATTTCAACTCAGAGAATAGCAAATGAATGGTGATCTAAACGCTGGAAATTTTCAAGGACACCTCGAAGGGCTGCCCCAAGTCTAGTCTCCCATAAACACATCCTTGGTTGATGTCTATTATGCAATTTTATTTTTATTTTATGTCAAATATTTTATGGATTTTGATTGTTGTTGCAGGGCCGAGCAGTGGCTAAAAAAATGCAGTGCGTGACTGGAAGGAATACGGGCCGGTGAATGACCTCCAGACAAGGAATGCAAAGATTTACTACGTCCACCATAACTTCAAGAAATGCAAAGAAATTTTTATTATTATTTTTTTATTTATTTTGTTAATAAAATTACATATGTTATATTTTCAAAAATTAAAAATATACATATATATTTTACTAAACAAAATAATAAAATTTATTTATTTATTATTTTTTATGTATTTTAAATTGATTTTTTAATAAAATTATAGGTTATACTTTCAAAAAGAATTAAAAATATACATATATATTTCATTAAACAAAACAATGAATTTTTTTTTTGTTATTTAAAATTATATATATATATATATATATATTCAAAGATTTAAAAATATACATATATATTTTATTAAACAAAACAATTTTATTGAAATTATAATTTTTCATTGAATCAAATGAAATGATGAATATATATATATATATATATATATATATAAAAACCAAAAAATATATATATATATTCTGATCTTCCAGATCATACAAAGTGCAAGAGGAGAGCATACTCGAGAAATTATTGATTTTTTTTTTTAGATGTAAGAAATAAGGTTTCCTAATTAAACTTCCCCGGCAACGACGCCAACATGTCTAGTCAATTTAGTGTCCTAAATTGCTCTACATAAATTATCAATCTGAGTATCATAAACTAATGAAGTGTGGTGCACCATATGTGCTTAGATAACCATTTTTCTTACTGTGTTGTTTTATAGTTTATGTTGTTTTTAGGGGTTTTGTTTCTTATGCTTAAGGAAATTAATCTAAGAAAGAAAAGTTATGCTTCTAGGTGAAAATCTCTAAATGTTAATGGTCAACTAAATCTAATGACTTTCAATGTTGAAATCTAATTTCTAAAGAAAGGAGAAAATGAAACAAATCAAAACTTTTAACAGTTACATTAATCTAAGCCGGAAAAATGTCAAATGAAATAAAAGAAAAAATGATAACAGCTAAATGAAATTGCAACAAAATCTTCATCATTCTAAAAGAAGTAAACATGAAAATGCAAGGAAAAACTCAGTCATTAGTAAAACATTTCACCACTTAGTCTTAGGTTCAACCATCAACGAAGGGATTTGGAAATATCTATTTAGATCATGAGTTACTAAATTGATGAAAAAATGGCATTAAGCTATCTAACTCTAAACTAATGAATCAGCAAAAAATCTCATTCATAAACACAACATTTAGCCATTTAATTTGAGGATAAACCATCAATGAAAGGCTCTGAAAATATTTTTTTATATCATAAGTGACTATTCTAATGAAATTGAAATGGAAATCAAATACAAAACATGTAAAGGAAAACTAATCTACTATGTGCTCTAATGCTGCAAGCACCAATTGGAAAATACTTTCTTGGACTATTTTGATAAGCATAGATTACATAGTTAGATAAATCTACAATCAACCGGTTGAACACACTTGCATGAATTAAACTTGCATGAATGGAAAATCTAAACTTGAAAACAATAAAATGACATACTTGAATGAAATCAAAGAAAAAATACAAAATAAAATCTAATCTACCTTACATTCCAATATGTTCCACAACATCTAATTCACATCTCCTTCCATGTTGAGAACATCAAAGCTTTATTCAAAATTTTCAAAATTACAAAAGTTTACAAAGCTCTCCAAAGTTTTCCAAAACTAAAAAGCTTTCTAAGACTAAAAAGTTAAAAAGCTACCAAATGAAGGAGAGAGGTCTCCTATTTATACAAAAAGATGAGAAGTCATCTCATTAATGAGTGTCCATGAATCTCTCCTTATACCTCTAGAGTTCTAATCAAAATAGGATTTGATAAGACACGTCTTCTTAGAGTTTCAATACAATTAGGAAATATGACACACATCCTTATGATCCCATTATCCTCTCCACTCAAATTCGAATTTGGCCTTAGGGTGCCACATAAAGGTCTTATAGAAACCTCCTTTTGACTTATACATGTCAACAATCTCAACCCACTTGTTAGGTATAAGAATATGCACATTATTTTCTAATTTTTAACCACAAATTCACTTAAAAAGCCTAAGAATTGATAAAGTTTGAAAAAACATAAATGTGACCCAATGATAATAAAAGTGAGATGAATGTAGTGACATGGTAGTGAAATGAATGTGAAATGGAGGTGATATAATGGACATAATTGTGAAATTGTAATGGAAATAAATGACAATTTCAAGACCCAACAAGTGTCTCTTTGTCTAACTAGCTTAAATAAGAAATCAACATTGCTAAAATAATTACAAACTCTAAGAAAATCCATAATCAAACATGTAGTTGGACAATTCTTAAAGTGTTGTCAGTTGAAAGAATTCGTCACCTTTGTGATACTAAGAAGGTTGAATATTAAAAGTAGATTTACTTAAAATTCCTTATATATACCCACATTAGATCATAGTTTCATAATATTGGTTACAATACCAACCTTTCTAACTTTTTACTCTAACAAAAATTATGTTGATTTATGAATGCTTCTCTTCAAGCTTTTCAAGCACATAAACAAAAATTCAAAACAAACCAAATACTCCTTACCTTTATTAAAGTTTGAAAAAGCTAAATTTGGTCTTATTGAAAGTTAAGCCTCTATAATGTCCCCTTTCCCGGACATTTGGAAAGGAGAGTGTCTCATTAGCCTGGGTTAAAAATTAAAATTAATTAAGGGCTATGGGATAATTAATTAATTAAAAGTGACTAAAGACTAAGAAATATTTATAAGTCACTAAAAAGACTTAGGGAATTCAGATGACCCATGGTATTTATCCATGATATTCTAACAGCCCGTGACTATTAAATGAGACGATAGCTCACTTCTTAGGCATGCGCTTGGGATTATTGTTTTTTTGTTTTTGTATTGAGCTCTTGGAGGTTTTCTAGGTGATAGCCCATATTATGTAGAGGGTTAGTTTCAGTGGACACTGATCCACCCTAGTTAGTTGGGGTTTTAGTATTGAGAGATATATGCTAGCCACTCAAAGAGGAGGGATCCAATCAGATTCCTCATCGATGCTTAATAAGATCGAGATTTCGGAACATTGGTTGGAAGGATGAAATAGAAAAAAATTGCAGATTGATTAATCTAGACATAGAAGATTTCTCCAGGTTATCTATTTATCAAGCTTCTATGAATTTTGATGGAATTTTATTCTTAATAATAAATAAATAAACAACCGAGGTTTTACAATGGAATTTTTCTACAAACTTTGCAATTATTGATTTTAAATTAATCAAATTCTTGACAAGAATTATTGTGTGCTTCTCCTAAAGAAATTTCATAGGATAATTTCTAGGAAATTAAAATAAATTTAAAAAGAGATATTACAATGGTATCATAGCTAGTTTTCCTGCCATCCTGAGGTTTTAAAGGGTAATTTGATCAATGCTTGGATTTGTTAGTATTTGTGGCAGTTGAATTTCTCTTGATGGGCAGACATTATTCTATTGGGCCAAATTTATCTTATTGTGTTGAATTTCTCTTACTGGGCCATATTTATCTTGCTACATTGAATTTCTCTTGCTGAGATGAATTTATTTTGTTGGGATGCATTTATCTTGTTGTGCCAAATTTCTCTTGTTGAGCCGAAATTATTTTGCTTGGTTGAATTTATCTATTTTTGTTAATTTTCTCTTGTTGGACCGAAATTATTTTTATGGGTTGATTTTATATTGTTGCGTTGAATTTCTCTTGCCCGACCAAAATTATTTTGTTGGGCCAAAATTATCTAGTTGGGACACGAATTATTTTGTTGGGTCAAATTTATCTTGTTGTGTCAACTTTCTCTTCTTAGGCCAAAATTATTCTGCACGGTCAAATTTATCTTGTTGTTTTGTTTCTCTTGCTAGACTGATTTTCCCTTGTTGGGTTGAATTATTTTGTTGGGTTAAATTTATTTTTGGAGAGTTTGAATTATTGTAGCAACTGAATTTTTTGATAGAGTTGAGGTTGAATTATTGCAGTAGCTAAATTTATTGGTAAAGAGGGCATGTTATTGCAACAACTAAGTTTATTTTTGGGGAGGACGTGTTATTGCAGTAGTTGATTAAAATTTCCAAATAAAAAATAAAAATATTCTTATGTATTACTAATAAATTGGTTTGGTTTTTTGTTGTGCCATTTTTCAATGAAAATTTTGTAATTTACCACTATGCAATTTTTGTTGGAATTTATTAAAATTTTCAAAAAAATTAATTCTGGAGATTTTATGAAGAAATTTGATTACAAAAATTGTGAATCAAATTAAAAGAATTGCTATGTTGATTGTTTGTAAAGATGGAATTTGAAAATTTTCTCATTGACAATAGATGAAATTAGGCCTTAAAACACATTACAAATGCCATGAATAACTTGGAGAGGAGGAACCAACAGTTTATTGGTACTTTGGAAAGTGAAGCTCTTATGGAGCAAAGAATAAGAAAAATTAGCAAACCTTTCTCTAAAGGAGTTCATATTACTCTTCAACAAAAGTAGTCGAGGGATCTATAGAAAGAAAATGATGCGGGGAATTTTCTTTTTGTATTTAGATCAGATTTGAAGTTGATGAGATAGGGGATGTCCTATCTAAATTAGAGGAATTAGACACATGCTTGTCCAAAGTAGCACACTATGATTGGAGGATATTAACTTGGGAAATGAAGCCATCAATGTTGGCCTTGATCTAGCACAAGTTTATGAAACATCCTTGTAAGGAGGTAAGACTTGTAGTTTCTTCTTGCCTTTGTGCAATCATAAGAATAATTGCGCCTATTCCCCCTATAACAATGGCATTCTAAGAAAGTTGTTTACATTGATTCTAGAGATATTCCAAGGGATGCAGGATATTGAGGACCTTACCTTTGGTAAGAAACTCAAGATCTTGGATATGGTGGCCAGAACAAAGTGTGTGCCATTATGTTCAATATAGATTTCAATAATTTTATTTTTCAAATATTCCATTGTTGCTTCACCAACATCAGAGAATATCATTTGGGCATTGTAAAAAATAACATGAAAAATATTTTGTCTTTGATTTTAGGTGATGATGATGCCATTTGCAAGCAACTGCAATCACAGGTGTTGGCTATTTGGAGAAAAGAACATTTTGCTTCACTTGCTTCTCATGAGTTCTCAAAAACATTGATTGATCTTAATATTAATGGTTCAAAAGGAAACTAATTGAACCAGAGCTAAATTCAATGGGGTTGCAGGCCACATGATATGCCAACAAACGTAAGAACCAAAAGGGAAGGAAGAAAAATAGTCCATCATAGTAGGAAAGGAGGATAGTTGGTCACTAGCGAGGAATTGGTTAACGAAAATAATTATTGTAGTCAAAGGGTGCTAAGGACAAAAGAGTAGGTGAAACCATGGAGCGTGGAGTCAATGCCATACCCCAAGAAGAAAATATGGAAACTGATGAGGAACTGATAGAAGAGGAAGGAGATGGTGAAGCACAACGCTCATCATCTACATAGGAGGATGACGAAAGCAGTGACACTAAAGTTGGGATGGGTGAGATGAACATGTAAAAAGAAGTTTCGGATTTGCAAGAGCTTGTAGGAGGCCTCTTAGAAATAAAAGAAAAACTCAAGGGGCTCAACTGCATAATTTTGAAGAAGGATAGTGAGCTTGAAGAGTCTAGAATCAGTAATGCAAGGTCATCTATCAAGCTTCATAGTATTGTGGAGCACTTAAAACACCTGAGAGGGAAACAACATAATCATGTACTTAAGTTGCTTTTAGCAGGATCAAAGTGAGAGATGTACAATAGCCCACTTTAAAAGTGCATAGGCAAGGCCTTCAACACATTAATTTCACCTTGCACATTATTACTCAAACCATATAGTGAGAAGACAATGGATGAATATTACAAGGTAGCAAGGATACAAGCTTGCAGGATGTTTGAGAAAGATAGGAAGTATATCAGGATTAAAAAATAGGAGTAAGAGCTATGGCATAGTGCAATCTATGCTTTAATTAGAGTAGCACAACATCGACATGGTGGTATGTTTCATGGGTTGTTAATGAATGGTGGGAGAGACACTCTGTGGGAAGTCAAAGGCTTCAAAGGTGTTATGGTGGTAGTTGATATATGTTATGATAGAGAACCCTAACAGTTAGATTGGAGGGAGATTATGAGTTGGTACCCTATCAAATGGGAAACTTATGGGATATTACTTCTAGCTAGAGGTACAAAACAGTTGGAGTATTCGAACTTTGGAGATGCTAGATTCCCTATTTGGCAGTGGGATCCAAGAATTGGTCTTGGCATACAGATTATGGATTCCATCTCAATGATGTAACAAATATTCTTCATATTCATTTTGTGAAAATTCCTTGAATTGCAACAATTGGAATTTATTCTTCTAACTGATTAGAAGTTTTTTTTTTACTAAAAATAACGAATAAATCACATTACAATTATTCACAATAAAAAATATGTCGTGGAAGTAACATTAGGAGCTGAGAAACAGATCCACACACATAAAAATCGACACAATTATTTTGGCTTGAAAAGTCCCCAGAAAAACCTTGAAGGGAAAACCGATGTAGCCGAAGAGGGTTTATTTTATTATGCAGAAAATATAGATAATTTTACAACTAGATTCCCAACTGGAAATCCTCTGACAATATATATCAACTAGAAAACAAACTGGGGAATACTTTTCCCTCACAACAAATGGATCTGGCCCTCTCTAGCGAATTTGTACTTCCCATTTTATTTGCACTACTGGACTAGAAATGTGCACTATTTGTTGGAGAAAAATAGATCTAGCTCTAGATCACTTCCAAATTAGTCGTCCTTCCCTCTCTTCTCCTGGATCCAACTCACTCTGCCTCCGAATGTAGATATAAGATCCTTCACTTCACTCTAGATCCTGCACTCACACTTTTCAAGAAACTGGGCAACTCGCATTGCATATTTTCTTCCTCCCTGTTGGATAATTATACCTCCCTTTCCTGGATCTGGAAACTGGAAAACCCCTTGATAATGTATTCGTAAATTATCCCTATTGTAAACCCCTACTACTCTCCTTCCTTGGCTCAAATTGCACCCTCGCTAGATCTATGGACTGGGTAGCTTGATCTACCTTGATCACTCAGATTCAAATGGTGTCATCTCCAAGCCCTTCAACTAGCTTATATAATCTCTCATTGAGTCTTCAACGACTACGATTTAATTTTTATCGATGACTAAGACTAATTAGAATTCATCAATAGAAGTCTCTAGAGCAATATCGAACACCCTTAATTAATTAGCCTTAATTTACCACTTTTCCTAAATTAGGAAATATTTTAATTTAGGAAAATTAATTTAATTAAGGTGTTTCCCAAGCTTATCTCAAGAAACCTTTTCTGGGTTTTGGAGATGTTGTGTTCCTTAGCCTATTAGCATCATCTGAGATCATACCACATGTTTGATGCTACCATAACTATCCAAAAATTAACACTCCCTCTTAGTGAGGAAATTCTCTCTCTCCATCAACCCTCTACTCCATATTGAGTACAAGACCATCAAATAGATGAACTAACCTATGTTTTTGGTGTCTGAAATCTATGACATAATGAGCTCTCACTTTCCACCACGCTATTGTACTACTCTAATTCACCTACCACATCGTGTAGCTGAATCAACCTCTTATCTCACACCATTGATGCCTCTACGTTGTTGTTGTTGTGCTGCCACTACACTGTACTACATCTACATTTATGCTATCACTGCAACTATGTACTGATTAACTGGCCTCATTTCACATTGTTGATGATTTTGCATTGCCACTAAGTTGTTGTAACACTGCAACTGTGTGTTCTAATTTACTGGCATCTTAGAATCTGAAGTGTTGTATTCCATAGGGTTTCTCCCTCTGAATATAGACTCCCTCTAAGTCTCAATCTTCCACTGGAAAATCTCACTTTCCTTCCAACAAAGACTCTCCTCTGCAACTCCCACTCTTTCCTGCATGCTAAATGGGACTTCATAGTTCTATTGCGGGAAATTCTATCTTGTCTCAAGAAACCCTTTCTGGTAGTAACTATGCCTCTTGCTACTCACTGAATCTATTCTCTCTTCCTTCAGATTACTTCCTAACACTGGCATACGATATGTAGCCTTGCAACATAGACCAATTGATTGTCTCTAGCTAGAACTATGCCTTGCTCTCTGCAACTGGCCAATTCACACTGCCTCCCTTGACTTCATATGCTGGAATTAACCCAACCTCCTTTCCCTCTATGAAAAATTGGAAACCTATATGGCTGGAACTGTGCCTTTCTTTCTGCAACTCGGAAACTCACACTTCTTGTGTCAATGCAAATATATCTTGAGTATTGATTGTAACTAGCTTTGCTACTATCATTTAACTACAACTTGTTGACACTGAAGCTGCTACTATCATATTGTGGGCCCTCGTAACAAAGGTGATGGTCCTTCTGCAACAACTAGACTAATTTGACTGATCTTCTTGTTACATCTGCACTAGACCCTTCCCCTCTTGACATATAGGAGTATCAAACTCATCCTCCACCTGGATCTAGTGTCGTACACTTGACCTGTTTCTTTTCTCCTTTTGAGTTTTTTCCCTTGATGGGACCCTTCTTCGCTTTGTAAATCACACTAGACAACTCACACTTCCTATGACACATATCTTCGAAAACTGGAAGTTGATCCATTTCCCATATCTACATTCTACCTAACTGGGATGACCTCTTTTGGAAATCTAGTATGACCGTCTCTAGAGTGCTGCAAAAAATTGTGAAACTCAAATACTGGAGAATTTTTATTTCACACCAACTAGAAAATTGATATGGAAACTCATTGCTTCCTTTGAAAAATGAACTCGGCCTATTTTTCAAACTTGCACCCTCTTCCTGCAACTCGCACTGGATCCTGCAACCTACACTAGATCCTACCATTTTCACTTCTCACTGAGAAATGCTCTCAAAAATGAGATCTAGTGAATATGTTCCCTCCCTCTGTATCTGAATTTATTCATAACTCCTCTAGTAAATAGATTCAGTAACTAGAAATGAAATTAATCACTCATATTTTTTATTAATGCAATACAAATAGGCAGGGTTTTGAGTAGTGGCTTTCCCTAGAAAAACTTGTTGTTTTATGTGCCATTGATTTGTCTTCTTCTTGTTCATATTGTTTTCATCAATCTATTGGCTTCCGTTGGGTGAAAGTAGAAGTAGATTATTGTCTCTTGTTTTAATAGATTACATGATCTTGTGAATCTATAGGAAAATCTACAAGGTATCGGAGTTGAACATAGTATACTAGAGGAGATTTCGAAGTTTTGAGTTGTAGGTTACAGGTGAAATTCGAATTTCCAATACATACTTCACGATCGGAAAATGGCATTCTACGGTTTGTGGCTTGAGTATGCCTTGGAAGGCAACTCAAATTATATAGTATGGAAGAAAAAAGTGGAGGTTGTGTTGGAGGATAATGGCTTGAAGGAATTCATTGATCAAGACAATCCTAAGCCAGACGCATCATATGCATATAATCTGGCTAAAGGGAAGAAGTGTGTGGCGAAGGCGAGGCGAATAATCCTTGAGGGAGTTCGAGACCACATTGTCTCGAGTCTCCATGGCAAGGAAACACCATATGCTATTTGGAAAGCATTGAAAGACTTGTATTAAAACAAAAGTGGACAAAGGAAATTGACATTGAAGGACAAGGTATGAAAAATCTAAATGGAGAAAGGCGAGACTATTCCAAAATGCTTGACCAAGTTCACTCAATGTTGTGATGAACTTGGAAGCATTGGAATCACGGTTTCCAAGGATGATATTGTGAGTCTTTCTCTTATGGGACTCCCAAAGAGTTAGCATAGTTATCAGGACTCTGTCAATGGTGGAAGAAGCTTCCAGATTGGGAACGAATATGGTCAAATTTGATGCAGGAGGAGATAGGGGGAACACTAGGGATGGATCTTCATCAAAGACTAATGATGAAAAGAATTTTGCCTTTGTAATTAAGGTGAAGAAGGGGAAAGGGAAATATCCCCATTCCAAATCGGATTCTTGCCATGGAGGTAAGAAGAAAGACATGACGAAAGTTAAGTGCTTTCATTGTCACGAGCTGGGTCATTTTTCTATGAATTTTCCACTCAAGAAGTCCTCAGGAGGAGCAACAGGTGAGGCTTTGGCCTCTCAATTCGAATTGGAATTTTCCCTCATTGCATGCATGGTGTCATCAATGATGGGAAGTGTATGGTACTTAGACAGTGGAGCTTCATTCCACATGACTAGTGACAAGGAGTTATTCAAAGACCTGGAGGAGAAAGTTCTCTAGATTCATGTTAAGATGGGTGACGACGGGAAGTATAGTGCTACTGGATTGGGCACGATTACTTTTAAGAGGAAGCATGGGGCTCCACTCACCTTGAAGAATGTTATGTATGTGCCTAGTCTCAAGAAAAACTTGGTATCCATTTCTATGCTTGAGGATAGAGGCTAAGATGTGATATTCTCGAACGGAAGGGCATTCCTCTAACACATAGCCACGAGTCAAGTAAAGAAGATAGGGATTCAGGTGAAGAATCTCTATAAGCTGGAGGTAGAGGATTGTGTTGCTTTGAGCATGAAAGTAGAGATGGTGCAGAGCCGAGATGTTGGTGATTTGTGGCATAGGCGATTGGGTCACTTGTATCATGGGGCTTTGAAGATCATGCAACAGATCTCCACCGGTTGGCCCAAAGGTACATTAGAGCAAGTTGATACATGCAAGGGATGTACTTTAGGTAAATACACCAAGTCTTCCTTTCATGATAGAGATAGTTGAGAAGAGGCTATTCTAGAGTGAGTCCATTCATATGTGTTTGGACCATTCTCGATAGCATCCACAACCAAACATAGGTATTATGTTATATTTGTTGATGGCTTTTCTCGAAAATGTTGGATATTTTTCATACAGAAAAAGGATCAACCCTTCACAAAATTTTATGAGTTTAAAGCATTGGTGGAGAAAGAGTCGGGAAAGAAGGTTAAAACTATATGGAGTGATAATGGTGGTGAGTATGTCTCAAACAAGTTTAAGAACTTCTGTGTAGCGGAAGGGATTAAATGGGAGTTGACGGAACCCCATAACCCTCAACAGAATGGGGTGGCCGAGAGGAAGAACAGAAGAACTGTAGGGGCAGCACAGGTGATGTTGCATGATCAGGGCCTACCAATACACTTGTGGGCTGAGGCATGCAACACAATGGTTTACTTGCAGAACCATAACATGCATCGAATTCTTGGGATGAAGACACCAAAGGAGGCTTCTTCCGGTAAGAGGCAAGATGTTGGTCACTTCAAGATTTTTGGGTCATTGGTATATTTCCATGTGACCAAAGATGCATATAAGAATCTTGAGTTGACAACAGATGTGGGAATATTTGTGGTGTACACTCATACACCTCACAACTATCGGGTGTACATGTCGACCAGAAGGATGACAGTGGTCCGCAGAGATCTCAGATTTGATGAGGAGAAGTCCATGCAATATTCCCTTGAGAGGGAGCTTCAGCTACCTGTGGTTGAGGAGATTTTAGCTCCTAAGGTTGGGGAGCCTCAGATTGATGTGGAGCAGCCACATGCAGAGGATACAAGAGTGGAGACATCCACTCAGGCCGAGTCTTCCAGAGATGGGAGAAAGCGCACTAGAAAGGCGGATAGATTGTTGTCGGATGCTAGAGAAAATGTGGGAGCACCCACATCACAGTGTAGAAAAAGGATGTCACCTAACAGGTACACTGGATATATGGCTCTTATGAGCAAATGTGTTGTGACAGAGCCATCTTCCTTTGAGGGAGAAATGCAACAGCTAGTTTGGGTTGATGCCATGGTGGAGGAGTGTGACTCCATAGTTCATAATAGTGTTTGGGATGTGGTCTCATGATCGAAGGATAAGTCTATGGTGAGCTCCCGTTGGCTTTACAAGGTAAATCAAGCTATAGATGGTAGTGTGGAGAATCATAAGGCTATATTTGTGGCCAGTGGCTTTTCACAGGTAGAAGATATTGACTATGATGAGACATTTTCTCCTGTTATGGGGTAAACATCGATCAGATCTATATTGGAAATATCAAAGTAGATGGGTTGGAAGATACATCTGATGGATGTAAAGACAACCTTCCTTAATGGCATGATTGAGGAATAGGTGTATATAGAGTAGCCTGAAGGTATTGAAACCTTCGACCGTGAGTCGCATGTGCGTCAGCTCAAGAGAGCATTGTATGGGCTGAAGAAAGCACCTCGTTCTTGGTACACCATGACAGATAGCTACTTCACCAAGTTAGGCTTCACGAAGAGTGAAGCAGATGCGAACCTGTACCACATAGTGGTGGAAGGTAAATTGTTGATCATTGTACTTTATGTTGATGATCTCATACTGACAGGTGATGATCAGCTGATCAAATATTGCAAGGATGGCCTTGCAAGAGAGTTTGAGATGAAGGACTTGGGGCTCTGTTGGACACCTAATCCTAAAGGGTTAGCGTGGAAGTTGAATGGACAAAGCAGTCCAAGAGACCTTGGGATCTGAATCCCAAGAGTCACCTAATGTACTATAAATGTACATCTATTGTTAATAAAAATTACACTCACTGATTTATCTTTCCTATTGTGTTTACTATCCATGTGAGTTTAACATGGTATCAGAGCAGGCGTATTCCTGCCCTGCAAATTAATTTGAGCCATTTGTTGTATGGCCTTTTTCTGTGCAGTCATTTCTGCCATAAATTCTGCATCTCAGGAATATTTTCTCATGAATATTTCTTCAGCTAAATGTTAGCTGCTCCTAACGTTTTCAGTTTGTCATATGTCAGTTTGTCATGGATTTGCAGTTTATCATATGTCAGTTTGTCATGGATTTTCTGGCAATTTTATAACCGCCCTCACTCCTCTGACATAGTCCTCCATACGCTGCTCGAATTGTGCTGAGACTCTGAATTTGGACTGTTGGGCTTCCATATACAGCGCTGGCCTCCATACGCTGCCCTCCCCACGCTGCTGGCCTCATAAACGCTTGTCGTTTCCAGTTTTAGCGCTGAGGCTGACATGCCACCATCGATGAAGGTCCAGCTCCTGTGGAAGCATCGTTTGGTTCATTGAATGGTTTATTGAATGTTGAATGGGCTCAGCGGTTTTTTGGTATACACCGGTTTTGTATATGTTTCTCAATCGATAGGAGAGCCTTCAGTGAAATATCCTGACATGAAAAACCATATTATCATTCAATTCATCTGGCATGACCAATGACCAAAAAAAAAAACGAGTTAGAATTGTCCTTCGCAGTAGTGTCTCTCCTGAAATAGTTAGCAAATTTTTTCATGTCTGACTGCCACAGATGCTAATGCTTTTTCTCTACAGAAGCTTTCCGTGAGAGACACCTCGCCGTATAAAAGCCTGCTGAAAACCAAGCATGGAGCATTTCTGTGACATCTGTATCTGAACTTCCTTCCCCAGATTTATCAATTTCCATTTCACCGTATCGCTTTGTCATGCCCATTGTCAACTGTTTCGGTCCCTGTTTTGGCATCTCCTAGCCCAATATCTTTACTTGGGTTTTTATGCATGTCCCGGTACTTGGTCATGGCCTTATTGAAAGCGTTGAGTAGAGCAGAGTCATCCCATAACGTCGTATCCTTTGCCGCCATCTACAACCACTGTGCCCGTTGATAGAAGTTGGGCCACATTTTCTTCAGAGCACCAAATCTGCCCATATCTGAGCCCGCGTACAAGAGAAGTCGAGGAGCGATTTTTACGAACGAATGCCTCGAATTCTTGATAAGATTGTGTTCTATATACTCACTCCCACCTATGAGCGCATGGCCCGCGGCTTGTATAGGCAAGGTCGTGAAGCTTCTCGGAGAAGCTTGGCCAGCTAACTTCAGCAGAGGCAGAAATCTTATTCTCCTTTGGAACTATCACCAGAGAGTTTTGCAGGGCCAAACAACGAGATTTCGAGAAATAATGTATAACAATTCTGCGCTCCTTACATCCATTGGTTGAACCGTACAGAAGAGGCCCTCGCCGGCCACTGATTTCTTCCCGGGAGTTCATGGGAACTCCGTCCTGGTTCTGGCAGAGGAGAGGTTAGATTTTGAGAATTAAAAGGAAATGTGCGGGGTTTTGCTTTGTTTTGATCAAGGAGTGCAGTAAAATGTGGAAAGTTACGCCAAGGGGGTAGGCGGTGCATAACGTTGAGGGCATATTTGGCACAGGCGTTGGACGGATCTGTCAAATTGTTTTCCTATCTGAAGGGGTTTTTTTTTGCCAATACTGCCGTTGCAGTGTATCTTCACATTTCAAAACACTGAAGGCATGTGTTACCGGCTGCTGAGGCGTGCTTGGCCCTTCTTTTGCTGATCTGGGAATAATCTTTGTGAATCCTGTGATTTCTTCCGCTTAGCAATACATGCCTGAGATGATGCTGGATACACATTCTGGAGTGAAAGATTTTCTGCACCTAAATCAACCTCTTCGCTATATTATTTTTCTGCATTCATGATGCATTGGACCTTCCAAAGTAGATTCCATGTCGGAAGCTGTGTAACTTAACTTCTGCAAGACCTCCTTGTTCCCGTGGGAAGTTGAACTTGTTGCTAGCAAAAGAGAAGGTTGAGAATATATAGACTCTAGTGTATCTGTGGGTATAATCTCTCCACACGAATTACCCAGCAAGTGTAAAGTTCCACCCGCTGTTACCTTATATGAAGTACAGGAATCAACAGAGATGTCAGGACGGAAACTCTGCCCGGAGTTGAACAGTGGCATAGATGCATCAAAATATGCATAGGCTATTCTCCATCTTCATGAGGGTTGCAACACAAACTTCAGTGATGTATTGATCTGTTTGGAGTTATTAGTTCATCAGTCTCTAATAATCTCTTGAGCAAATCTTCACTGAAATATTAGCTGTTCATCTGCTTCCAATCTCTGTTATTATTTGAATTGATATATCAGAGGTATATGTAATCCATTCTTGTAGTTGAAGTTCGAATTTCAAAGAAGGAAGAAGTCATCTAGTTGTGCATCCATACAAAGTGTATCTTGGTATACCTGAGCATTTTAAGGGTGAAACATATCTATTGTATTTGTGTTGGAAGGACTTTGAGCCTCTCATTCTTGCTGTGAAATTTCTACAGAATTTAAAGAACAGAATCTCTGAAAGTCTGGTGATATTTGTATAATTTTGACAGTTTCAAGATATCTCTGGTTGATTTTTTCCCTTTAAGCTATAGGGCTCTCTTGTGCAACTTGAAGATATTTAGCAGCTTACATTTTTCTGTGAGATTTGGAGATTTTTAAGGTGTAGAAAAATGGCCAGACTTGAAGATGCATTAAAGTTATTGAATATCCTAATTCATTCCACTGTTGATGAGATGGTCAAAGTTAACAAAGAAACTCTCTTTGACATCCAAACCTCTCTGCAAACTGCACATGAGAATATTGAGTTTTTGCAGCTTGAAACAAAGCTACAACAGGAAGAATTACACCAGTGGAGTCATCATTCTAAACCTGTTTCTGTTCAGAACAATGAAGCAGACTCCCATAAACAGCAAGTCAATAATGTTACAGTTCATTCAGATAAAGCAGCAAAGTTACATGCAGATGCAGAGGTTCAGTCTGCACTTCCCAAGCCCATCATCAGACCTTGGGAACAGCTTGTCCACAACAAGCACAGAACTGGTCTTGGATATGACAAGGACTTGTCCTTTCATATTCCAGACTATGCCAAGCCCATTCAGTTTCAGAGTGCTGGATTCATTTATGACAGTTCACCTGCTTCTCATGACAGTTCAGCTTCAGCTGTTCCAGATTCTGCCCCTCTTCCACAGCAACAACAACAATAAAAACAACAGATCGTGAAATGCCAACACTGTGACCGAGTTGGCCATTTGAAAGATCACTGTTTTGATCTTCATCCATGTAAGCACTGTCATAAAACCAGCCATTCTTCACACAGATGCTTCAAAAACAAACGTCCTGCAAGAACAAAGATTCATCTTGGATGGATCGCTTCTTGGCAATGGGCATCAACAGCCAAGAAGATATTCCAAACACATGTCAGAACTTGTTCCAGAATATTGAACAGTCTTGCAATTGAGTTTTCTCCATCTTCTCACCTTGTACCTGACAGGGGGGGAAATGATGGTCATCTACAAGCTTCAAAGTCACATCAAGCGAGCCTGAGCCACAACCTGCCACACTAGTTTCAGAGTTGCAGCCAGAGACAAAGATGCCTGTGAACACAGATTGAGAACACTTCCTCTAGCAGAAGGCTCCAGCTTCTTGCCAGTTTTGGAAGAGTTCCAGAGTTGTTGGTCATCCTTAAACCATCACAGATTGAGAACACCTCCTCTAGCAGAAGACATCAGCTTCTTGCCAGTTTTGGAAGAGTTCCAGGAATTGCATTAAGCATTCCAGAGTTGTTGGTCATCCTTAAACCATCACAGATTGAGAACACTTCCTCTAGCGGAAAACTTCAGTTTCTTGCCAGTATTGGAAGAGTTCCGGGAACTGCACTAAGCGTTCCAGTGTTGGTGGTCATCCTTAAACCACCGCCCTTTATACCAACATTTCATAGAGCACAATCAGCCTAGTGCTGCCATGCATTCTTTGCACATTTTGTATTACAGCTCTCTTCTTGGACTCATACATAACCCTTCGGATTAAGGGGGGGAATGTTGGACACCTAATCCTAAAGGGTTAGCGTGGAAGTTGAATGGACAAAGCAGTCCAAGAGACCTTGGGATCTGAATCCCAAGAGTCACCTAATGTACTATAAATGTACATCTATTGTTAATAAAAATTACACTCACTGATTTATCTTTCCTATTGTGTTTACTATCCATGTGAGTTTAACAGGCTCATGCATTCCTTTCTGAGCATGGAAGTATGGTAGGGTGATGGGGAGTTGTTTGTGTCTTAAGGCAAGTATTCCAACAAGATACTCGGGAGGTTCCACATGGAGAGCTACAAGCCTATGGACACTCCTCTAGCTAGTGACTAGAGGAAGGAGGATGCTACTTCGGGAGAGGTAGTGGAAGTTGTTGTTTGCAGGAAGCTTGTGGGTTCACTCATGTACTTGGTGAACACACGACCAGAATTATGCTATGAAATTAACCAACTGAGTCAAGTGATGGTTAGGCTTACCAAGTTGCATTGGAAGCCGACAAAACATGTATTGAGATGCCTCAGGGGCACTACACAGTACATATTATGGTATAGACGGATAGAGGATGTGAAGCTTCAAGGCTTCCTAGATGCAGAATGGATAGGGAGTCCATTTGACTGGAAAATCACATCAGAATGGATTTTTAGTATTGGGTCAGTGACAGTTTCTTGATACAACAGGAAACATAGATTGGTTGCACTTTGGCAAAGGAAGAGTACATGGTTGCAAGTGAGGCAACATGTGAGGCCATCTGGATGAGGAAGATCCTGATTGGTTTATTTGGTCAGCATATGGATTTGACAGTGATTTGCTGCGATAATCAGATTTGTATCGAACTCTCTCAAAATCTAGTTTTTCATGATAGGTCCAAGCACATAGATATCCGATATCATCATCTACAAGAATGTGTATTGAGTTGGATCATGTTGTTAGAGTACATTCCCACAATGGAGCAAGATGCTGACATTTTGACAAAGGCATTGTCAAGATGTAAAATTGAGTTTCAAAGAGACATGATTGGGGTAGAAAATAATCCCTTTCTTGTTGAGAGGGAGTGTTGAGAAATGGAAACAAGAAATTCCAGTTTAAGTTTGTCCTTGAATTTAAACTGAGAATTAAAATAGAATTCTATTCTCATAGCAACTTGTAAATAGTTAATTAAGTTTAATTAACCTAATTAACTTAGGAATTTCGAGTTGGAAGTATTTATGTAGTCATGTATATGTTCTCCCTAAATTTTAGGGGTCTAGTATGAGTTTAGATTGAGTTGTAATTAGATAACTTTATCTACTGAGTTATAGACAGTTAAACTAGTTCTAACCGTTTGTTGAACTAGTAGAGGAATAACAGTTAGCTAGTGCACTAGTGCATCCACAAGTGCTACTCTAGATAACTAAAGATTCTCTCATCGAAAACTCATGCATGTTAGTTCTGAGAAAGACCCAGTTGAGAATAGAGTGCAGGGACAGTGTATTATCAGTTGTGTGATTTACTGAGTTGTATAGATCATGCATGCAATGAGGGAGAGGACCTAGATTAGATTGCGTAGTTTTGAAAGCACTTGATTCCCATTAATAAGGGATATTTAGCCTAGGAAATGCGCAAGGTAATAGGGGCTTGGTAGGCAGTGGAAATTGGCTAAGTGTTGGCTAAGAGTGAGCTTGTGAGGCATAGAGTTGAGCATACTTGTGCGGAATTGTTCTAGTGAGAACAAGCTTTGTATCTTCACTCATATTTCTGATTAATGAAATACAGATAGGTGGGGTTTTGAGCAGTGACTTTCCCCAGAAAAACTTATTGTGTTGTGTGCCATTGATTTCTCTTCTTCTTATTCATTTTTTTCATCGATCTATTAACCATAATCTGCACTGAGTAGTTCCCCTGAGGTATCTCACTACATGCTTTGTCACCTTCCAATATAGCTTGATAGGCCTAACCATTGCTTGACTCAGCTGGTTAACTACATAGCATAAATCCGGTTGTGTGTTCACCAAGTACATGAGTGAAACCACAAGCTACCTATAAGTAGTAGTTTCCACTACCTCTCCTGAAGTACCATCCTCCTTCCTTTAGTTACCAACTAGAGGAGTCTCCATAGGCTTGTAACTCTCCATCCAAAACCTCCTGAGTATCTCGTTGGCATACTTGCCTTGAGACACAAACATCTCCTCATCACCGTGCCATTCTTCCATGCCCAAAAAGTAATATGGCTTTGTCACAACATATCCACTCATAAGAGCCATGTATCTAGTGTACCTGTCAGGTGACCTCCTCCATCTGTGATGTGATGTGGGTGCTCCCACATTCTCTCTAGCATCTAAAAACAATATGTCTACCTCTCTGGTGTGCTTTCTCCTATCTCTGGAAGACTCTTCCTAAGTGGATGTCTCCACTCCAGGATCCTCTGCATGCTGCTGCTCCACATCAATCTGAGGCTCCTCAACCTTAGGAGTAAATCTCCTCAACCACATGTAGCCTAATCTCCCTCTTAAGAGAACATCTCATGGCCTTCCCCTCATAATATCTGAGATATCTACATACCACTATCATCTTGTTGGTCAGCGAGTAGACCTAATAGTTTTGAGGTGTATCAGTGTACCCCACAAATATCCCCAACTCTATTGTCAGCTCAAGCTTCTTCCATGCATCTTTGGTCACATGGAAATATACCAATGACCCAAAAATCCTGAAGTGACCAACATCTGGCCTCTTACCAGAATAAGCCTCCTCTCATGTCTTCATCCCAAGAATCCAATGTGGGCTACAGTTCTACAAGTAAACTATTGTGGTGCATGCCTGAGCCCACAAGTGTAGTGGTAGGCCCTGATCATGCAACATCGCCCACCCATTTTGCTGAGGGTTATGGGGTGTCGTTAATCATGTAATTTCCAAGGTTGTGGGAGAAAACACAAAGGTAACCATAAAACCACTTTGGGAGTTGGGAATCTAGCCCTTCCAACTTCAGAGAGGGATCTCTCTATTAGATTTAGCTATGTTGTTCTGAATAATATTAGGCTAGCTATTAGGTTCAGGTTTTGATTTATGAATTGGTTTGGTTGATTAAATTCCTGAAACTTCCATTGGGCTATGAAGTCTACAGCTTAATGTGGATCTATTTCAAATTTTCAAAGGAGTTTCACAGGGAAAGGTAGCTGAACTAATTGGATCCTTTATGTTTAAATGAAGTTTGATAGAAGAAAATATATAAGTTCAATGGAAGTTAAAGAGAAGTTAAGAATTCTTGATCCAAATCGGATCCATAAACGACTGTCATAGAACAATGACTGTATTAGGACGAAACAAATCTCGAATGAAATCCAAAACAGCAATCGAAAACACCTTGAACCAGTGGCCATGGCATCCAGCGTGGAATGATGAGGACCTCGATCAAAGCACGTTGACCGAGGCCCATGGAGACTGCGCAGAAGGTCGATGTAGCCCCTGGGAGCCCCATAACGGGAAAAGGAGCTGATTTTCGATGCGCGATTAGCTGGGCGAACAAGGCTGAAATGGTAGAGCCTTAAACACTCGGTCACGTTGGGAGCCAGAGGACCGTGGGCGGAGAAACGTAAAGCGCCATCATATAAAGGTGGGACCCACGACCTGGAAACCAGCGGTTTGATCGGGGCGCCCTTGAACGGTAAGAGGTTTTGGAGATAACGGAGCGATCACACTCAGCAATCGATGCGTGGCAGCGAAGGTGAGAGAAAAACCGCCATGATCGCGCGTTATCGGTCGAGCAAGTCAACCGCGCTCGACGTGCATATGACGTTGGATCTGGAGGAGCCCAAATCGGACGGCTGAGATCGCGCCCGATAGACAGAAGCGGAATCGACAGGGAATTAAGTCGCGATTTAAGGAGATTTGGAATCCGTTGACTGCCACGGTGGAGAAAGGATGTATCCACGACATAACCGAAGAAACGAATCGACGAACAGGCTGGCGCTGTTCCGATGGAGACACGTGGCTACTTCCTGAGCATTCATGCTGACGCCGAACAGGGAACTCCAAGCACGCAAGCGGTAGGCGAATCGACGCAGGTGGGAGAGGAACCGAACAGGCATGGAAAATGAATGGCTAAAGCCATGAACAGAGATTCAGAGAGAGAGCGAAGAGTCCAAGCGAACAAGAGAGACAGCGAACAGTGAACCCTGAGAGGAGGACTGAAGCACAGAGAGAAGTAACGCCAAGCAGAGGAGACAGAGGACCGAGCTGACCACAGGCAGCATCGAGCACCAGAGAGCTTGAAGAATCAAGCCTTCCCATAGAGGAATCTGTCTGGATTGAGCGTCATAGTTGGCTCTTTCCACTGTAGACCGAGGGTCACAGAGCTGGTAGGAAGAACAAGAGTCTGTTTAGTCCAAGTGGTTTGGGGAATCCAAGAACCACCCTGCCAAGCAAAATCTGCTTCAGGAGAACTCATATTGAGTCCCTGTATTGTAATTTCTCTGCTCAAAGACACAATAAAACAAGGCCACCACTGAAACTGGACCGGAGACATAGCCCTGGAGAATAGGGTGAAATCCTTATTAAAATTGCTTGTGTCTTTGTGTTACTTATTGTATTTCTCTGTTGTCTTTCCATTTATTTTCTGTGTATTGGAAATCTGATCGATCCGTTGTTTCAATAACACAGAAAACACACCAGCACATGGGTCTGTAATACCTTTTGTTCAATAAATCTTCAACTAAGGTCACTCATAGGGTGATTATCAGATCAAGTGGTATCAGAGATTTAGGTTGTAAGGTTAAACAAGCTTGTGTTGGTTTAGCTGTGAATGCTCACTATATCAAAGCTCAAATTAGGAGAAGGAGAGTTTGTGGAAACTAATCCTGAAATTTGGAGAGTCTATTCTCGGAAGACAATGTCAGAAGAAGGTTCTATAGGGCCAGACCCTCAATTCATAGAAAGTTTCCTAGCTATAAATTCTATGGTAGAGGAAATGTATAGAGACTTTAGAAAGCATAAGGGTGAAGATTCATCAGGCTCTAAGCAAGATAAAGAAGAAGATGAATCTCATTCCCATGACCACTCAAAAGGAAAGGGAAAAGAAAAAAGCTTCCCTACACCTCCTAGTAGCCCTGTGCATAATAAGAAAGCATCTTTGATTAAGCTAGATGTTAAATTTGATTTGCCTATAAATGATGGAGAGATAAATGCTGAAAAGTTGGACAATTGGATTAGACAAATTGATGTGTATTGCAGAGTACAAAATATAGACTCAGACAAGAGTAAGATTCAGCTGGCAAGCCTACACCTAGGGGCACTGCCTTGGTTTGGTGGGAAGGCAGAACCCAAGCTGATATGAGGAAGCATGGTAAGACCATCTCTGTCTGGAGTGAATTTGTTACTGCAATCAAAAAGCAATTCTATCCATTGGCCTACATGCAACAAACCATGATGAGTTGGCAAACTCTTCGACAGTTGAAAGGGCAAAGTGTACAAGGGTATACTCAAGAGTTCTGAAAGAGAGCATTGATGTTGAGTATTTCATTAGACTCACCAGAAACTCTTTTGAAGTACATTGGTGGTCTACACAGCTACATGAGGCATACCATCCTCATGTTTAATCCCACTAGTATAGATGAGGTATATGTACAAGCTACTCATCTAGAAGCTAGAGGAAAGAATGGAAATACAGAAGTTGGGGGACCATCCCAACCCACTGTAAGCAAGAGCGAGGAGAAAAGAAAGAAGAAGTGGAAAGCAAGGAAGGCTAACACTGCACAGAAAGGCAAAGCTTCATGCACTCACTGTAAAAAGGAGGGGCATGATGATGAGCATTGTTGGATTCTGCATCCAGAGATGAGACCTAAGAAGTCCGAGGGCAAGAAGAAGAAGATTGTTGTAGCTATTCAGAAAGATTTGGGGTCAGACTCGAGAGATGAAACAATCATTGCAGCCACAGGTATAAAAGGTAAGAATTCTGAAGCATCTACTAGTAATTCTGCTCAATCTGTTATTGATGAAGAACATGAGAGAAAAAGGCATGAGCTTTTCCATATTCGAGTTGTTTCCAAAAATCAAAATATTGATACTTTGTTTGATAGTGGCTCACAAGTAAATCTGATTTCTGAAATAATTGTAAAGAAATTGGGATTAGCAACTACACCTCATAAGAATCCATACCCATTAGGATGGTTGAATGATAAAGCACAACTACAAGTGACTAGACAGTGCAAACTCAAGTTTTCTTTTGGGTCAGCATTTGTAGATGAGGTTGAGTTAGATATAATTCCTTTGGATATATGTGGAATTGTTTTAGGAAGTCCTTAATTGTATGATAGAAAGGCTTTTTTCTATAGAGCCGAGAACAAGTATCTACTTGTTAAAGATGGAATCGAATACTTTGTAAGAGCTCATAAGCTCAAGAATAATTATACTCTCATAAACTCAGGATAGATGAAAAGAATGATAAATTCATGCAAACAATTCTTACTGATGGTTGTAAAGGAAAAGAAAACTGATAAAACCAATGTATTTGAGGGTTGTAATTCTGATCGGCAAGCTGATATAGAAAATATTGTTTCAGAGTATGATGTCTTGTTTCAAGAACCTCAAGGTCTGCCACCCAAAAAGGGAATAGTACATGATATTATGTTGCAGTAAGATGTTCCTTTGCCTAACATTGGGATGTACAGGTTATCTGCTTTAGAGAATGCTGAAATCAAGAAGCAGGTGCAGGAGTTGCTCGAGAAAGGGTTCATCAGGCCTAGCACATCACCATGTGGGTCACCAATCATTTTGGTGAGGAAAAAAGATGGCTCATGGAGAATGTGCATTGATTACCGAGCACTAAATAAGATAACAATAAAAAATCGTTATCCCCTTCCTCGCATAAATGATCTTTTAGATCAATTGAAGGAAGTTGCTTATTTCACCAAGCTGGATTTGCACAGTGGATACCATCAGGTCAGAGTTGCAAAGCAAGATGCATGGAAGACTGCTTTCAAAACAAATCAGGGATTGTATGAATGGCTAGTTATGCCTTTTGGCTTGACCAATGCCCCTGCTACTTTCATAAGATTAATGAATGATGTACTCGGACCTTTTCTTTATGATTTTGTTATTGTGTATCTGGATGACATTCTGATTTTTTAGTAAAACGTGGGAAGAACATTTAAAGTGTATTAAGCAGACATTAGATGTTTTGAAGAGAGAAAAACTTTATGTTAAACTCTCCAAATGTGAATTTGGCAAGACCTCTCTAAATTATTTGGGTCATATAGTAGGGGGAGGTGAATTGAAAATAGATCCCTCTAAAGTGGTAGTCATTGTAAACTGCCTAAACCCAAGTCTGCTACAGAAGTGAGAAGCTTCTTAGGAGCAGCACAGTATTGGAGGAATTTCATTTCAAATTTTTCCTCAATTGCAGCTCCCTTACATGCTTTGACAGGATTAAACAGGGTGTTTCAGTGGGGAGGAAAACAGCAGAAAGCCTTTGACACCTTGAATGAAAAAATTAGTACAGCACCCGTACTAGCACTACCAGATCTACAAAGACCATTTGAGATCCAAAATGATGCCAATGACTATGCCATGGGAGTAGTGTTGACACAGCATGGTAAACCCATATGCTATCATTCTGAGACTTTTAATCCTGCAGTAGTTAACTATCCTACCTATGATAAGGAATTTTATGCATTAGTTCAGAGTGTGTAAAAGTGGAAACATTACTTAATGGGCAAAGAAACAGTAATACATACTGATCATTAGCCACTTCAATACCTACACTCCCAAACTAAGTTGCAACAATCAAGACATTACAGATGGATGGGTTTTCTACAACAGTTTCATTTAGTCATTGGATATAAAAAGGGCATACATAACAAGGTTGCAGACATGTTATCAAGACCCATTATAAATGCATCTACCATACTTAGGCATAATTCTGTGCTGCATGAAAGCTACATAGAACAGTATGCTCAGGATATGGACTTTAAGGATGTATATGAAACTTTGAGTCAAGGCAAAAGAGTAGAATAATTGGACTATCATGTGAAGGACCGACTCTTATATCATTATGGGAAACTCTGCATTCCACAAACTGAGAGAGCAAAGATAATTAGGGAAGCACACACTTCTCTGATATCAGGTCACTTTGGGGTAAGTAAAACAGTTGCATAGTTGCAAAGGTTCCGCTATTGGCCAAGAATGAGTGAGACAATTTCTAGATATGTAAAGGGATGTGCTATGTGTGCTAAAAGCAAGCCCAGCAAAATAAAACTAGGCTTGTACACTCCACTGCCAATTCCTTCTCACCCTTGGGAAAGCATTTCCATGGATTTTTTTGGAGGACTGCCTAAATCTAGGAAAGGTCATGATTATCTATATGTTGTTGTGGATAGGTTCAGAAAAATGTGTATTTTGATACCCTGTAGTACACAGATTACAGCTGAACAAACTGCAAAATTATTCTTTGAACGTGTATGGGTTCATTTTGGATTACCCACTTCTATTATATCTAATTGAGACACCCGATTTGTGGGAAAGTTTTGGTCCAATCTGTGGGAACTAATGGACACCAAATTAAAGAAAAGCACGGCTTTTTATCCACAAACAGATGGCTAGACAGAAGTAGTTAACAGGACAGTGATCCAGTTACTGAGAGGATATTGCAGCAGACACCCTAAGCTTTGGGATGAACACTTGTGTTATGTGCAGCATGCTTATAATAGAGCCAAACACTCTTCTACCCAGAGATCTCCTTTTGAGACCTACTTTGGTTTCATACCAAGGTCTCCCTTGGAATTTTTATTTGGTAAAGATACCATGGTTGATGGACACAATGATGTGGACAGGGCAACTAGGTTCATTGAACAGATCCAGGAGATCCACCAGGCAGTATAGGAACAGCTGGAAAAGATCCAGGCCAAGTACAAGGCTAGGCACGATAAGCATCGGATGGAGCATAGTTTTCAAGTTGGAGAGCAAGTCTGGTTGTATATCAGCAAGGACAGGATGCAAGGTGAAGGCAAGAAGCTAAAACCTATCAGGTATGGACCCTTCAGGATACTTGAGAAGATTGGTGAAAATGATTTTCGCCTTGATCTACCAGCTTACATGCACATCTACTCAATCATGAATGCAGATTGCTTGAGGTTGTTTGAACCTTCAATGATTGAGGACCCTGAAGAGCAGAGTCAATTGCCTTCTGTTGATGACCTGCTACCTGAACACCTTAATGAGTTGTAGGAAGACATAGTGCTAGACAAGAAGGTAAGGATGACGCGCAGTGGACAAGTGGAATACCTCGGGATTGGGCTTAAAGGTTCGAAGCCGAGCAGCGCAAAGTGGATTGAGATTGGACAAGTGAGACAACAGTTTCTTCACTTAGTCGATGCTTGAAGAAAACCAACTTTTGGTGGTCCAAAATATTTTCAGTAGGGAGGTCGTGATTCGAATCGGATCCATAAACGACTGTCATAGAACCATGACTGTATCAGGACGAAACAAATCTCGAATGAAATCCAAAACAGCAATAGAAAACACCCTAAACCAGTGGCCATGGCAGCCGGCGTGGAACGACGAGGACCTCGGTCAAAGCGCGCTGACCGAAGCCCATGGCGACTGCGCAAGAGGTCGAAGTAGCCCCTGGGAGCCCCGGAACGGGAAAGGGAGATGATTTTTGATGCGCGATTAGCTGGGCGAATAGGGATGAAATGGTAAAGCCTTAAGCACTCGGTCACGTTGGGAGCCAGAGGACCGTGGGCGGAGAAACGTAAAGCGCCGTCGTACGAAGGTGGGACCCACAACCTAGAAACTAGCGGTTTGATTGGGACGCCCTTGAACAGTAAGAGGTTTTGGAGAAAATGGAGCGATCACACTCAGCGATCGACACGTGGCAGCGAAGGTGAGAGAAAAACCGTCATGATCGCGCGTTATCGGTCGAGCAAGTCAACCGTGCTTGGCGTGCGTATAACGTTGGATCTGGAGGAGCCCAAATCGGATGGCTGAGATCGTGCCCGATAGACAGAAGCGGAATCAACAAGGAATTAAGCCACGATTTAAGGAGATTTGGAATCCGTTGACTACCACAGTGGAGAAAGGACGTATCCACGACATAACTGAAGAAACAAATCGACGAACAGGTTGGAACTGTTCCGATGGAAACACATGGCTACTTCCTGAGTGTTCATGCTGATGTCGAACAGGGAACTCCAAGCACGCAGGCGGTAGGCGAATCGACGCAGGCGAGAGAGGAACTGAACAGACATGGAAACTGAATGGCTAAAGCTGTGAACAGAGACAGTTGAATAGAGATTCAGAGAGAGAGAGCAAAGAGTCCAAGTGACCAAGAGAGACAGTGAACAGTGAACACTGAGAGGAGGACTAAAGCACAGAGAGCAGTAAAGCCAAGCAGATGAGACAGAGGGCCGAGCTGACCGCAGGCAGCATCGAGCACTAGAGAGCTTGAATAATCAAGCCTTCCCATAGAGGAATCTGTCCGAATTGAGCATCATTCTTGGCTCTTTCCACTGTAGACCGAGGGTCACAGAGCTGGTAGGAAGAACAAGAGTCTGTGTACTCCAAGTGGTTTGGGGAATCCAAGAACCACCCGGCCAAGCAAAATCTGCTTCAGGAGAACTCATATTGAGTCCCTGTATTGTAATTTCTCTGCTCAAAGACACAATAAAACAAGGCCACCACTAAAGCTGGACCGGAGACGTAGCCCTGGAGAATAGGGTGAACTCCTTATTAAAACTGCTTGTGTCTTTGTGTTGCTTACTATATTTCTCTGTTGTCTTTCCATTTATTTTCTGTGTATTGGCAATATGATCGATCCGTTGTTTCAATAACACAGAACACACACCAGCACATGGGTCTGTAATACCTTTTGTTCAATAAATCTTCGATTGAGGTCACTCATAGGGTGATTATCAGATCAATTCTTTAACATGATATGATAAGAAAACATTTAAATTATCCACAACCCAAATCAGAGTGTATCTTTCAACAAATTTTGTTCATCAACTTTCTGTAAAATAATTCAGTTTTAAGAAAATATAAGTATGGAGACAAAGTAGTAAACACATAGATAGTGAGAGAATAACCACCAAATAGTCCAACACATGAATCTTGTGAAGAATGTCCTTTTTATTACTGATCATCCCATCAAATAGAAATAGTACAATAGCTTTCTAGAACACAAAAATCAACATTTCTTACTTCAAATGATGAAGTATTTATACAAATCCTAAACTAAAATATCTTGAAAAATATCAAGATTTGTTACAAATATCTATACAAATATCTTGAAACATAATTCAAGATTTATTACAAAAAGTATAAAAGTAAACAAAATCGTTTAAAAAATATCAGTCGGTTGAGCGTTGGTGTTGTTTTTTAGGAATCCTAGTGGTGACTGACCCTCCAAATGTGCAATGTTGTTGTCTTGCTGGCAGATGTGCTTGTGTTGTCCCACTTTTCACTGCATTCTATTTTGATGACAGTTGTGATGAATGTGTAATGGTGTCCTCTGTCCTTTTTCTACTTACTAATTAAAATGTGTTGAATGTGTCCTCGCTATCCTCGTTGTCCATTTTTGTTTTTGTTGTTATTTCAGTTTCATCATTTTCCCTTTTTTTAATTAATTTATTTCCATTTATAGAAGATTGGGAAATTTAGGAATTATCATTACCGGGGAATGATTTTTAATAATATAATACCTGAAACAAAGGGGGAGCCAATTTTCCAGGAATCTTGTTGCATTGTTATCTTTAATCCATGGAAGCCAGGAGGGACTGATTCTTTCGAACCATGCATATCTATTGCATTGAGAAAACCAAGGGCCAATTTCGCTTATAATCGTGAATCAATACATAGGAAAGGGCCACATGGACACTAGGGATTGGAGGTAACATACATACTTTTGGGATAGTGGAGGTCCATGGCTAGGTTGGCACATTATGAATGGAGGTCGGAAGATGAAGTGGAGATGGAGTGGTTTTCGGAGGGGGGTATGAGCGGTAAGTGGTAAGTGAGGGGGGGGGCATCCGAAATGGTGTGAGAGGGATACGTAGCAGTGTGGCCCGGCGGGGAAACTTATTTTTTGGATCCCCCCACTGATAAAGGGAAACATGGCCAGGGGGAAAAAAGGCCTGGGATTCATCGATCTGGGCGGAGTCAATATGGGTCGTTCAAAGATGAGGGGTCCTTAATTAATACGCAACCTTTGAAAAGAGATGGACCCAAGAACCCTTTAAATCTATTGTATAAAAAATCACATCCGTCGGGGGCTTTCGCCTGATCGCAATCGCAGAGGGGTTGGAGGAGGAGGTTCTTAAGACTCATGCAATCCTCGATTTCGATACTACAATTGACGAGAAAGGAGTTATCGCAATCGGCGAGGGGACGGAATGTACGATACCGCAATCAACGTGCGGGACTTTATCACAATCGGCGATGGGACGGAACTTGCGATATCGCAATCGGCAGGGAGTGTTAACCGTAGACCTAGACCTGAAATGTATCAAAACGTATGCTATAGTATTTCAGATACAGCAGGGCTCCATGCATATCGCAATTTCAATGGTCAAGGGAATGGGCCTTGGTTTTTGCAGGTTGCGATTGTGATTGCGCAATCGCAATCGGAAAGGAGACTGGGGAGCTGATTTATGAATACATGGCACTGTGGGGCCCAGATCTCTTGCAGCCGAGGAAGAAGTAAAAGTGTAAAGGCTTTCGGACAATGTAAGAGTGTATTAAAAAAAAGAACATAGGTATGGCTGAGGCATGAGAGTTAAAAACAATAACGCAAGGCTAGAGTTAAAATGGATTAAGGCTAGAGTTTATAATAAAACTTGGAAATGTGGCTAGAGTTGGGTTTTATACCAAACGAAGGGATAATGGAATAAATCTATGAGGTAGTGATTATGTGGGTCCCGGCTAGAGTTAAAAATCATATGGCATATTCATAATGGGGAAAATATTTTTCACAAAGGATAGATGCAAATATAATTTAAAACTGTAGCAGAAATAGTTCCCAAGGCTTTATCTGCCTTTGAAGTTCAACTTCATTCTGGCCTATCTTTCAATCCAGGAATCGGATTTGAGCACAGGATATACCATTGGAAAGATTCTTCTAAGAATTTTTTGATGAAAACAACTGCAGTCTGATCTGATCCAAAAATATCCTTAAATCCTAATACTTGGTGTCTCTTGGGAAATAATTTGTAGGATGAAATATTATTTACAACACCTCAAACATGATAATGATCAGCTATAATCAAGCGATCATATAAAAAAATATTGGACCCTAATAGTGGCTCCAGTTGGGAATGACACTCTCCTTGTGAGATTCCAAGAACATCGTAGACTAGTAGCCTAATCCAATGGGTTGATCCCAAAACCTGCAGCATGTTCTGCCATAAAATCTCTACGACTAAAACTCTTAAACTGAAGCCAAAACCATTTTGCACACTGAAATCTGAAATATGCACTGAACTGAAAACTGTACTGCAAACTGAAACTGAAATTGAAATAATGCTTGAAAAATATGCTAAGGGCACTGAACTTATTTGCATATCGCTACCTACCCTATACTACTAAAAATCATGTTCAATCAAATAATACAAAAATGCCAATGAAGCCAGTCAAGTAGTTGATGAAACGAGTGGGATGCTTGATTGTTTGTTAGCAAAATCAAAATGACAGTTTGACTATAGGTCCACAAAATCAAATTTGTAGAGTGCAATGGCAACTGTTGTTGGATTTGGTCATGAAAACATGATTGAACACTTGAGCTGAAAAGAACCTCCATGTAGTTTTCTATAGGATCAGTAAAGACATGATTAATTAGTTTACCTTGTAGGCATTCATTGGCCAATTGAGCATGGAATATTTCATCAGTTGTATTCTCAAGTTTAAACCTTGATTCCAACTGTTTAGTTTCAGCCTTATGTTCAAAATGAAAACTCTCACCCCTCTGCAAATCAAAAGGAAATACAATCTCCTCTTGTTTTGGAGAAGGAAGATTTTCCAAGAATTGTTTAGGATATCAAAAATTATATGGCTGAATTTGAAAATCCAAAAGTTCAATACCCTTCTCAAATCTTTCAACAATTAACTCAAGAAAACAAATTTTACCTTAAGGAGAACATTTTCTCATTTTCAAACAATGAAACACGGTTATTGAAAAAGCTTCATCAATTTGAAAATATGCTAACGTATCCCTGAATTCTTTTAAAACTTCACAAGACAGAGGATTTTCCACATACCCCGTCATCTCGTTTAGCAATAAATTTGATCAACTTGTAGTGGAGTTGCCATGAATGCTCTAAAATATGGATTCTTTGACAGTGGAGTCACACTAAAAACTTTGAAGCTCTAGATACTTTGAATATGGAGTCGCTAGGTGAATGATACAACCTTCTTGTGTCTAATCATTGTCCACCATCAGTAATCAGATCTAGAACTTGATATGCTTTTCTTAGGAATCTGAAATGTTTAGGTCCCCAGTATGGTTGCCAGAATGTTAGCACTCTGTAATTTCCGAGGTTGTGGAAGAAAACACAGAGGTAACCACAAAACCACTTTGGGAGTTGGGAATCTAGCCCTTCCAACACTAGAGAGGGATCTCTCTGTTAGATTTAGCTATGTTCTTCTGAATAATATTAAGCTAGATATTAGGTTCAAGTTTTGACTTATGAATTGGTTTGGTTGATTAAATGCCTAAAACTTTCATTGGGCTATGGATTCTACAACTTAACGTGGATCTATTTCAGATTTTCAAAGGAGTTTCATAGGGCAAGGTAGTTGAACTAATTGGATCCTTTATGTTAAATGAAGATATAAGTTCAATTGAAGTTAAACTGAAGTTAAGAATTCTTTAACATGATATTAGAAGAAAACATTTAAATTGTCCACAACCCGAATCAGAGTGTATCTTTCAATAAATTTGTTCATCAACTTTTTGTAAAATAATTCAGATTTAAGAAAACATAAGTATGGAGACAAAGAAGTAAACACATAGACAGTGAGAGAAGCACTTCAACAAATATTCCAACACATGAATCCTGTGAAGAATGTCCTTTTTATTATTGATTAGCCCATCAAATTGAAATAGTACAATAGCTTTCTGAAATGCAAAATTCAACATTTCTTACTTCAAATGATGAAGTATTTATACAAATCCTAAACTAAAATATCTTGAAAAATATCAAGATTTGTTACAAATATCTTGAAACAGAATTCAATATTTATTACAAAAAGTATAAAAATAGACTAAAATGTTTAAAAAATATTAGTCGACTGAGTGCTAGTGTTGCTTTTTAGGAACCCCAGTGGTGACTTTCCCTCCAAATGTGCAATGATTTTTTCTTGCTAGCATATGTGCTTGTGTTGTCCCACATTTCACTGCATTATGTTTTGATCACTGTTGTGATGAATGTGCAATGTTGTCCTCTATCCTTTTTCTACTTGCTGATTAACATGTGTTGAATGTGTCCTTGCTTTCCATTTGTTGTTTGCTTCTATTTCAGTTTCATCATTTTCTCTTTTTTTAATTAATTTAATTCCATATATAAAAGATTGGGAAATTTAGTAATTATCATTGTCGGGGAATGAATTTTAATAATATAATAACGGCAACAAAGGGGGAACCAATTTTCCAGCAATCTTGTTGCATTGTTATCTTTAATCCATGGAAGCCAGGGGCCGATTTCACATATAATCGTGAATCAATACACAAGAAAGGGTCATGTGGCAGCTGGGGATTGGGGAAAGCATACATACTTTTGGGATAGATGGGTTGGCACATTGTGAGGTCCATACATACATAATCGTGAGGTCCATGGCTGGTTGGCGCATTGTGAATGGAGGTCGAGAGATGATGTAGAGGTGGAGTGGTTTTCAGAGGGGGTATGAGCTGTAAGTGGTAAGTGATGGGGGGGAAATGGTGTGAGAGGGACACGTAGCAGCAGGGCCTAGTGGGGAAACCACTTTTTCGGACCCCCCCCCCGGGTCGATAAAGGGAAACATGGCCGAGGGGGCAAAAAGGCCTGGGAGCTGTCGATCTGGGCGAAGTCAATCTAGGTTGTTCAAAGATGGGGGTCCTTAATTAATATGTGGCCTTTGAAAAGAGACAGACCCAAAAGACCTTTAAATCTATTTTATAAAATATCGCATCCGCTAGGGGATTTTTCCTAATCGCAATCGTAGAGGGGCTGGTAGAGGAGGGACTTAAGACTCGTGCGATCCCCATTTGCGATATTGCAATTGGCTGGAAAGGACTTATCGCAATCGATGAGGAGATGGAACATGCAATATTGCAATCGGCGTGGAAGACTTTATTGCAATCGGCGAGGGGACAAAACTTGCGATATCGTAATCAGAGGGGAGTGTTAACTGTAGACCCGGACCTGAAATGTATTAAAACTTAGCATATAGTATTTCAGATCCAACAGGGCTCCACGCATATCAAAATTGCAATGGTCGATGGAATGGGCCTTGGTTTTTGCGGGTTGCAATTGTGCAATCGCAATCGGAAAGGAGACAGGGGAGCCAATTTCTGTATAAGTGGCATTGTGGGGCCCAGATCTCTTGCAGCCGAGGAAGTAGTAAAAGTGTAAAGGCTTTCAGGAAATGTATGAGTATATTAACAAAAGGAACAGAGGTATGGTCGAGGCATGAGAGTTAACAACAACAACGCAAGGCTAGAGTTAAAATGGATTAAGGCTGGAGTTTATAATAAAACATGGAAACGTGGCTCGAGTTGGGTTTTATACCAAACGAAGGGATAATGGAATAAATCTATGAGGTGGTGATTATGTGGGTCCCAGCTAGAGTTAAAAATCATATGGCATATTCATAATGGGGAAAATATTTTTCACAAAGGATAGATGCAAATATAATTTAAAACTGTAGCAGAAATAGTTCCCGGGCCTTTATCTTCTTTTGAAGTTCAACTTCGTTCTGGCCTATCTTTCAATCCAGGAATCGGATTTGAGCACAAGATATACCATTGGAAAGCTGCTTCTGAGCACTTTCTGATGAAAACACCTATAGTCTAATCTGATCCAAACATTGTCATGCAAAAATATCCTTAAATCCTAATACTTGGTGTCTCTTTGGAAATAATTTGTAGAATGAAATATTATTTACAACATCTCAGACATAATAATGATCAATTATAATCAAGCGATCCTATAAAAAATTATAGGACCCTAACACCATGATTCATTATTTCTAGCTTCAGAGGCCATCTCCCTCTTACTTTGATCATTAGAGGCTCATTACTGTCAAGAATAGGCCATCAGTATATAAAACCAAAATCAAAGTCATACCTTGGACCACTTTTGAAGTAGAGGTTTGGATCAACACATATTCTTGGCCTCACTAGGTAACTATCAATGTAGACATACTAGGCTCGGGGAGCTTGCTTCATACAATGATTTCTGCAAACATAACACTTTACCAAACCAACATGCTCATCCTTCCAAAAATCAATATTGTGCAATCAAATCAGCTAACTCATTGTATCAAGCCTTAAATGCAAAATCAAAACTAATATCAAATTCATCAATATCACTGTAACAAATTCTTTGGATCAGGTGACAGGTAAAGCTCACATCCAAATATCAAGTTATAAAGTCATCCATTGACATGCAAAAAAATTGTCATAAGAAATATCAAATCAAACTTCGTCAAGTCATCCTCATGACCATAATATCAATATTTTTTGTCACTAGATTCTCCATTTATTGTGAGATTACTTCATTCTAAATCACAATTGTTTATACTTTAACCATTGTGCCAAGGAAAATGAGGCCAATACAAAATGTATTATTCACTGAAAGTTACTAAGCTCATATAGCATTGTCATGAAGGAAACTCATCAGATATTAAGTACCAAATCAGATCAAAACTCTAACTTGTCATTACCGTGAATTAAAATAATCCATAAGCCAAACATATCTGTGAACCATCAAGCATCATGTAAAATTTCTAAAACATCATCAACATTTCAAGCCAATATGCTCGCTAAGTCAAGCCAATAGGTCAAACCTTATCAAACTCATGTAATTGTTACCATATATTGTCATACAATAGCCTCAATGTTCAAATCAAAATAACATATTAATATGCATATTTCTATCACTTGCAAACACAAGTTTAGTCAATACATTCACATTCTCTCAAGGAAAATATTCAAAATTCCCTGTGCATGGGATATTCTATTGTCTTCTCCATGTCTGTAGGACTATCATCCTTCAAGTGTACTTCTGATTTCATGCACAAAGCTTCGCTGCTATGACCTATAGGCATAACCGCACCCATGGGCCTTATTTCATGTGATTGAGAGGCTACAGTCACACCCTTAAGATTGTTTTCGTGCGATTGAGGCTTAGAGTAAGGAAACATCTCTCTTCTCAAACCAGAGCTTTGTTTCATACCAAAAATATCAGATATTTTTCTATTCATTCCACAAATCATATTTCAACATTAAAGAATCTTCTATATATAATGCAAATGAAAATTGGTGCAGGGATCCTCATGGAGAGTTTCTCCCTCTTAATGAGAAGCCCATCAGCCATAATTCGTCAACCTGTCTATAATACTGTCATGCATAAGAAAAATTGTTAGATCATAAAGTCAAGCTATAGCATGTTCTAAAACATAAATCCATCATGGTCATACCATGTCAGCATTAGTTACTTCATCATCACATCAAACATTCATCAAGGGTTAGAGTCATAAGATTAGGGAAGATAACAAGTGTATTCTCATACTTCATGGATTATGATCACTTCATCTCTTATTTATCATTAACCATCAAGTCAGGGCATCCAATTTTACCATACGTCATAATTACCAAGCTAACCAAGGTCAATAAGAAGATCCTAAATATCAATCTTATTGTTACACTTCTATCATCAAGGTTGTCATGTTTATCATAATCATTCTCAATAGTATCAAGCTATCATATATAAGAATTAATGAGCTAGCCTTCTATATGAAATCCATCATGTCTATAATGAAAGATGTATGTCAAATATCAAGTATACCAATATATCAAAAATCAATGTAGCTTTACCATGACTATAATGTAAGATAATTGTCCAATAGCAAGTGCACCATCTCATCATAAATAACGTGAATCAAACTTACTTTCATATGCATGCATGAGAAATTTGTGAAATGATGTCCTCACCATACCTCAGGGTTTTACCTTGCCGTTATTTGAAACAATACACCATACATACCTTGTAGTATTTAGATACCTATGCACCTTCTTATTTGACATTGGTAGCGGGAGATCTTTGTCAACTTCTTTGTCATGGGCAACTATAGCTCTTCTCCTCCCACACTAGCCATCTTTTCCTGCATCTCAGATGATCCTCAAGAAGGATAAACTTATCACATATCATCAAGAAGTTAAAGGTATCCAAATACTCACATATACTTGCAGGGAGTATAAGTAATAGTAAAAAAAATAATCAGATCAATAAGTCTAAATAAAATTAAGGACATAAAGGAGCACCATAAATTGAAAAGTACTTATCTTCAATGAGAGGTGATCATCTCCTTCTTGAACCAACCTTAAAGAGCCATGACTATCCATTGACCATATAACATTGTTGCCTTCAATATATTTACCAACTTCATCAACAACCAGGCCTAATAGAGACTATCCCATCTAGGGTTTCAACAAATTTGTCACAAGTGCTTGAACACCTTTACATTCATCATGCCAGGGTCTCTAGATTGTATGTCTCAAATATTTTCCATAAACTAGGGTTTCTTCCAAACCTTAACCTCATAATATCCATCAAACCCTAATACATAAATTGCCTAGGGTTACCTTCAAACCCTAGTATTCTTTTAGGTCTCCACCATCTTCTCTTGCTTCCATCAATGGTGTCTTCATAGGGGTGATCTTCAATGACTTTTATTCAACCCAGCTCTGATACCATGTTAATTTTTCTTAGGGATATATTGTTCTTTGCTTTGATAATTGCATTTCATTGTTTCCATATTAAATTCACCCCATAACATCATTACATTATTTAGATTTACACCATTATTTAGAAACATATGCGACTATGTAGAAAGAACAACATCATCATCAATGCAGCGAAAGATAAAGGAACAATAGAATAAAATAATTCACACATAGAGACACCGGGATTGGTCGAAGACCAGGGCAAAACCCACTATGGGGAAAACCCTTTCAAATTCTTCTTCTTATTAGATTGTCATTGAATGATTCAACAAATGAGAGTACAATAATCCATATCTTCAACCATAAAGCTATCCAACAAAAATAAACTAAATAATATCCATGATATGAACCAACAATTCTAATACTCAAAACCCTGATTTAGAGGCATGTAATCAACTGTCACTGTCTGTAGTCAACGAGCCAATTCTGCAGTCAATTGAAAAACCAAACCCTAGTTTCCAGTCGCATGGAAGAAGTCATGCATGCGACTGGGAGCTTCCAATCGCTCCCTTGAGCATGTAAGCCTGTGACTACATTGGAATTTTCCTTTGTCAAGCCCGCGGCTAAGAACCAAAACCCTAGAAACACGCGTGAGCTTCGGACCCTATAATTTCTCCTTCATGCAGACCAATTCTCCGTGGACATGCCTCTGACCTGTGTGAGCCAAAACCAAGAAATAGAATAGAAGAATGTCTCATAATGATGTCCAAATGAGGTTGAGTTCACTTGTATTTATAATCTTTCAAGGGTGTCCAAATTGCTTTTAGGGTCGACCTAATCAAATATGCACATGTGGGCTTTTAATTCAAGAAATACACTTTCCCTTGTCCAAATTGAGCACTTCAATAGTCAAAATTGGTCCTCTCGAAAAGAGGAATCTCGTCCCATGGTTGGAATTTGTCACTGAGCTTCCAAATTAAAAAAATATGCCTGGTAAAAATATTCCATGGGCATAGTGGTTACCAATCTACTAGTCCTTGAACCATATAGGGAGAAAAAAGAAGAAGAAAAAGAAAAAGACCCATGGTATTCAGATAAACCATGGTATTTACGCATGGTATTCTGATAGCCCATGACTATTAAAGTAAATGAGAGCTCACTCCTTAGGTACGCATTTGGGACTATTGTTTTGTTGTTGATGAGTTGAGCTCTTGGAGCTTGTGTGGGTGAGAGAATGTATTATATAGAGGGTTAGTTTCAGTGGAAAGAGATACACCCCAGCTTACCCAATCAACAGGAGTTTCAGTATTGAGAGATATACCCTAGCCACTCAAAGAGGAGGGATCAAATCAGATTCCTCATTGGTGCTTAGCAAGATCGATATTTTGGAACATTGGTTGGAAGGCTAAAGCAATGCATAATTGCAGATCGGGGAATCCAGCTAGAGAAGATTTTTCTAGGTTATCTATTTGTCAGGTTCCTATGAATTTTGATGTAATTTCCTTCTTAATAATAAATAAATAAATAGTTGGGGTTTTACAATGGAATTTGTCTATAAACTTTGCAATTATTGATTTTAAATCAATCAAATTTTCAACAAAAAATTAATATGTTCTTTTTCTAAAGAAATTTCATAGAATAATTTTTGAGAAATTAAAATAAATTTAAAAATAGATATTATAACATCATCATCATCAATACAATTAATCCATGACATCATGATATAGATTAATTGTCTTTTTCTATCGATTTAAAAAGATAATTAATATAGTTAAGTTAAGAACTAACTGCCACAAACTTCATAGTAAAATTGATCACTAAGTACTACCTAAAATGCTATGAGAAAAAATAATTAATAATGTTTGTCACAATTGAATAAACAAACAATAAAAAAATTATACCATTTTCTCTTAAAATACCTAAAAAAATTATACACATTTTCTCTTAAAATACCTTTACCATGTCTATATTAGAATTCAATTTTATAATATTGATAAAATCCTTAAAACTTTTAATTATACCAATTAAAAAAATTATCAAATTTTATTTGTGAAAAGAGTCTCTTATCTCACAAATAAAGCTCTCCTACACTATTAGTGTTTAGTTTAATCATAGTAATATTTTTTTGAAAAATATTAATACAATATAATAATTCAAAATTAAATAAATAAGAAATAATCATTCCTCATTATTATTATTTTTATTTATTTAAAATTTAAAAATAAATATACAAATAATTTTAAATTACATTTTTATATAAATTAAAATTTACCATTCATATATGATTCTATTGAAATCAACAAACATATGACCCCACACTTACATATGCCATGCATTTATATATGATTCTATTGAAATCAGCAAACCTATGACCCAACACTTAATTATGCATTAGCATTTATGAGGTTACAAATGGTTCAGGGTTACAGTGGCCTACAACATTCCAACATTATCATCCGTTTAAATAATTTATGGTTATGAGATATTAAAGCGGTCATTGGCATGATCATTTTTTTTAAAAGTAAGGAAAATGATTTTAAGAAGTTAATGATGATGTTGCTTTCCTTACCATTTATTCTATAGAAATATCAATAGATTATATATATTATTTTATTTTATTTTTAGATTTGTAAATAGTGCAGGTTATTTTTTAGATTTTTTTAAAGATATTTTTAGTTTTTTTAATATTTTTTTTTTAAATTGATAAAGATTATTTGAATTTAAGTTTTTATGATCTATATCATAATGTATAAAAAAAATTGGGAAGAAATCACATTGAAAATTTTGGTGGATGTGTTTTGAATCAACGAGTGTGATTACTGTGCTGAAGATGAACCACACTTGTTGGTTGGAAACGCGTCGACCAAAATCTTCAATATGATTTCTTCCAAAAAATTCTTATACATTATGATAAAGATTAGTTAGAATTGTACGTTTGAGTTTTCTTTGTACCGAATGTTTCAAAAGTTTTTATTATGTGAATTTTTTTTTTATATATTTAAAAATTTATTTTAAATAACACAAAAATATAATTTAAACAAAGTCTTTTGGTAGAAATCACATGAGAGAATTTTTTGGCCGACACTTTCGAACCAATCAAAACGCGTCGGCCAAAAAATTCTCTCATGTAATTTCTACGGAAAGTCTTTGTTTAATTCATTATGGATCACAAAAACTTAAATACAAAATCAAAACTACCACAAAAAACTACTACATAAACCTAAAATCTAACAAAAATATAATGTTATTCAAAATTATATTATTAAATTTTAACCCAAAAAAACATCACATAAATAATTAACTGCACTTTTAAAAATAATAAATTAAAATTACTAAATTTTTTATAATTTTAATAAAAAAATATAAACATATATATATAATAATTAAACTACACTTTTGAAAATAATAAAAATAAAAATATTAAATTTTTTATAATTTTAATAAAAAATAATTAAATTATAAAAATAAATAATTTTTTTATAATTTTAATAAAATAAAATAAAAAAATAATTGAGTTATAAAAATAAGTGAAATATTTATTAAAAATATAGCAAAGTTAAAATGAAATATTCTTCACCATTAATATTCTTTCTATCACATCGTTTACTAATTTGTTCATTCCAGAGTGTTTCGACGCGATGTCAAAGCCACCATATAGGTCATGAGCATTGATAGTATTCATTTTTCCTTTAATGTAATTTGTAATAATATTTTTTATCAAAATTTTATAATAATTCAACAATTTTAAAGAATCGACAATATTCATTTTTTCTATAATCGACAATATTCATTTTTTCTATAAGATAAATTTGTAATAATATTTTTTGAACTATTGATTGGAGAATCCACAGTGTGAATATTTTTATACCAATGTTTCAAATCTCAAATGGGATCCATCATCAAGATTTGATAATATTTTTTTATCAAAATTTTATAATAATTTAACAATTTTTTATTAATAAATTTATTGTTGTTTTAGGATTTAGATTTAAATTACCAAGGATGTAAGATTTAAACCTATTAATATTATTAGTTTGGTGGTCATTTATATATTCAACAGTTACGTAAGTTGTTGAATGAATTTTTAACACAACATTTCTGGAACAAACTGTGGTTATTACATATATTTGACACAATAACATGGACCGTATTCTTGCTCAACTTCGACAACTTATATTTCTATTATATAGGTAATCATAGTTCTTGTGTCTATGTTTATGTTTATTTTAATAAGTGAAATATTTATCAAAAGTTGAATATAATATATTTTATTATTAAATAATGAATCTATATAGGTGAAGATAGTTTTAGATAGAGGAGGAATGACTTATTACAGAGTTTTATGAACTCAATGTTTTGGATTACCAAGTGAGTTCATCATCAGGAATGTGTCAATAGATTTTCTAAAAATATTAATGATGTATCCATGAGTTATATTTTAGGGTATATATAGGCTATGAAAGAAGTATTCTAAGAAATTAAGTCGGACATTATCCAGTTAGTTTGTTTAATATTCAAATTTTTTTTAATTAATTAATAAATAACTATTTAATTAATTTGTTTAATTAATTAGTTGATTAGTTTAATTAATTAATTAATTGTCATAAACTAAAATCATAACTTATTAACTATAATATTATAGTAACATGCTAGTCATAATAACTCAAATTAAAACAATTAGAAATTAACCATAGGAAATATATATAAAACTATAAGAAATTAATCATATTAATTAATTAATTAACTAAACAACTTAATTAATTAGAAAATTAATTATTTAATTAATTAAACAAATTAAATAATTAATTAAACAATTAAGTAATCAATTAAACAAATTAATTAATTAATTAAACAAATAAAGTAAATTAATTAATTAAACGGATTATTAATTAATTAAACAAATTAAATAACTAATTAGACAATTAATTAATTAATTAAACTAATCAATTAATTAATTAAACAACTTAAATAATTAATTAAACCAATTAACTAAACAAATTAATTAAATAATAATTAATTAAATTAAATTAAAATAAATAAATAAATAAAAATCTGAATATTAACAAACTAACTGGATAATGGCCGACCTAATTTCTTAGATTACTTCTTTCCTAACCTATATGTATACCCTAAAATATAGCTCATGGATACATCATTAATATCTTTAGAAAATCTTTTGACCCATCCCTTGATGATGGACTCACTTGGTAGTCCGAAACATTGGGTTCATAAAACTCTATAACAGGCCATTCCTCCTCTATCTAAAAATATATTTTATTATTTATTATAAAACATTATAAAATATGGGTGGTGGGTAAATGGGAGTAATTTTATTTTTTTAAGGAAATTATGAACATAAGGGAAATTTTGAAATTTAAAATAGGTTTTTTTAAGAAAATAATAAAATAATAGTTAAAATGATTTTCGCCGAAGATTCCTCAACAAATTGATATGGATCACAGAAGTCTCAATTCAATAAATGAAATAAGATTTTTTTTAATGAAGTTGTGTCTTTTTAATTGTATTTTTTGCTTATATCTTTATAAGTTTACTCAAATGTCAAGTGTAGACACTCGTTATACTCGTTTAATTGATTAATTAATTGTTTAATTAATTATTTAATTTGTTTAATTAATTAATTAATTGTCATAAACAAATTAATTAATTAATTAAGTTGTTTAATTAATTAATTGATTAGTTTAATTAGTTAACTAATTAGATATCATTTTTGGGATTCAACTGCGTTAAGTAAGTCATTCAAAGTATGACCATTTCCATGAGAGGTAGTCGTAAAGTGACTAATTTCTCATGATTTTTGAATAGTTCACTTAGCACTCATTGCATCGGGTGATGCTCACAGGGGTGAAGAAGTGGGATTGAAACTAGTGAAAAGTGGAGAACGAATCACATAGCATCAATCATCACTTCCGGGGCTTGCACCCGGTAACCAGGACTTCCCAGGAGGTCACCCATCCCATAACTCCTCTGGCTCAAGCGCGCTTAACTGTGGAGTTTTTCCCCACAATCAAGCCCACTTAGCTTGCTACCCCATTTGCAAAACCTTAGCAAGTATTGTGCCTCATGAACCATTCAGGTAGAGATCCCTTGACTCTTTTGAATTTAAGTATGGGGGATTTTCGCAGTGCATTATATTAGATATCATTTTTGGGATTCAACTGCGTTAAGTAAGTCATTCAAAGTATGACCATTTCCATGAGAGGTAGTCGTAAAGTGACTAATTTCTCATGATTTTTGAATAGTTCACTTAGCACTCATTGCATCGGGTGATGCTCACAGGGGTGAAGAAGTGGGATTGAAACTAGTGAAAAGTGGAGAACGAATCACATAGCATCAATCATCACTTCCGGGGCTTGCACCCGGTAACCAGGACTTCCCAGGAGGTCACCCATCCCATAACTCCTCTGGCTCAAGCGCGCTTAACTGTGGAGTTTTTCCCCACAATCAAGCCCACTTAGCTTGCTACCCCATTTGCAAAACCTTAGCAAGTATTGTGCCTCATGAACCATTCAGGTAGAGATCCCTTGACTCTTTTGAATTTAAGTATGGGGGATTTTCGCAGTGCATTATATTAGATATCATTTTTGGGATTCAACTGCGTTAAGTAAGTCATTCAAAGTATGACCATTTCCATGAGAGGTAGTCGTAAAGTGACTAATTTCTCATGATTTTTGAATAGTTCACTTAGCACTCATTGCATCGGGAAGTAAGTCATTCAAAGTATGACCATTTCCATGAGAGGTAGTCGTAAAGTGACTAATTTCTCATGATTTTTGAATAGTTCACTTAGCACTCATTGCATCGGGTGATGCTCACAGGGGTGAAGAAGTGAGATTGAAACTAGTGAAAAGTGGAGAACGAATCACATAGCATCAATCATCACTTCCGGGGCTTGCACCCGGTAACCAGGACTTCCCAGGAGGTCACCCATCCCATAACTCCTCTGGCTCAAGCGCGCTTAACTGTGGAGTTTTTCCCCACAATCAAGCCCACTTAGCTTGCTACCCCATTTGCAAAACCTTAGCAAGTATTGTGCCTCATGAACCATTCAGGTAGAGATCCCTTGACTCTTTTGAATTTAAGTATGGGGGAATTTCGCAGTGCATTATATTAGATATCATTTTTGGGATTCAACTGCGTTAAGTAAGTCATTCAAAGTATGACCATTTCCATGCTATCTAATATAATGCACTGCGAAAATCCCCCATACTTAAATTCAAAAGAGTCAAGGGATCTCTACCTGAATGGTTCATGAGGCACAATACTTGCTACGATTTTGCAAATGGGGTAGCAAGCTAAGTGGGCTTGATTGTGGGGAAAAACTCCACAGTTAAGCGCGCTTGAGCCAGACGAGTTCTGGGATGGGTGACCTCCTGGGAAGTCTTGGTTACCGGGTGCAAGCCCCGGAAGTGATGATTGATGCTATGTGATTCGTTCTCCACTTTTCACTAGTTTCAATCCCACTTCTTCACCCCTGTGAGCATCACCCGATGCAATGAGTGCTAAGTGAACTATTCAAAAATCATGAGAAATTAGTCACTTTACGACTACCTCTCATGGAAATGGTCATACTTTGAATGACTTACTTAACGCAGTTGAATCCCAAAAATGATATCTAATATAATGCACTGCGAAAATCCCCCATAGTTAATTAATTGTTATAAACTAAAATCATAATTTATTAATTATAATATTATAGTAACATGTTAGTCATAATAACTCAAATTAAAACAATTAGAAATTAACAATAAGAAGTCTATATAAAATTATAAGGAATTAATCAAATTAATTAATTAATTAACTAAACAAATTAAACAAATTAATTAATTAAACAAACAAACAAACAAATTAATTAATTAATTAATTAGAGAATTAATTAGGAAATTAATTAAACAAATTAAATAATTAATTAATCAATTAAACAAATTAATTAATTAATCAATTAAACAAATTAATTAAACAAATAAAGTAAATTAATTAATTAAACAAATTAAATAATTAATTAGACAATTAATTAATTAATTAAAGTAATCAATTAATTAATTAAACAGCTTAACTAATTAATTAATTAATTAAAATAAAAATAAAAATAAAAAATATGAATATTAACAAACTAACTGGATAATGGCCCACCTAATTTCTTAGATTACTTCTTTCATAACCTATATATATACCCTAAAATATAGCTTATGGATACATCATTAATATCTTTAGAAAATCTATTGATGCATCCTCTGATGATGGAATCACTTGGTAGTCCGAAACATTGGGTTCATA